>CM074719.1:274751331-275351331 GCA_037306005.1 Rhinophrynus dorsalis
GGTCTCCTCAGCTCTCCTCTTCAGGTTAACCCTTCGCTCACCAGACAGATGTATTTTAGGCTTTCAGGGGTGAAATCTTTAACCAGGGTGACAGTATTTGGGTCTTCCTTTACTGTATTGGCACTTTTTACACCTGTAGAATTTCGGATCCACTAGGACAAGGGGCTAGGCCTAAGGCTAAGGACTCAGGGGCACCTAAGGCTGACCTTTTATCCCTTTTGGCCAACATTTCTGAGGCTCAGCACTATGTACTTGATGCTCTCTTTTTTTTGGCCCTGAATTGAAGAACCTTATCAATGAGGCCACTGGGGGCAAGAGACATAGTCTTTTTCGTCCCAAACAAGGTGAAATGTTTAGGGCGAACCCGGTGGTGCCTCAGGCCCCACGTTTAACCCCTAAGCCCAAGCAGCAGTGTACGGTCTAAACACACCTCCACCAAACCTTCTTCACATTACTCACAGAACCCTGTTCCGTGGCCAGTGGGGGGTCGTCTGTATCACTTTTTGAGTGTTTGGACAGGTTCTGTTGCGGATCAGTGGGTATTACAGGTGGTTTACTAAGGTTACTTGATTCCCTTCAAATCCCTGCCCCCCTTCTGGTTCTTCCCTTCTCGCTCCCCTCAGGGACAAGAAAAGCTTTGGCTTATCAATGGGGCGGTCCAGTCCCTTTTGGACAAGGGGGCTCTTGCACCAGTTCCACAGAAGGAGAGAGGTTCAGGCTTTTATTTCAACCTCTTTGTTGTCCTCAAAAAGGTGCTGGCTGCTTCCCTATCCTGGACCTCAAGGCACTCAACAAGTTCGTGGTCAAGACCCGATACAATAGTCCTTGCGTCTGTTCATCTTAGTGATGTGTCCGGGGGAATTTCTGGCATCCTTGGATCTTCAGGATGGGTATCTGCATATCTCTGAACATCTAGACAGTCAGCCTGAGAAATGGGACATTTCCAGTTCGTTGCTCTCCCCTTCGTGCTCACAACAGCTCCTCGGGTGTTCAGATGAGTTTTGGGTGCATTGATTGCCTTCCTACACACCAAGGGGATTCAGGTAACACCTTATATGACAACCTTTTCCTCAAGGTGCCCTCCAGGGAACTTCTGGACTGCCAGGTTCAGGAATGTGTTCAGATCTTCCTCCAACACTGTTCGATCCTGAACATGGACAAGTCTGCTTGGGTTCCCTCTCAGAACTTGGTGTTCCTCGGCATCTGGTTCGACACTCCACAGAGTATGGTTCATCTGATGGAGGATTCGATTCAACTCCAAAGTGAATTCTGCCCTGTTGTGGACATCAGCTCTGGTGAGAAAATTCTCCTCTCTGGTGGGGAAGATGATATCCACTATAGAGGCAGTGCAATTTGCATTGGCCCATGCCAGAAAGCGTCAGAGGCTTGTGTGATCCATGCTTGCAAGGGGAACCCGGATCTTCTGGATCATCCTGCCTCACTGACTGTGGAAGTGCGAGAGACCCTCCACTGGTGGTTTGACCTCTCCAACCTGGGGAAAGGGAGGCCATTTGTGATTCCGTACTGGACCATTGTCCTGTCTTGGGTCAGCGGAGTGTTCAGGGTCATTGGTCACCGTAGACCCTTCTACCCATCAACACCTTGGCGCTCAGGGCAATTTTCTATGCTTTGAGGTATTGGTCCTCTCATCTGATGGGGTGCCTAGTCAGAGTCCAGTCCGACAATGCCACAGCCATGGCTTACATAAATAAGCTAGGAGGCACAAGAAGCCCCGGGGCTTGGGTCGAGGTCAAAACTATTTTAGTCTGGGCAGAAGACAATGTGCTTGCTATCTCCTCCGTGCACATCCCAGGTGTAGAAAACATCCTCGCAGACTTCTTCAGTCAGCACATGGTGGATCCTGGGGAATGGGAACCTCACCCAGAAGTCTTCAATCTCCTGGTGCAGATGTGGGGTCTTCCTTGTATAGACCTGATGGCCACAAGGGACAACCGGAAAGTCCAGATGTACTGCTCACGTTGGAGGGATCCCCTAGCTTTTGCAGAGGACGCTCTGTTGATTCCGTGGAAACGTGTTGTCTGGCATATATCTTTCCTCCACTTCCTCTCCTACCCAGGGTACTACGGAAGATTTGGATGGAATGAGCATCAGTCATCCTGAGCATACCTTATAGGACCAGACAGCCTTGGTTTCCAGAACTACTGGCCTTGTCTGCTCAAGAACTGTTTTCTGTGCCACGCAGACTGGATCTCCTTCTTCAGGGGTACCTGTGGAAGGAAGATGTGGACCATCTGGCTTTAAGGGCATGGCTGTTGAGGCCTCCATCCTGAGGAAGAAGTGCTACTTTTCTGAAGTGGTTTACACCATGATTCAGGCTCGAAAACCAGTTTCTTCCAAAGCCAATCATAGGGTTTGGCCTATCTTCCATGCTTGGTGTGTGGACAGGGACCTGTCCTCACAGGAATTTGATCTTCCAGCTATCCTGTCTTTTTTTGCAGGACAGAGCGAACAAGGGCCTCAGCCTTAGTTCCTTGAAGGATCAGACCTCGGCTCTCTCTGTATTTTTTCAGAGACACATTGCCATTTTACCTGATGTCAAGGTCTTCTTTCAGGGCGTCGCTCATGCTTTCTCTGCTTATAAGGCTCCCACCCCTCAGAGCAGGGCCGGCACCACCTATAGGCAAGGTAGGCGCCGGCCTAGGGCGCAACTCTACTGGGGGCGCAGAGCAGAGCTGCTACGTCTGCCTCCTCCAGTCCTATTGTATGCGGTCGGACAGTTCTCATGCCACTCATGCTGGCAGAGGTATAGTGGAGGCCCCCTGAAAGCATGGGTCATTCTAGTATATTGGAGCCTCAGTCCAAGACATCATTCTCCCCCAGTGAGTCTCTGGACTCGGCGGGCTGCTTCCACTGTATATGTGCGGTCACATGATAAGTAGCAGAGGAGGAGCTGCTTGACGGCTGACACATTGATCCATTGGCGTGACAGTGTCACGTGCGGTTTGAGGAGCGGGAGAAGGAGTGGAGTGTGGAGGCAGAGCGGAGAACAGAATATAGAGGTTGGAAGTGGTACTGCTGGTGTGAGGGTTTGGGGTGGGTAATAGATATACAATTCTGCACTCCAGCCGGTGTTTCCATCTTGCAGAATGAAGAGGGGTTCTTTTTTCTATTTTTCTCATACCTTTTGCTTGGCATCAGTTATTAAAACTTTTGTGGCAGTCCTGTCAGCCTACAAGTAGGGAAAGCAGGATGGTAGGTACTGGAGGCACCATTCTCAGCTTTGAGATCCATGACGAGGTTCTGGTTGTTTGGGACAGGGGCACCACAGCCAATTACAGTTGCTCTGGCCCATGATTTAAGGGAGCTGGATAGTGCACCCACTGGAGAACACACTTTATCAGAGGTCAGAATTGTGAGGCCTCACAGCTGCTGTTAAACAAAAGGTCCACCAAAGGCTGGAAGAGGATGATGGGCGTTACAGTCCAGCGGCTAGAGGACCTCAGGTTTCTCTAACCTCTGCTGTATATAAATACAGCTGCACACACTACTCTGTGTATGTCAGACAGCATGTGGTAAATGTATATAAACCAGTCTGTATGTGGTACCTTTCGGGGACTGTTTATCTATAGCTACACATAAAATGGACATGATTTTTTTGGGGCTTGGTAATTATTTTCTTAGTCAGCACTGGGCATCAATTTTTGTTACATCTGTCAATAAACAATTCTCCTTTTAGTCTATAGAACTCTGCTGTGCTCTGAGGCTCCCCCATACTTTTGCTCTCTCTAGCCCACCCCCCCAGTTTCTGACCCTTCCCCCAAATCCATATCTGACCTGTGTTTGACCTCCTCTAGTGTCTGATCCATGCACCTCCACCCCTATATCTTACCAGGAGTCTGTGTGTTGCTATAGCATCATTTCTTATTGTAGGGGTATGTTTGAGTTGCTGTGGAATTTTATAGATATACCGATAAACAGTAATTTTATAGATATACCTATGTGTAACAGAATGACTTACCTCATTAGGAGTTCATCATAAAATTAGTGTGTTTAACATAAGCACTTACCTAGGTAGGAGTCGATCATACAGCAGTGAATTATATTTATATACAGTAATTACTATATATAACAGAAGGACTTGCCTTGGTATGAGTTATATAGGTACACCTACCCAGGCAAGTCCTACTGTTACACACTAAGTAATTATATAGAGATACTTGATTGATGTATGATGGACCCCTACCTATCTAAGGTTGATAATGTAGTCCCATTTCAATTGTAAGCTCTGTGGTATCATTAGTGTGGCACCATTTCTGTTGTAAGCTCTGTGATATCACCAGTGTTACACCATTTCAGTTGTAAGAGCTGCAATATCTTTCTTGATTAACTTCTTGAGGATCAATGCCTTGCAAATCAGTGCACACTGTACACCCATTTGGTCTTCAAGGGTGTTAAAGTGTGACAAAATATGATATTGACTACTTGGTTAATATTTAAAGCTGACCTGGGTTGATCAGTAATATTATGATTGCCCATTCCTGGTCAACTTTAAACCTAGAACTAAAAAGTCACTGTCATCACAATGTGATTGCCCATCTCTGGATCTCTGGAAAAACAATACATATGTGTGTATGAACCAGTCTGCCATGCTCTGGAGAAAGCATATTTTGCACACTAACTTCCAGGGACACCAGAGCAGGTTCACATAATGTCATGTGACCGTGGCCTCACCGCTGCACAGGAGCCAATGCGAAGTACTCTGCCATGCCACTCTTGCCTTGGCAGTGTCCCTGAATGGCAGACAGGAAATGTGGTCACCCTAAGAGCCACACACACCATGGCATAAAGGGGCAAGGCACAAGGGGTGGAGCTAAGGGGCGGAAAAATAAGGTTTTGTGGCTTTCTTTTGAGTCCTTGGCTACCATTCCTTTAAGTCTTGATGTGGAAGATGGCAGTAGTCTGTGTCTGCAGATTTGCAGGTTTTGTCCAACAAACCACCTTTCCTGGTGTTCCACAAGGATAAGGCTGTTCTCCGTACCTCCCAGGAATTTCTTCCTAAGGTGGTCTCTGAGTTCCACATCAATCAGTAGTTTGTTGTGCCTTCCTTCTGTCCTGACCCTAAAGCTGACAAGGAAAGAGATCTCCATTTGTTGGATGTGGTGTGCTGCCTTAAGTTCTATGTGTACCGCACTGAGTCTGTCCGTCAGACTGATGCATTGTTTGTCATCCCTGAGGGTCCCAGGGTGGGTAAGGTGGCATCCAAGGTGACAACTGCAAGTCCACTATCCGCAAGTCTTACGAACTCAGGAAGAAACCTGTTCCCTTTCGCATCACAGCACATTCCACTAGGTCTGTTGGGGTCTCCTGGGCCTACAAGAATTAGGCCTCTGCTGATCAGCTGTGCAAGGCAGCCACTTGGTCATCTGTGCACACATTTGCCAAACACTACTGTGTTGATGTTCTGTCTTTGGCTGAAGCCAGCTTTGGCAGGAAAGTCCTGGAGGCAATCTTGCCTGTCTAGGACTTTACTTTCCTGTGCCTTATAGTTCTTTATATTTTGAGCCCTGTGGGTTCTTGTTTTATGCGCTGTGCTACAGTTATTCAGTGTCCATTTGACACTGTTAGTTTGGGCTGTTCTATGTCCTGGATAGTCCATGGGAGCTCTGGTATCATGGGGACCGGCGCTTGGTCCTTTCCTTCTTTTTTTTTTTTCCCACCCTTGAAACTCTTGGTAGATCCCCATGGTACCTGTAAGCTATACTGGACTAGAGAGAAAATAAGATTTTAGTCTTATATGTTAAATCCTTTTCTCTTAGTCCATCTAGCTTACAGGTCTCCCACCCAGTGAATGAGACCATGCTTGTTTCCTGTGGCTGGACATGGGAGTCCTGTTTGGGTCCATGCTCACAGGAGTTTCCTCTTCTTCTTGCTATCTAGCCCAGTAGGTTTAGTGTCACAAATCTAATTGGAAAGGGGAGTGGCTAGATAGCCTGCTATAAAGGAGAGGTAGGTTCCACCTCTGCACTTCTTCGAAGAATTGTTCCAGCCTACTAGGAGGAGCTGTCGCTTCCCCATGGTACCTGTAAGCTATATGGACTAAGAGGACGGGATTTAACAGGTAAGACTAAAATACTATTTTATGTACTTTTAATTCAAACTGTTACCATCAGTCAAGAGCGGATCAAAAGGCCTTTTTAAGCTTATGCACTCTATCGGATAGCTTGAGTTATAGAATACAGTTGCCAAAAGTAAGTGATAGGAGAAGCATTACCACAAAAAACTGTACACTACTCTTTTAAATTGGGCTTTAAATTCCTTGGATGCGAAGAAGATTTCTTTAGTTTTCTAGGCATTAAACGCTCAGTTTAAATCAGTGCCAAT
This sequence comes from Rhinophrynus dorsalis, assembly GCA_037306005.1. NCBI lineage: Eukaryota > Metazoa > Chordata > Amphibia > Anura > Rhinophrynidae > Rhinophrynus > Rhinophrynus dorsalis. Next base: position 274,757,674 of record CM074719.1, read on the forward strand.
TTGTGTAATTTATATTTGTCCCCAAAAGTACATTTGGTTTGCTCCAAAATTACTCAATTTCCTCTTAGTTCAACAGCATGTGTAACATACAGAAGACTGCTATGTACCATGGAAGCTGTCCCATTCATAGCAAGGTTACACAGTCAGAAGGAAGCCATGGGTCCTCTGCCAGGTTCACAATGTACTGTAGACAAGCTGGCAGACAAGTGGTTTTCTTTCAGAGGTGGGAAAGCACAGTGACAGCAGAGTCCTTACTCATCAAGCTAAAGTAGTGCAATTCTGGAGGAAACCAACAGCACCATACAGATGAAATGAAAATTGCTATTGTTTTTAACCAATTGAGTTCTGAGGTGTCCAATGCATTGCTTCGCAATCGGTTGGACTTCTCTCTTGTGTTCAAGGTGTGAAAAGCCCCACCCATAAATAGTTTGCTTCAAAATATTACCAATTTAGTATAACCAATAAGCAGGTACAGGTTTTACATTAACCCCTTAAGGACTGGGAAAATCAGAGGTGGATTTGACTTAAAGGGATAGTAACACTTCGTTTTAACTTTATTTTATTTTGTAGGCATTAAAAAAACTTGAAGAATGATATAAGTCTTATCTCTCAAACCTTTATGGTTTATGAGATATTCACAAGCAAAGTTCCCCTCCCCACCCCTTTTACCTAGTGTAAGCCATCTCTTCTCAGATGTGACTCTGGTTGTATGACAGTACAGATAACAGAAGGGGACAATTTTCTTTGTATGAAAACAATGAAAGCCCTTCCCCCCTTGACAAGTTTTTCAGCTTTTTCCATTATCTTAATTGAAGATTGTCCCTCTCTGCAGTCTACCTGGGCATCTCCCTTCTGATCTGGTTGAACAGGGGGGGGATACTTTGTTTGTGAATATCTCTTAAACCATAAAGGTTTCAGAGATAAGACTTATATCATTCTTCATGTTTTTTTAATGCCTACAAAATAAAATAAAGTTAAAATGAAGTATTACTATCCCTTTAAGGACCGGAGCAATTCTGACCTTTTTGACTATGTCTTTGTTCAACAGTGTTTTCCCTCTTAGGCTTTTATTCCACCCCCATAAATGATATACTGTTTTTTTACAAACAAATAGGGCTTTCCTTTGATACCCCACTTATATGGATAACCCACCATTTACTTTATTAAAATTAAAGAAAAAGGTAAAAAAAAAATGTAAAAAACCCACCATTTTTGTTTTTTCTCTTGGGATCAATTGGGCGCAAAGGGTTAAATTTTTATGGAGACTGCATGAAAGGTATGACCACTCAGTCATACCTACAAAATGCGCAGTTTAAAGTGGCCACTGTCCCCCCCGGGTGAAAATCCCCATGTCCTTTTTTCCCACCCTATTTTCCCACTTTTTTGTTCATTACATTTGGCGGTGTGTGCAAGTGTATTACATGACTCCACAACAATCACACTTCCAATTTTGTTTCTTGAGATGTTTTTTTTTTTTTTTTTTTAATAAAATATTTTATTTGTAAAAAAAAAAAAAAAAAAAAAAAGTGTATTTAGCAGGTCAGAAATTGACCTGCATTTAGCCATCCTCCTGCACCAGCAGTGAAGGGGTTAACACCCCCAGCTGCTGTATTTTGTATTTCCACTAGGTGTCTCCTCCCTGCTTCTGTGTCCCTTACTTCTATGTAAGGGACGCATTGGCAGAGAGGAGACACTAGAGGCAGTAAGTAGCACTGCCTCATTCATTTTTTTAGAATGCCGGTACATGTGATCGCTGACGCAGCGATCACATGACCTGGCACAACCGACCGAGGCTGAGACTGAACGGTCCGGTACTGGACCGCTCAGTCTCAGCCTGGATTGAATGGTAGCAGCGTGCACGGCGGCGCGCTGCTACCATTTAACTCTTGACGTACCAGGACCGTCACTGGTCCTTAAAGCAAATTTACCCTTGATGGTCCTGGTACGTCAAGGGTCGTTAAGGGGTTAAAGGGACAAAGGCCTATATGTTAAAAGCAAACCGGAGTTATTCTGAAGTAAACAAAGTTCACCATAGAGGACAAATAAAAAATTCCTGTTAATTTAAGTTGGGCTTGAATGCTAGAGAGGTCTCTCCATTGCATTGCAAAGTAAGGTGTTGGAGAACTCTCTGGCATTCAAGGGATTAAAAATCTATATTCATGTGACTTTAGGAAGTTTTATTTTTTTCCCCTATGGCGCAGTTGGTTTACTCCAAGATCACTCCAGAAAAACGTGTTAGAATGGGACCACTATTTATTTTTTTGTTTGGTGTTTTATACATTTATAGAATGTTTTTAATAAACTTTATTTTGTTCTTAAAATCAAGATTATAGCCACCTGCTTCTTTGTCCTCAACTGAATCAGACTTCTACTACTCTAAATCTTACAAATTGAAAGTAGCCACTTTTTATCAGGCCTATAAAAACAATGATCACAGTTTGTGGTTTTATCAGTCTTTTGAAGATTAGAACCCACCAAGTTTAGTTGTCTGAAACGGTTATTCCAGTTATTTAAATACCAAAAATTATGCCATACATTGTCCTCATCACTTGTATAAACAAAGAGGGTCCAAATGGTCATGACCATCTACCTCTAGTTGAATTGGAAACAGCACATTTATAATATATTTTGGGGTTTGTTCACCTGAGAATTTTATTTTTTACAATAAATTCTAGCTAAGAGTACAGGATATATATAAAAAGTTATGCACCCTATTCATTTTTAAGCAATGTCCCTTTGAGGTGGGTAGGCAAATACCTAGAGAGAGAAATTTTGAAGTGTGCTGGACATTCCCAGATTATGAATTGTGGGAATGGCAATTCTAATACTGTTCAAAAGTCTTAGGTGTGAAAAAATGCTGTAAACTAAGACTGCTTTCAAAAATAGACATGTTAATAGTTTACTTTTATCAATTAACAAAATGCTTAGTGAGTGAATAGAAGAAAAATCTAAATCAAATCAATATTTGGTGTGACCACCCTTCAAAACAGCATCAATTCTTCAAGGTACACTTGCACAAAGGGATTTTGTAGCCATATAGTCAGGTGTATGATTAAACAATTATACCAAATATGTGCTCATGATCATCAGTTTAATTTGTGGGTTGAAACACAATCATTAACTGAAACAAACAGCTGTGTGAGGGATAAAACTGGGTGAGGAACAGCTAAACTCAGCTTACAAGGTGAGGTTGCTGAAGACAGTTTAATGTCAAAAGTGATATACCATGGAAAGACTCAACACAGCAACAAGACACAAAGTATTTATACTGCATCAGCAAGGTCTCTCCCAGGCAGAAATTTCAAGGCAGACAGGGGTGTCCAAGCTGTGTACACTTGTGACACTATTCTAATAAACATTCATTCATTCATAAGCACAAAGAAACAGGCGGCATTGAAGACCGTAGACACAGTGGTCGGCCAAGGAAACTTAGTGCAGCAGATGAAAGACACATCCTGTTTACCTCCCTTCGCAATCAGAAGATATCCAACTGTGCCATCAGCTCAGAACTGGCAGAAAACAATGGGATTCTGGTACACCCATCTATTGTCTGGAGAAGTCTGGTCAGAAGTGGTCTTCATGAATGACTTGCAGGAAAAAAGTCATACCTTCAACGTGGAAACAAGGCCAATTGACTCAACTATGCATGAAAACACAAGAACTAGGGTGCAGAAAAAATGGTTGCCCTGGACTGAGGAGTCAAAATTTGAAATATTTGGCTGTAGCATAAGGCAGTTCGTTTGCTGAAGGTACATGAATGCATGTCTGCAGGCAACAGTGAAGCATGGTGGAGGTTCTTTGCAAGTTTGAGGCTGTATTTCTGCAAATGGATTGAGGACTTGGTCAGAATTAATGGTCTCCTCAATGCTGAGACATATAGGCAGATACTTATCCATCATGCAGTACCATCAGAGAGGCATCTGATTACCCCAAATTTATTCTGCAGCATAACAATGACCCCAAACATACAGCCAAATTCATTAAGAACTATTTTCAGCATAAAGAAGAACGAAGCATCCTGGAAAAGGCAAAGGGTGGTTACACCAAATATTGATTTGATTTAGATTATTATTTTGTTCTTTCACTTTGCACTTTGTTAATTGATAAAAATAAAATATTAACATGTCCATTTTTTTAAAGCATTCTTACTTTACAGCATTTTTTTCACATCTGCCTAAGACTTTTGCACAGTACCATATGTCTGTACAAGAAGGGTTATATAACCCTTTGGATGCTCAAGAAGTCGCAATGCAAACATGGGGATAAGAACCGTTTTGCGCTATTTAGTTGATGGGGCTGTGGATGGGGTCATAGGAGGAGTGGGTGGAGCCTCAGGCAAACAAGGCTAAAGGCCGTATGATCAAAGCAAAAGTGGACTGTATGGGAGAACTAAAAATTCCCATTGATTTAAAAGGGGATTTTTAACCCCTTGAATGCTAGAGAGGTCTCCAATGCATTACGTTAGAAGTGGAGTGGAGGTTATAGGAACTATGGAGAGCTAAAAGGGGCATACTGCTAGGGTTGTGTGGCAGTTATCCAGAGAAGTGGTTATAAACTAGGCAAAATAGGTGAAAGGTATGCCTGGGTTCGAGTTTTAGCCAACTTTGTTCTTTAAATATATCACAAGAATGGGTAGTGTAATCTGGGAGGCTGCAGAATTGGGTCCTGAATGGTCCCAAATCACCCCCTCCCTACTCAGCCAATAAGGAGCAATGAGAATGACCAGTGCCCCATCCATTTTGACCTTCTGGATCAATCTGGGTATGAGAGGAATCGAGGAAAACACTTAAGAGAAATGGAAACTGCATGGGATCGACATTGCATCTATCTCAAAGGCCAGGGGATCCCACATGAGATAAAACAGAACTTTCAGAATCTTCATGTTCTCCCTGGTTGCAATAAGGTCTTTCACTGGGACACCCACAAGTGTTGACCTATCAGGTAAAACTCCTACATGGAGTTCTCAATTACCTGGATCTACATCTTGGTGAACTAGAAAGTCTGCTGCTATGTTTTTCAGCTCCTGGAATGTGAATGGCTGTGATGGCTGGAAATTGCTCTTCCTCCCAGCTGAGGGGATCCTTCACTTCTCTCCAGGCCACTGCATTGTCCAACTGCACTCTCACTAGAATTCCTATGAGAACAGGGGACCAATGGAGGAGAGCCAGACATATGCCCTGAGCTCCAGAATGTTGATGGCAACATACTCTCATCTCTTGTCAATCTGCCCTGGACACCCCAGTGTCCCAGAACCGCTCTCCAGGCTGGCATTCATGGTGACAACTCTGGTACCACAAAGGGTCTCCTTTTCTGCAGGTTTGGCTGACAGAGCCACCACTGGAGGTCCTCCCTGGCCTCTGGGACAGAGTCATCTGCTGAAAGAGATGCTCCATATTTACTGGAAGAGGATCTGAGGATGTCCCTAACTGCGAGTAAGGAACTGCCTCCAGAGTAGATACCAAGTAACCCATGAGCCACATGTAGTCCTTTATAGTGTCCGATGACCACTCCAGTGTATGAAAGACATCCTGGAACAGAATCTGAATCCTCTGGGAGGAACAGCTTCCCTTGAAGGGTATCCAACCTCCTGCCCAGGAGCAACAGAACATGGGATGGGACTGGAAAAGATTTCTGGAAATGGAGAATTCGGCCATGATGCACCAGAATGCGGGCGCACCCTTGGACATGGTGAGCCAAGAGCTCTCCTGAAGGAGCCTTGATGAGGAAACCATCCAAATACAAAGTCAGAGAAATGCCCTGGGCATGAACGAACATGGCCAAAGCTGCCATGATCTTTTTGAAGATTCTTGGAGCCAAAGCCAGGCCAAACAGCAGAGCCAAACGGAAGAATCAAAAGCAAAATGCAGGGAGCACCGACTGCCCAGATGGATCGGGACATGTAGATACTCATTCTGAAGATCCAAGAGGACAGGTACACCCCTGCAATGACAATGCAACAGATTCCATCTTGAATCGCATAACAACTATGTACTGGTTGAAACACTTTATGTTCAGAATAGGGCAACAGCCACAATCGCTCTTGAGGAACATAAACAGGTTAGAATCAAAATCTGAAGATCGCTTGGGGGCTGGGACTGGCACCAGCTTTTCCAGTAGAGAGATCCCACCCTTGTGGAACAGTCTTGCTTTGTCTGGATCCTTTGAAACCTTTGAGAAGGAAAAAGCAATATGGAGGAAGTGATTCAAAATCTATGTGGTATGCAGATATCACCTGCAGAACCCACTGGTCTATTGCAGAGGATTCCCAGGCATCACAAAAAGGCAGAGACAGACCCCTAAGGCAACAATGGATCATGGAACACAGGCACCATGGGGTTCAGTCCCTCCTCCTGGAAGGTAAGGCACATATCTAAAGACAATCTTAGGGGTGGAGACTCCCTCCTTCAGCTCAATCCCACTGCCCACTATCAGAATTCATGTGACTGAAGCCACACAAGTAAAGTAAGTGGGGAAGAGAAGAAGAAAATCTCCTGAGAGAAAGACTCTAAGACAGTGGTTCCCAACCCATGCTCTCAGGGGCCACTAACTGGCCAGGGTTTAAAGATTTCCTTGCTAGAACACAGGCAAGTTAATTAGAGGCTAAGTGAGTTTGACCAACTTGCCTCAAATCCTGGCCAGTTAGTGGGCCCTGAGGTCTTGGGTTGGGAACCACTGCTCTACGAGGACTTATCTGCTCAGGAAAGCAATAACACAAACATCACTTTCTCTTGGTTGAAGACCTGTGTTCCATATGGACTAAGGACAAAATTATTTTAACAGTTAAGAACACTAAAATCCTATTCTTTCATATCGGGTATGGAAAACAGGTACCAACACTAAGCTCCCAGAGGTGGGAAAATGATACTGGAGTTCCCTAGGACTATCCAGTATCTGAATAACCCAAGCAACAAGTGTCTACAGACACTGAACATACACCGTAAACTAAAAAGCCAACCAGGCATATAGTAGCCTTGATCCATTATGCAATAGGTGACCTTAGAAGCAGCCTGTCATGCCTGAGGATCTTTGAGCAGGTCAAAGAGAGTCAGCCTTTGTGGAAAAGTTTTAAACTTAAGGCAATGTACCACGTCCAACAACTGGAGATTTGTCAGAAAAAAACGAAGTACCACCTTTTCCTGGTGAAACACCAGAAAAGGAGGCTTACAAGATAAAGCTTGTAAACTCAGATACTCGCCAATGCCGCGACCACTGCCAATAGAAAAACCATCTTGAGCGTCAGCTGGAGCAAGGAGATTAAAACAAGAGGTTTGAAAGGAGGCCTTTGCGAAACACCCAGAACCAAATTAAGGTCTCACGGGGAGGGGGATGCTTGAAGATAGGAAAGACATGAGCCACCCCCTTTGAAGAAAAACCTTAACATCAGAGATGATAGAAATCCACCTCTGAAAAGACACGGAATGTGCAGAGATCTAAATCTTAAGGGAGCTCAAACAGAGGGGAGGTCAAAATCCTGAAAGGACGCACATTTGTTCGTGCACCACTTATGAAAGATAGACCACACTCTATGGTACGCCCTATGATGTGCCAGTTTGTCTGGCTACTCTGGTGGTGAGCTTGGAGTGTTATCTGGTTTCAGATCGGGGACAATAGATCAGGCATTCCTTTGTCTCCCCACTGCCTGGATTGGATCACAGAACTGATCAGCGAATATACACAATGATCCTGTTGATTAAGTCATGTGTTTCTGTTATTACTGTGTGGGACTTAAATTGGATACACTTATGTATTGATTGTCACATCTGTGGTTTTTTGATGCTCCACATTTTCCAATAGAGCCATTTGATAATTGCAACTTATTTTTAATAGTACATACTATATTTTGTTGTAAACATTTTAGACTTTTTTCTTTTTATAGTATCTCTCTAAATAAACAAGAACTTATTACATTCCTGTATCTCCGATTTTCATTTCCTTAAAGGGATAGTAATACTTCATTTTAACTTTATTTTATTTTGTAGGCATTAAAAAAACATGAAGAATGATATAAGTCTTATCTCTGAAACCTTTATGGTTTAAGAGATATTCACAAACAAAGTATCCCCCCCCCCTCTTCAACCAGATCAGAAGGGAGATGCCCAGGTAGACTGCAGAGAGGGACAATCTTCAATTAAGATAATGGAAAAAGCTGAAAAACTTGTCAAGGGGGGAAGGGCTTTCATTGTTTTCATACAAAGAAAATTGTCCCCTTCTGTTATCTGTACTGTCATACAACCAGACTCACATCTGAGAAGAGATGGCTTACACTAGGTAAAAGGGGCGGGGAGGGGAACTTTGCTTGTGAATATCTCATAAACCATAAAGGTTTGAGAGATAAGACTTATATCATTCTTCATGTTTTTTTAATGCCTACAAAATAAAATAAAGTTAAAACGAAGTATTACTATCCCTTTAAAGCAGTAGTGATTTTGACACATTTTCTTATATATTGTTTTTTTTCTTAAGCAGCACCGTAGGAGGGTATATTCTTCTTGCTGTTTTCTAATTTATGCGCACTCTTGTATTTGTGTTGATTCCCTTCGTGCTGCCTACAAGAGAGGTATCCACTGAAGGAGGTTCCCAGAATTTCTGTTCCAAAATTTCAAGAAATTGAATTGGATTGGCCGCATGTGCAGTCAAGACCAAGGTACCACTTGATTTGTGGACATGAGGCTGCCCAGAATCTCCATGAAGTCTTAAGAGGGGTGACACGGACTTGCTTTGAATACAGCTATCTTCTTGATAATTCGGTGATCCTGTCCTGTCAGGCAGACTGTATTTGTCTAGGAGTTCAGCTGTAATCCCAAAAAGGTTATTGACCTGGAAGGTAAAAGTTGACTTTTGTTCTCTTTTATCAGCCACCCCAAATGAAGATGAAGATGTGTCAATGTGTCCCTGGTGTGTTGGACAACAGTGTTCTGGGATTCTCAAGAATCAAGATGTTGTCTAGATATGATATGATGTGTATTCCTCTTTTTCACAGAGGCTGAAGAGCTGCTGCTAGTACTTTGAAAAAGACCCTGGAGGCTGTGGCTAGTCCGAACAGTAGGGATGTGAACTCAAAGTTCTCCTCTCTCCGATGAATCTCAGGAACGGTCTGTGAGACACTCTGATCGGAATAGGGTGGTATGCGTCTCTGAGATTTATTGTCGACATGAATGCTCCTGGGAAGATGGTCTTCATCAGAGTCTCCATGGATTCCATCTTTAAATGAGATACCCTGAGTAACAGATTCAAGGCCTTTAGGTCCAAAATGGTCTGAAAGCCTTCCGAACTCTTGGGGACAATAAAGAGAACAGAATAGATGCCAGAACCTTGAAGAGACAAAGGGACTAGCTCTATAACCCTGTTGTCCAACAGGTTCTTGATGGATTCGGTAAAAGCCTTCCTTTTTACAGGATTGGCAGGAATCCAGGATCTCATGAACTGACAATAATTCAGGGCTTTGGGAAACTCTAGCTGGTACCCTAACTCCAGGACTTGCTGTACCCAATAATCTGGGTTTACTAGTTGTTCCCATGCTGTCAGGAAAAGACCCAGTCTGCCCCCTACTGGATCTAGAGTTAGGGCCTGCTTGTCTTCATTGGAACTCTTTCTTATCCTGGGCTTTTTTGGAAAATTCTTTCCTATAGCCCCCTCTGGTGTTATGGGTGAATCCCTGTTTCTGAAATTTAGGCTGTTCCCAAAAGGAAGGATTTCTGACCTTTGAACTAGATGATCGCGGAGATGAGGACCTTGGCCTGCTTTCCTGTGGCAAGAAAGTGCCTTTTATTCCTGAAGCCATCTTTATGATGTTTTCTAGATGTTCCCCAAACAGGGAAGTTCCTGAAAAAGGTAAGGATACCAGTTTACTCTTTGAAGGAGTATCCGCATTCAATGACTTAAGCCACAAGGCACTCCTGGCAGCTACAGAGACAGAGCTGAAGATCTGGCTGGGAGATGAATAATAGCAAAAGAGGCATCGCAGGAGAAGCTTCCTTCATAATAATTTAGATCTGGAGACATTGGACTCAATCTTCTCTTCTACGCCCGTTAACTATATCCTCATGGTACGAGTTAAACAAGCTATAGCTGTGGCTACCTTTAGGTTTTGGCCTAAAACCGTAAACTGGGGTCTAAGGAGCTCTTCCAACTTCCTCTCCATAGGGTCCCGAAGTGAAGTTCCATCCTCTGGGGCAGAGTAGTGCATCTAGCTAGTTGGGTCACAGACGTGTCAATTTTAGGCGGTAATATCCGTGTCTTAACGTCATCCTCCTTAAAGGTGTACATCTTAGAAAAGCGTCTGGGGACCCTGGATCGTTTGTCTCCTTGTTTCCACTCTGAGCTGACTAACTCAGTAATAGACTAGTGTATAGAGAAGACAGTTACGTCCTTCTTGTTGCACATTTGATAGGCCCAGACATTTTCTGACTAATCGGACTAAATTATCAATCCTATATAGACCAAAGGACCCTGTGTCCTCTGTCAAATCTCCTTCCTCTTCAGACAAAAACTCAGACTTTGGATCAAACAGGCTCTGCTTCAAATTGTCCTCCTCTAACCGGGAGGAAGTACCTTCTACAGGGTTAGTACGTGGCCGCTTCCTGGATGGCTCTCCTTTCTTCATGGCCTTAAATGTGTCCTGCATGGACACTTTCATCCAACTTAGGAAATCAGAGGACTGTGAGGACATATCCTGACCCGCTGCTTTCCTTATACACTTGACATAATTTACTAGATTCACTGGTGCCTAATTTTGCATCACAAGAGAGGCAAATTTGTGATTTGGAGGAGCGCTTATCTTCCGTCACAGGGGTATCAGAAGCAGGCTTCTCATTCTCCCTGTCCTTATCTTTCTCTATCTCCTTCTGACTCTTGGAGGCAGGCATGGTACAAAAATAAAGGCTTTCTCAAACAAAAGTCTCACCTTTTATACCTGAACCAGGTGTAGAGATGAAGAGGAAGCGATCCGTGGCTCTTATCCCGCCCTCCCCAGATGCTGATGGCCTCCTGCTGCATGTGTTCCATCTGTGAAATGCATAAGAGAAGCGATGTCACTTCCTGTTTCCTGTTTGCCCTGGCAGAGGAATCCTCCATGTGCCTACAGATGCCAAGCGTGCTTCAGGGAAGGAAACCAGCCTGCTCGCCGTACTTGGGAGGGCAAGGAAGGCAGGTACACATTCAAGTTGTATGTTTGGCCAGCATTAAAGGGATAGTAATGTTTCATAATAAAAGCAGCTCTAATTAATCATCATAGTATTTGGACTTTGGAGAGTGTTATTTCAATTCTGTCAGAGTTGTAGTTCAAGAGTAACATAGTAATTTAGATTTAAAAAAGACTTGCATCCATCTAGTTTAACCCTTTTCCTATTCCTGTTTACCATCGTTGATCCAAAAGAAGACAACCCCCCCCCCTCAATATAGCAATTTCAAATTCTGCCTTGAATGGGGGGTAATTCAATGACAAAGTATCCCCCTCCCGCCCATTTTACTGATGTAACACTGCTCAGCCAGAGCAGAAGCGAGGTGCCCAGGTAGATTGCAGAAAGGGACAATCTTCAATTAAGACAAGCGAAAAACCTGAAAAATTTGTCAAGGGGGGCAGGGCTTTCATTGTTCTCATAGTAAGAAGATTGTCCCCTGCTGTTATCTGTCTGGTCTATGGACTGCATTCCACATCTGAGAAGAGATGGCTTACACTAGGTAAAAGGGGCGGGAGGGGAAACTTTGCTTGTGAATATCTCTCAAACCATAAAGGGTTTGAGAGATAAGACTTATATCGTTCTTCATTTTTTTTTTTAATGTCTACAAAATAAAATAAAGATAAAACGAAATATTACTATCCCTTTAAGAAAGCAGACATCAAGTCCATGTTGACCCCAATAGGTATCTTCATATATGGCAGTGTTATCTCGCGACCCAGTGCCCCATTCAGGGAGAAAATAAAAACACGTCCATCCAGTTGGGTAGGACAAAAGAAACTGAAGCCGGTAACATGATGCACAAGAATTGAGACATCCTACCCTGCTGAAGAGCGGAGACAATACCCAGACTTAATGCTGGGGAGGGACACCAACGAAAGACGCTCATCCTGAATCCACTTTCCCTGGACGGCCCGGTGATCCAGAACTGCATCTCAGTCGCTCAGGCTGGCATTCCTGGTGACCAGGGTTCACTCTGGGATCACGAATGGACTCTTTTGTTCCAGATTCAGCCGATGCAACCAGCACCAGAAGTCCCTCCTGGCCTCCGGAGAGAGAGCTATCTGTTGACCCAGATGCTAAGTATTCTTGGAACAGTTCCAGAGAATATCCCGTTGTAGTTCTCTCGCGTAAGCCAGTGCTAATACCAGTCTGCCCAAAGCATTCGAACTCCCTGATCATGTCCGAGGACCACTCTATGGCTTAGGATACTTCCTGAATCACAAGCAGGATCTTGTTTTCGGTAGGAATACCTTCCCCTGACATGTGTTGACTGCATCCCGAGGAATACCAGAACCTGGGAGGGCACCAGAGACAACTTGAGCAGATTCAGAATCCACCCATGTTGAACAAGAATGCAGGCACAGTAGGTAGCGTGTGAGTGAGATACTCTGGGCTAAGGCTGCCATGACCCCGGTGAACACGAGGTGCAGAAGCCAAGACAAATGGCAGAGCTGTGAACTTTTAACGATTGGAACCAAATGCAAAAAAAGCAGGTAGCCTTGGCTGTCCAGGTGACGTGCAAGTACACGTCCTGGAGGTCCGTAGAGGCCAGATACTCCCCCGGGCACATCGCTGCTATGACAATGCAGATTCCATCTTGAAGTGCGTAGCAACCACATACTTGATGAGATATTTGAGTCGACAGCCAACGTCCTTCTTTGGGATCACAAACAGGAGGGGATCCACTGCCTCCTGGAACCGTCTTGCCTTGTCTGGCTCATTCAGAACCCTTGACCAAAAGAACAGATATGGAGGTAGGGATTTGAAATCTAAGCGGTAACCTTCTGAAATTACCCGCAAAAAGCCACTGGTACATTACCGAGGATGCTCCCAGGCGTTTTGAAAAAGGCAGAGATGGCCCCATACAGGCAACAATGGACCATTATATCACAAGTCATGTGGAAGAGTGATTGTCAGACTTAGCCTCTGCAGCTGCTCGCTTGTCTGGGCTTTTTGTAGAGGAGCGTGCTTGAGAGGCTTGCGAGCTCGGTGGCCTTCCTTGCAAGAAATTGATGCTTGATGGAGATCTGAGGCAACAAGGTATCCTTGCCACCAGTAGCATCACTGATTATCTGTTTCAGTTCAGGCCCGAAAAAGGGACTTACCCTGAAATGGCAAGGAAACCAATGACTTCTTAGAAGATTGGTCCTTAGATCAAATCTTGAGCTGCAGGGTGCGGAGCACAGCAAAAGAAAAAGATGAGGCTTTCTCAGATAACCTGACCGCATCAAAGAGCACCTCAGAAACAGATGTTGGTCCAAATGAGGATTTATGGCATGCATTAAGGAGGCCATCAGCATGGACAGCCTCAACCAACTGTTCATCCTAAACAGCTCTGTTAACACAGGCAGAGGCAAAGATAGGCCTTAGTGCTGTTCCAGTGGCCATGAAGGAGGCATTGAGGATTGAGTCCAGCTTTTTATCTGCTGGCTCCTTAAGGCCCGCTGTATCCTCCAGTGGGAGAGCTATAGTCTTTGCCAACTGTGAAGTAGGAGGGTCCACAGTGTGTGTGTGGGGGGAGGCCCACTGAGCTAAAGCTGTAGCTGAAAATGGGTACTGCTTAGAAAACCTTTTACTGAGAAAAAGTCATTTATCAGAAGTTTTCCACTGAGGAGGAGTCAGAGATCTGAAGGGTCTCCAAGAGTGCCCTAACGAGCGCCCCTGCTGATGGGAGAGGATCAATCTCATGGGAATCTCCATAGGAGTAGGAAGAGTCCATGTCTTCATATTTCCCATCATCCTCATTTGACTGTTTCTTCTCAGAAAAGGTCCCAAGAACATGTGACTGTCCTCTAGAAATGGGGGCAATATGTTTAAAAGTAGAAGTAGTTTTCCATGACTGAAGTACTCCCTGCAGAGAGAAGGGAATTTGAGTCACTGAAGTGCGTATAGCCTTCACCCATGCTGACTCTTGATTGGTGTGAGAGGGCCCCGGTGGGGCAGTAGGGGCCACAGCACAAGAGGGGCATATAAACTTTAAATACTCCCTAGGAGAGGGGTAATGGAAACCTCTGGTTCCTTTGCCTTGGATTTACCCCCCATGCCCATCTAACATACTTTCCAATAAAGTGTCCCAACACTAGAAAAACACAGCACCCTTAATAGCCCAGAAAATACACTTATCTGGCAAGCAAATGGTTAATGGAAGCCCCTGAATCCTTAGCCTTGGTTTTCCTGATATGTCTCTTATGGTCAAACATGTCCAGGAGAAAGGTCTAAAACTAAATAAAACTAGTTTAAAATATACCCAGTAAATCCAGCAGAAAGACCTAAAAAAGTACTTTTCTGATATGCAAAAGATTAAACTGAACAAGACAGCAGGAGAGTCAGCCTCTACATAGGATAAGCAAGGGAGATGTAATATGGACACCAGTAAGGGTGTCAGCCAATTGGAAAGAAACCTAGAAACTGGGGGGGATTATGTGAAATGTAGCGTTTCTTGCTTGTTGCCTAGCAATGCATGGCCTCCATCTGAGGGACACAAAATGCTCAGTGAACACACACACAGTAGACCATACAATAGAACATGACCATACAGTTGGAAATTATGTCCCGCAGAAGTTACCAACATTCAAATCAATGGAGAAAAGATGGCAGCCTTGGCCTAAAAATCAGACTAACAACAAAAAGTATTGAAAAGTCCCCAAAACCCTGGGGGTAGCGGGGGGGGAGGCAAATACTGATTAAAGTGGTGGGGGAGCAGCTACAAGCACCCCAAAACACCATAAACCACACATAAGCACAAAAGATCAGAATACACTATAGATACCAAAGAAATATTTAACTGAAAAATTTCTCTGCATCCATCCGTATCTCCAGAGAACAAGAGCATAACAGAGTGTGTGAAAGCTCAGAATGGGACACACAGTGGACCAAGGCAATCAAAGAATTACGCACTAGTCTTCAGGCTCCGATCTAAAAAGGGCAGAATCTCTTGTGCCATGAGGAACAAGCTTATCATAAAAGTCAACATCTTCAGGGAAAATCCCACAAAGCACCAGTGAACTGGACAATCCATCTCCAGGAAAGACAGCAATGGAAGCCCCCTTAATGGGGGACTATACAGCCCCATATATAAGGAGAAAAAAAAAAAAACCTAAAATACTAAGAATTGCCATTGAACTTGCAGAGCACATGAATTTGGAGGCATTGTGGTTGATCTACTGAAATTAACATGCTCTAATGGACTAATTATCTTATTGATGGCTCCGTACATGTGACTGAGGAGCAACATTTTAGATCAATGTTTACTTTCACTATAATATTATTGGTACATTTCAGATTTTTATTCAGTTTCCCTTTATGGTTTATTGGTTACACTGGAAAGTATGCTTTATCAGTGTAATTTGGTTCAGTCTTCTTTTTCCTCGCATACTCCATTATTGGTATATTGGTAGTATCTAAAGTGCAAGAAAATACCCCTTTTGAACATTTCATAGGAGTATTAGACTATCAAATCGATATCATCTTCCAGGTTTGGATGGCTGTTTTTTTGTTTCAGGAAACCCAAATTATACAAATAATGGTGTGCACCAATACTGGGTGGGGTCCCCCTGATCCTTCTGACACCATAAACAGGATAGAATACATTTCTCAGAATCTCTCACAGAAAACAGCGTGTTTGAAAACATTTACCAGAAAGATGCTCACCTGATGGGGCCTCTTGGAAGTCTTGAGACATAGTGCAAGATGCAGCTGTTAGCTGGAAACCTGAATTGCCTGACTGGACTGTTACTTCAGCTTCACATCCTGCTTTAGGTATCCTGTTTTTTCACAATACCAAACCACCTGCTCCAAAGGGGAATCCCTCTTGTTACTCAATAGCTTCTAAAGTGCCTTTCCAGGGTGTTAGAGATTCAACTTGTCTGTGATCCAATTTTCCAACTCAGTGAATCTTTGCGTGCTGTTGCCTATTATAGCCACTGGAGGGAATCATGATTCTTAATTCAACAGATTCTAGTTCAGGGCTCAAAATTTCCACTCGCATCCTTGCATTTGGCGAGGAGATATTGAGTGAAGGTGAGTGGAAATTCAGCAGATTGCATAGACTAGATGCGGCCAGTTATCAGGCATACAGGGCGGCACTGGAATCTGTAACTTGAGATGGCCGCTCACATGACCAGGGAAGATTAGAACAGAGTGCCGCTTCTCCCCTTGTCACACACTTCCTGTCTCTTGCTGTGAACAGTGCCCTTAACCCCTAGAGAGCCAGCTACTTACAACATACAAGATTGGACAGCTGTACCAAGCTCATACCTTGTACATCTAAAATGCGGTCACCGCAAAAGCCGGTAGAACTGGCTTGCAGTGGCCACATTTTAGATTAAAACTTTCCTGGTACTCATGGGGGGCATGAGGATCACTCCTCATGCCCCCCCAGGTATTGATCTCCCAGCCGATCGTGATGGGAGATCAATATGTACAAAGGAGATGCGGAGCTTCTCCTTTCCCCCCTCTCCTACCTGAACTTCCAGTAGGAGTGGGCGGGACCGGGGGAAGCCTCCCAACGTCATCAGTGACATGATCACCGATCACGTTAGGCAGGTTTCCTCGGTCCCATTCACTCCTACTGGTAGTAGTAGAGAAGGGCAGGAGAGCTTTTGCTCTCTTGCGGTCGCCAAATTGATCTCCCAGGTGATCGGCTGGGAGATCAATAACTGAGGGGACACCAGGAGGGGTCCTGATGTCCCCCACGAAGTCTGCAGATGTAAAAAAATCTGCTGGAGACCCCTGTGGCTCTCACAGGGTCACATCTTTTGCGGGCATTTTTTTTTTTTTTTTGCAAGACCTCATTAGGGGGATCGGGGGGGGGGGGGTCCTGATGCCCCTCAATGAGGTCTATAATTAAAAAATAAATTAAAAAAAAATTTAACACTGTGTGTGCCACAGGGGGGTCCAATGCACCCCCCTCCTGTGGCGCACACACAAGGCTTTTATCATTGGTCCTGATGGCCCCCAACAAGCTCTGATTTCAAAGTAATGATAAAAAAAAAAAATCAAGCCTCTGAGTGCCACAAGGGTCCAATGCATTGCTTTGCAATGCACTGGAGACCTCTGTGGCACTCAAAGGGACACTTATTTTGACTATTTTATTTTGTAAGACCTCATTGGGGGGGATCAGGGGGGGCCTGATACCTCTCAATGAGGTCTATAATAAAAAAAATGTAAATAAATAAAAAATTAACCCTGTGTGTGCCACAGGGGAGGTCCAATGCAGCCCCCCACCTCCTGTGGCACACACAGGACTTTTATCATTACTTTGTTATCAGAGATTGTTGGGGGGCCATCAGGATTGGTCCTGATGGCTCCCCAACAACTTCTGATTACAAAGTAATGATTAAAAAAAAAAATAACCCTCTGAGTGCCACAAGGATCCAATGCATTGCTTTGCAATGCGCTGGAGATCCCTGTGGCACTCACAGGGTCACTTCTTTTGTAGACATATAATTTTTTTGTTGGAGGGGGATCAGGGGGGTCCTGATGCCCCTCAATGAGGTCTATAATAAAAAAAAATTTTTTTAACCCTGTGTGTGCCACTGGGAGGGGGGGTTCAATGCAGACCCCCTTCCTGTGGCACACACAGGACTTTTTATCATTACTTTGCAATCACAGCTTGTTTGGTGGCCATCTGAATACAAAGTAACAATTAAAAAAATTAACCCTTTGTGTGCCACAGGGGCCCAATGCATTGCTTTGCAATCCACTGGACACCCCTGTGGCACACAAAGGATTATTTTTTTTTTCCCCCTTTTATTTTTTATTCAGACCTCATTGTATGGGTTCTGATGCCCCCAACAAGGTCTACACAAAAATATTGGGGGGGAAAGCCCCAAAAAAGCATGTGCCACGGTGGGGGGGGGGGGGGGTCCAACACAGTGCTTTGCAATGCATTGGACCCCCTATGACACACACACACACACTTTTTTTTTTTTCTTCATTATTCTGTTTATAGACCTTGATGGGGACACCAGGAGTGTTCCTGATACCGCCTCCCCAACATTGCACGCACACAAAATGCCTCCAATCCCCCCCCCCCCCACCACCCACACGTACCATATCCCCCTGCCTGGTTCCACAGCCTACTGGCAGTCCCATTCCCCAGCCTGTTTCCACTGCCTACTGGTAGACTCAAAGTACCAGTACGCACTAGATTTAGGCTGGGAACCAAACTTTGTGTGAGGGGGACATACAGTGCACACTGGTAGTCACAGATACCCCATATACACTATTGGACACTGCCCCTCCCATACTTGGTCCACTCCCCACTAGTAGACATACCCACACACACTGCCTAACAAGTCACCCTCCCACACACTTTGTTACACTGGTAGTAACAGGTCCGCATGTACACCGGCTGACGCCCTAGCTTCTTTCATCTGTTAGCCATAAAATCACACATACACTGTTTGCTTTCCCATCCCTGTTTCACTGGTAGCTACGTTCCTGTCACCTGAATTGGTATGTCAACCCACAGCAGAGGGGTACCATTTTTCTTAGGATGGCAAGAAGTCCTCCTAGGAAATCCCACACCATTGAACCATTTTAGTATCTTTGAAGTGACTGATGTGTATATATAAAAAAGTTTGTTTCTCCTGTAGCACCACCTTCTGGAAATAGTTGTGCAGACGAAAGTAGGGGTAAAAAGGCAAGTGACCCCTCATTCAATGCAGTAGGTTATCTTCTTTCCAAAATGGTATTGTTTATCTACCTTTTCTTCACTCCTGAAGGTGTTATAGCCCTTTTTGTTCAGGCAAGTCCCGTTTGAGAAAATGTTAGAAACATCAGAGGTTGTAGTAGGTGTAGTTTTCTACTTCTAGCACCCTCTAAGGTAGGTCAATTCATACCAATGGGGTGTCGTTTGACTCCTAAGAGCACTAGCTAATGAATGCAGTTGAAAATGCCATGGTTTTCACAGAGTTCCATACATTTGAAGGGGCAGACATATAAAAAAAAAAATGCTATTTTTTTTCCTATATCGCCTCCTTCTGGAAACATTTATGCACACCAGTATTGGGGTAAGAAGGCAAGTGACCCCTCATTAGAAGCGGCAGGAACCTAGTTACCACCATGAAGACACTTGCACGTTCCATAGTATTGCTCTGTTCCATCAGTGTGCACGTGTGTATATGTGTGTATGTTTATATATGTGTGCACGTGTGTATATGTGTGTATGTTTATATATGTGTGCACGTGTGTATATGTGTGTATGTTTATATATGTGTGCACGTGTGTATATGTGTGTGTGTGTGTATATGTGTGTATGTTTATATATGTGTGTGTGTGTGTGTGTGTTTCTTTCTCATACAAAACACTTTCACATTATTTAAATGAAGCATTTAACTGCTATAATGCTTGAGAGGCTAATACATTTTAGACCTTGCTAGCATTCAGGGGGTTAAAACTGTTGGAACTTTGCACAGTTTTTGTCCCCTATGCTGAATAAAACATAGAATAAGGTAATTTCATCAAAGAGAACTTGAGATGGGTGGGGTTAAAGGCGGGGATATGAGGCTAGGTGTGGAAACTGGTGGCAAGTAACTTTTCAGGCCTGGCTAGTACCTCAGGATTTGAAATTTTGAGCCCTGTTCATCTGAGATACTGGATTGTAAAATGATGTCCTACAGGTTTCTTCTTATTAATTTCTAGCATCTGATACAGGTCATGATCTCAGTTCAAAGCAAAAGCCTCAGCTGTAGGGGGGCAACCCAGAGTTCTAATCAGTAGCAAGCACATACCACCAGTTCCCAGGAACCAATATATCCACAGCTTATTCGCCATTCTCTCATCTTCAAAGTTCCCCATAACCTCTCAGATGCTAGGCAGCTTGCAACATATTGCTGTGCATACATTGTAAAGGGATGGAGGGGTTAACTTCACTAGCATAATCTAATCCAAAATGAGCCCCTCCATTGCCAGATTGACCAGAAATGCACTGCAATCAAAACATTCCAGCCAGCCAAGAAAAAATGAGGGGGTTAACCATTTGAAACATCACTGAATAAGGCTAATGGGCCTTAAATATTTGGATAAATAACATTTTCCCCCCTCCCCATCTCTACATCCTAAGCAGATCATGATGGGGAGTGTTCAAAAAATAAATTTGATCACCAAACATTTTTCATTAAATGGGCAATTTAATTCCCTCCTTACAAATTTACAACAGCCAATATGAATGCATATTATAACAAACCCCCCAAAATCCTAAAAGCTAACTAATGAAATGAATTAGAGTCAGAATGCTCAATGAGTCTCCATTTCAATCAGAAAAAAATGATCAAGAAATGGTGGAGGCAGAGGAAGGGATTCATAATTTAAGGCAGAAGAACTTAAATAAATTTGTATGTACTAGCAGTATGATTTAATTGGTGTGACTGAAACCTGGTTAGATGCAGCATGACTGGGAAGTCGATCTATAGACTTATTACCTTTTTTAGGACAGATGGGTTTAATAAAAGGTGGGGTATGCCTATATTTACAGCATGCCTTAAAGTATAAGGGAAGATATTAATGAAGGGTCCATTAAAATGTAGAGGCTCTGTGGGGTGAAATACACACTGGTAGCATACATAATAAAAATGTTAATGGGCATTTGCTACAAGCCACCTAATACAGGGGAATTTAAAGAAGCCCGACTGTTACTGCAAACTGATAAAGGCTTCTTTGTCAGGAACTTTAATCACGTCAGGAACTTCAATCACAATGGGAGATTTCAACTAACCAGAAACCGACTGGAGAAATAAGACTTCCAACACAACAAAAGGGAAATAATTATTTTATTTTTTGGTATGGTTAATGACAATTTCATGTCCCAGCAAGTAAAGGAGCCAATTATAAATGAGGCCTGGCTGGACCTAGTGCTCACAAACAATTTTGATATGGTACACAATATACAGATAAAGGAAAATATAGGTAGCAGTGACCGCAATATGTTAACCTTTGAAATTTGTTATGAGAAACCCATAAGCAAGGGTTTAATCAAAACATTAAATTTTGGGGAAAAAAAAGTCTAATTTTACAGTGCTAAAAGCAGTATTAAAGGAAATTCATTAGGACCTAACATTCCCCTTCTGCAGGCCAAACTAGCCCCGCCTCCAGTCTTTGATGTGAGATAAACTCGCCAGTTAAGGACAGAGAAAAGAAGAGGTAAGCTCCTGTGAGAAAGACTGTAGAAGGACTCCCACGTCCAGACAGGTGAGACCAAGAGAGGTCCCTTTCTCTGGGTGGGATACCTGTGTTCCTTATGGACTAAGTGAAAAGGATTCAACAAGGTAAGACTAAAATCCTATTTTCTCTGTTGTCCAATATGGAATACAGGTACCTTGGGGATATAACAACATACTAGGTTCCCAGAGGTGGGAAGAAGAAGGAACCTCACACCGGTCCCCATGATACCGGCGTTCCCAAGGACTATCGAGTACTGGAACAGCCCACGCTTAACCCAAGTGTCAACAGACACTACAAAATAGCACAGCACACAAGAGCCAACCAGGCTCAAACAGTTGAACAACAGAAAGGCAGAGGGAAAGAGATCCTTAGACAGGCAGAACTGCCTGAAGGACCTTCCTACTAAAGCTGGCTTCAGCTGAAGCCATGACATCCACAGATGTGCTTGGAGGACCAAGTTGCAGCCTTGCACAGTTGTTCATCTGAGGCCTGACTCTTGTAGGCCCTGGAGGCCCCAGCAGACCTGGTGGAATGTGCTGCAACTCCAAAGGGAACAGGTTTCTTCCCGAGTTTGTATGCCTTGCAAATGGTAGACTTAATCCAAGAGGCAATGGTGACCTTGGAAGCAGCCTGACCAGCCCTGGGTTCCTCAAGAAAGACAAATATGGCATCGGTCTTACGAAAAGACACTGTATGATGCACACAGAACTTGACAGGGCAACAGATCTAGCAGGTGGAGATCCCTCTCCTTGTCAGACTTAGGGTCAGAGCTTGGGACTCATCCTGCATATTCTGCAGGATCTTGTCCTCCAGCAGGGAGACCTTGCCTAGGCGGGTGTCGAACCTCATGCAGAAGAACACCAGCTCCTGGGATGGCACTGGAGAAGACTTCGACATGTTCAGAAACCACCCATGGTGGTTCAAGAGTAGAGCACATTCTTGAAACTGCTGAGCCAAGAGTTCCTCTGAAAGAGCCTTGAGCAAAAGATAATCCAGGTAAGGGGTCATGGTCATATGAATGCCACGGGTGTGAATGAAGGCAGGCGAGGCTCCGATGACCCTGGCAAACACTCAAGAAGCTGAAGCCAGGTCAAATGGCAGAGCAATGAACTAGTAAGGCTCAGAGTCAAAGGCAAAATGCAGATAGTGTTAACTGTCCGGATGGATAGGGATGTGTAGGTACGCAACCTGAAGGCCTAGAGATGCCAGATTAGAGGCCATCCTGGGGAGGGTTCAACGAGCACGTCTCACCGTTCGGCCTGACAAATGTCAGATAGGCATAGGATAGGTACAATACCTGGGACACCGGATGGATAACGGACACCAGCAGCCGGAACCAACCAAAATGGCAGCCATCCTAGACTGGCCCAACCCTAGGATCAAAACAGGTCTTGGCCTTCCTAGGAACAGACGGTTACTACAGGAAGTTTGTTCCACAATATAGCTCCCTGGCCAAACCCCTTACAGACTTCACCAAGGCGGCCTTGCCCCCTAATGTGACCTGGTCACCGGAGTGCAAACAAGCATCCTGGGATGGGAACCGGTGCTAGCAGCTCCAAACTTTAATCATTCTTTTCTGTTTCACACATATGCCTCCAACTATGGACTAGGGGCCGTGCTGAGCCAGGTGAACAACGCCAGAGAGGAACACCCAGTCTCCTACTTGAGCCACAAACTGCTACCCCGGAAAGTTGCCTATGCCATGATAGAGAAGGAATGGATCGCTCTAGTGTGGGCTCTTAAATTCCAACCATACCTATACGGTCGGGAGTTCTCAGTTATCACAGACCATAACCCACTTGTATGGCTTAACCAGGTCTCGGTGGACAATGGACGTTTTCTATGTTGGAGCTTGGCCTTACAGCCTTTTAATGTCACCATCTGCTATCAGTCGGGCCGCAACAACAAAACACGGATGGCTTGTCCCGTCAAGAGGATTTGTAAACTCCTTCAGCCTATGGCACTGTTAGGTAAAAAGGACAAATTCATGAACTGTGTCGGCCCACAAGGCCAGAGTACCAGGAGCCTGGCACCCTTTCTTAAAAAAGTAGACACGCAGCAGATTGGCTGCCGTGCCCTGATGACGAGAATGGTACCTTGGGACTGAGACTTTCTGTAAGGGGCAGGTAGGCCGTTCATTGGTCGTCCCTGCCTAGGACATTTGTCGCTTTGGCTCTCATTGGTGGAGGAGCCAGCGCAACATGAGTGGGTTAAGGGTGGATCCAGGTAATTCAATCCTCCCATAGAGGACAATTGCCCAGCTCCGGATTGGTCACCGTGTCTTGTTGCTCAGATTCTAACTGGTTAGGAATCGAAGAGGCAAGATTGAATTATGGAAAATGCCCTTTACCGTTTACAGTTCTTTTGCCCACATGTTTATGATTCCACTGTATACTTTGTGTATTGTGTCCAGCCACCATTGTTCCCCATTGTATCCAGTCTATTGTGTATTGTATGTCAGTTTGGTATAAGAGAGCCTGTTTTACTCAATAAAGTGTGTTACTACAAGGCGTTCTTTGTCTTTATTTTGAATGTTTTAAAGGGTACCCTTTGACCCCCATCACTAATGCTGCGTTCCAGGTTTCCTGGCTTGGCTGTTCATCTTTAAACGCCTTCAGCAGAGAGAACCCAGACGCGACAGCCCCAGACAACCTGTTGTCTTGGGTTTCTGTTACAGTACCTTCATCAGGGGTGTCAGGGACTTGAAGGGTCCTCAAAACAGCCCTGATAAGTTCCCTCAGCAGAGGGGAGAGGGTCAGCCTCATGGGTCCCTATAGGAGTAAGAAGAATCCATATCTTCATATTCACCTTCCTCCCATTCATTCTCAGAATAGTCCTCCCCAGAGGAGGCCCCTGTGAGTACAAGCATACACTGAGCCCTAGGGGACACATACCTAAAAGTGGTGGGGGCTTCAAAGACTGAAGAACCCCTTGGATGGAGAGAGGAAATCGGGCCATAGTGGACAACAAAGTCTTAACCCAAGCTGGCTCTTGCTCAGTGTTGGAGGGGCCCGGCGGAGTAGTAGAGGTCACAGCAGAGGAGGGGCAGAGAGATCCAGAATACTCTCTAAGAAGCCCTGTTTGACATAAGGAACAATAAGCAAGGAGGGGTCAGAGATGCCCCAGAGTCCTTAGCTTTAGGTCTAGCCCCATGTCTCGTAGGATCCGTCATCCTAAAAGGACTAGTGTCTACAAGATGATTTTAGTCTTACTTGATAAATCATTTTCTCTTAGTCCATATAGCTTCCAGATAACTCTGGGATGGTGACCGTCCCTTTAAGTAGGCAGGAACAATTCTTGGACAGAATGCAGAGTGGAGCCTTCCACTCCTCCTTAGCTGGACACTAGCTAGTCCCCTCTCCAGTTAGATTTGAGACACTAAACCTATCTAGCTAGATAGCAAGAAGGAAACATGGAAAACTCCTGTGAGCATGAACCTGAAGGATCTCCCACAACCAGCCACAGGAGAACCAAGCATGGTCCCTTGATAGGTTGGGAGTCTTGTAAGCTATATGGACTATGAGAAAAGGATTTCACAGGTAAGACTAAAATCCTCTTTTCGCTGTCGTCCAATATAGCTTACAGGTAACTCTGGGATGTACAAACATTGAGCTTCCCAGTGGTGGAAAAGAAGGGAAGGACCAGGTGCCCGTCCCCATGATACCAGAGCTACATGGATGAATCAGTACATAGAATAGCCCAACTGACAAAGTGTCAACGGACACTAAACCATATCACAGCACACCCATAACTGTAGACACAACACACTGAACAAGAGCAAACAGGGCTCAATAGGTAACAATCTCTATGATGCAGGAAACAAAGTGCTAGACAGGCAGAGCTGCCTTCAGGACTTTCCTGCCAAAGCTGGCCTCAGCCGAACCCAGAACGTCAACACGGTAGTGTTTGGCAAAGGTGTGCACAGACAACCAAGTGGCCACTTTGCACAACTGATCAGCAGAAGCCAGATTCTTATAGGTGAAGGAGGCCCCAATAGACCTGGTGGAATGAGCTATAACACGAAAAGGAACAGGTTTCTTCCAGAGTTCATAGGCCTTGCGAATGGTAGACTTGATCCAAGACGAAATAGTCACCTTGGAAGCAGCCTTACCTGCCTTGGGACCCTCTGGGATGGCAAAAGGTGCATCAGTCTGACGGACAGATTCAGTGCAGTGCACGTAGAACTTAAGGCAGCGCACCACATCCAACAAGTGGAGAGCCCTCTCCTTGTCAGATTAAGGGTCAGGACAAAAAGAAGGCACAACAATCTCCTGATTGATGTGGAACTCAGAAACCACCAGGAAAGGCGGTTTGCAGGACAAGGCCATGTAGTTCAGTGACTCTGCGAACAGAGACGATTGCCAAGAGAAAAGCCATCTTCCAATGCAGGAGACGAAGAGGAATGGTAAGCCAAGGACTCAAAAGGAGGACGCTGCAAGACTCCCAGAACCAGATTAAGGTCCCACTGAGGCATGGGATGCTTAAAGGCAGGGGACGCATGAGCGACACCTTGAAAGAAAACCTTAACATCCGGAATAACGGCAATGTGCCTCTGAAAAAAGATAGATATGTGCATTGCTGTTTTTCCGGATGTGAGGACAGATCCCTGTCCAAACACCAAGAATGAAAGATTGACCAAACCCGGTGGTAAGCTTTAGCGGAAACAGGCTTCAGAGCCTGAATCACGGTGGCTACCACCTCAGGAGAAGAATCTTTCCTCCTCAGTATAGAGGATTCAATAACCAAGCCGTCAGACCCAGACGATCCACGTTCTCCTTCCACAGGTAATCCTGCAGGAGGAGGTCTGGTCTGCGTGGAAGCCGAAACGGTTCACACACAGACAGGCGCAGAAACTCGGAAACCAAGGTTGCCGGGGTCAGTAACGAGCCACTAGGATGACCAGAATACGATCCATTTGTAGCTTCCTCAGCACCCTGGGTAGCATGGGAAAAGGAGGGAAAATGTAAGCTAGGGAAACTGCCAAGGAATCGACAGAGCATCCACTGCTACCGCCAGAGGATCTGACCAGCGTGCGCAAAACATCAGAATCTTCCTATTGTGCCTGGTGGCTACCAGGTCTATCCAGTGAAGTCCCCATCTTTGAACGATGAGGTCGAACACCTCCTGGTGAAGCTCCCATTCTCCATGTGTCGACTCAAGAAGTCAGCCAAGATGTTGTCTGCACCTGGAATATGTATAGCGGAGATGGCAGGAACATGTTCTTTGGCCCAAGTTAAA
The DNA here is from genome assembly GCA_037306005.1 of Rhinophrynus dorsalis. Classification (NCBI taxonomy): domain Eukaryota; kingdom Metazoa; phylum Chordata; class Amphibia; order Anura; family Rhinophrynidae; genus Rhinophrynus; species Rhinophrynus dorsalis. The sequence goes on from CM074719.1 coordinate 274,784,256, forward strand.
ATAGCCTTGACCTCAACCAAGCTGCGAGACTTCTGGTGCCACCTTGCTTTTTGATGTAAGCCAGGGCTGTGGCGTTGTCAAACTGGGCAGGCCTTGAGATGAGACAACCAGTACATCAGAGAGTGGTATCACCTGGAGTTCCAAAAAGTTGATTGGTAGGAGAGACTCCTCCTCTGACCAACGACCATGGACATTCAGGTGACCCAGGACCGCTCCCCAGCTAGACAGGCTGGCATCTGTCATACCGTGGTCCAAAATGGGATCACAAAGGCCTTCCTTTCTGCAGGTTGGAGAGACTCAGCCATCAAAGAAGACGTAGCTCTACATGTAAGGGAATAGAGACTGATATCTTCAAGAGATCTAGATTCCCTTTGCAAACTTGGATCACAAACCTCTGTAGTACCCTTGTGTGAGCCATCGCAAATGGTACTGCCTCCACGGTGGAAATCAATTTCCCCACCTAACAGGTCAACTTCTTGGCTTGAATGGACACAAAAGCAAGAACTGAGGACACCTTGCTGGTGATCCATTGAACCATCTCCTCCTCAGAAAGACTGCAATGGGATTGGGTCCGACTTGACCATGTTCAGAACCCAACCATGAAGGGCGAGTGTGTGAATGCAGACCTGCGCCTGCCGTTAGAGAAGTTCCCCAGAAGGGGCCATCAACATCCCCTTTGTATGCATGACGCAATATCAACTCACCCAAGACTCTAGTAAACACCTGCAGAGCAGTGGTCAGACCAAAGGGGAGAGAAGAAAACTGGAAATGCCCCTTATTGCAAGCGAACCTGAGGTACTGCTCTGCTCTCCAGATGATAAGCGAGGTGCAGGTAGGCATCCTGCAGATCCAAGGAGGCCAGGAATTCCCCAGACACATTGCCTCAATAACGGACCATAGGAAATCCTGGTAATAATGAGTCTTGACCGCAAAGGAATCGAGGTCCTTGAGGTCCTGAACAGGACGGAAGTAGTGTTCCATCCTGTAAACCACAAATAGGGTGGCACATGAGTCAGAATCTATTTCTGGTTAGTGAACCAGTTCCAGATCCTCTTGTTCGAGATTCTGAATGGATCTGTGAAAAATACCAAAAAAAAAAACAAAGCTGTTCTGGTCCCAGAAGGGAGCGAGAAGGAGTGAAATGGAAGGAGGGAGGGAGGAAGTAGAAAAGAATCCAATACCCATCGGAAACAACAAGCAAAACCCACGGGTCCTCAACAACGCCTGCAGAAATGCTGAAAAGAAAAAGCGCTGCAGACTGACACCCACAGGTGCATGCAGACCAAGGTTCAGCTAGTCCTGCTGAAGGAGGTTAGGCTCGGTGGTGGAGCCGCTTGGTCTCAAGTGCTGCGGAGGCATAAGGATGGAAGGCACCGGGTTAGACCCCTGTATTCCATCTGGAAAAGCACAAAAAGGATGGTGCCTTTGTGCCTGAGGATTGCGTCTAGGGGCCAAGGGAAATCAAGTACTCTGGCCCCTAGTAACCTCGCTATGATGTCCTTCAGTTCAGGGCCAAAAAGGGATATACCCTGGAAGGGAAGCCTAAAGATCAGGTCAACAGACCAGAAATTAAGCCACACTGAGCACATAGCAGCCACAGAAAAAGAGGCCTTAGCCTCAAGCCTAACAGCATCAGATAGGTTATCAATAACATAGCGCAGAGCCACAGAGATATCAGCCAAAAGTGTCAAAATGTCAGCTTTGGGGGCACCCATACGGACAGTGTCAGTCAGCTGTTCAGTCCAAACAACAATGGCTCTAATAACCCATGCAGAAGCCAAGGTAGGTCGCAATGAAGCACCTATGGCAGTGAATGCAGCCTGTAAAATATCATCAAGCTCCCTTATCAGTCAAGTCTGTGAGAGTAAAAGGATCCACTGCAGAAGATGCAGAGGAAGGAAAAAGACTGGCAATATAGGCGTCAACCTTAGGAGGTGTAGCCCACTGAGCCAAGGCCGCATCAGAAAATTGATAGATTTTACATGCTCTCAAAGATAAACACTTGACAGGGATCTTCCACTCAGCAAGTATGATCTGGTCAAGAGTGGGATGAGGAAGGAAAACAGTGTCAAACTTCTTGCGCCTTTAAAAGGCAGCAGAAGTAGACTGAGGTTCTGAAGTAATAGGAATGTTTAGGGTGTTTGAAACCGCCATAATAAGACCCTCAGCAGAGGTTCAGGGTCAGCTTCAATGGAGGTGCCACAAAAGTGGAAAGAAGCCCCAGGTGAACACACAATCCTCTGAATCTTCCAGAGATTCCTCCTCAGAAGAATCAGACAAGTCAGGAATGCCAGGTGCCATAAGGGCCACATGCCTGAAGGAAGTGGGGGGGCTTCCAAGACTGGTGAACCTCCTGAAGAAAAAGAGGACTTTAAGTCCTTGACCCAATGTTGCTCTTATTCATGACTTGAAGGCCCTGGCGGAGATGCAGGGGCCACAGTACATGAAGGGCGTAAGTGTCCTGAATACTGTCTTTGGCATGAGGAACAATAATCAATGGGGGTCAAAGATGCCCTAGAAACATCAGCCCTAGGTCCAGTCCCAACAGGTCTGACATCCTGACAGGAGATAAAGTATCTCATAGTACAAGGAATAACCCAATACTGTGCCCCAGATTAAATAATTCACCCCAGAAAGGTTAAAATACATTATCTGGCAAGCTAGGGGTTAACCTGAGGAGGAGGGTAGAAGGATCCAAGCCCTGTGTATGATACTTATGAAAGGAAAGAAAGTAAAGGGTGACTGAACTGTAAGCCAATCAGAAAACCGTCCGTGAAACTGGCGTATATTGGAAATGTAGTTTCCTTTCAGAGTACCCCAAAAACATTGCCCGCATCCCCCAAAGACCGCCAAGACACTGAGGATGTGCACCAGAGTGTAGGGCAAGGGCAGACAAGAAGGATGAGCAGTCTCTGAACTCGGTTCGTGGAACGGTTGTAGAGATCTGTCCCAAGTGAAAGTGTCCCATAGAGATCAATGGAGCATTGCGGTAAAGTACGCCTGGAATTTAAATAAATGAAAATTTTCAAAACAGTTCCAAAAGTTATAAAACACATAGAGAATAGAAACATAAATAGAAAACACCAACCCCCAAGGGAAATGTGTAAAAATGTCCCCCAAGTCACCTAACATGCCAGGGAACGGGTTAAAGTACCACAGAAATCCCAAAATGCTCCAAGGACCCTAAGTAGACAGAAGATAAAACCCAAATGAGTGCACAAGAGTATACAAGTAGGAACTCCTAAAGGAGACCCATGTGCAGAGGGGGAACAATGGGACAAGTGGACCATGACACTCAAAGGGTTGCGCTCACCTTTTCTTCAGCCTTCAGATTACTATTGAGACAGGGAAGCTTCAGTGGGCTCCTCCAAGGGAAAAGACATAGCACACAATGTTTTCCCCCAGGGCTGGAAGGTCCACAGACAGCACCTGTTAACTGAGCAATCCACCATTTGGAAGTCAGTAGTGGTAATCAGCCTAATGGGGGATTTCTACACCCATATCTAACAAGAAAATAATAAAAGAAACTAAAACTAAGCAGAATTGCTCTCTTGCCTCTCTCATACAAGGAACAAACCTAACTGGAGAGGGGACTAGCTACTGTGCAGCTAAGGAGGACAGGAAGGCTCCACCCTTGCATTCTTTCCAAGAATTGTTCCTGCCTACTTAAAGCGGAACTACCACCACTTGTAAACTTTCCCCAAAAAAATTCCCTGTCTGGCGACTAGCTACTCAATAGTGATGTCTGTCCTTGAGCAGTATAGAATCCTCAATAACATGGTAATAATTATGGCAACGCAATTATTTGGGGCAAAGTTTACAAGGGGTGGTAGTTCGCTTTAAAGGGGCGGTCGCCTTCCCAGACTTACCTGTAAGCTATATTGAACGACAGAAAACTAGTATACATCACTAGTAATAGTTTCCCAGACTAATAGTTCAACCAAGAAAAGCTCAGAACGTACTTATCTGGCAGGCGAAGGGTTAATCTGGAGATGCAGAGTGCCTCTGTGTAGGATAACGCAAGAGAAGTAAAATGGCAACCTCAAAACAGGCAGCCAATCGGACGAAAGCCGGTGAATCGGGCATTCTGGATAATGTGGTTTTCTCTGTTGCTTAGCAATGCCTACAACTCTGTCCGCAGCCCCTCACGACACTCAGGACATGAACCGGATGAAAGGGCATGAGAAGACAAGAATGAGCCCACTCTGACCTCTGTATGAATAACAGTTACAGATATGTCCCAGAGAATTGCACCCACAGCAATCAATAGAGTGAAGGCAGCCACGCAAGAAGCATCCTCGAAGGAGCCGTGCACCCAAAAAACTGGCAAAATTTAAGGTACCCCAAAATACCAGCTGACCCCAGGGATCCTTAGGGGGGGAATAAAAGACAAGCCATGAAGGGAAAAGCCTAAGAAAAGTTCCCAACCTGTAGAAACCAACAAGAAAGGGGTTAATTAGTCCCAATGCAGCCATCTATGTTCCATACCCCAGGGGGAACAGTAATTACCTACCCAACATGTGTGCAAGAACACAGAGATTCAGGGAAACCTCTGTATAAAGAGGTATAAGTAGGGACAAAGGCACTCAGAGGGTTACTTACCAGTCTTTATCTTCTGTCTTCAGGTTAGCATTGTGAAGATAGAGCGCCAGTGAGGCAATGCTGGAGTGAAAACTTGGGTTGCAAGATTCTCTCCACAGGGCTGCACTAGTCCACACAGCACCTGGTCACACAACTCCAGTAATGGTAACCCTCCTAATTGTGACAGCCCCATATCTAAGAAAAAAAAATAACTAAATTAAAACTAAGCACTACTGTTCCAATTCATTCAGTCAGCAACATATAAAAAAAAAAAAAAAAACTGGAGGCAGTGGCTAGCTGGCCTGCAGAAGGGAAGGGAAGGCTCCACCCTCAAGACCTTGTCTTTTGAAGTGTTCCACCTTCCAAAGGAAGATCAATCCCCATGGTACCCGAATTCCACATTGGAAGACAGAGAAAAAGTAGGATATGGAGGTGGGGTTTAAATGCTGGGAAGGAAGCCCACTGCACGATTGCCTTCGCTGTATAAAGATAGAGTTTAGAGATGCATTTCTTAAGGATAAACCTCTTCTCAAGTTTTGCACTCTTCTATGAGAATCTGGGTCAAGGGTGTTATTAGGAGGGAAGACTGGAGCGGTTTCAACCTCAATAACATTGTAAAAAGTTTGCTGCAAAGTTAGCCATCAAAAACACAGCTATGAAGGGGAGCATGAACACGCTCCCTGGGGCAGCTGGGAAGTCCTCAGGCGTCATGCGGGACATACAGGGTCCCGTAGAACGCGGAAGTGTTTGATGTTGAAGGGTAAATATCTCTGCTACTAGGGGATCTGAAAAAAAGACACAGTGTTAATGTTGTTTTAAAGGTTAAAACCCATGGGACAATTTTAATTTTTGGTGATAGTTCCGCTTTAACTCATAAAAGGTTATAAAACATTCCAAAATACCCTTTTTACACCAGAGGACGGACAATAAAGGTTAGAATGACTATGGTGATTCTAGAAATATAAAAAGTGAAATGGCTATTAACGAACCAAAGGGTACTGAAAAGGTTACTATAGGAAGGATGAGTCCCTAGGAAGGATGAGTCCCTAGCAATCACACACAGTGTGGAAGTGAGTACAGAGACAGATTAGGACCATAGCAGTCAAAGGGTTACTCTCCAATCTTCTGTCTTCAGTCTCTCATTTCAGAAAGATTCAGACTTCTCACAAAGTCAACTTCCACAGTTAACTGGTCACTAGAAACTCCTGTGAACTGGGTAATCCAACTCTAAGGAAGCCAATGATGTGAGCCCACCTAATGCGGAATTGGATCAAACAGCCCCATAAATAAAGAAAAAGTAATAAAAATAATAATAGTAGTAATAAAAATAATAAAAAAAAAAATGACCACTGCACTTTTCCATTCATTTGCAGAGCACATGAATCTGAGAGGTTGAGCTGGAGGAGGAGAAGGGAGTCTCCACCCAAAAGACCCTGTCATTCTGAAGTTGCCCTGCCCTCCCGGAGAGGGAGGCCTATGGTTCCTGTGTTCCATATTGGATGTAAGAGAAATACATTAACCCCTAAAACACCCTTCTAAACATTCATTCCAAAACTGCAGCACCCTTTACACTACTATAATAGGATTTAGCCTTACCTGTCCTTTTCTCTTAGCCCTTATAGCTTACAGGTACCATGGGAAAAGCTATAGCTCCTCCTAGTAGTTTGGAACAAAGGACACTGAATTACTAACACAAGAACAAGAGCCAACAGGGCTCAAAGAATAAAGAACTATAAGACACAGGAAAGCAAAGTACTAGACAGCAAAACAGCCTCCAGGACTTTCCTGCAAAGCTGGCTTCAGCCAAAACCTGGACATCAACGCGATAGGTGTATGGCAAATGTGTACAGAGAACCAAGCGACCGCCTTGCACAGCTGATCAGCAAAGGCCTGATTCTTGTAGGCCCAAGAGTCCCCAAAAGACCTAGTGGAACACGCTGTGATGTGAAAGGAAACAGGTTTCCTCCTGATTTAATATGCCTTGCGGATTGAATCCAGGATGCAATAGTCACACCTTCGACGCTGGCTTATCTGCCTTAGGGACCCTCAGGGGTGGCAAACAATGCATCAGTCTGACGGACGGACTCCGTACAGTGTACATAAAACGTGAGGCACTACATCCAACAAGTAGAGATCCCTCTCGTCAGATTTAGGGTCAGGACAAAATGAAGGCACAACAATCTCCTGATTGGTGTGGAAATCAGAGACCACCTTAGGAAGAAATTCCTGGGAGGTACGGAGAACAGCCTTATCCGAATGAAACACCAGGAAAGGCGGCTTGCAGGACAAAGCCTCCAACTCAGCCAGAAGAAAAGCCATTTTCCATGTCAAAAGACGCAAGGTAATAGTAGCAAAATACTCAAAAAGAGGCCGCTGCAAAACTCCAAAAACAAGGTTAAAGAGGAGTAATGTTTCAATTAATGTTTCCAATTAATCTTCATAGTATTTGGACCATGGAGAGCTTTATTGAATGACAAAGTATCCCCCTAATCACGCCTTTTACCTAGTGTAAGCCACCTCCCCTCAGATGTGGAATCTGGTCCCTTGACCAGGCAGGTCGCTTCAAGGGACAATTTTCTTACTGTGAGCATAAGGAAAACCCTGCCCCCTTGACAGATTTTTCCTTATGCTCACCGAAGATTGTCCCTCTCTGTGATCCATCCGTACAGTCTTGCTGCTCTGAGCTGAGCAGTGTTACATCAGTAAAAGGGGAGGCAGGGGGATAATTTATCATTCAATTACTCGTGAACTACATCTCTGACAGTATCGAAATAACACTCTTCACGGCCCAAATACAATGAAGATTAATTGGAGCTGCTTTTATTTTGAAACAATACTATCCCTTTAAGGTCCCACTGAGAAGCAGGAGCCTTATAAGCAGGGAAAGCATAAGAGACACCCTATAAGAAGGACCTTGACATCCGGTAGAATGGCAATGCATCTCTGAAAAAAAGAGAGAGAGCGCAGAGGTCTGAACCTTCAAGGAATTAAGGCTAAGGCCCTTGTTCACACCATCCTGCAAAAAAAGACAGGAAAGCTGAAAGATCAAACTCCTGTGAAGACAGATCTCTTTGCCCACACCAAGCATGGAAAACAGACCAAATATGATTATAGGCTTTTGAGGAAACTGGGTGCCTAGCTTGGATCATAGAGACTGCTTCAGAAGAATATCCTTTCTTCCTCAAGGAGGTTGTCTCAACAGCCATGCGGTCAAAGCCAGATGTTCCACATCCTCCTTCCACAGGTACCCTTGGAGAAGGAGATAGAGTCTGCGTGGCAAAGGAAACAGTTCCTGAACAGACAAGGCCAGTGGTTCTGGGAACCAAGGCTGTCTGGTCCAATAAGGGGCGATCAGAATGACTGAAGCGCCATCCATCCGTACCTTCCGCAGCACCCTGGGCAGGAAAGGAAGAGGAGGAAAAATTAAATCTCCATGGGATTGACAGAGCATCCACCGCAAACGCTAGGGGATCCCTCCAGCATGAGCAAAACATCTGAACCTTTCGGTTGTTCCTGGTAGCCCTCAGGTCCTATTATAGGAAGACACCACTTCTGTACCAGATCAAACACTTCCGGGTGAAGCTCCCACTCTCCTGGGTCAACCTTGTTTCGACTGAGGAAGGCTGCTAGGACATTTTCTATGCCTAGGATGTGCACAGCAGAGATAGCAGGCACATGTATTTCTGCCCAAGCTAACATATCCTTTACCTCGAACCAAGCACAGCAGGACTTCTGATGCCTCCTTGCTTGTTGATGTCAAGGCCGTGGTGTTGTCGGACTGGACTCTGACTGGGCACCCCATCAGATGAGAAGACCAATACCTCAGAGCATGGGAGATCGCCCTGAGCTCCAAGATGTTGATGTGAAGAAGCGTCTCCTCCTCTCACCAATGACCCTGAACTGCGACCCAACCAAGCATACAGGAATCCGTCTTCACAGTGGTCCAAGTATAGAATCACAAATGGCCTCCCTTTGTCCAGGTTGGACACGTTCAACCACCAGTGAAGGCTATGTGCTACTTTCACAACAAGGGAGACAGGTTGATCCAGAAGGTCTGGGTCCCCCTAGGAAATGTGGATCACAAACCTTTGAAGTTCCCTGGCATGAGCCATAGCAAACTGCTTCTATGGTGGATATCATGTTCCCCACCAGAGAGAACTTCCTTGCTGGAGCAGACGTCCACTACAGGGCAGAAGACAAGTTTGAGGTGAGATGCTGAATTGGGTCCTCCGTCAGATAAACTATACTTCACAGAGTATCGAATCGGACACCAAGGAACACCAGGTTCTGTGATGGCACCAGAGCAGACTTGTCCATATTTAGAATCCAACAGTGTTCGAGTAGGATCTGAGAATGTTCCTGGAGGGCACCTTGAGAAGAAGGTCATTCCATGTAAGGTGTTACCTGAATCCCCTTGATGTGCAGAAGGGCAATCAATGCACCCAGAACCCGACTGAACACCGAGGGGCTGTTGTAAGCCCGAAGGGGAGAGCAATAAACTGGAAATGGCCCATTTCGCAGGCAAAACTAAGGTACTGTTGACTGTCCAGAAGCACAGAGATGTGCAGATAAGCATCTTAAAGATCCAAAGATGCCAGAAATTCCCCCAGACACATCTATGCGATGACTGAGTGTAAGGACTCCATCTTGTACAGTGTCTTAATCACAAACCTGTTGAGAGTCTTGAGGTCCAGAATAGGGCGGCACCCAACATCCTTCTTGGGAACTATGAAAAAGTGTCACGGACACCAGAGTAAATAACACACACGACACAGGTACAGCGAAGTTTAACCAGTTTATCAAGATAAGCAAGAGTAAGCACTTCCCCAACCTTAGTAGGAACAGGCGTGAGAACAGTGTCGAGTCCACTACCTAAGGATTGACACTGAACTGTAACCAGTTCTCAGTAGCCTATAGAGAGATGGGAGCAGAACCAGGCTTGGTTCTATACCAAGCAAATGGAAACCTGGAACGCCAGGAAACCTGATCACTGAAGCGACAGCTAAACTCCCAGACACGAGACAGATGTCTTGAAATAGTGACTCTGCCACGGAGTGGTAGGAGGAGCGAGACAGAGTAGTACTCCGAAAGAGTCACAGAACCGGTCTACTAGGTAGGCAAAGGGCAGAGGCAAGAGAGTGGAGCGTAACCAGCCGCAACACCGGTAAGTATATGAAGACAATACTGTACTGTAGGCTACAGAGCAGAGGGTTATGCAACAGGCCCAGAAGGCAACGGAGCGAGAGGCAACCAGCAACTCTACCACGGATGTAGCAGTTGCACTACACCGATAGAGCGTGCCCACAACTAGCCCAGACAGGTCTTAGTCAGACTGGAGCAAAGGACAGCACAGAGCGTAAGTCAAACAAGCCAGAGTCGAGAGCCAAATCGGGTAGTCAGCCACAGCCAAGGTCAAAACAGAGTGGGTAGTCCGACAAGCCAGGGTCATACACAGATTGGGTAGTCAGACAAAGCCATGGACCGATCAGGAGTAAACATGGCAGCCAAGCAGGGTCAAACGAGAGCAACACTGGAGAAATGCACAGATACCTCTCGAAAAGGTAACAAGTCCTAGCCTCAATGAGGTTTATAAAGCAGCAGGAGGCGGGACCCAATTAGGCCCAAAAGAATAGGCCCATAAACAGGCGTCCGTGCCAGTGCCTGTAACATGACTTTAGTAAGGAGGACGTGACCGGAGGCCATGCTGGCCAGCGACCATAGGTAAGAGCACAGGACCACTTAGGTCTCAAAGGGAGACTGTGATAAGAAGTTGGAATAAAATCCTGAACCTCTCTACTGTGGGGGAATAGGCATCGGAACTCCCTTGTCCAAGAGAGACTGGACCACCCTGTTGAAAAGTCTGAGCTTTTCTTGTCCCTGAGGGGAGCGAGAAGGGAAGATGAACCTGAAGGGGGGCAGGGATTTGAAGGGAATACCGCAATCTTCTGAAACCACCTGTAATACCCAACAAGCCACAACAAAGCCTGTCAAAACACTCAAAAAGTGATGCAGGCGACCCCCTACCGGTTGCAGACCAGGATTCAGTGAGTCACGCCGAAGGAGGATCGGTGGGCTTAGGTTTAGTGGAGGTGCATTTAGACCTCCACTGCTGCTTGGGATTGGAGGTGGAACACAGGGCCTGAGGCACCAACGGGTTCGCCATAAACTCTTCTTTTTCGTCCCAAGTGATGTATTTTCACCTGAGGGTTGTGTTTAGGAACCTGATGCAACAATGTGGTCTTACCTCCAGTGGCCTCACTGATGAGATTGTTCAGTTCAGGGCCAAAAAGATACCATGAAAGGGAAGAGAAATCAGTGATTTCTTAGAGATCAAGTCAGCAGACCAGACCTTCAGCCACAACATGCGCCTATCAGTCAGAGAAAAAGCTGATGCCTTGGCTTCAAGCCGAACGGCATCAAAGAGAGAATCAGTAACAATGCAGAGCTTCAGAAATGTTGGCCAAAAGGTCAGCTTGTGGAGCACCTCTGTGGATGGCAGGTGTTCAGTCCAGACAGCAATAGCCCTATTGAACCAAGCAGAAGCCAAGGTGGGCTGCATAGACGCATCTATGGCGGTTAAGTTAGCCTTCAAAACAGCGTCAACTTTTCTGTCAGTCAAGTCTTTGAGAGCAGAGGAATACACTAAAGCCAAAGCAGTGGAAATCTGGAAATGGGGGAATCAACCTGAGGAGGAGGAGTAGCCTATTAAGTAAAGGCAGCTTCAGAAAAGGGATAAAGCTTAAAGAACCTTTTTGACAGAGAAAGGAGCTTGTCAGGAGTCTTCACTCATTCAGAAAAAAAGGATTTTAGCCTTACCTCTTAAATCCTTTTCTCTTAGTCCATACAGGTTACTGGTCTCCCAGCCTTTCAAGGGACCATGCTTGGCTCTCCTATGGCAGACCGTGGGGGTCCATCGGGGTCATGCTCACAGGAGTCTCCCTTCCCTTCTACTATCTAGTCAATACTTAGTGTCTCAAATCTTACTGGAGCTGGTTAGCTTGCTGCAGCCAAGGAGGGAAGGTAGGCTCCACCTCCTGCATTCACTTCTAGAATTGTTCCTGCCTAATTAAAGGGGCAGATCGCCTACCCAAAGTTACCAGTAACCTGTATGGACTAAGAGAAAAGGATTTAACAGGCAAGACTAAAATCCGCTCTCTCTGTCATCCAATACAGGTTACTGGTAACTTTGGGATGTCCAAAAGTTGAGTTTCCCATAGGCGGGAAGTAAGGCAAGGACCAAGCGCAAAGCCCCCAAAGTCACCAGAGCGCATATGAACCATCAGATCAGAGATAGCCCAACAAAACAAATGAAGTGTCAACGAACACTGAACAGGGGTAACACCTCAGTACCGGTTACACAGCACTCTGAACTAGAGGCAACAGGGCTCAAAAGTGAAGGAAGCACCAAAGAACTGAAGACTATTCTAGACAGGCAAGACTGCTTCCAGGATTTTGCTCACAAAACTGGCGTCAGCCGATGCCAGCACATCAACATGTTAGTGCTTCAAAAAGGTACGCACAGATGACCAAGTGGCAGCCTTGCACAACTGATCAGCAAAGGCCTGATTCTTGTAAGCACAAGAAGCCCTAATAGATATTGTAGAATGAGCCATGACCCAAAAGGGGACAGGTTACTTAGCTCGTAAGCCTTATGAATAGTGTACTTGATCCAAGACGCAATAGTCACTTTGGATGCAGATCTTCCGGTCCTGGGGCTCTCAGGAATGATGAACAGCGTGTCAGACTGACTAATGGATAAAACATACATAAATACATAAAACTTGAAACAATACACCACATCTAACAAGTGGCAATCCCTCTCCTTGTCAGAGGTAGGGTCAGGGCAGAAATAAGGCACCACAATATCCTGATTAATGTGGAACTCAGAGATCACCTCTGGAGAAACTCCTGAGAAGTGTGAAGCACCGCCTTGTCTTTGTGAAACACCAAAAACAGTGGTCTACAAGACAGAGCCTGTAACTCTGCAACACTCCGAACAGGCACGATCGCCAGGAGAAAGGCCATTGCCCACATCAGCAGGCGTAGAGGAATAGTAGCCAAGGACTCAAAAGGGATCTTGTACCCTTCCACCACCACCTGTAAAACCCACGGGTCTGCCACTGAATCCTCCCAGACACTGTGGTAGTGATGCAGGCGGCCACCCACAGCCGAGTGGGGACCTTGGTTCTGCGAGTCCTGCCGAAGGAGGCTTGGAAGAGGACCTTGGACTTCCATTGCTGTTTGGGTTTGGGGGAGGAACGAGGAGCTTTGGGAACCACCTGGTTTGCTGGATGTGTCTCAGTCTGGAAGGAACGAAAAATAGGATTTTAGTCTTACCTGTTAAATCCTTTTCACTTAGTCCATACAGGCCCACTGGTACAATGGGAGGTGATCCGCCCCTTTAAGTAGGCAGGAACATTCATTCAAATGGATGCAGGGGGTGGAGACTCCCCTCCCTCTTAAGCTGCCTTCAGGCCAGAGCCAAGCTAGATTGATTTGAGACACTAAACTGACCATAGGTAAGAAGGAAAAGGAAGACTCCTGTGAGCATGCCCCGAAGGTCTCCCACTGAATGCCACAGGAGAGCCAAGCATGGTCCTTTGACAGGGTGGGAGACCAGTGAACTGTATGGACTAAGTGAAAAGGATTTAACAGGTAAGACTAAAATCCTAATTTCACTGTCGTCCAATACAGGTCACTGGTACAATGGGATGTACAAACATTGAGCTTTCCCTGAGGCGGGAAGTAAGGCAAGGACCAGGCACAAGGCCCAAAGTCACCAGAACTGCTATGAGCCAATTAATCATAGAGCCCAATAACAGAAGTGTCAACGGACACCAACCAGGCGGAAAAACAAACCCCCAAACTAACACAGCACACTGAACTAGAGCCAACAGGGCTCAACAGTAAAGAAGCACTAAGAACCACAGAGTAGAAGGCCCTAAACAGGCAAGACTGCCTCCAGGATCTTCCTCCCAAAGCTGGCATCAGCCGAGGCCAGTACATCAACACGATAGTGCTTCGAGAATGTGTGCACAGAGGACCAAGTGGCCGCCCTGCACAGTTGATCAGCAGACGCCTGATTCTTGTAGGCCCAAGAGGCCCCAATTGATCTGGTGGAATGAGCAGTAACCCTGAAGGGAACGTGCTTATTCCACAGTTTGTAGGCTTCACGAATGGTAGATTTAATCCAAGAGGCAATAGTTACCTTGGATGCCGGTCTCCCTGCCGTGGGCCCCTCAGGAATGACGAACAGGGCGTCAGACTTCCTGATAGACTCAGTGCGATGAACATAAAATTTAAGACAACGCACAACATCCAACAAATGGAGATCTCTCTCCTTGTCAGAGTAAGGGTTAGGACAGAAAGAGGGCACCACAATCTCCTGATTGATGTGAAATTCGGAGACAACCTTGGGTAAAAACTCCTTGGAAGTGCGAAGCACTGCCTTATCCTTGTGAAACACCAAGTAAGGAGGTTTACAAGACAGAGCTTGTAACTCTGCTACCCGGCGAACTGAGACAATAGCCAAAAGAAAGGCCATTTTCCAGGTCAGGAGACGCAAAGGAATAGAAGCCAAGGATTCAAACGGGGGTCTATGGAGAACCCCCAGCACCAAATTGAGGTCCCACTGGGGAGTAGGACTCTTGAAGGCAGGCCGAACATGAGCCACACCTTGGAAGAAAACTTTAACATCAGGAAGAATAGCAATCCGTTCCTGGAAAAACACAGACAAAGCTGAAGTCTGAACCTTGAGAGAACTCAGGCTGAGTCCCTTCTCAACCCCATCCTGCAAAAAGGCCAGGACCGTGGGAAGATGGAAATCAAGTGATAGATCCTTATCAGCACACCATGCCACAAAGGTGGACCATATGCGATGGTAGATCTTGGAAGACACAGGCTTGCGAGCTCTAAGCATCGAGGACACCACTGAAGAGGAAAACCCTTTCTTCTTTAAAATTGAGGATTCAACCTCCAACTCATCAAATGGAGATGCTGAACATCCTCCTTCCACAGATATCCCTGAAGAAGTAGATCTGGACGGGCAGGAAGCGGGAAGGGATCTGCCACAGACATGGCTAGCAGTTCCGGATACCAGGACTGACAAGGCCAATTTGGAGTGATTAGGATGACAGGACAACGCTCCAACTTCAGCTTCAGGATGACTCTGATCAACAGAGGAAGATGAGGGAAGATGTACGCCAGAGGGAACTCCCAAGGGATTGACAAAGCATCCACTGCTAGAGCAAGAGGGTCCCTCCACCGAGAGCAAAACACTGGCACCTTCCTGTTGTGTCTGGTAGCCATCAGATCCACTACAGGCACCCCCCACATCTGGGTTAGAAGGTGAAACACCTCTGGATGAAGCGCCCACTCTCCGCTGTCGCCTGTGTGATGACTGAGAAAGTCTGCCATGACGTTGTCTACGCCTGGAATGTGTACTGCTGAGATGGCTGGCACATGAGCTTCTGCCCAAGATAAAATGGCCTTGACCTCTAACCAAGTGGTGAGACTTTTTGTGCCGCCTTGTCTGTTGATGTAGGCCACTGCGGTGGCGTTGTCGGACTCCACTCTGACTGGACAACCTTCCAGCTGAGATTCCCAGTGCCTCAGGGCAAGAAAGATGGCACGAAGTTCCAGAACATTGATGGAGAGAAGAGATTCCTCCAGTCCCCATTTCCCCTGAGTACTGAAACGACCCAACACTGCCCCCCATCCCCGGAGGCTGGCATCCGTCGTGACTGTGGTCCAATAGGGAACCTGAAAGGATCTCCCTTTCAGGAGATGAGACAGGTCCAACCAGGCTCAACTCGACATGAGGAGGCAGAGATACTGATAGATGCTGATGATCTGGATGATTCTTGCACGCCTGGATCACAAACCTCTGAAGTTCCCTGGTGTGTGCCATGGCAAACGGCACTGCCTCTATCGTGGAAATAAACTTCCCCACCAGAGAGGTCAACTTCGATACTGGAACCCTGTCTAGTTCTAGGATCTTGGACACCCGGATAGCAATCTGATGAGCCACTTCCTCCGGTAAAAACACCATGCACTGCTGAGTGTCGAACAGGAGACCCAAGAAGAGGATCTGTTGAGATGGAACCAAGTCTGTCCAGATTCACAATCCAGCCGTGGCGATTGAGTGTCTGTATACACAACTGCAGCTGCTGGTGGAGAATCTCCGCAGATGAGGCTTTCAGGAGCATATCGTCCATGTAGGGAGTCACCTTGACCCCATCTCGATGAAGTACAGCTATCAAAGATCCCAATACCCTCTGAAAGACCTGAGTAGCTGAAGTCAGACCAAAGGGAAGAGCTGAAAACTGAAAGTGGCCCTTGTGACAGGCAAATCTGAGATACCGTCTGCTCTCTGGATGAATAGGGATGTGAAGGTATGCATCCTGAAGGTCCAGGGAGGCAAGGAACTCCCCTAGAGACATTGCTGCTATCACAGAACGCAGAGATTCCCGACGATAGTGGGAACTCACAACAAAGGAATTGAGATCCTTGAGATCCAAAATAGGACGAGCACCTCCGTCCTTTTTGGCCACAACGAACAGGTTGGAATAGAATCCTGAACCTGTGTCCTCTGGTGGAACCAATTCCAGGACCTCTTTGTCCAAAAGATCCTGAATAGTGTCACAGACGTCTTTTTGTAGGCTCCTGAGAAGGACGAGTAAAATGGAACCGAAAAGGAGGAAGGGAAGAGAAAGGGATCCTGTATCCCTCTGATACCACCTGAACAACCCAAGGGTCCGCCACTGACTCCTCCCAAACCCGGCGAAAGATGTGGAGACGTCCACCTACAGCCGGATGCGGACCCGGGTTCGGCGAGTCATGCCGAAGCAGTCTTGGAGGTCTTGGTCTTGGGGGCAACTTTGGGCTTCCAGGACTGTTTGGGCTTGGAGGAGAAGCGCATGGAGGACGGACCTGCCTGGGGCATGGAGCATGTCTCAGTTTGGAAGGAACGAAAGGACCGATTGCGTTTGGCTGGAAACTTCTTCTTGAAGACTGATGGTAGAAGAGTACTTTTTGCCACTAATCATCTCCTTAAGTTCAGATCCAAACAGTGAGGTCCCTTGAAAGCGTAAAGAAAGCAAGTCTTTCTTAGAAGCAGTGTCAGCAGACCAAATTTTCAGCCAAAGAGCACGTCTAGCCACCACAGAGGAAGTAGAGGCCCTTGCCATCATGCGCACAGCATCAAAAGCAGCGTCAGAAACATAATTTTGAGCTTCTGATATATTAGCAAGAAGCTGTAACTGCTCAGACACTGGTGCATCCTGGCGAACCGCCTCAGTCAGCTGTTCAGTCCAGGCCGCAATAGCCCGATTAACCCACGCCACTGCAAAGGTTGGACGCATGGCAGTGCCAATAGAGGCAAAAATGGATTTAAGACAAATTTCTAACTTTTTGTCCGTCCAATCCTGCAGGGCAGAGGCATCAGATACAGCTAAGGCAGTAGATTTGGATAAACTAGAAATAGGAGCATCTACTTTGGGAGGATGAACCCATTTTGCCAGTTCAGCCTCAGGAAAAGGGTAAAGTTTAGCAAACTTTTTGGAAACAGAAGAGGATTTTTCAGGATTCCTCCACGCATCAGAGACTAAACGAGCAAGAGTAGGATTATTAGGAAAACAAACCACAGCCTTAGACGGTTTTTGGAAAACGTCAGTTGGATCATGAGTAGATTCCTGAGTCAGAGGAAGGTTGAGCGTGGTTAGCACAGCTCTGATCAAACCCTCAGCAGAGATTTCAGGGTCACATTCATAAGGGTCACCAATAGACCTATTAGATTCAATAACAGTGCCTTCCTCAGCATCAGAATCCTGCAAAAGTTCTTCCTCAGAAGAATCAGACATGTCAGGAGCCCCCTGTGGCTTAGGCAGGGAGGTTCTGATTGTGGAGGGGGTCTGCCAGACCTGCAGAGCCCCCTGAACCTGAGAGGGAAAGAGTTGGAGAGTGGATCTGAGATCCCTAGTGGCAGCTTTAAACTCTTTCACCCAAGTTGGCTCAATAGCGTGGCTGGAAAGCCCAGGTTTGCTGTCATGACTTTCTGCACATTTTGGGCATAAATGACCAGAAAATTCTCTAGGCAGCCCAGAGTGACAAGAGGAGCAAAACGCAATGGGGGAAATAGACACCCCAGCCTCTTTAGTCTTGGGTCTAGCCCCTGACTCCAGTGGAGTAGACATGCTCACAGCGTCAGATATACTCCACTAAGAAAAATCACCCAGTTGAAGTGTGAAAGATTAAAGTTTCACCCCAGAAATGTCTAAAATCGAACTTATCTGGCCAGCGAAGGGTTAATCTGCTGAGAGGAGAGAAGGCTCGGTCCCTGCGTAGTATACTCGCTGAGAATAACACCACAAAATGGCTGCCGCGACGGTAGCCAATCAGAAAACGAGCGCGAAACAGGCACTCATGGGAAACGTAGTTTTTCTCAGAAGTACCCCAAAACAGTGCCCGAAGCCCCCCCAGACTCCCAACACACCGAATCTAGCCACCGGATGATAGAACAGGGGAAGACCAACAAAATGAGCCCTCTCTGAAGTCGCTGTGACAAGTGGTTCCAGAGATACGTCCCACACTGTGTAAACCCATAGAGAGTAAAGGAGCAATGGCGTCTATGCGGGTAAAAGCGCGCTTAAAGGTGCGGAACATTAAATATTAATAAATTATTCCTGAGAGAAAAAGTTCACCAAACATACTTCTAACACATGTAAAACATGAGAAAAACAATAACCCAAAGCTCCAAAACCCAGGGAATACCACAGACATTGCATAAATACAGGCAATAGAAATAAAAACACCCTATGAGTGCTGGAGTGCATAATGAGAACTCCCAAATACATGCCCAAAGAAGGGACACTGTGGGACAAGTGGACCTTCAGCACTCAAAGGGTGGCTCACCTTTCTGCAGGACTTCTGTCTTCAGGTAACCATGTTAAAAGGGAATTAACCAGAGTAAAATTCCCCAGCAGGGAAGCTACTTGACTCAAGTTGTTCTCTCTTCAGGGCATAAGGTCCACCAGAAAATCCATGGAAGCTGCACTAGCCACTTTGGAGAGGGCAATTCACAGCCATGGTCACCCGCCTAATGGTGGTATTCCATATTTTTATAAAAACAATAAAAAACTAAAGTTGAATGAGAGATGTTCTCCACCTGGTGTGCACAGCACACAGGAACAAATCAATCTGGCTTGGCTCTGGCCTGAAGGCAGCTTAAGAGGGAGGGGAGGCTCCACTCCCTGCATACATTTGAATGAATGTTCCTGCCTACTTAAAGGGGTGGATCGCCTCCCATTGTACCAGTGACCTGTATTGGACGACAGTGAAAAGCAGATTATGCTTGAGAGGAGTCTTCTTCCTGGGGACCATAGGCAGAAGGGTACTCTTGCCCCCTGTGACCTCACTAATCAGATCCTTAAGATCTGGCCCAAACAAAGAGGTGCCTTGAAAAAGCAATGAGAGCAAAGCTTTCTTGGAAGCAGTGTCAGCAGACTAGACCAGATCTTGAGCCAAAGAGCTAGTCTGGCAACCACAGACATGGTGGAAACCCTTGCCACCAAAGATGCCATCAAATAAGGCAGCAGAAACATAGTGCTGGGCCTCAGAAATGTTGGCAAGAAGCCGCAACATATCTGAAGTAGGAGCACCCTGATGGGCAAGCCAGGGTGAGCTGTTCAGTCCAGACTGCAATGGCCCGGTTCACCCATGCCGCAGCGAACGCTGGACACATGGCAGTACAAGCAGTGACAAAAATGGACTTGAGGGAGACCAAGTTTCTTGTCAGTCAAGTCTTTCAGAGCAGAAGCATCAGCAACTGGCAAGGCTGTGGACTTAGATAGCCTGGAGACAGGAGTATCCACTTTGGGGGGGATGAACCCACTGAGCAAGCGCCACCTCAGAGAAGTGGTAACGCTTGGCAAATTTCTTGGAAACAGAAGGTTTCCTGTCCAGAGATTTCCACTCATCAGATACAAGGCGGTCAAGAGTGGTGTTAGGTGGAAAACAACTATAGGGCCTTTCAGGCTTCTGAAATACATAAGAGGGATTCGAAGAAATCTCCTGAACTAAGGGAATGTTTAGGGTTGATGAGACGGCTCTTTTCAAGCCCTCAGCCAAGGGATCAGGATCAGCCTCAAGGGGATCGCCCAAAAAACTGAGGAGCCCAGAGCAGAATATTCCTCAACATCCGAATCCACCAACAATTCCTCCTCAGAGGAATCTGACACGTCAGGTACTCCCTGCGGTTCCGGCAGGGAAGATCTGACGGAGAAAGGAGTCTGCCAGGAGTGGAAGACCCCTGTAACTGGGATGGAAATGTTGCAATGTAGACCGGAGGTCTCTAGTAGCAGCCTTGAACTCTTGCACCCAAGCTGGCTCTAATGCATGGCTGGAGGTCCCTGGGAGACGCTCAGGGACATCAGAACATGCTGGGCATAAATGACCTGAGAATTCTCTAGATAACCCTGAATGACATGAGGAGCAATGCGCAATAGGGGACACAGAGACCCCAGCGTCCTTAGTCTTAGGCCTGGCCCCAAGCTCTAACGGATTAGACATTCTCACGGTGTCAAAACATTCAAAGTATAAGGAATCACCCAAATACAGTGTGTACGATTAAAATTTCATCCCAGAAATAACTAAAATGCACTTATCTGGCAGGCGAAGGGTTAATCTGCAGAGGAGAGAAGTCCAAGCCCTGCATAGGATACTCGTTCAGGAAAAGGCACAAAATGGCTGCCGCAGTGGGAGCCAATCAGAAACGAGCGCGCAAAGAAAGCGCTCATGGGAAATGTAGTTTTCCCAGAAAAAGTATCCCAGCAGTGCCCGAAGCCCCGAGCTACTCAACACACAAAAACGTTAACCGGATGACAGAGCAAGGGCAGACAATAAAAATGAGCCATCTCAGAAGTCTCTACGTTGAGCGGCTGCAGAGATATGTCCCAAACTGTACAGTCCCATAGAAGTGAATGGCGCAATGGCGTCTATGCAGTAAAGAGTGCCTTTAACACAAATTTTGCAGAGTTGAAACTGTGAATTAAAGTTACATGAAAGATCAGTAGAACATGTTAGCAGACCCAGTAGGGAAAGTGCCAATGATGACCCCCCCCCCCACAAAAAAAAAAAAAAAAAAAAAAAAAAAAAAAAAGATGCAAAACCAGCAGCTAAAGGGTTAAGTTACCACAGAAACTTTGCTCCACACAACACCCAACAGACATACAGACAGATCCAATGAGTACAGGAGAGTGCAATAGGAACTCCAAAGGAAAAACCCCTGTACGGAGGGGCACTGCGGGACATGTGGACCTGCAGCACTCAAAGGGTTGCTCACCTTTACTCCAGATCTTCTGTCTTCAGACTACCATGTATTAAGACGACGCCTCGGGGGGCAACTCCTGAGGAAAGAACTTGAACCCAAGATTTTCCCCCCAGGGCTTAATGTCCACAAAAAGCACCTGGATACGGAGCTAGCCACATCTAAGGGCATTGTCAGTAATGATAATCCACCTAATAGTGGTATGCCATATCTAACAGAAAAATAAAACATTTGCTAAAACTATAGCAGAACTGTTCTCTTGCCTGTCTTCACCAACGAACAAATCTTACTGAGGCTGATTGACTAGCTGCAGCCAAGGAGGGAAGGTAGGCTCCACCCCCTGCATTCACTTCTAGAATTGTTCCTGCCTAATTAAAGGGGTTCATCGCCTACCCAAAGTTACCAGTAACCTGTATTGGAAGACAGAGAAAATCTAATATAGAGTGGGATTAGAATGAAAAACAGTAGAGGACTTCTTGGGCCTTTGAAAGACATCTGGAGGAGGCTGTGGCTCTACAGGAGAAGATGGAATATTTAAAGTGGTTAACACTACCTTAATGAGGCCATCGGCAGAGGGCTCAGGGTCAGCTTCAAAGGGTCACCGTGAAATTGGGAAGAAGCCCCTTCAGAACAAACAATCCTCAGACTCATCACCTGAATCGTCAAAGGAAGAGTCTGAAATCAGGTATGCATGAGAGGCAATACTTGAGGGGGTCTGAGCCACCCGAGTCCTTAGCCCTAACCCCATGTCCAAGTGGATCAGTCATCCTAATAGGAGAAAGTGTCAGTACAGTAAAGGAAGACCCAAATACTGTTATACCCAGATTAAAGATTTCACCCCAGAAAGCCTAAAATGCACTTATCTGGCAAGCGAAGGGTTAACCTGAGGAGGAGCGCTGAGACCAAGCCCTGCGTATGATACTCTTATATAGAGGAAACAAAATGGTGACCGCACAGGGAGCCAATCAGAAAATGGCCCACAAAATGGGTGTTTATTTTGGGAAAACTAAGTTTCCCATAGCGTACCAGGGCCCCCAAGACACTGATAATGCCCACCAGATAGTTAAGGGAGGGGGAACAATAAGCATGAGCCACTTCCCAACTCGGTACACAGAGCAGATGTGGAGAGATGTCCCAGAAACAGCTGTCTCAGAGAGATCAGTGGTGTGTTGCGGCTATGCGGTAAATCGCTCTCTTAAAGGAGCGGGATTCAAATTAAACATATGAAACTAATAAGTGTAAAACACATATAGAACACCAGCTACCATTGAAATTAAGTTCCCCAACTGACCAATATTGGAAGGGAAGGTGTTAAGTACCACATAACAGGCAAAATGCACCAAAGATCCTAGATCAGCAGCCATAAGAAAAATACCCAATATGAATGCAGGAGTTACTGAGAACTCCAAAGATACCCTTGTACAGAAAGGGAACAGTGGATCATGGCATGCAAAAGGTTGCTCACCTTTCCTGCAGGTCTTCTTTCTTCAGATTTCAGATTGCCATTGCAAAGAAGAAGCCTCAGAGAGACTCCCTCTGGAGAGAGAGACATGGGCTACATGGTTCTCTCCCACAGTCAGTAATGGTAATCCACCTAATGGGGGAATTTTGACATCCCATATCCAAGTAAAAAAATAATAAAATGACTAAAACTAAGCAGAACTGTTCACAACCTTCCTACCAGAATGAGGAACAAATCTTAAAGGGATAGTAATACTTAAAATGTGAAAAAATAAATGTTGTAGGGTTTATCCCCCTGAGTAAAACAAGAGGTCTCACACTGCTGAAAGGTGTTTCATTCAAAAGTTATTAATTTTCAAAGTTGAATTTTTTAGGTGCAATATCACAGTGGCCTGAAATTGTACAGTGGCGTTGTTGCTACACCATCCTATGGAGATTTATGGTCCCGGGACCAGAGCTGTCCATAGGATTGTGTAGCAACACCGCCACTGTACAATTTCAGGCCACTGTTATATTGCACCTAAAAAAATTAAACTTTGAAAATTAATAACTTTTGAATGAAGCACCTTTAAGCAGTGGGAGTACTCTTGTTTTACTCAGGGGGATAAACCCTACAACAATTTTTTTTTACATTTTAAGTATTACTATCCCTTTAACTGGAGGGTAGTGGCTGGGTAGCCTCCTTAGCTGGTGACTAACTAGTCCTCTCCCAGTTAGATTTGAGACACTAACCTATCTAGCTAAAGAGCAAGATGGAAAAAAGAGAAGAGACTCCTGTGAGCATGAACCCGAAAGGAGTCCCACATCCAGCCACAGGGGAACCAAGCATGGTCCCTTGACAGGGTGGGAGACCTGTCATCCAATATAGCTTACAGGTAACTCTGGCATGTACCAACATTGAGTTCCCAGTGGTGGGAAAGAAGGCAAGGACTAGGTGCCAGTCCCAAAGATACCAGAGCTCTCATGGAGTAATCAGGACAGCTCAACTAACAGTGTCAGTGGACATAGAACTGTAAAAACAGCACACCAGTAACTGTAAACACAGCACACTGAACAAGAGCAAACAGGGCTCAACAGGTAAAGATCTCTAAAACACAGGAAAAGTCCTAGACAGGCAGAGCTGTCTCCAGGACTTTCCTGCCAAAGCTGGCTTCAGCCGAAGCCAGAACATCAACACGGTAGAGTTTGGCAAAGGTGTGCACAGAGGACCAAGTGGCCGCCTTGCACAGCTGATCAGCAGAAGCCTGATTCTTATAGACCCAGAAGGCCCCAATAGATCTGGTAGAATGAGCTGTAACACAAAAGGTAACAGGTTTCTTTGGGAGTTCATAGGCCTTGCAAATGGTAGACTTGATCCAAGACGCAATAGTCACCTTGGACGCAGCTTTACCAGCCCTAGGACCCTCAGGGATGACAAAAGTGCATAAGTCTGACGGACAATCAGTTCAGTGCACGTAGATCTTAAGGAAGTGCATCACATTCAAGTGGAGAGCCCTCTCCTCGTCAGATTTAGGGTCAAGACAGAGAGAAGGCACAACAATCTCCCGACTGATGTGGAACTCAGAAACCACCTTAGGAAGAAATACCTGGGATGTATGAAGAACCGCCTCGTCCTTGTAAAACACCAGGAAAGCGGTTTGCAGGACAAGGCCTGTAGTTCAGCAACTCTGAAGAGACAATTGCCAAGAGAAAAGCCATCTTCGGAGGCAGGAGATGAAGAGGAATGGTAGCCAAGGACTCTAAGGGAGACAGCTACAAGACTCCCAGAACCAGATTAAGGTCCCACTGAGGAGTGGGATGCTTAAAGGCGGCAAAAGCATGAGTGACACCTTGAAAGAAAACCTTGACATCCAGAATAACGGCAATGTGCCTCGGAAAAAGGGCAGAGAGCAGAGGTCTGGACCTACAAGGAGCTCAGGCTAAAGTGCTTGTTGACTTTGTCCTGTAAAAATAACAGGACAGTCGGCAGATCAAACTCCTGTGAGGACAGATCCCTGTCCACACACCAAGAGTGGGAGATAGCTTACCACAGGATTCGGTCTTCGATGACACAGGATTCAGAGCCTGAATCATGGTGGCTACCACCCTCAGAGGAAAATCCTCCCTTCCTCAAGATAGATGATTCAAGCCGTCAAACCCAGACACTCCACATTCTCCTTCCAGAGTTAACCCCATAGGAGGAGATACGGTCTGATTGGAAGCTGAAACTTTTCACACACAGACAGGTCTAGCAGCTCCGGAAACCAAGGTTGCCGGGGGCCAGTATGGAGCCACTAAGATGACCGGAGTCCTCTCCATCAAAAGCTTCCCCAGCACCCTGGGGAGCGTGTGTGGGGGGAATGTAGGTTAGAGGAAACTGCCAGGGAATCGACAGAGCATCCACTGCTAATGCCAGAGGGTCCAACCAGCGGAAGCAAAATATCGACCATCAAGGGAAGTCACCATCTCTGAACGATGAGGCCAAAAACTTCCTGGTGAAGCTCCCATTCTCCATTGTTCACTGCGTGATGACTTAGGAAGTTGGCCAAGAAGTTGTCTATGCCTGGAGTATGTACTGCAGAGATGGCAGGGACATGTTCTTTGAGCCAGGTTAAAATAGCCTTGACCTCCAACAAAGCAGTGAGACTTCTGGTGCCGCCTTGTTTGTTGAAGTAAGCCACAGCCATGGCATTGTCTGACTGGACACAAACTGGACAGCCCTCGAGATGAGATGATCAGTACCTAAAACGTAGAATATCACCCACAGTTCCAGAACTGGATGGGTAAGAGCTTCCTTCACTGACCACAGACCCTAGACATTCAGGTGACCCAGGACCGCTCCCCAACGGCATAGGACGGCATCCATTGTCACAGTGGTCCAGAATGGAGTCATGAATGGTCTTCCTTTCCACAGGTTGGAGAGATTCAGCCACCAAGGAAGACTCAGCTCCACATGCAAGGGAAGAGAAACATCAAGAGATCTGGGTTTCCCCCTGCAAGCTTGAATTACAAACCTCTGTAGTTCACTTAAGTAAGCCATCGCAGATGGTACCGCCTCCATGGTGGAAATCCGTTTCCCCATAAGAGAGGTCAGCTTCTTGGCCCGAAAGAGCTCACAAGCAAGAACTGATGAAACCTTGCTGGTGAGCTGTTGAACCATGGCCGTCAGAAAGACCATGGCCTGAGGGGTTTTGAATACAAGACCCACAAAGACCAACCTCTGCAATGGGATAGGGTCCGACTTGTCCATATTCAGAACCCAACCGTGATGGGTAAGAGCGTGAATGCAGTCCTACACCTGCTGCTGGAAGAGTTCTCCGGATGGGGCCTTCAAGAGCAAGTCATCCACGTGTAGAGTTACCCAAATTCCCCCCTGGTAAATGACAAATCAAAGCACAGAATATGCAAATAAACTTTCGCATGTAAACTTCCGGGCAGGGACCTCGCAACCAGTGTTTCACTCTACAAAGCTGTATTGTTTATACCATTAAATTTTAACCCCTCAAGGACCGGGAAAATCTGAGGTCGTTTTCCCTTAAGGACCGGAGCAATTCTGACCTTTTTGACTATGTCTTTGTTCAACAGTGTTTTCCCTCTTAGGCTTTTATTCCACCCCCATAAATTATATAGTTTTTTTTTTTTTTAAAGCATAAATAGGGCTTTCATTTGATACCCTATTTATATGGATAACCCACCATTCACTTTATTAAAATTAAAAAAAAAAAAAAAAAAAAAGGTAAAAAAATGTAAAAAAAAAAAAAAAAAAAAAAAAAAAAAAAAACACCATTTTTGATTTTTCTCTTGGGATCAATCAATTGGCCACAAAGGGTTACATTTTTATGGAGACTGCATGAAAGGTATGACCGGTCAGTCATACCTACAAAATGCGCAGTTTAAAGTGGCCACTGTCCCCCCTGGGTGAAAATCCCCATGTCCCTTTTTCCCACCCTATTTTGACACTTTTTTGTCCCTGGCATTTGGTGGTGTGTATAAGTGTATTACATGGCTCCACAACAATCACACTTGCAATATTGTTTAATTATATGTATTTTTTTAAAATACATTTTTTTTATTTTTTTTTTAATCATAAGTAAAATTGCAGGTCAAAAATTGACCTGCATTTAGACAGCCTCCTGCACCAGCAGTGAAGGGGTTAATACCCCCAACTGCTGTATTTTTTTTTTAACCAACAGGTGTCTCCCGTCTACTTCTGTCTCCCTTACTTTGAGGGCAAGGGAGACAGAGGCAGACGAGACAGGCACAGACACAGCATGCTTTGCATGCTGCCTCTGTCTGTCACTATGCCGGTACATGTGATCGCTGATACGGCAATCGCATGAACCGGAAGAAGGGCTGAGACTGAATGCCCCGGTCTCGGAGCGCTCAGTCTCAGCCTGGATTTAATGATAGCAGCGTGCACGGAGGCACGCTGCTATCATTTAAGCCATGACGGTCCTGGACAGTCATGGGTTGTTAAGGGTATAACAACCCATGACGGTGCAGGACCGTCATGGGTCCTTAAGAGGTTAAAGAGCTGCATACACTTGTGGCTCTATATAAATAAACATTAATTCATAAACACAGACCAAAGGGAAGAGCCGAGAACTGGAAGTGCCCCTTGTCGTAAGCGAACCTGGAGGTACCACCGGCTCTCCGGAAGAATAGCGATATGCAGGTAGGCAAATCCAAGGATGCCAGAAATTCCCCTGGACACACAGCCACAATGACTGACAGTAAGGACTCCTGTTGGAGTCTTGACCACGAAGGAATTGAGATTGTGGTACAAAATAGGACAACAGCCACCATCCTTCTTGGAAGCTATGAACGGGTTGGAATAGAAGACCAAACCTATTTCTGGTTTGGTAACCGGTTCCAGAACTTCCTTGTCCAATAGAGTCTGGATGGCCCGATGAAAAGATGAAGATTTCCGGTACCTGAGGGGAGTGAGAAGGGAAGAACCTGAAGGGAGAAAGAGGATGTGAAGGGAATCCGGTACCCTTCAGACACCACCTGTAAAACTCACGGATCCACAATGTTGTCTGTCCAAACACTGAGGAAGTGCTGCAGACGGCCACCCACTGGCGAGAGAGGTCCAGGGTTCGGCGAGTTATGCTGAAGTAGATTTGGTGGAGGACTGCTTGGGCCTCCACTGCTGTTTGGGCTTGGAGGATGAGCAGAGCACAGGGCCTGAGGAACTACCTGGGGCGCTCTGTGCATCTCGCCTTGGTAGGCGCAAAAAAGACTGTCTGTGAAACTGAGGTTTCTTCTTAGGAATCAAGGGCAACAAGGTACTCTTGCCCCCAGTGACCTCACTGATGAGAGTCTTCAACTCAGGGCCAAAAAGGGACATGCACAGAAAGGGAAGTGAAACCAAAGACTTCTTGGAAATAGAGTCTGCCGACCAGATCTTAAGCCAAAGGGAACGCCTGGCAACCACAGACAGGCAGAGGCCTTGGCCTCATAATGCTGTGCTGTAGGGGCGCCTTGATGAACAGCCTCTGTGAGCTGCTCCGTCCATATAGCTGTGGCCCAAATGACCCAGGCAGAAGCAAAGGTAGGTCTTCTGGATGCACATATAGTCTCAAATATGGCCTTCAAAATCGCTCCAGCTTCCTGTCAGACAAATCCTTGAGAGCAGAAGCATCTGCCACAACCAAGGCCAGGGATTTAGAAAGCCTAGAGATAGGGGCGTCAACCTTAGGAGGAAAAGCCCACTGAGCCAATGCCGCCTCAAAAAAGGGGTACAATTTTGTGAATCTCTTAGGCAGAGATAGATTCTTGTTAGGGGTCTTCCACTCACCCAATACAACCTGCTCAAGAGTGGGATTAGGTGGAAAGACACTGCTTCTTGCACTTTTGAAAGATGTCAGAAGTAGACTGGGATTCCTCAGAGACAGCAGGAATATTTAACGTATTTAAGACAGCCTTAATGAGACCCTCAGCAGAGGGCTCAGGGTCAGCCTCCAAGGGGTCCCCAAAAACAGAGTAAGCTCCTTCAGAGCCATTCACCTTTGTCCAAATCCACCAACAGCTCCTCAGAGGAATCTGACACATCAGGGATACCCTAAGGTTTAAGGGCGACAGACCTGAATAATGCTGGGGGCTTCCAGGACTGGAGGACCCCATGAAGGTGCATAGGGAAATTTGCCAACGTAGACTTTAAGTCTTGCACCCAAGGTGGCTCTTGATCATGGCTGGAAGGTCCTGGTGGAGACGCAGGGGTCATGGAACATGAATGCCATAAATGACCCGAGTTTTCTCTAGGGAGCCCTGATTGACATGAGGAACAATGAGTAATGGGGGTTAAAGACACCCCAGTATCCTTGGGCTTAAGTTTAGCCCCAGGTCCCAACATGAGATAAAGTATCTGACAGTATAAGGAAGAACCCAATACTGTGCCCCAGATAAATAAATCACCCCAGAAAGAGCTAAAATACACTTATACGGCAAGCAAAGGGTTAACCTGAGGAGACTAGTAGGAAGATACAAGCCCTGCGTAGGATACTCGTGAGAGGAAAGAAAATGGCGACCAAACTGTAAGCCAATCAGAAAACAGCCTACAAAACAGGCATTTATGGGAAACAAAGTTTCCTCTCAGAGTACCCTAAAAAACAGTGCCCGCATCCCCCCAAGACACTGAGGATGTGCACCGGAGTGTAGGACAAGGGCAGACAAGAAAAATGAGCAGTCTCTGAACTCTGTACGTGGAGCAGTTGCAGAGATCTGTCCCAAGTGAAACTGTCCCATAGAGATCAATGGAGCATTGTGGCTATGTGGTAAAGATCGCAGTTCAAATAAACAAAATTTTCCAAAAGTGTCCCAAAAGTAGTAAAACATCTAAAGAACACCTGAACAGAAGAAAACACTGAACCCCAAGGGAAATGAGTGAAAACGTCCCCCAAAGCACCTAACATGGCCAGAAAGGGGTTAATGTACCACAGAAAACCCAAAAAGCTTCAAAGAATCTCAGCAGACAGGAAGATAAAACCCAAATGAGTGCAGGAGTATATACATGTAGGAACTCGTAAAGGAGACCCCTGTGCAGACGGGAAACAATGGGACACGTGGACCATGGACCTCAAAGGGTTGCTCACTTTTTTTTTTTTTTTGCAGGTCTTCAGATTACCATTGAGAAAGGGAGAAGCCTTAGTGGGCTCCTCCAAGGGAAAAATACATAGCACGCAAGGTTTTCCCCCAGGGCTGGAAGGTCCACAACAGCACCTGTTAACGAAGCAATCCACCATAGGGAAGTCAGTAATGGTAATCCGCCTAATGGGGGATTTTTACACCCCATATCCAACAAGAAAATAATAAAAAGCTAAAACTAAGCAGAAGTGTTCTCTGTGCCTTTCTGCACAAGGAACAAATCTAACTGGTAGGGGACTAGCTGCCTACATAAAGGCATTGTTACCTGTAAACTATATTGGACGACAGAGAACCAGTATTTCAGCAACTCCGAATCCATCAAATTTACTAACTCCTAAACACCAACAGTCGCTTTGCAGTGTCATATTTCTTTATAAATACAAATAAACCTAATAAAATAGAAAAGAACCCCCCTAACACACACAAAATATGTATCCAATATAAACCAACAACAATAATCAGATTCTGCTTTCAACATGTTTATTCAAGAGAAATGGCAACTTTAAAGGCTGGGGAAAGCAGGTTTACAAAATCTTAAGGATTTTAGGTTGATGTAAATTCTAGAATTAGAAGGGGATTGTTAATCCCTAGATGGTTAATACCTGCCAATGCCTTCCCTTCTCCCTGTCAGGTAGTTTAAAGCAGGGGTTGGTAACCTGAGGAGATCTGGTTATATACCCCTGATTTAGGTGACAAACTGCCTTTAACAGTAACTAAGTGTTGAAACTTTATTTTTTTTTTTCTTTTTTAACAGATTTTTTTTTCCATTTTTTTTTTTAATTATTTTTTTTTATTTTACCCCAACCAAACAAAATAACCCAGATTTGAACTTTATTCCCTGCTGAATTTGCCAAGTCATGCTCCAGCTGTATGGGTAACAAAGATCTATATGCATACACAGGGAGTGGTGAAAAACAAAGAGAGGGCATTTGCCACAAAATAAGGAAAGAAAACAAGGCAATTCGGGAATCTGGGATTTCAAAAATAAATCTCCTGCTTCTGGAAGGACAAATAATAAAAAAAACAAAAGAAAAAACACTGTATTCAATCCTGGTCTTTAATCCTTGGGTAAATCCCAATTCCAGTATTTTATTCTGGTTTGTGTCCTGGGTTTAAACAGTCCCTGAAATTAGGGAGAAGGGGAGGGGTGAACCCCTTCATCTCGTTGTCCTTGAACAGAGTAACTGTAATTTCTTTTTCTTTAGTTTAAGTCCGTCCTGGTCCCCACTGGGCATGATCGACTCACGTTGAGAGAGGTGGAGACGGTCTGGAGGATGGTACTGAAATAAGAGAAGAAATTAGATACATCAGTGGAAGGGGTTTACCCAAAATGGCTTATGCACAGTTGGACCACAAGGAGAAGAATATAATGATTGTATTATATATATATATATATATATATATATATATATATATATATATATATTTAACCAACAGTCACAGTTGGCCAGTACTCTACTACATAACTGCCCAGATGCATGGCCAAAATGTCTATAGTAATAAAAACCAGCTCCTGACATGACTAAAATTCTCCATCCTTGCCAGCCACAACCCGGGTGGCAGCGAGGAGTATATATTCTAATCCTCATTCTGCATGCCCAACAAATATACAAAGGTATGATTCACCCCCCGGCCACTCCTGCCAAAATCTCTGCAAAGAATTTCACATCCCCCCCCCCATTCACCCTCACTGCTATTCACCAATCTATTATGTCCATGTTCTCTGCTTGTCGAATCCATTTATTCCTCCGTCCTAGTTCACTTTCCTCTGCTATTCCTCCCACCCTCCCTGCACAGAACACTCTGTTCCTTAACCCACTAAGTGGCAAAGTAGTATCCAAAGCATTGCAATGCAAGGTCTTGGAAGCCTTGCTGGCACTCAAAGGGTTAAAGCCTTAAATGCCGACTATTAACACTTTGCGGCCCAACACATGGCCTTGCCTACCTATCTGACACTCAGAAGAGGTCAAGGTACGTGGGCATCTGATCACATCCTCCATGAAAAGGGCACTATTACAATTTTATCTTGGACCGGTCTGTGCTCAAGAACCTTCATTTGCAGCTTTCTTCTACCCAACTGAAGTTTTCACTTGCATCTTTGTGATTGTCTGTGGGGAATTTTAAAGTTTTAAGATGGTCTATCAGACTGAGCAAATGGCATAGGCAACACACTATTCCACAGGGGTAGGCAATATATTGCAAATAAATGAGTTGCGCACCCTTCTGCCACTGAACGGGTTAATAGTCAAAGGAAAGTAGTCAGTCAGCAGAGTACCTCACAAAACACAGATAGCCCAGATTTCCTCTGCAATGAAATGGTAATCCCCCACTATCTCCTCTTCCAAAAAAACACAAATATGGTCTTTCCACCCCCTGCCACTGCTGTGAAAAATCTCTACAAAGTATTCCAGGAGCCTTCAAAACATACACGCACACACAGAACACACACCCCTCAACACGTGTGTGCATGCGTGTAGGACCCACACAACATGCGCATGCAAATACACCATGTGTGTGTTGTGGTGTAGTGTATTGCACATGAATGTTGTAGTGTACTGTGCATGCATTGCATGTGTGTTGAGGTTGTTATATGCATGTGCATTGAGTGTGTGTTTTGTGGGCTTGTGTTGTGCATGTGTATTGCATGTATGTGTTGTGTGTGTACTGCAAGTGTTTGAGTGTTGTACGTGTGTATTCTTTGCTGTGCATATGTACACCACACACAATACACCACAACAAATTTAAAAACACATGTACAGCACACATGCAAGACATTCACACACACAAAAAACCCCCACACACAATACACCACAACACACAAGCAACTCGCACATAATACAGATAGACACAAAACATTCACACAATACATGCAACAAATACAATAAACAGACACAATATGCAAAACGCCATGCACAAAACACTATACTTAATATTAATAACACACTGTAATATGCAAAGCGCAATATGACATAAGTTATACGCAAAATGTTCTACGAAAAGACACTATACGCAAAACGCTATATACACTAAATGCAAGCATATACAAAATGGAAACTACTGCGAGCAAAGTACAATATATGCAACCCGCTATATGCAAAATTGTATTGGATACTTATTTAAAAGAGCATAACATAGAGGGCTATGTATGTTAGTATTGGGATGAATATTTAGTTGGGGCTTGTTGATCCAGGGAGGAATCTGATTGCCATTTGGAATCAAGAAGGAATTCCCCCCCCCCCCCCCCATTCAAGGCAGAATTTTAAATTGCTAATTGAGGGGGGGTTTTTTTGCCTTCTTTTGGATCAACGATGGTAAACAGGAATAGGAAAAGGTTGAACTAGATGGACGCAAGTCTTTTTTCAACCTAAATTACTATGTTACTATGTATATGAAAACACTATATATGAATAGGAGTAAGCAAAACAAAATATACAGATGTTGTAAGCAAAAAGCTATATGCAAAGAGCTATACACAAACCAATACATGGTCACACACATACACGCTCTCATGATCACTGATGGAGAGTTATGTAACAGTGCTGTGCAATGCATTCTACAGCATTTTGGAGTTGAAAGGACTAAGGCCTGAAACTTCAACAAATTTACCCCGGATGTCAGGGGAAGATGTTTTTTCCCTCCCTCTCCTTTTCCCTCTCTCTCTCTCCCTCCCTCTCTCTCTCTCCCTCCCTCCCTTTTTCCCTCCCTCCCTCTCTCTTTTTCCCTCCCTCCCTCTCTCTCTCTTTTTCCCTCCCTCTCGAGTTGTCTGTGAAGGATTATATTAAACACTGCTGCACAATGCATTAGGGAGCCTTATGGCATTGTAAGGTTTGTCATTCAATGTTTGGTGGACAGAGAATGTGAGGGCAAATCTCCCCACACTCAACGCTCATTTCTCCCACTGTTACTCTCTCAACCTTATAGCCCCTTTCATTATTTTCTGAACCGCATACTCCTTGTGACGGTTCCAAGAGCAGACACCCAACGTTTGTGTCACAGGCGAGGATTACTTCTTCCCAAAATCAGCCAGAAAGGACATCCAACAGCATACCACAATTTACCCCAAATCACCAGGCAGAACTAGTGTCAGGGTAACCAGAACTGTTTATTGCACAAACCAGCAGACTTATATAGAGAACAGTGGGGTCAGGGAACAATGGGGACAGACATGAGTGCATTAACTGACAATAGTGAGGGCGGTGGGTAAACATTAGAACAAAGGGCTGGGGCTGGATACAATGGGTCAGAATACACAATCACAACAGTGTCCTTTGTGCTAAAGCATCTTTTACATAATTTGATTCAGCCACCTTCAAACCCCAGCCAATCTAGGGCCGAGTATGATGTGGCCAATCCTGGCCTCTGGTGACACACCCGCCTTTAGCCTATCAGACGCTATGGGCCGGGTGGCTGACCGACCAATCCCTGGGACGCCTACTTTTCCCCAGGCTAAGTCAATGGAGTCCCTTTAAACTTGTCCCTGGGTTGGCGGCCAATCAGGGGAGGCCGACATTTAAAACCCCAGTGTTCATTTTCTAAGGGAATGTTCAGCTCTCTTTTGGGGATAACTTACAATTTTTCGGTCCACACAAAGATCCTCGGTAGAAGGGTGGATTGGGAAGTGGATGGCCCTTCCAGGCAACAGTCCAGAGATGGCTTAACACAGAAAATCAGGCCGGTTCCCGTGACACTCCTCCTGCACAGACCCTTTCTCCCTCAATTCACTGTAACCCTGTTCAGAGCACACAGTCTTCTGCACATGGACTACCACCCTTTTGCAGTCAAGACTAACATTCTTCAGTGGTTGCCATGTCATCATGACACAACTGAATTGCAAGGTCCCAACAGGGTGCGAAAGGTTACCTTTCAAATTGTGAGTTATTTGATGGGGTAAGAACAGGAACACAGACATACACACATGACAAGATCATAATGAATAGTTCTTAACATATAAGAGTAAGTAGAATTAGTATAATTGAACCTGCTGGATAGCACAGGAGCCCAAGCAGATCACTGAAAGGGAGGGTAGGAACAGTGAAGAGCAGGAGCAAGTCAAAGTGAGTGTCCAGTCAGACGTATGAAGTGGTGGGGACAGATAAAATGTATCAGTGGAGCTTACGTCTTACCCTGTAGCACACAAATTTTGTAAAATATTTAAGCCGGGGGATCGCCGCTGCTGTGCCCCGAGGCCAGGAAGAGAAAGTGCCAGAGTAATGTGCAGTGCACTTAAGAGGGTTAAAGGGCATCTCTGGTCTGCATGTGTATGTTCGTACTATTTTTGTAATTACCGCTAACTGATCACAATTTATTTTTTTTTTGTATTGAAGTGGTGATGGGCCAGTGATGTGGATGCCGGCCAGCACAAGAGACAGAGGGAGGAGGGTTAACATACAGGTTCTGGAGGTGACCTGATGCGTGTGGTAGAAAGTGATGAGAGTAAACGATAGCTTCATACAAACATTACTCCAAGCTAAGAGGGTCCAGTGGATAGTATGATAGGAGGGCAATGTGTGATATATTTTCAAATATGAAGGACGTGATACTTCATGAGATGGGCAAGGTTTTGAAATCTAAAAGGACATGATGGTCCTTAAATAACTTACTGGGAGTGGCGCAGATGTTGTTTGCATTGTTGCTGGGTTTTGGGTAAAATGCAATCCAGATGGAAAGGATTCATAGAGCTCTGTCCCAATCACAGAACACCAGGTGTCAGAGAGATGTCAAATGCTGTTTTTTCTCATTCACCCAAAAGAACTCTCCGATGCTACAAGCAAGGCAACAAAGCTCCTTCATACAAGACTAGCTAAAGTGCCCGTGTACATGGGCCACGGTGCCACCCAGCAACGGTGTAGTCATGCACAGTAGAGACTGCCAGCGACGCGCTGATACGGAGAGGGGCGCTCCAAATTCAGACCGTAGTCAAGGACTACGGTCTGAATTCGGAGCCCCGCTCCGTTATCAGCTGCGGCAAGGGCAGTCTGTAGCACGCGCAGCCGTATTTACCACGTACGACGGCTTCTGACATCCAATTTAGCGAATAATTATACAGGATGGAGGCAAAGTCTTCCTCTACAATGATTTATTTGAGACTACGCTCCAGCTAAGAAGAGCCTACAAGCTGCTTACTGAAACTTTACGAGAACACCACTCTTCCTCAAGTGGGGTTTTCCTTCGCCTTATTAGTCTCGCACAATAGGAAAATGTCTGTCGTGAAGACACCATCTGCCATAGTGAACTTGTGCAAGGGGCTGCATCTTGGCCTGGTAAATGTTCAATACCCTGGACCCTTCAGCCATCCTTTCTCTGGGTCCCATGACTATGACTTCTAACTGGAATCAAAAATGGGAGGGAAAAAAAAAAAAAAAGGAGCGGGAACCCTGGATCAGTCCTAGATGCCAACCTGACAGCAAACTACATAATCTCATCCATTGGGCTATTAGGGCTCCTGATTCCTAAGGTACCCCCCAGCGTAAGATGGCTGGCACTGATCTCTGACTACTCTTAGTTGAAGACCCTTTCTACCTTGTAGAGACTTGCATTTTGTAGTTTTAGGCTTTGTTACTTTGTATTGTATTGTATATTTTTATTTATATAGCTCCAACCGGTGTACTTGGCACTTTACAGATTACATTTAATATAGAAGGTGTACAATAAGTGCGGTGATTAAGTGCTTATAGGCAGTCATAAGGGAAACAACAGGTGAGGATACATTAGGATAAGAGGTCCCTACCCCGTAGAGCTTACAATCTAAGTATAGGATGGGTGACATACACATACAGGCTGGTAGAGGAGTAAGTGCAGTGTTTGGCTTTTGATGATGGTAATGTGCTGCGTAGTGGACGTGCATGAATATGGCGGGATATCAAAGATGAAATATAAAGTGCGGACAAGCGATGGAGAGTCTTGAAGGTAATGAGGAGGATTTTGAATGTGATACGCTGCTTTATGGGAAAGCTATGACAGTGATTTTAGGAGTGATGGGGTGACATTGCAGTATTGCTCTAAAATTACTCTTATCTGAATCTCTGGATCTCCTAGCTAGTACTTAGTAGTACTGACTTTAATGTTTATTTCCATGCTTTAATATGTTTTAGGATAGACAATCCAGGTTGGGGAAGGGAATGGATGAGGCTGTTTTTCCTTTTCCAGATCCCATATTTAGAGGAAAGGAGGGCACTGTGGTCCTGTCGCTGCCTACCCAGACTACTCTAGCTTAACCAATGAGATGCAGCTATGGCAGGCCTGGTCTGGGGTTGGGCCTTTTCTGGCGAGAGCTGGCTGGGTGCTCCTCTGGATGGGGACAGCTGCGGCACCACAGTTTTCCTTCACTCCCCACCTTTGGTCCACTGGGAGAGCCGGCTAAATTAATTAAAAATGTTTTTCCTAAATCCATACTGGGAGGATTTAAGGCAACGACGTGCATAACCATAATGCTTCCCTGAAAATACCCAGCAGGGTTATTACTCATCTCAGACTACCAGAACGTCTCTCCCCCAGGGACACAGAGATGGGGGTCACTCCTTATGCTTCTCACTGGACCTGGAGTGACGCAGGTGGACTCCCATTCACCATGACCTACTTCCACTATCCCAGTGATTTGCCACAATGTTTATTAGCTGTTATTTATGTTTCACTCTTCGTGGCCAAGTTTCTTGATGCTATACTTGAGAAGGATGACAGTTGATTTGCGATCCCTTCATCAACTCTCTTGTTTTATTCTCTCTCCTCTATCTACACTTACTCTTAGAACATTCGTCTGACCCTTTACCAGACACCAACCCCCTCCCTCCTCCCCATCTGACCTTATATCCTCTCCCGAGGGACTGGTTCAATACTGTACGATTCTCTTGATTACCAGATGACTGCCTATGAGTTAAGAGTTGCCACATTGAATGCTAAAGGATTGAACTCTCCACGCATGTGCCTTCATGATTGCATGAGGTGGGATATGCACCCTTGCAACAGTTTACACTCCTAACACAAGCCAATGCTCTTCACCAAATTAGTCTCTGTACAGCAAGACTTTGTAATCCTGGGCAAAGACTTAAATGCACCACTCTGCTCAACAGATCGCTCTTCCATCCCCTCCTCGCAACGTTGCACACTCTGTAATTCTCTAATTTTCTGAAACTCGAAACCGCATTGATATAGTCTTTGAACATCTAGACATTTAGACTTTTGGCCTCCCAATTTCTTAGGTGCAATATCACAGTGGCACTACTGCTACACCATCCTATGAAGATTTATGTTCAACTGACCAGAGCGGTCCAAAGAATGGTGTTGGAAACAGTGCCACTTTACAATTTCAGGCCACTGAGATATTGCAGCTCAAACATGACATTTTTAGGTGCAATAACTTTGAATAAAATACCTCAGCAGTTGGAATGCCCTTGTTTTATTCAGTAGTATAAACTCTACAACATTTTTTTTTTTACACCTTAAGTATTACTATTATTCTTCTTATTTATATAGCGCCAACTAATTCCGCAGCGCTGTACAATTGGGAATAGACATACAGAGATATTAAATAGTACAATCAGATGTGGAGAACAGGAGGATCAGAGGGTCTTTAAACACAGATGCAAAGCCAAAGACAACACCATGAAGCTTATGCAATTGGTTGAATATGCTCATACATACAGACTTCCCATACTGTTCACAAATATTGTTTCAGAAAAATGCTTTTGATCAGGTGTCATGGCCCTTTCTAACAGAAATTTTGGGCCCAGTCCTATGCGCTGCAGTGTTTCAGTCATTGTTAAAGCCCTTTATAACAACCCTCTGGCCAGTTTCAATATCAATTGCACTCTCTCTGATCAGTTTATGCTGAGAAATGGTACAGGGATGCCCCTTCTTATCTTGACACTGGAAGTCCTAGCTAACTCGGTAAGAAATAATCTGTACATAAAAAGTTAATATCCACTAGTTACAAGGAACAAACTCTCACTTCAACTGAGTGAAGGGCAGCTTAAAGTACTTAGGAATTAGTTTGCCCTCCTCACCTTCCAACTTTTCTGCCTCAATTATATT
The DNA here is from genome assembly GCA_037306005.1 of Rhinophrynus dorsalis. Taxonomy (NCBI): domain Eukaryota; kingdom Metazoa; phylum Chordata; class Amphibia; order Anura; family Rhinophrynidae; genus Rhinophrynus; species Rhinophrynus dorsalis. The sequence continues at coordinate 274,822,774 of CM074719.1, forward strand.
CCCTTGTTAGCCAAGGTTAATATAACCCTCTAAAGATTGAGAGACATTTCTCTTGGAGCTTAAAATAAATATAGTAAAAACTAGTGTAAAAGCCCATGTACACGGGCCGTGGTCCAGGTGATGTTAACCCTTTGAGCGCCAAAGGGGTATGCAAAGCATTGCTTTGCAATGTGTTGCATACCCCTCTGGCACTCAAAGGGTTAAGAGGCTGGTCATGCTCTGCGTACCGTTGCTGCCTCACAGGCAGCGCACGCAATGCAGTCATGCGCTGTAGAGACTGCCCGAACGCACAGAATGCTCCCAGCATTGTGTGTTTGGGCAGTCTCTGCTGCTCATGACTGCATCGGACAAACATTCTAGCTTTTTATTATATATAGGATGGTCAGAGTACCGAAGACATTTTCTCTCTTTCAAAACAGTCCTGATCACCCTCCCTTCCTCAAAAATATCAAACACTGCATAAATTCCTTTATATGGCAGAACCATCCTCCCCAATTTACGAGAGTCTCTCAACCCTTATGCTAAGGTAAGGAGAATCTCCTTTATCTACCGTTATATGACACGATCCTTAAACGTACGCCCTGATACTGCTGGGCCAAGACTTAACTCTCACGCTAACAGATTCCCAGTGGCAAGAAGCTAGAAACACCCTCATCATGGAATCCAATTATGAACTGTTGCAGAGGAGGTACAGGACCACAGAACTCTTACGCAAATTCTACCCAGAAACCTTTAACTCTTGCTGGAAAGCCACTGGTTCCTTCTTAAACATCTGATATGATTGTCATCTAATCCAGACCTATTGGTAGGATGTACATACACAGATCTCTAGAATTCAAGGGGTACCTATAGCCGTGACCCTTTGTGGATTTTGTTGGAACTTCACCCACCCAGTTAAGATTTCCCCACTCCAAACCTTTGGGGGTTCTATTCCACCATCTACTAAAACACAGCAAAGTTGGACATTCCTTCCAGATGTACATCCATTCTCATATATATATATATATATATATATATATATATATATATATATATATATATATATATATATATATATATATATATATATATATATATATATATATATATATATATATATATATATTCTCACTCCCTCTCCCTCCCTCTCCCTCCCTCCCTCTCCCTCCCTCTCCCTCCCTCCCTCTCCCTCCCTCTCCCTCTCCCTCCCTCTCCCTCACTCTCCCTCTCCCTCACTCTCCCTCTCCCTCACTCTCCCTCTCCCTCACTCTCCCTCTCCCTCACTCTCCCTCTCCCTCACTCTCCCTCTCCCTCACTCTCCCTCTCTCTCACTCTCCCTCTCTCTCACTCTCCCTCTCTCTCACTCTCCCTCTCTCTCACTCTCCCTCTCTCTCTCACTCTCCCTCTCTCTCACCCTCTCTCCCTCTCCGGATGGTCAGAGTTAGCAAACAAATGTTGATGGAGAAATGGACTTCCCAAAGGTGACATAGCCGTGATACCTTTCAGGTTGTTTGGGACCCATGGTTCTCTTACATTTCTTCCACTCTTTGCCACTGCCACTAGACCCCAAGTAGAAGTCTCCAAGCTCCCCCCCTCCAAGTATAAATAATCGACCCCCAGCTGCCATAAATCTCTCCTATGCATAATCCTGGTCTTACCCTATTCCACCCCCACCCATTTCATCCCCCTTATCCATTCTTACCATCAACTTCCCATCCCTTACTTTTTTTTGTTTTACCTCCTAACCATATTTTTTTTTCCCATCAACAGACTTATTCACTTATCTGTATTAATATCACTGCAATGCTAAATACTGGCTATTCTGTTATACAAATGCATTGTATCCCATTACTGGCTGTTGACATACTGATTTGTTACTTTCTCCTCAAGCTTTTTATATTATTATTTCTTTATTTATTTTTTAAAGAAAAACCAAGAAGGGAGGTTTGCAAGCCAGAGCTTGCAGCTCAGCTACCCTCCTATCATAGACAAATATAAAGAGAGAGAGAGAAGAGAAAAAAAAAAAAGAAAAAAAAAAAAAAAAAAAGGGGGGGTCATCTTCAGCGTCAAAAGAAGGGCTCTGAAGAATTCTCAAGACTAGATTGAGATCCCATGGTGGTGTGCGATCCCTAAAAGAGGGAAAAGAATGAGCCACCCCCATAGAAAAATCTTCAAGCCCAGGGTTACAGCAATTCATCTTTGAAAAAAGAACAGCGGCTGAAATAGGAGCCTTAAAGGGATAGTATTACTTCAAAATTACTATCCCTCATATTGTAGCCCTTAATAAACTGAGTTAAATGACACCAGCGGCATCTCTCAAACCTTTATGGTTTAAGAGATAGCCGCTTTCAAAGTCTCCTCTCTCCTGCTGTCAGCGTTCTGCTGCCAGCAGGGGAATCCGGTCCCGGGACAGGCGGAGGCTCTAAAACAGAGCTGATATCTCATTATGGAAGGAAAAATGATTCATTGAAACAGTCTTCTACGTGTGCTTGGTTACCAAGCACACGTAGAAGACTGTTTCAATGAATAATTTTTCCTTCCATAACGAGATATCGGCTCTGCTGAAGAGCATCCACTTGATTCAGAGACCGGATTCTCCTGCTGGCAGCAGAACGCTGACAGCAGGAGAGAGGAGACTTTGAAAGCGGCTATCTCTTAAACCATAAAGGTTTGAGAGATGCCGCTGGTGTCATTTAACTCAGTTTATTAAGGGCTACAATATGAGGGATAGTAATTTTGAAGTAATACTATCCCTTTAAGGGAACGCAAGCTGAGACCCTTGTTAAAGGAGCAGTAAACTTTTTTTATGAAAATATATATTGTAGGGATTTTCCTATTGAGTAAAATAAGGGTACTTCCACTGCCGAGAGATTATATATTTCCAGAGTTATTACAGTTTAAATCCATGTTTTGTTACATTAGCAGTGCCCCCAGTGATCAAATTCTAATTCGATTTCCTGTTAGATTCTAATGGAGAGGAAAGTCAGACATACAATTCTCCATAGAATGTGATAGAAACTGCTGTCACTTCCTGTCAGTTAGAACTATCGGGAAGTAAACACAGTAAAATTCACTTCCTGATTATTTAAACTGCTATAATTTTTGAATAAAACATCTGACAGCGATGGGAGTGACCTTGTTTTATTCAGCAGGAAATGGTCTATAAAACATGTGTTTTCATAAAAAAAGGTTTATCTTTAACGTAGTAATATAGTTGATGAGGCGGGGGGGGGGGGGGGATATGCATCCATCAAGTTCATCCATGCATCATCTGCCCTACTGATCCAGAGGAAGGTCAAAAAAAGAAAATTTAAGCCATTTAAGCACATGGTCAGAAAAATGCCTTGGGTATGGATGTATATGAACAAGTCAAAAAAGAAACGCACTAAACACTGCTGTCCCTTTAAGAACTGCAGACTAGTTGGGAAAAAAAATACATCTTTATTAAACAATATAAAGTAAGCAAGATAAACACGTTTTGTGCAGATTGCACTTGCTGATGGGAAAAGCCCACTGCGCCACAACCATAAAAGGGTATAGCTTAGAGAAGAGTTTCAATTTATATATATATATATATATATATATATATATATATATATATATACACACATATACATATACATATACATACACTAGCAGTGTGGGATGGCGTTGCTCGTCTGTTTTTGTTTATGAAAGTTCAGTAAAATGCATGTGATCACGTTCTGTTTTAGCTGTCTGCCCCTCCCAGCTGACTTGAACTGCCATTGTGACCCCATAGTGAGAGACACTTACACCTATAGTGAGACATACACACACATACACCTATAGTGAGACATACACACACACATCCCATAGTGAGACACACATGCCATAGAGACACACATATACACATCCCGTAGTGAGACACACACATGCCATGGTGAGACACACATATACACAACCCATACATAGACACAGACACACACACACACACACACACACACGCACGTGCCATAAAGAGACACACACACACATCCCATACAGAGACACACGTCATAGTGAGATACACACACACATATACACATCCAATACAGATACACACACATGCACATCCCACAGTGAGACACACAGACACATCCCACAGTGAGACACACAGACACATCCCATACAGAGACACACACACACATGCCTATGTGAGACACACACATATACACATCCCATACAGACACACACACCCACAATAGTGAGGCACACAAATATATACATCCCACAGTGAGAGACACACATGCACACACTATAGTGAGACAGACAGATACACATCCCATGTAGAGACACACACCCATACACATGGCATAGTGACACACACACACACACACACACACACACACACACACCCCATAGTGAGATAGACACACATATACACATCTCATAGTGAGGCATACACACATATAACCATCCATAAATGTATATTTATTATTAATTTGCAATGCATTGCCTACCTCTCTGGCACTGAAACAGTTAATGCAATGTACTCTTTTTTTTCCCCACTGGGCTTCAAGGGTTAATATCAGATCTGTGAGTGATGGTACTTCAAAAGTTCCCAGCTATGGCCATAGTGAGAGACACACACAGCCACACACACACATACAGATCTCACAGTGAGACACACACAGCCACACCATACCTCCCAACATTTCAAATTGCCAAAGAGGGACACCTGTGTTTTAGGGGGTGTTGCTGGGGGCGTGTCTGGTGGGCTTGGTATTATCAAGAATTTTTAGGCTATTTCTTGACCTATTGACGCCTCCTTGTATAACCTAATAAATTACTTATAACAAGACCAAAGTATTTTATTTACACAGACTAATTTATAAACATATATATATATATACTGACATTTATACAAACAATAATGTGAGTTTTATTGCTGTAGAGCAGTATGATACACTTATCTACACACCACACAATCTGATCTCCTAAAAAGAGGGAGATCAGGGTGGGAAAGAGGGACACTTGGGAGGTATGGCGCACACACACACATACATACATACATACATACATACAGATCTCATAGTGAGACACAGACACATTCCATACTGAGACACACATACAGATGTCATAGTGAGACACACATACACATCTTACTTAGACACACATACACAACCCATAGTGACACACACATACATATTCCATACTGAGACTTACACAGTGTCCCCATAGTGTGAGACATACATACACAACAGTGGTCTTGAGTCCTATGTGATGACACACAGAGCAGGTCAGAGTATTTCTCCCCTCAGCAAAAACAGGTTTTGGTTCCTCCCAACTTCCTGTATAGTGGAGGAGGTAGGGTGGTTGCTAGGCAACCAGCAGACATAGCTCTGGGCAGGTAGGAAAGTTTGTAGGGAGGGGAATCAAGTGAAGTAAAAGTTATTTGACTGTTATTTTGTTGGAGGAGATCACACTCTGTGGTGTAAACCTGTAGTCATTAGTAGGAGTGCAGCAGTGAGTCAGTAGGGAAGCAGAAACACAGTGACAGCCTTAACCCTTTGACTGCCAGAATTGAATCCCATGCATTGGGTTGCAATGTATGGGATCCCTTTATGGCACTGTGTTTGAAGGTGTGTGTGTGTGTGTGTGTGTGTGTGTGTGTGTGTGTGTGTGTGTGTGTGTGTAGCGGTGTGTGTGTGTGAAGCGGTGTGTGTGTGTGAAGCGGTGTGTGTGTGTGTGTGTGTGTGAAGCGGTGTGTGTGTGTGTGTGGGGTGTGTGTGTGTGTGTTTGGGGTGTGTGTGTGTGTGTGTGGGGTGTGTGTGTGTGTGTGTGTGTGATTATATATATATATATATATATACATATATACACACACACACACACACACACACACGAGAAAGGCTTATTGCAGGGGTGGCAATAACATTCCATTCTGGCAGTCAAAGGGTTAAGGGCTGTCACTGTGTTTCTGCTTCCCTACTGACACACAGCTGCACTCCTACTAATGACTACAGGTTTACACCACACAGTGTGATCTCCTCCAACAAAATAACAGCCAAATAACTTACTTCCCCTCCCTACAAACTTTCCTACCTGCACAGAGCCATGTCTGCTGGTTGCCTAGCAACCACCCCACCTCCTCCGCTATACAGGAAGTTGGGAGGAACCAAAACCTGTTTTGCTGATGGGAGAAATACCCTGACCTGTGTGTCATCACATAGGACTCAAGACCACTGTTGTGTATGTATGTCTCACACTATGGGGACACTGTGTAAGTCTCAGTTTGGAATGTGTATGTGTGTGTCACTATGGGTTGTGTATGTGTGTCTCATACCAATGAGTGTAAAGCGCTGCGTAATCTGTGTGCGCTATATAAAAAAAGGATTATTATTATTATTATTATGACATCTGTGTGTGTGTGTGTCTCACTACGGAATGTGTATGTGTGTCTCACTACGGGATGTGTATGTGTGTCTCACTACGGGATGTGTATGTGTGTCTCACTACGGGATGTGTATGTGTGTCTCACTACGGGATGTGTATGTGTGTCTCACTACGGGATGTGTATGTGTGTCTCACTACGGGATGTGTATGTGTGTCTCACTACGGGATGTGTATGTGTGTCTCACTACGGGATGTGTATGTGTGTCTCACTACGGGATGTGTATGTGTGTCTCACTACGGGATGTGTATGTGTGTCTCACTACGGGATGTGTATGTGTGTCTCTGTGTGTCTCACTACGGGATGTGTATGTGTGTCTCACTACGGGATGTGTATGTGTGTCTCACTACGGGATGTGTATGTGTGTCTCACTACGGGATGTGTATGTGTGTCTCACTACGGGATGTGTATGTGTGTCTCACTACGGGATGTGTATGTGTGTCTCACTACGGGATGTGTATGTGTGTCTCACTACGGGATGTGTATGTGTGTCTCACTACGGGATGTGTATGTGTGTCTCACTACGGGATGTGTATGTGTGTCTCACTACGGGATGTGTATGTGTGTCTCACTACGGGATGTGTATGTGTGTCTCACTACGGGATGTGTTTCACTGCCAGAGGGGTAGACAATGCATTGCAAATTAACAAATATACACTTATGGATGGTTACGTGTGTGTGTGTGTGTGTGTGTGTGTGTGTGTGTGTGTGTGTGTGTGTGTGTGTGTGTGTGTGTGTCTCACATAGGCTTGTGTGTGTGCGTGTGTGTCTCTCTGTATGTGCTAGGTATGTGCGTGTCTCTGTATGGGATGTGCGTGTGCGTGTGTGTGTGTGTGTCTCACTACGGGATGTGTATGTGTGTCTCACTACGGGATGTGTATGTGTGTCTCACTACGGGATGTGTATGTGTGTCTCACTACGGGATGTGTATGTGTGTCTCACTACGGGATGTGTATGTGTGTCTCACTACGGGATGTGTATGTGTGTCTCACTACGGGATGTGTATGTGTGTCTCTCGCTATGGCAGTTCAAGTCAGCTGGGGGGGGGGGGCAGACAGCTAAAACAGAACGTGATCGCATGCATTTTACAGAACGTTCATAAACAAAAACAGACGGCAATGCAGTCCCACACTGCTAGTATATCTCCCCCTCCCTCTCATATATATATATATATATATATCATAAACAGTTAGTATATTCGTATTATAGCTGTATCAGCACATAATTTAAGTAGGGGTGCTCCCAATCAATCCACCTCTCTCCACAGGAGACGGGATTCAATACAAAGAATCATCCTCTTCCTCAGCACCGCCTTCCATCTTAGCTGTGCTGAGGAAGAGGACAGTTGGTCCCTGAAAAGTTCACATTATTAGCCCAGACGTTTGTCGTGTTGTAAGTGGTATATGCTGGAATGCACTGAATATTAAAAACGCTTGGCCTGAAGCAACGATCAGTTTTAGAGAAGATTTTATCGGGGGGGGAGACTCTTATCAGTTTTTTACTCATCCTAATGTATATGATCAAGAGAGTCTTTTGTGATGTGCCCTGCTCTCCAGGAGGGACTCAACCTCACTGTAAGGGGGGGGGGGGGGGGGGACGCTTGTGGTGAGCAAGGGAGAGTTTTTAAACACTGTGAATGGAAGCATGAGAAATATTCTCAGTGGTAGATGTGCACTTGAACGAAGAGGGTGATGTCCTAAAATTGTATTCCACAAAAGTAAATTGGAGGATAGACCTACAGAGCTGAAGAGGGAAAGGTGAAAATATAAAGTGTAATGACTAAGATGCATTTATTTTATTATGGCCACCCCAAATATATTCAGTATTTATTTTCCTTCCACCTGGATACAGAATGCACTTTCTGTAGTCTTGATATTGTCAAGCAGTATATGTATGTGATTACAATAGCAGAATGAATGGTGCAAGCTAAATTCCAATGTGTATGGTGACAATATGTAGACAAACCTGGGATCCTCAGTCATTTCCTGGAAGAGCAAGTGGAATGAAACTATTATTAACCAGGAGCTTCCTAAAAAGCTAGCTCTGTCTCCCTTAAAGGGATAGTAATACTTCGTTTTAACTTTATTTTATTTTGTAGGCATTAGAAAAACATGAAGAATGATATAAGTCTTATCTCTCAAACCTTTATGGTTTATGAGATATTCACAAGTAAAGTTCCCCTCCCCGCCCCTTTTTCCTAGTGTAAGACATCTCTTCTCAAATGTGAGTCTGGTTGTATGACAGGACATATAACAGAAGGGGACAATTTTCTTTGTATGAAAACAATGAAAGCCCTTCCCCCCTTGACAAGTTTTTCAGCTTTTTCCATTATCTTAATTGAAGATTGTCCCTCTCTGCAGTCTACCTGGGCATCTCCCTTCTGATCTGTTTGAACAGGGAAGGGATAATTTGTTTGTGAATATCTCTTAAACCATAAAGGTTTCAGAGATAAGACTTATATCATTCTTCATGTTTTTTTAATGCCTACAAAATAAAATAAAGTTAAAACGAAGTATTACTATCCCTTTAAGTATAAGATGCAATATATATTTGCAAGAGAGTGTAGCTTATAAAATCTCCTTCCAAAAAGGTATCAAAACATTGGCATATTCAAATAAGCTATAGAGCAATTCTGGGGCACACAAGCTGTACCATAAGGGACAAATTATAATCCCTATGGACTTAAAATGCACCTTTTAAACTCTTGGATGCTAGAGAGGTCTCCTACTCATTGCTAAGCAATGAATTTAAGACCTCTCCATCAACCAAAGGATTACATTTCCCATGTAAATCAATGACAAGTTTAGAAATATTTTATTTGTCCACTAAAATGCAGTTTGTTTGCCCTGGAATTGCATATCTTCCTTATGCAGCTGTGCCCCAAGACTGATCTACAAACGTTCAGCTGTCAGGAGAACCCTAATCTAAGGTATTAGTTGGACATGTTGTGGGTTACTTGTTAGCATATATTTTCCTAGATTGGCCCAGTTGAATCTATGACTTATCTACGGTCATGCATTTTGACTAGCTTGAGGCTAAATGCATGCCCCATCTGAGTGGTTAAAGTAACACCAACCACTGAATATCCTCTCACTTACCTTACTATGGCAAAAAATCCTAATGGCCCCATAACATTTTCCATTACTCCTTGGTTCAAGAGAACATCTCCAGTCGATCCTGGAGGTCATGTCTAGGATTATACCCTCTGAGTGCTTGAGTCTGGGCATGCCATCAAGTATTGATTGAAGATATCTATTGAACCAATGAGCAAGAGCAATATTCATGAAGGCTATTAGGATTTTCTGGCCACAGTAAGGTGTGAAAAGGTGGTGTTAGTGTTGCTTTAGAGCTGGGTTATTCCTTAGGAAATGTACCATGACCAATACCTGGCTGAGGCTCCCCAATGATACTGCATATTTGAGGCAACATCCAGAAATGGATCAGACAGTTTAATAGAGAGTCTGTATTGTGGTAGAACTGAACAAGATCTCGATGCATACACAGCTCTTTACTTGCTCCGAAAACTTAGTGGCTCAGAAGTCTATAGCGTGGGCAAAAACAGATACGAGAGACCACCACTTTGGAGCCAAACAATGAGGCATCAACTGAGGGATAAATAGATGTAAACAAAACAATCCCAGTAGTTACAATTAGAATGCAGAAGTAAAACACTAGGAGACTAGGCTCCCTGGCTATTGGGTTTACTACATACATTATTGTTCACCCTTGTTTAACTGGCAACACGTATTATTCATTCCTCTGGTCGCTAATCCCTTAATGAGAGCCCGTGCGCGCACGCAGCCGGGACTTAAGGACCCCCTGACCATTTTTTTTCCATTTTAAGCAATCCAGTTCAGGGATCCTCAAACAGCATGCAGCGAGCCCTGAAATCTATGACAGTCCTGGCATGTCATTGGTCCTTATGGGTTAAGGACCTACAACGTGCCTGGCTTCGGCACTTAAGGACCGGTGACTGTCCTGGTACTTCATGGAATTCTGGCATAGCACCCAGAGGTATCCAATACATTGCATTTGGTACGCAAATGGTTACAGGGATTTCAAATAAATAAATACAATAAAAAAAAAAATAAAGTGCCTAAAGCCAATGCAACCCCACTGCATTCAAATTCTCAATAACTCACCTGATTAACTTGCTTTTTAATTCTTTATCACCTGAAAAGCAAAGAAAAACAAATAAGTAACAAAAAAAAAAAAAAAAAAAAAAAACCCTTCCCTTACCACTTAACAGCAAATATCTTCCCTGTCAGCGAGCCCTGCTGGGTGCAGCTTACCAATCAGGACCATACCTACAAGTCTCATCCTATATAATAATTCGCTAAAACGTGTGTAACGACGCAGTCTTGCACAGTAGACACTGCTGCACGTGCTGCAGTCATGCTCCAAAGGAGTGTCCAGCTCTGTATCAGTAGCGGCACAGGCAGTCTCTACTGCGCATGACTGCCCCGTGACCGGCTGGCAGTGGCACTGTGGCCCGTGTAACTCTTCAACTAAGTTTTCAATAATTCCTCTTACTAGATAAGGAGCTAAGCTAAAAAACACAAACCTATAGTGGGTTACCAACCTTTACATTTATTCCACATCCTTGTTCACCAATTGGGAGACTGAGACCATAAAACACCAATACCAAAAAACATACACCTGAGAAAGCATGTTGTATGTTTTTATGGTCATTTTTTAGAAAACATGTTTTAACAAGAAGAATACATGGAGAGCTCTCATTCTCAGTATGCCCTGGACAGTATTTACAATACAAAAGTTACATATTTACACAAATCTAACACAAAAACAATATATATACTATTAAAAAAAAAAAAAAAAAAAAAACACAACACTAACCTTTGTATTGTTACACTAGCAAAGAAAGCACACCATTGCCCATGTACGAAATATGTATTATATTGGTTTACGTGGCGTGATTGTGTTATTGCAATGTCTGTATTCGGCAACTAGAATGGAAGCTTTTTTTGTATCCCATTTTATTGCAGTGTACATGTGAGCGAGCATACGTGTGAGTGAGCGAGAGAACATGCACGCACGTGTACATGTGCATGAAGATGCGTGTGAACACGAGGGCATGGGTTTTGTCCCCTGCACCTTTACGGGGAAATGTCACACATAAGTGAGGTTTCAAAATCCTATAGGTTCAGATTAGGTTCACAAAGTTAAGATAATAAAGTGGCCGCTTGCGGAGGGTCTTCAGCAAAAGCTGAAGCCTCATGTGTAATTATTTATACTGTATTCCCTACCAGTTTCTGTATATACTGAGAGTGTAAAATACATGGGTGGCGTGGTCTGGTGGTGTGAGAGGGTGAATAAGGTGCTTGGTGACAGCTGACAGAGTATGGTGTGTGGGAATTATCTTTAACCCTTAGTGCCACTGAAAGGGCTCATCATGTTCCATGTTAAAGCAATGCCATGAAGTAGGTTGCCCTCTGCTGATACGATCATTAATGTAAAGGTTCCATCAAGCACTATATTCACCCATTACACACCAGCAGGCTACGTTTGTGTTACTGCGATTAGAAAGAAGAGATTACGTGATTACTTTGAAAATGTTTGGACAGCCTGGTGGAACTGAATGGGTTAGTGTGACGAGGTGCTGGGCTTTAAAGATTGTCATTTGGCCCATAGTTCGCCATCTGAAAAAGAAAGTGACTGCCGCTCTATTCCCTAGTGTGGGCCAAGTTCGAAGTACATCAGACATTGGTGGTTCACGCCTGTATGGATCTGCCTCAGAACATTCAAACAGTGGACAGGCGCATTGAGGAACTGGACTGTGAGAGGGCCAGACAAAGCAACACAGTGTGGGCAATATAGAAGCTGCTCTTCACACCAGGAGAGCACTGCAAGGTTTCTCAGCTCTGGGAGAGGTGTGTGCGATTTGGCCTCATTTGGTAGTGGATATAGCGAACTAACTGAATCCCAATGCACAGTAAGTTTGCAGCTCCTACCTTGTTTGTTTACAAATGTGACTGACATACAGAGGGTCAACAGGAGGGACTTTACACCCCCCTGGCCATTCCTGCCAAAATCATATCCCCATGAATGTTGTGGGAAAGTAGTATGAAGCCTGAATTGAACATCTTTACCTTACTGCTGGCCCCAGGGTGTGGCTGGCACTGCCTGAATTTTGGCCATGTGCTAGCCTTCTTTTAGGAATATAGATTTTTTTTTTTTTTTTTTAAATAAGTCACTTTCATGGATTTTAAGCATGGAGAAGATCTTTTTGAATGGTTATATAAAGCTTTTGGAGCTCTCTAGAAGAAGGCAGATCAACCCACTTTCTTGTAGTTTGGGAATAGTCAGCGAGTTACTGGCAGTGGAGCAGAAGTTATATAGGAAGAATGGAGAGCTGGAATGAGCATACTGCTCTGGTAGTCTGGCAGCTTTCCAGACAGTTATAAACTTGGCAAGAAAGGTGAAGGGTACCTCTGGATTCCAGTGTTATTCAGTTTAGTTTGTTTATTTAAACAAACATAACACACAGACATTTGAGAACAAAGCAGCACAATGAACTATGCAATTTAATTATACAAAGTGTTTAGGTTACACAGATGGATTTGTGGCACCGTAGCATATGCTACACCCCTGTAGCCAACAACTGTCATTAACCTCTATTGTGCAATGTGTTTTTGTTTTTTGTTTTTTACCAGAGGACTTAGACAGGATTTGTTTCTAAAAAGAGAGTGTACTTTAGGATAACGTTCGGAAGTCAATTTATCAATATGAAGACAAAAAGTGAGGCTGGGGTCGTCACATGCCTAGGTATTTGTAAGAGTCGACCGAATGATAAATTACAGTTACACTTTGTTACAGAAGTTAAAAGAGTAATGGAGTTTAAGAAGCTTGCTTCATACCCAATAACCATTGTGACCATTTTGTCGCTGTTTTAAAAATTTTTTTTTTTTTTTTTTTTTTTTTTTTTTTTTTTAATGAGCCATCTTTCAACTTCTGCACACATTTCTTAATAGAATTTAAATAGATACACATTTTTTGAATACAAATTGGTAAAGACCAAGACCTTTCTGAAGACCATCCTGAAGAAAAGACAAGACAATAAGAAGTTGAAAAGGTCGTAGTCATGATGATCAGTCCTCACACCACTTGTAGAGCAGGGACCATACATGCGATATGCCTTAGAGGAGACTGGCTTTCATGCCTGTAGCAAGGTAGTAATGACAGTCAGGAAAAAAACAAACCTATCTCAAGATGCTGGCCTCAAGAGCCAAACCTTCAAAACAAACGTCTCCACCTGTCAGTGACACAGAGGACATACTCAAAAAGCTCTGAACACGGAGCTGAAATGGCTTCAAAGATAAATCTGAAAAACAGGGCACACAGAGCCAGAAAGGGGCACTTAGAATATGAGCATGTTCCATTCTGATTTTCAGAACATATGGAATCAGAGTAGCAGGAGGGAACACGTATGCTAGAGCAAACAAGAAAAAAACGGACCTGTGGCTTCTCCATACAAATAATTAAAATGTAAACCTCGTGGAAGGAATTACAAGCTTCCAATGCCTTAAGCATCTCTAGAACTGCCCAAATAAGATCCTCAGCAAAAGAGCTGAAGTCTTTTTCGTAAGGGTCAACAACAAAGTCCGAATCAGTTACCTATTACTCAGCAGAGGAATTCCCCCCCCCCCCCCCCCAATAGTGTGGGTATTGCTTTCCATAACATGACAAGCACTTTTACAGGGTATGCACTGTGTTCAATGGACCAAGAATCAAAAGTCCCTTAACCCTTTGAGTGCAAAGGAATGTGTTGCGTATCCCTCTGGCACTCAAAGGGTTAAACAGAGGAGGGGATGGAACTGAGAAAATTAAGGGACTTTACATTCGAGTTCCTCTTCTGTTCAACAGCCAAATATGGGTTAAAGGGGGACCCTTGAAGCCTTAGAAGAATTGGATTTATCCATGTCTCCCTTATATTCTGACAGTCAGGAGACCACCTAAAAAGAAAATTAAATATAGTCAAACTAGTAGACAGATAGAATAAATGTACTTATACATCTTTAAAAGTATTTATCTGACTGCAAGGTGTTACTGTAGCAAGCAAAAGGGAGCCATACTGTAGGATGTAGAATCCAAAAAGAGGGCAAGCCAAGAACCACCTCATCCCTTGCCAAAAAGTTGGGGAAGAATGGATTGCTGGGAATTGTAGTTTCTCAATTTCAAATTGGTGCAGTGACTCCAGCTATTTCTAAAACCCACCACCCAGTACTCCCCCCCCCCCCTAAAGAGAGGGGAGGCGGTTCCACAAAAGTTGCTAAAAATAAATATGTAAGCATCACTGCCAAACAAAGACTGTTCCTCAGGGGTGTGGAAATGTAAAAAAACAGCTACTTGTCCAAGGGACGAAAATGGGAGCCCACTCTACTTGTCCCTCATAACAATCTACTTATATCTAATTCACTCATATTATATTCAACTTCTTAGATACCTCCCAGGACAGGAAGAGGTAGCATTAACTAGTTTGAGGTTACAGGCAGGTGTGCAGCCAGTTTACTGCAAACAGATGTGTGATTTGGCACCTGACTGGCAGTCCTATGGCTGATAATATGACACACGTCTTGTTTGTCATGTTATCCCTAGGACTGCCAGACAGGTGCAAAATGTAAGTAAAAGTATGCCATGCCCCTTAACTAGTGGTAAAGGCCAGTAGTTAGGTGTTAAGCCAGCTGGGCAGGGGTCTTGGTAATGGCTGCTGATAGCTATTAAGCAAGACACAACTTTACATATAAAACAGTAAGTACAAATGCATCACCACTTTGGAAAATACCATACATGAAAGTGAGCACGAAATTGGTAGACAAAGTAGAGAAATTAATATACAACTAAAGAGAGCAACTGCAATAGCAAGTAAGGAAAATAATGTTCAATGAAAAACAGACACATAAAAGAGAAAATACTGCGCAGTGACAATGTAACAGCCACACAAATATACATCACACAGTAACAGCAGCAAATTTTACACACACCACACACTCACGGTATGTGTGCGTTGGTAAAAGGATGGTAAAAGCCCACATAAAAAGGCCCACACAGACAGTGATTCTCACACTTTACATCAGTACAAGGCATATCTATGGCACTTAGACCTGAATCTAACGTACACTGGCCCATCTAAGGGGTCAAAGTACTCCATCACAAACACCCTGGCTACAAATTAGCTAATATGTGTTTCATTAAAAAAAAAAAAAAAAAAAAAAAAAAGAAGAACTGAATGTATCCTGCAAGAAGAACAATGGAGGGTAAGAATAAGAGGTTTTAACACAACATGTTCGCATTGAAACGCTTCAGGGTATGGGGTGGATAGGAGTAGGCGAGGTGCAGAATTAAGGCAACAGAAAACTTGGCAAGTTAACCCTCTTCACCACCTTCAAATTCATTTGATATACATAATCAGCTTCTCAGGCTACAGTCACACAAATGTATGTGTGTGTATTGGCGGCGTACAATGCTTCACAGAGGATCATGGGAATGGTATGCACCATAAAGTGATCTCACAGATCCCCACAAATATCACCCAATTGGACAAGTCTATCATTAACACATATAGGATCGGAATGGGCATGATACAAACACTGTGTCTCTTAAAACACCAACCTGTTCTCCAAACAACAGAGAAGTTAAACCTGTGTCACAGGGAAGTTTAACCAGTGTCACTTAGCAATGCGTCCTTAAAGGGATAGTAATACTTAGAATGTAAAAAAAAATATGTTGTAGGGTTTATCCCCCTGAGTAAAACAAGAGTACTCCCACTGCTGAAAGGTGTTTTATTCAAAAGCTATTAATTTTCAAAGTTGAATTTTTTAGGTGCAATATCACAGTGGCCTGAAATTGTAAAGTGGCGCTGTTGCTACACGATCCTATGGACAACTCTGGTCAGTTGACCATAAATCTCCATAGGATGGTGTAGCAACAGCGCCACTGTACAATTTCAGGCCACTGTGATATTGCACCTAAAAAATTCAACTTTGAAAATTAATAACTTTTGAATGAAAGACCTCTCAGCAGTGGGAGTACTCTTGTTTTACTCAGGGGGATAAACCCTACAACATATTTTTTTTTACATTTTAAGTATTACTATCCCTTTAATCAACTTCAAGTCTAATCGAGTCACCAGGACACTGGAATAAAATAAAACAAATTACATACAATAGAAAAAACAGTTAACGAATCCGAATGGTCGCATACAATTAACCTGCCTCTCTGTCGCTCTCCCCCCCCCCCCCTTTGTGAGTCGCTCCTGCCTCGCTCCCCCCCCCTTTGTAAGTCGCTCCTGCCTCGCTCCCCCCCCCTTTGTGAGTCGCTCCTGCCTCGCTCCCCCCCCCTTTGTGAGTCGCTCCTGCCTCGCTCCCCCCCCCTTTGTGAGTCGCTCCTGCCTCGCTCCCCCCCTTTGTGAGTCGCTCCTGCCTCGCTCCCCCCCCTTTGTGAGTCGCTCCTGCCTCGCTCCCCCCCCTTTGTGAGTCGCTCCTGCCTCGCTCCCCCCCCTTTGTGAGTCGCTCCTGCCTCGCTCCCCCCCCCTTTGTGAGTCGCTCCTGCCTCGCTCCCCCCCCTTTGTGAGTCGCTCCTGCCTCGCTCCCCCCCCTTTGTGAGTCGCTCCTGCCTCGCTCCCCCCCCCTTTGTGAGTCGCTCCTGCCTCGCTCCCCCCCCCTTTGTGAGTCGCTCCTGCCTCGCTCCCCCCCCCTTTGTGAGTCGCTCCTGCCTCGCTCCCCCCCCCTTTGTGAGTCGCTCCTGCCTCGCTCCCCCCCCCTTTGTGAGTCGCTCCTGCCTCGCTCCCCCCCCCTTTGTGAGTCGCTCCTGCCTCGCTTCCCCCCCCTTTGTGAGTCGCTCCTGCCTCGCTCCCCCCCCCTTTGTGAGTCGCTCCTGCCTCGCTCCCCCCCCCTTTGTGAGTCGCTCCTGCCTCGCTCCCCCCCCCCTTTGTGAGTCGCTCCTGCCTCGCTCCCCCCCCCCTTTGTGAGTCGCTCCTGCCTCGCTTCCCCCCCCCCTTTGTGAGTCGCTCCTGCCTCGCTTCCCCCCCCCTTTGTGAGTCGCTCCTGCCTCGCTTCCCCCCCCTTTGTGAGTCGCTCCTGCCTCGCTCCCCCCCTTTGTGAGTCGCTCCTGCCTCGCTTCCCCCCCCTTTGTGAGTCGCTCCTGCCTCGCTTCCCCCCCTTTGTGAGTCGCTCCTCCCTCGCTTCCCCCCTTTTGTGAGTCGCTCCTGCCTCGCTTCCCCCCCCTTTGTGAGTCGCTCCTGCCTCGCTTCCCCCCCCTTTGTGAGTCGCTCCTGCCTCGCTTCCCCCCCCTTTGTGAGTCGCTCCTGCCTCGCTCACCCCCCTTTGTGAGTCGCTCCTGCCTCGCTCTCCCCCCTTTGTGAGTCGCTCCTGCCTCGCTCTCCCCCCTTTGTGAGTCGCTCCTGCCTCGCTTCCCCCCCCTTTGTGAGTCGCTCCTGCCTCGCTTCCCCCCCTTTGTGAGTCGCTCCTCCCTCGCTCCCCCCCTTTTGTGAGTCGCTCCTGCCTCGCTTCCCCCCCCTTTGTGAGTCGCTCCTGCCTCGCTCCCCCCCCCCTTTGTGAGTCGCTCCTGCCTCGCTCCCCCCCCCTTTGTGAGTCGCTCCTGCCTCGCTCCCCCCCCCTTTGTGAGTCGCTCCTGCCTCGCTCCCCCCCCCTTTGTGAGTCGCTCCTGCCTCACTCCCCCCCCTTTGTGAGTCGCTCCTGCCTCGCTCCCCCCCCTTTGTGAGTCGCTCCTGCCTCGCTTCCCCCCCCTTTGTGAGTCGCTCCTGCCTCGCTTCCCCCCCTTTGTGAGTCGCTCCTCCCTCGCTTCCCCCCTTTTGTGAGTCGCTCCTGCCTCGCTTCCCCCCCTTTGTGAGTCGCTCCTGCCTCGCTTCCCCCCCCTTTGTGAGTCGCTCCTGCCTCGCTCACCCCCCTTTGTGAGTCGCTCCTGCCTTGCTCTCCCCCCTTTGTGAGTCGCTCCTGCCTCGCTCTCCCCCCTTTGTGAGTCGCTCCTGCCTCGCTCTCCCCCCTTTGTGAGTCGCTCCTGCTTCGCTCTCCCCCCTTTGTGAGTCACTCCTGCCTCGCTCTCCCCCCTTTGTGAGTCTCTCCTGCCTCGCTCTCCCCTTGCAGAGAAGGGGAGAGAGCGGCAGGAGTGGCTCACAAGGGGAGAGAGAGGCAGTACAATGCATTGTACGTGACCATTTGCATTGGTTAACTTTTTTTTTATTGTATGTAATTTTTGTTTTATTTTATTCCAGTGTCCCGGTGACTCAATTAGACTTGAAGCTGATTAAGGACACGTTAAGTGATGCGGGTTAAACTTCCCTGCCCAAGCAGCCATATGCTAGCTCCAGCCCTGGGGCTGTCGGTTCGGCGCCCTAGAACTACATGTCACGGGAGTCAGGCGATATAAATTCCACATCCTTGGTTCCTAAAAAAAAAAAGGCCCATAGAAAAAGGAATGTCCATAGAACTGGGGTTAAAAGCCACTTTGTGCTAGTGAGTAGGAACAGAGACATGCTGAATACTTAATGGATGTGCTGCATAAGGGAGACCACCAGCAAAGTACACTGCAGGCTACCAAACCACATAGAAATGCAGCTGCCAGATGTAAAAACTGAGACATACTCACAGGACTTGCGCGCACTCAGGAGAAAATACTCTCTGCAGTGGGATGGGGGAAGGGGGGGGTCTAGGTGATGGATGGGAGTCACTGCCTGTCCGACAGCTCTTTTATAAGTGTCCTACCAGCATATTGTTTCTTTTGCCAGTATGTGTAAAAACAAAATAAAAATTAACACACATTATATGCAAAAGTCTTAGGCAGGTGTGGGAAAAAATGCTGTAAAGTAAGAATGCTTTCAAAAATAGACATGTTAATAGTTTATTTTTATGAATTAACAAAATGGATAGTGAGTGAACAGAATTAAAATCTAAATCAAAATCAATATTTGGTCCGACAACCCTTTCCCTTCAAAACAGCATCAATTCTTCTAGGTACACTTGCACAAAGTTTGTTAAGGAACTCGGCAGGAAGGTTGTACCAAACATCGGATACCTAACCACAGTTCTCCTGTGGATTTAGGCAGCCTCTGTTGATTCTCCCTCTTCATGTAATCCCAGATAGACTCAATGATGTTGAGATCAGGGCTCTGTGGGGGCCATACCATCACTTCCAGGACTTTTTTTCTTTACGCTGAAGATCGTTCTTAATGACTTTGGCTTTATGTTTGGGGTTGTCATGCTGCAGAATAAATTGGAGGCCAAATCAGATGCCTCCTTGAGGGTACTACATGATGGATAAGTATCTGTCTGTACTTCTCAGCATTGAGGAGACCATTAATTCTGACCAAATCCCCCAACTCCATTTGCAGAAATGCAAACTCAAACTTGCAAGGAACATTGCCCATTCTTCACTGTTGCCAGCATACACTGATTCTTGTTGTACCACTCTCCAGCCATCTGGTGAACAAACTGCCTTCTGCTACAGCCAAATATTTAAAATTTTGAATCATCAGTCCACAGCACCTCCTACCATTTTTCTGCACCCCAGGTTCCTGTGTTTTAATGCATAGTTGAGTCACTTGGCCTTGTTTCCACTTCAGATGTATGGCTTTTTGGCCAAAAGACTTCCATGAAGACCAGACCAGACTTCTCTGGACAGCAGATGTGTGAGAAGGGGGAGAGAGAGGCCGGAGCAGCGCTGAGCATAGATGAGTGCCTCGTTCCACAGTATGTTAAAGTTTTTAATTTCCTTCTTTAACTGCATGAATAAATGTGTAAGAGCAGCAGAGCCCGTGACATTAGTGAAGCTGATAAGCAATAATTCAACCTGCAATGCATATTGGATCAACTACAATTCCATCTTCCTTAGTTAATGACCTGCTGAGAATGAGCTTGTAACAGCAACTTCAGGGACTCAGGAGGGTGGTATTGATGAACAGCCGGATGCCATGGAGCTGAGGCAGAGGATAGAGCCACTGAGGAGACACACACCATGGAGGTAAGAGGCACACAAAGTGTTAATTCAGGCACAGAAAGTGAATGCGACATTTAAAGTGCAACTTTCACCTCCAAGACACTGTCATTGGAGGCAACTTTTAATATTGTCCATAGGTTATTATATATATATATATATATATATATATATATATATATATTTTTTTTTTTTTTTTTTTAAATCCCAGTTAATGCCTTTTGAAACTTACCTAGTGTGTCAACACACCAGTTCTTCTTTCTGCGGTCCAAACTGTAGCGCAAAGCTCTGCAGGATGTCCTCATTTCTACAAATCTCGCTCCACGTGACTCCCCTACTCTTCTCTCTTCCTCCCCATACTCTCATGCAGCCTCATACATGTAGTCTTGCACACACCCCTCTGTCACTAGATGCAGATATGCGGGCAAAATGTAAACCCTTGAGTGCCAGAGGTGGTGCTTGGAACTACTTTACATGCGCTTCTTTAATGCATGAGAAACACACGGCTGTCAGGGCAAATCACAACAGTATGTGTGATTCTCCCACATTTCGCACAAATCGACAGCCCAGCACTGCTCATCTGTTTAACCCCTTGAGTACCAGAGAGTTAAGCAACGCACTGCAAAGCATACACTGTTGCTACACCATCCTGTGGACCGCTCTGGCCCCGGGAACACAGCGGTCCATAGGATGGTGTAGCAACAGCTCAACTGTACAATTTCAGGCCTCTGTGATATTGCACCTAAAAAAAATTCAAATTTGAGCTGTAATACCTTTTGAATAAAACGCCTTTCAGCATTGGGAGCACCCTTGTTTTACTCAGGGGGCTAAACCCTACAACATTTTTTTACATTTTACGTATTACTATCCCTTTAAAGGCAGGGTAATGGGTGGTGTTAAAGGTGGAGATATGGTTGGGGCTAGGTGTGGAAGCTGGTGGAGAGTAACTTTTCAGGCCTTGCTAGTAGCTCAGGACTTGAAATTTTGAGCCCTGATCAACAACAATTCTTTTTATTTATACATCGGACATTACTAACCCTGTAAAGGAGCAGCAAATCTCTTTAAAGAAATGTAACTTGTAGGGCTTTTTCTGCAGAGCAAAACAAGGTCCCACTGCTGGAAGTTTTATTCAAAATGCATAAGTTTAATCCCTTAACGACCAGCGGACTAGGGAAGTCACGTTCTGTGAAGAACCTCTTTGATCCTTGTCAGCACACGTGACTGATCACGTGCACCGGTGCGCAGGACTGGGGTCTGAGAGAGACCGCTCTGTTCTTGACCCCATTTTTACTTGCCACGCTGCCGCAGAAGCGCTGTAGGCAAAAAGTTTGTGCCGTGCCAGGACCGTCACAGGTCCTTTGGGGGGGGGGGGGGGGGGGGGGGGTGCTGGTGACAGTCCTGGCATGTCACTGGTCAGTAAGGGTTTAAACTTTTAAACTGTCATGAAGTGTTGGAGCTGTTACTATAAAAAAAAAAAAATCTATGAACTAAACATGGTAAGATCTGTAACCAGTGACTCACCTGTCCGACAGAATGCATTAGAAAAACTGTCTGGACACCAAGTAAAATGTACAAACTTTTGGGCACAGAGTAGCATTGACATTTTATTATTATATATATATATATACACACACACACACACAACACACACACACACATATATATTTATATATACATATATACATACATACACACACATTATATATATATACACACATATACATACACACACACACAAAATGTGTATATTTAAAAAAAAAAAAAAATCATAGGCGATTTTGAAAGCTCTTGCAAATGAACTGAAGTCATATGGTGTTAATTCCAATATAACACAATATTTTGACAGTTATTTAACTTTATCTCTGACTCACTCCCCTTTATCAGATGGCCATCACTTCTCCTTTAAAGAAGCCAATCCATAAGTAGTATTACTGGGATTGCCATGGCAACTCTACACAGCGATCTGCTAATTGAGATACTTTCCTGTTTGAATCTTTAGCCTACAATGTAGCTAGTTCTCAGGGCTCTATATACAGTTTTAATCAAAATTATTCAACCCTCATTGCAAATCAGGTTTATTGTCAAAATTTACAGACTTTCAGCTGTTTGCAATGAACAAATCAAATGAAATAGCTCAACACAATGAATACTTCAAGTGGTTTCCCTAAATTCAAAAGAAAATGCAACTTATACTGACTTCAACAGTTTCAAAATTATTCAGCCCCCTGAAAAGAATCCCAACAAACAGCACAAATATGCAAAACAGATGTCGCATTGCTCTTCACAAACAAGGAACAGGATATAAAAAGATAGCGAAAGTAATGAATGTCCCTAGAGACACCATTTGAAGCATCGTTCGCAAGTTCAAAGTTAAAGGAACAGTGGTTACACTACCTGGACGGGGCAGAAAAAGGAAGCCATCAACGGCTGCAACCAGATTTCTGGGAAAGCAGGTTGAGAAAAACCCCGAGTGATTGACCTGCGGCAAGACTTGGAGGCAACAGGCACTGAGGTTTCAGAGAGCACAGTAAGGTGAATACTAAATGTAGAAGGCTTCCATGCAAGAACTCCAAGACATACAGCACTACTTAACCAAAGGCACAAGGAAAGTCAGCTCCAACAAGCCTCAAATCAAATAAATACGCCACAGGAGTTTTGTGATTCTTTTCTGTGGCGAAATGAAACAAAACATCAGCATACGCATACGCTGATAAGAACACTCTGACTATAGTTAAGCATGTCGGTGGCTCGGTGATTCTCTGGGGCTGCTTTGCATCCTCTGGCACTGGAAACCTGCACCATGTGGAAGGCAAGATTGATTCATCGAAGTATCAGGAAATCCTAGGCAAAAACATCAT
Organism: Rhinophrynus dorsalis; assembly: GCA_037306005.1. NCBI lineage: Eukaryota > Metazoa > Chordata > Amphibia > Anura > Rhinophrynidae > Rhinophrynus > Rhinophrynus dorsalis. The sequence goes on from CM074719.1 coordinate 274,845,973, forward strand.
GCCATCTGTGAAGAAGCTGAAGCTCAAGTGTCATTGGACCTTCCAACAAGACAATGATCCCAATCATACCTCAAATTCCACCAAGGCTTGGTTGTAGAAATAGTCCTGGAAGATTGTACAGGGTGATCACAGTCACCTGAACCCCATAGAAAATCTCTGGTGGGATTTGAAGGCGGCGGTTGCAGCAAGCAAACCCAAGAATATTACTGAAATGGAGGCCATTGCTCATGAGGAATGGGCTAAGATTCCTCATGAACGCTTCCACAAGCTGGTGTCTGGCTATTCATCTCGATGCAGCAGGTCATAACAGCAAAAGGGTGCGCTACCAAGTACTAAAGATGCTTGCCATGAAGGGGTTGAATAATTTTAGGACTGGAGAAATTATAAGCTGCATTTTCAGTTGACTTTGGGAAAGCCACTTGAAGCATTCGTTGTGTTGAGCTATTTCAATTGCTTTTGTTTAATTTGTTCATTGCAAAACAGCTGAAAGTCTGTAAACTGACAGAAAACCTGATTTGCAATGAGGGTTGAATAACTTATTACAACTGGAACTCTCAAACAAAATGTCAATAAAACAGATAAGATAGAAGAGTAGGGTTGCCATGGCAACCTCAGAGCCATCTGTCAAGTGACTTATGAGCCCATTCCAAAGAAACACGGCTGGTGGGACTTAAAAGGATGGGGTGTTTGAGAGAGTAATTAACCAAAACATACACAAAGTGTTACGGTAGAAGGGAAACAATTTACTTATAAGAAGTACAAGTAGCAAAAAAGTTCTAATCTAGGTATGTGTCCTTCATAAATTCAACTAGATTTAAATCTTTTATATTTTACATGTTGTGGCAGTTGTGCTATTCAAAAGTGATAACCATTTGAAAAAGTGATTCAAGGCACTTACTTCTTGAGAGTTTTAAAAATGACAGGAAGTGACTCCGCAGTTCATCGTTTTCAATTGGAGAACGGTTGTCACTGTCCCATGGAATGCAACAGAATAAATATCCACATTTTGGACACTAGCGAGCAAAACCGTTTAAACTGTAATACATCTGGCAAGATGCATCTCCCATAAGTGAAAAAGATCTTGGGGCTTAACTGAAAACTGCTTCTGCCTTCCTCTATATCAACAGGGGTGAACTTCACGAAAATGTCTTTCAGCCTCATCAACTATGTTACTATTTCCTCTAGATTAAATCAATGTGCAACCAATGTTGATGTTAATCAGTGAATACAGCGATGCAGTGTATGCTACTGCGGCACAAATCCATCTTTGGAAACGAAATGTCGCTTTGCCCTACAATTCAATGCGTCTCTTTGTATACATATGAAAGCGTTATTTTTATGTATCTGTATAGGTTTTTGTTTCCATTTGTGCAAATTTGTAACTATGTATTGTAAAATGCTCTCAAACATATACCTGAAAAACTAGAAAAATCTAAATGTACTCATCCAGGTAAAACTTTCTAAATTAAAATATATTCATAAATAAAAGATTCTTTCTTCCAATGCCAATGGATGAACTACTAAGCTCAGGCAGACTTGTAAAGAAGTAATCATAATCCCTCCCCAGATGTCTTTTCTTGGGTATAAACAAACTCTTTGGCTAGTCTTTTATGACAAAAAATTTCCAATCTCTTCATCCATTTTGTTGCTTGTCTCTGTTCTTAATCCAGTTAAATATATTTTAAGAACCGCTGCAAAACAAAAAACGCACTACGTATTTTAGACAAGATCTTATGAAGGATTAGAAGAGATCAAAATACAATGCCATCCTGGGGATCTATAACCCTTTTTATGATACTCTATTGGCTCTTGCAGAAAATGAGTGACAACATTCACTGATGTGAAGAGTCAATTGTTAGTCAGTACTCAAATTTTTTCCAAGCAAGGATTCCCCAAGTAGTTTCCTATATATAGCGTACACTAGCAAGAAACAGGCTTGCCTGTTAACACTCAGTCACAAAGTTTCTCACTCCCTTATCACCCCCATTCTCCTCATACACACACAAATGATTAATGCAGTGACACCACTCCAACCCCCAGCACTGAAATGTTTCTCCCCATTCTGGTACTCAGATGGTGATGTAAACACACCCCACCTGGTGACCCCTCCCTCCTTTATGCCAATACTTTATGTTGAAACCCCTCCCCCATTCAGGCTCATTGCTCAAGGGTTATTTGTGCAAAACACTCTCGATCAGCATTCTTGCACCCACATAGTAGATTGTGTCCCTTAGGTGTAGATGTGTGTATGTGTGTATGTGTGTATGTGTACGTGCATGTGCGCACCAGGTGGCTGGAGGAGGTGCTTCACATCTAATTTCCTTGAGGTTGATCAATCTACATTAACCCTAATCTAATGAAAATTTTCTGTCCAGTTTATCAAAACATTTATGCAAAAAAATAAGCTATGTAAAGATTTCCTTACACAGTATAAGGTCAACAATTGCAACACTAGTAACTCCTTCAGGATCATTAAAGGGATAGTAATACCTAAAATGTAAAAAAAAATATGTTGTAGGGTTTATCCCCCTGAGTAAAACAAGAGTACTCCCACTGCTGAAAGATGTTTCATTCAAAAGTTATTAATTTTCAAAGTTGAATTTTTTAGGTGCAATATCACAGTGGCCTGAAATTGTACAGTGGCGCTGTTGCTACACGATCCTATGGACAGCTCTGGTCTCAGGACCATAAATCTCCATAGGATGGTGTAGCAACAGCGCCACTGTAAAATTTCAGGCCACTGTGATATTGCACCTAAAAAATTCAACTTTGAAAATGAATAACTTTTGAATGAAACATCTTTCAGCAGTGGGAGTACTCTTGTTTTACTCAGGGGGATAAACCCTACAACATATTTTTTTTTACATTTTAGGTATTACTATCCCTTTAAAATCAACAAAATGCATTGGACCCAGGAGTGAACACCAAGGCACTCCATTTACAACATTAGACCAGCTTGAAAAGTTTACACTTACAAAAATGTACTGCATTCTATCATTTAATAACCAGTCCTCTATCAAGTCACATGTATCACCTCCCAAGCCTAAACCTTCACTTATGCAGTAATCTGTTGTGAGCAACAGTATCAAAGACTTTTGCAAAATCCACATATACTACATCAACAGCAATACCCTAATGGCACCAATCCTGATAAGCGTGAATCAAAGATTAAGTATAATGGCAATGCTAATACCGAAAGGGATGGTAATATTTAAAATGTAGAAAATATATGATGCAGGGTTTATCTCACGGAATACAAGGGTAATCCCACTGCTGAAGTGTTTTATTTAAAGTTATTGCAGCTCAAACTATTTTTTTTAGGTGCAGTATCACAGTGGCCTGAAATTGTATAGTGGCCCTGTTGCTATACCATCCTATGGAGATATAAGATCAACTGACCAGAACTGTCCATAGCTGCCCACTATGATACTGCATGTATATATAAAATAAATAAATACATTAATTAAAAATCAAATTTTAGCTGTCAATTTTTTTTTTTTTTAAATTCAAAAAACACCTTTCAGTAGTGGGATGACCCTTGTTTTACTCAGGGAGTATATGTATTATATACATTTTACATATTAAGTAACACTACCCCTTGAACTAAGATCCCCAAGTACCCTTGGGCATGTACCATCAAAGTCCAGGTGCTTTATACACCAAACTTTTCCAGTCAGTTTTGGACTTTGTCCTCAGTAAGCCATCCAAGAGTACCTAAAATGTAAAAAAAAATATGTTGTAGGGTTTATCCCCCTGAGTAAAACAAGAGTACTCCCACTGCTGAAAGATGTTTCATTCAAAAGTTATTCATTTTCAAAGTTGAATTTTTTAGGTGCAATATCACAGTGGCCTGAAATTTTACAGTGGCGCTGTTGCTACACCATCCTATGGAGATTTATGGTCCTGAGACCAGAGCTGTCCATAGGATCGTGTAGCAACAGCGCCACTGTACAATTTCAGGCCACTGTGATATTGCACCTAAAAAATTCAACTTTGAAAATGAATAACTTTTACTCAGGGAGTATATGTATTATATACATTTTACATATTAAGTAACACTACCCCTTGAACTAAGATCCCCAAGTACCCTTGGGCATGTACCATCAAAGTCCAGGTGCTTTATACACCAAACTTTTCCAGTCAGTTTTGGACTTTGTCCTCAGTAAGCCATCCAAGAGTCTATTTTCCCAAAGCTAGTCATTGTTACCTTCTTTTTATATACAGAAGAATATGTTTAAATGTGTCAACCATTTTCATATCATCACCAAATTAACAAGCCTGTTCTCAGCCCAATATTAACCTTCATCTTTTTGCTATTTATAGACATATTTATAATTTTTTTTTTCTTTCTACCGCTGTGCTTAACATTCAGTTTTATCTAGTTTAACTACTTGTTGGAAAGATGGTATTATGAGTTTTTTTTTTTTTTTTTTTAATTAAAAACTATGCTTCTGAACCTTTTGACCTAAAAGAACGGATATAGGTTTTCCTCATTTTCCCACAAACATCCTTGTTAAAGGGATAGTATCACTCAAAAAGTAAAGTATATACTGTAGGCCAGGGCTCGACAAATCCCAGGCGCCAGGTTATCAGTGACTAGGAATTGTTTCCTGGCACCTAGGGTTTCACACATCGGTTTTATTGCTGTTTTGTTTTTTTAATCCCTTAACCCCTTAAGGACCGGGAAAATCTGATGTCGTTTTTCCTTAAGGACCGGAGCAATTTTGACTTTTTTGACTATGTCTTTGTTCAACCATGTTTTCTCTTTAATTCCTTTTGTGCACCCACATAAATTATATACTGTTTTTTTAAGCAGAAGTAGGGCTTTCTTTTGATACCACAATTATATGAATACCTCATTGTTTAATTTGATTAAAATAGAAAAAAAGAGGAAAAAAATTGAAAAAAAACAACATTTTGCTTACATTTTTCTGTCAGGATTTGCATACTATTAGTTAATGAAAAAAAAATACCCCTAAATATATTCATTTGCTTCTCCTGAATATAAGAATACCCCATATGCCTAGTATTTTAGTCCTTTACTCACATTTACAAGGTAAATATTACAAGATGGCTGCCGTTATTTCCAACTTGTGATTTCTCAACAATTGGCATGTGAGCATCATAGCTTAGCTGACGGTGCCAGAACCAAAAATGTCCCACAAAGGTATATGTTTCTGAAAACTAGACAACATAAGGTAAATAATCAGGAGAATTTTGGAGTTTTTCATGCAGCTATTTTTCCAGAAAAAAATTTCAAAATTGTGGTAATATTTAGTTTTTTTGCAGTTTTCACACTTACATTTCAATACTACTGTTGATATCAAGCACATGATAGGTGAAGATTTTTAAAAATGCATTGTTTAGTGTTCAGCTCCTTCTTCTGAGTACAGCAATACCCCATATGCATAGGTTTCTCAAGGTTTGGGAGAGCTACGGGGCCCAAATTGGAACATGCGCGTTTCCAGTTTCACACTTTGAATTTTCACAGCTTGCATCACTGGTGCCATGTCTCATTTGGGGCTGTGTAACAGTGCTCCACTCTAAGATTTCCCCCCAAAAGTATATATTTTTGGAAAGTAGACACCCCAGGCTTTCATTTTATGTATGTTTTAAATTTTTTTACGCAGCCATTTTACCACCAATCGCTCGTAAATCTTGACGTAAGTTAAAAAAAACAGCGTTTTTCACACTTGCACTTCAATGTTGATGTGAATTTCAAGCACATGATAGGTGAAGATTTTTAAAAATGCATTGTTTAGTGTTCAGCTCCTTCTTCTGAGTACAGCAATACCCCATATGCATAGGTTTCTCAAGGTTTGGGAGAGCTACGGGGCCCAAATTGGAACATGCGCATTTCCAGTTTCACACTTTGAATTTTCACAGCTTGCATCACTGGTGCCATGTCTCATTTGGGGCTGTGTAACAGTGCTCCACTCTAAGATTTCCCCCCAAAAGTATATATTTTTGGAAAGTAGACACCCCAGGCTTTCATTTTATGTATGTTTTCAATTTTTTTACGCAGCCATTTTACCACCAATCGCTCGTAAATCTTGACGGAAGTTAAAAAAACAGCGTTTTTCACACTTGCACTTCAATGTTGATGTGAATTTCAAGCACATGATAGGTGAAGATTTTTAAAAATGCATTGTTTAGTGTTCAGCTCCTTCTTCTGAGTACGGCAATACCCCATATGCATAGGTTTCTCAAGGTTTGGGGGAGCTACGGGGCCCAATTTTGAACAAATATTGAATTTTCACATCTTGGTTAACTGATGCCATTACTCATTTTGGGCTATGTTCCAGTGCTGAACTTCAGAATTTCCCCCCAAAAGTGTATATTTTTGGAATGTAGACACCCCCAGCTTTCATTTTAGGTGTGTTTTCAAATTTTTTACACAGCCATTTTACCACCACTTTCTCATAAACTTGACGTAAGTAAAAAAACAGCGTTTTTCACACTTTGCCTTCAATGTTGATGTGAATTTCAAGCACAGAATAGGTGAAGATTTTATAAACTGAATTGATTAGTGTTCAGCTCCTTCTTCTGAGTACGGCAATACCCCATATGCATAGCTTTCTCATGGTTTGGGGGAGCTACGGGGGCCAAATTGGAACATGCGCGTTTCCAGTTTCACACTTTGAATTTTCACAGCTTGCGTTACTGGTGCCATGTCTCATTTGGGGCTGTGTAACAGTGCTCTTTTTTAAGATTTCCCCCCAAAAGTGTATATTTTTGGAAAGTAGACACCCCAGGCTCTCGTTTTAGGTGTGTTTTCCAATTTTATACACAGCCATTTTACCACCAATCCTGTGAAAATTTGACGTAAGTAAAAAAAATTCAACATTTTTCACACTTTGCCTTCAATGTTGATGTGAATTTCAAGCACAGAATAGGTGAAGATTTTATAAACTGAATTGATTAGTGTTCAGCTCCTTCTTCTGAGTACGGCAATACCCCATATGCATAGCTTTCTCATGGTTTGGGGGAGCTACGGGGGCCAAATTGGAACATGCGCGTTTCTAGGTTCACACTTTGAATCTTCACAGCTTGCGTTACTGGTGCCATGTCTCATTTGGGGCTGTGTAACAGTGCTCTTTTTTTAAGATTTCCCCCTAAAAGTGTATATTTTTGGAAAGTAGACACCCCAGGCTCTCGTTTTAGGTGTGTTTTCCAATTTTATACACAGCCATTTTACCACCAATCCCTCGTAAACCATGACGTAAGTAAAAAAAAAAACAGCGTTTTTCACACTTAGGGTTGGCGGCAGTATATTGGGCTGCATACAAATTGCTTTGGGAAACAATTTCACCTAAAATGTCTTCCCCCAAAAACAAATCAAAAAAATGATCATGGGTAAATCCTTCCACATCAATTTGAATCCCTGGGTTGCCTGTGAATTCTGAGATTTGTGGGCATAAATTGATACCCATTCATTAGGATCCGGAGTGGCAGGTGTTGGGGCATTTCTTTGGGCAGGTCTTTGGGCAGATCTTTTGGCAGGTGCTGGGGCAGTTGCCAGGGCAGCTCTTGGGGCAGCACTTGGGGCATTTCTTTGGTAGGTCTTTGGGCAGATCTTTTGGCAGGTGCTGGGGCAGTTGCCAGGGCAGCTCTTGGGGCAGCACTTGGGGCATTTCTTTGGGTAGGTATTTTGGTAGGTCTTTGGGCAGTTCTTTTGGCAGGTGCTGGGGCAGTTGCCAGAGCAGCTCTTGGGGCAGTGCGTCTTTTCTTGACAGAAGGCCCAGCGTCATCACTAGAGCTGCTCTCACTTTCTGAAAACTGCGCTGTGTCAAAATCTGACGCAGTGTCTGTTGCCTCAGAGTCAGACGCCAAAAAGGCATATGCCTCTTCAACGCTGTACCTGCGCTGCATTTTGCCCACTAAAAAAACTTTTTTTTTTTCTTACGCTATCCCTAAACCTAAATCTAACCCTAAAACTTACCCTAGCCTACGTATATCCTGAACCTACCTAACCCAAATGAACTACCTATCTAAACTGCACTTATAAATATATATATATATATTTTTTTTTTTTTTTTTGGGGGGGGGGGGTTGGGGTTTTTTGGGTTTTTTTTTTTTTCTTACGCTATCCCTAAACCTAAATCTAAACCTAAAACTTACCCTAACCTACGTATATCCTGAACCTACCTAACCGAAGTGAACTACCTATCTAAACTGCACATATTATATATATATATATATATATATATTTTTTTTTTTTTTTTGGGGGGGGGGGGGGGTTTGGGTTTTTTTGGGGTTTTTTTTCCTTACGCTATCCCTAATCCTAAATCTAACCCTAAAACTTACCCTAACCTACGTATATCCTGAACCTACCTAACCCAATTGAACTACCTATCTAAACGGCGCTTATTATATATTTTTTTTTTTTTTTTTGGGGGGGGGGGGGGGTTGGTTTTTTTTTGTTTTTTTTTCCCCTAAACCTAAATCTATCCCTAAAACTTTCCCTAACACACGTCTACACTAAACCTACCCAACTACCTACCAAAATACCTAAAGAATATTTACTATTAAAAAAAAAAAAAAAAAAAAAAAAAAAAAAAAAAAAAAAAAAAAATTAAAAAAAAATGTAAAACATTTTAAAAAAATCTAAAAAAAATCTAGGGGGATGGGGGGTGTCCCACAGATCAGAAAACACTGATCTGCAGCAAATTGATCACTCCAAGAGTGATCAGATGGGGGGGCACTTATTGATCACTGCAGAACAGTGATCAAAGGGTTAAATTTCTTTATTTAAACTTTTTTTTGACTTTTTTTTTTTACAGTAAGGCAGTAACAGCATGTCTCTCTGTCTCTCTCCACCTCAGCAGTATGCAAGGTGGAGGGAGGCAGAGAGATCTGACAGGGACAGTATTTACAAATACTGTCCCTGTCATTCAGGTTTTGCAACATGTGATTCGCTTTTGAAGCGAATCGCATGTTGCAACAATGTTTCAGCCGCTTGTTACTAAGTGTCCCGATACCGGGACACTTAGTAACAAGCGGCTTGAACTCTTCCATCGCTCCGTGCAGCCGCGATGGAAGAGTTTAACCCATGACGGTGCAGGACCGTCATGGGTCCTTAACGGGTTTGCAACCCATGACGGTCCTGCACCGTCATGGGTCCTTAAGGTGTTAAGGACCATTGGGGTACCCAGACCATCACGCTGGTCCGGCACTTACGGACCAGTGATGGTCCTGGTACGTCACGTTATTTTACTCAAGTGTGGTGAGTAATACCGGGGGGACTGAAGTTGATCGCTCCAGTCTTGGAGCAATCTCTTTCAGTCCCTTGTTTGGCGTGCTGGCACACGTGATCAGGCACGTCGAACTTCCCTATCTGGTCCTTATAGGACTACACACACCCTGGGATTGCTGGTCCTTAAGGGGTTAAGAGTAGGATTGGAGGAAGACCCCTCTCATCACTGGAGCCTGATGCGAGAGGACGATTCGCCATTCCCACCCCTACTATCCAGAAGTTGGGGCATGATTGGACGTAAAGGAGAGTCTTGCTATTATGCGGTGATCTTCCAGCACTATCGACTGGGAGATCAATAGCTGGGAAGAGGCCTCATGAGGGCTTCCACATTCCTTACTGTGTCTACCCCCCATACTTCTTTCATATTCCCCCGGTATGTTATTAACTCCTGAAGGGACCAAAATGTTTAGTCATCTCTTCGGGTTCTTGCTTCCTGCTTTAGGCCGCTTTCAGTGTGGCTGTTTTCTGCTGTTCATGCCTCCCTGTGATCATGAAGGTGATCAGAGGGAGGCATGTACAAACAAAGAACAGCCACATTCACACTGTACAGACACAGACGGGGGGGGGGGGCAGGCAAGTAGAAGAGACAGACACACACACACACACACACACACACACACACACACACACACACAAAAAACTGTCCACTCTTCTCCAGCTGTCTGCACACCCCACTACTCATCAGGGAATATTTACAAGGTAAATTATACAGCTTTACTTATTCAAGAAAAAACTGGTGTGCTCCTACCAGACTGAATGATGTAGATAAATAAAACAATGAATGACAAGCGCTAATGTCCCCAAAGACTACAAGGAGATGTCCAAATTCTGCAGCTTCTTCTAATAGTGTCCTTAGCAGAAACACTTGCACAGCAACTAATGCACATACATAGAACGAAAGAAAAGAAGAGCACAAAAAAATCTGAGAGTATCTCCGTATATGTAAAATAAGTAACTGCTGGATACAAGATTATACTTACAAGATTGTACCTTGTAAGTAAGCCTCCAAAGCCTTAATCTGGCTAATCAATTTAGGAAATTCTCCCAGTTCTTCAAAGTAACCTCCAAGCGTCACCATCCAGTGCTTGGGTATATAGACCAACCATATAAGGAGACCTTTGGTAGTGAGATGGTACACAAAACACAAGAGCCTCTAAGGGTAAACTGCTTCCATAACATAATATAGTATGAAGCCCCCAATTCAGACCTTACTCACCAGATCCCCGTAAGATAAAGCACATATAGGCACATCCACATAGAATTCACCAAAACGGAACTTTATTTTCCCTACGCATTTCGTGTGTATATACACACACACTTTGTCCGGGGTAATCATTAGAAACTTGCATACATGCTAGTATTTAGAATAATAAAACAAATATATAAATAAATACTAGCATGTATGCAAGTTTCTAATGATTACCCCTGACAAAGTGTGTGTATATACACACAAAATGCGTAGGGAAAATAAAGTTCTGTTTTGGTGAATTCTATGTGGATGTGCCTATATATGCTTTATCTTATGGGGATCTGGTGAGTAAGGTCTGAATTGGGGGCTTCATACTATATTATGTTATGGAAGCAGTTTACCCTTAGAGGCTCTTGTGTTTTGTGTACCATCTCACTACCAAAGGTCTCCTTATATGGTTGGTCTATATACCCAAGCACTGGATGGTGATGCCTGGAGGTTACTTTGAAGAACTGGGAGAATGTCCTAAATTGATTAGCCAGATTAAGGCTTCTGAGGCTTACTTACAAGGTACAATCTTGTAAGTATAATCTTGTATCCAGCAGTTACTTATTTTACATATACAGAGATACTCTCAGATTTTTTGCGCTCTTCTTTTCTTTCGTTCTATGCAGCTTTACCTATTCCCCAAGCACCACAAGCAATCTATTTGTTAGAGAGTGTGTGTGTGTGTGTGTATTTTAACACAGTAAATTAGGATGAAAAAAATACAAATACATCAAGTTCAACCTTTGTCTCATAACACAGAGAAATGAGAATTATAGAAGCTTGCCTGGTGCCAGATAAATGAGTCTAACTGAACTTCCTGTATGTTCCCCTCTTGAAAGAAATGTATCGGATCTTTTAAATGTATTCATTGTATCTGTCACTACCACATATCTGGGCAAGGAATTTCTCAATTTAACAGACCATACCATGTGTTAAACACACACACCTTCCTCTGCTGAAGTTGAAACCTCTTTCCCTCTAATCTCAAAGGGTGGCCCCTGGTTACTTGATCAGGCCTTGGAATGAATATCTCACCAGAAATCCTATTCTTGACCTCTCATATGCTTGTACATTGTGATAAGATCTCCTCCTAGTCATTTTTTTTTTTCTTGAGAGTAAATAAACTAAGTTTGGCTAGACGTTGTCATACTTCCAATCCTCCATTCCCTTAATTTATTTTATTGCTCATCGCTATAAATCGCTCGGGTTCTAAAATATCTTTTTGTTTTTTTTTTATTTATTTATTTTTAAACTAGTGCCCAAAACTGTGCTGTGTATTCAAGGTGAGGTCTTAAAGGGATAGTAATACTTCGTTTTATCTTTATTTTATTTTGTAGGCATTAAAAAAAAACATGGAGAACGATATAAGTCTTATCTCTCAAACCTTTATGGTTTAAGAGATATTCACAAGCGATTTGTACAGTGGCAAAATGAGTTTATCCACTCTTCCTTCAATTCCCGCTTTTTATGCAAGATGGGACTTTGTTTGCTTTTGATACTGCTATCTGACACTGTTCACTGCTTCCACCAAGTTCATAAGTAGCATTGGGATTTTTTTCTTCCCAAGTGCATGACTTTACACTTCCCTACATGAAATTTCATATTCCATTTGTTTGCACAATATGCTATTTTATGTAAATCTGTGGAGAACAAATATCCTGTTCTGAATGAATGTTTATTTATATAGCACCACCCTTTAAGCACCAGTGGTCCAGGGAAGTTACCTTCCCTTAAAGGGACAGTAATGTCCCATAAAAATAAAAAAAAAGTTGTTTTGTAGAGTTTAAAAAAAATTACATAAATAAAAAAAATAAATAAATAAATTATGTAGCATAAATCCTAGCTCTCAAATCTTTAGATGTGAATCTCCTTTAAACCATTAAAGGGATAGTAACACTTCGTTTTAACTTTATTTTATTTTGTAGGCATTAAAAAAACATGAAGAATGATATAAGTCTCATCTCTCAAACCTTTATGGTTTATGAGATATTCACAAGCAAAGTTCCCCTCCCCGCCCCTTTTACCTAGTGTAAGACATCTCTTCTCAGATGTGAGTCTGGTTGTATGACAGTACAGATAACAGAAGGGGACAATTTTCTTTGTATGAAAACAATGAAAGCCCTTCCCCCCTTGACAAGTTTTTCAGCTTTTTCCATTATCTTAATTGAAGATTGTCACTCTCTGCAGTCTACCTGGGCATCTCCCTTCTGATCTGGTTGAACAGGGGGGGGATACTTTGTTTGTGAATATCTCTTAAACCATAAAGGTTTCAGAGATAAGAATTATCATTCTTCATGTTTTTTTAATGCCTACAAAATAAAATAAAGTTAAAATGAAGTATTACTATCCCTTTTTTTAAGTTCCCCCCTCCCTCCCCTTCTCCTGACATCAGTGCTCTGACAGCAGGAGATCCTGGTCCTGGGACCAGCCGGTGGCCCTGCAGCAGAGCCGAAATAGCGATACTGGAAAATAATTACTTCACTGGAATGGTCTATAAAGTGTGTCTGGTTTGCAAGCACACTTTGTAGACAGTTCCAATGAAGTAGTTCTTTTTAAATAATGCAATTTCGGCTCTCAAGTCGGCCGACTTGAATCTCCTGTTGACAGCTTTACAGCTGACACCAGGAGAAAGGGAACTTTAGAGGAGAATCTCTCTCAAACCATAAAGATGTGCCGCATAGTTTATTTTTTTTTTAACTCTACAAAACAAGAAAAAAAATGTTTATGGGACATTACTCTTACTTTAAGGACTGATTTGATCCTTGCCACGTGCCAGTACAAGCAACAGGTCATGCGTTGGGGTCTTAGAGACTGCTCCAGTTTTGGAGTGGTCAATTTCAGACCCCACAGGAGAGCCATTAGTAAAAAGTATGTGACGTGCTATGACCCTCACAGGTCTATAAGGGGTTAAGGGTTTAGACAATACAGGGTTACAAGTGCGTTTGCAAAGTGAAACACTGAAGTGAGGTCCCTGCCAGAAAGCGTATCATCATAAGTGGTAATGGATAACATGCAAAGTACATAAGGGTCCAGTGCAGAATACAGTGCTAGAGTTCTGGTTAGGATAGGGGATAAAGTAAATAATTTATAACGAGTCTAAGTTGTACAAAGTCAGTGTCTTCTAGCAGGTTTACATTTTGTTAAGGAAGCGCAGTTTAAATCGTGACTTGAAAACCATAAGAGGTGCAGTGGCGCAGGGTGGGAGGAAAAGCATCCCATAGATAAGGAGCAATGGATAATGCAGCATTCTATATGAATTGAAGAGTATGGAGTTGTGATGCCAGAGAGAAGAAGGTTACAGTAGTCCATGCAGGAAAGGATGAGTGCTTGCGCAAGAATTTTATCTGTGGAGGAACAGAGGAAGTAACGATTTTAGTTATGTTAAGCAAGAGACAGAGGTAGGATTTAGTGATGGCATTAATGTGGAGAGAATGAGTGAACAGTGTCAATTATCAACCCTAGGCACCATGCTTCTGATACTCGATTTATAGTAGTGCCATTTACAGTCACCTGGAAGGGCACTACTGGGCAAGACCATGGCAGGATAAGCATTAGCTCCATTTTAGACATATTGACCTTGAGGGGCCTATGAGCCATCCAGTCTGAGATAGAGAGGCAATCTGTAACTTTAGAGTGAATATCCAAAGCCAGTCGAGGTGCTGATAAATAAAGCTGGGTGTCATCTGCGTAGACATGATAATGCAGTGCGAATGAGTTAATAAAATCAGAACGTGTTATTGTGTAAAGAAAACAGAAGCAGTCTTAGAACAGAACCTTGAGAAACATCAACGGGTGGATGGGACAAGATGAAGAGGTGGCAGAGGAGACATTGAAGGATTGGCTAGTTAGATAAGAGGATAGCCAGTCCAGTGCCAAGTTATGGATTCCTAAGGAGTGAATAATTTGGAGGAGGTTCGCATGATCAACATTGTCAAAAAGAGCTCAGAGATCAAGGAAGATATGTATAGAATAGTGACCTTGTGATTTGACAATGTGAAGATCATTGACCACTCTTTTGAGAGCTGTTTCAGTGGAGAGAGCAGTGTAAAAGCCAGATTGTAAAGGGTTGAGCATGGACATGTTAACGAAGTGAAGCAGGCAGGAGTAGGCTAGGCGTTCCAAGAGGTTAGAGGAAAAAGGCAGGAGAGAAACAGGTGGATAGCTAGAGGGTGTGGTACTGTCAGAGGAATTGTTCTTCAGGATGGTTGTTACTATGGCATGTTTGAAGTCTTCAGCATATGTAGAAGTGGCAAAGGAGGAGGAGTTAAAAATCTGTAATAGGATAGGGGTTAGTGCAGGGGGAGAGGGACTGGATGAGGTGAGCAGATCAAGTATGAATGTAGTGGAGGGAGGAGGATAGGATGTTAGTCAGTTTTTCCTCCATGACTAGTTAGAGAGACCAGAGTGGCAGGAGGGGAACGAGTGAAGATAGTAGAGTATTTACAAGGTGGGATATTTTCCTGAATGGAGACTACATTATATTTGAACATGTCAGCAAAGTCTTGTGGCTGTATAGAGTTTGAGAGGTAGGCAGATGGAGGGTGGAGAAGGGAGTCAAAGTTAGAGAAAAGGCGGCAAGGGTTGGATCTATGAGAGCTAATTAGTTGCAAGAAAATGTTTTTTCATGTTCTGAATGTATTACCCTGCATAAATTTAGTGTCAACTGCAAATATTGTCATTTTGTTAAAAAGCAGAGGCCCACTTGCTGAACCCTGAAGTACTCCACTGTAAACTTTAACTGTACTGGAGAATTTTCCATTTACAACAACACTGTTCCCCATCATTCAACCAGTTTTCTACCCAATTGCAAAGGTTAGCCCCTAGCCCTATTTTCCTAATTTTTATACCCCAGTGTGGCACTGTATCAAATGCATTTGCAAAATCTAGAAACCTACATCTACTGCTTTTACCATTATCTAGGTTTCTACTTACTTCTTCATGGAAGCTCAAACAATTTGCTTGGCAGGATCTATTCCTCGTAAAACAATGTTAATTCCAGCTAATCTTATTTTCTGCAGTGTAACCCTGAATATAATCCCTTATTATCCTTTCTAGCATCTTCCAACTACAGAAGTCAAATTCACTGGTCTGTAATTCCCAGGATCTGTTTTAGTTCCCTTCTTAAAGGGATAGTAATGTTTCATAATAAAAGCAGCTCTAATTAATCATCATATTATTTGGACTTTGGAGAGTGTTACTTAAATTCTGTCAGAGTTGTAGTTCAATGAAAAAGTATCCCCCTCCCGCCCCTTTTATTGATGTAACACTGCTCAGTCAGAGCAGAAGGGAGGTGCCAAGGTAGACTGCAGAGAGGGACAACCTTCAATTAAGAGAAGGGAAAAACCTGAAAAACTTTTCAAGGGGGGCAGGGCTTTCATTGTTCTCATAGTAAGAAGATTGTCCCCTGCGGTCATCTGTCTGGTCTATGGACTGCATTCCACATCTGAGAAGAGATGGCTTACACTAGGTACAAGGGGCGGGAGGGGAAATTTTGCTTGTGAATCTCTCTCAAACCATAAAGTTTTGACAGATAAGACTTATAGTGTTCATGTTTTTTTTAATGCCTAAAAAATAAAATAAAGATAAAACAAAGTATTACTATCCCTTTAAATAAAAGGCACTGCATTGGCTTCATGCCAATCTTGTGGCACTGAGCCACAAAACTGTGAAAAATTGCACCAATAACCTTCTAATTAGACACCATATTTAGATAAATATACTAAAGGATACTACATCAGGGAATCCCTCATTTACATCTGTTTTTTAAAAGTTGGTCCCAACTGCATAAATTCCATATTTGCAGACTTTATTTGGAACTATAGTCTTATATTCCATATCTATATACTGTGATTTATATGCCATTTTCAAATTTATAATAATTTTTTTCTGTATAGATGTCAACTGTACAGATTTTTAGCGCTCTTTTTCTCTGTCTAATTTATCTATATATTTAAGTATTATAGTACATCTATATTTATACTAGTTGAAGAGCCTGTGTACACGGGTCACAGTGCCACCCAGCAACGGCAGTGGTGTAGTCATGCACAGTAGAGACTGCCCGCACCGCGGCTGATAACAGAGAGGGGTGCTCCGAATTCAGACCGTAGTCCTCTCTACGTGGACTACGGTCTGAATTCAGAGCCCAGCTCCGTTATCAGCCCTGTTGTGGGCAGTCTGTAGTGCGCATGCCTACTGCACATGACTGCTTCTGACAAACACATTAATGATTGTATAGGATGTACAGCATGTGTGTATGTATGCATCCATTTCTATATATGTACAGTATGTGTACACGTATGTAAGCTCTCACGAACAGGGCCCTCTGATCGTTCCGTTCTCCATATCTGATTGTACTATTTAATACCTCTGTATGTCTATTCCCAATTGTACAGCGCTGCGGAATTTGTTGGCGCTATATAAAGAATAATGTACAGTATGAATGTGTCTATGTATTTACAGAATATTTATGCGAGTATGGATCTGTGGGGGGGTGCGAGTGTGTGAGAGAGAGTTAACACTTCTGGTGCTAATGAACTATCCAATGCATTGCATATCACTTTGCCACTTAGAGTTAACTCTTTCAGTGCCACTAAACTACAAAACACATTGGATACCCCTTTGCCACTCAAATGGAAATCAAACAGTTAAGCCTTTCAGTGGCACCCAGCTATCCAATGCATTGGAATCCTCTGCTATTCACACGCCACTGAAGTGGTTAACCCTTTCTGTGTCACTAAACTACTCAATGCATTGGATACAACTTTGCCACTCAAAGTCAAATCAGTTAAATCTTTCAGTGCTACAGGCCTATTTAATGCATTGGATACCTCAAGCAAGTTAGGCGCCAATCACCAATTTCTAGTTGCCGTGGTGACCTGGTCCTATCCTCTAGCACAACAAACTCACCCCTCCCTCCAACAAGATGCAATCCACCTCTGCTATGGGAGACAGCCCCAAAGCTTAAAAGACAGCCCAGTACTCTAGAAACCCCAAATCATCATCTGCTTATACCAAGTCTTTACCCATGCATAAAAAAATAAATAAATAAATAAATTAAAAAAAAATCTAATCTGCCGTTGCATTCCTGGCATAGCACATGGCACAGGTAGTTTTACAGAAAATACCACCTTAGAGGTATTTGCTTAAACTTGTGACCTAAACACCTAAAATAATTCTTCACAGACTGCCATATCCTAGTAACTGACATTAATCAACCTGATTAAATACATACCAAACCAAAAGTACCCAAGACATAGCAAACTGTTCAAATGTAGCAATGCGGACAACAGATTACCTATCTTCCCAATTATAGAATCCTCTACCACCACCACCTGTTTAAGTCTGCCCACATCCCTGATCCCATCAGCACTAGAGGGGTTGTCCTTCCAATTGTTAGAGAACAGTCCTTTCCAGCAAAGGCATTCCTGGTCCGGCACCCAACAAAATCATCACAAAATGCAGCAAATATCTTAGAATTATTAAAGGAAAAGTGTCCACACAATCCACTCTCTCCATTGTTACATCTAATTGTAATCCATCTAGCTACAAGTTCAGCAAACGTGTTAATATTATCAGTTTCTCAATGTTGCACCTATCTCTTCAGATCTCTAACTTGAGCTTCCAAAGAGGCAGCTTGCTCCCACCTGCCAGAGGTATAACCCTGGAAAAGCTGTTCCAGGTGTGCAAATATACTGCATTTGGTAAACCTTTAAATGCCAGCCTTTGCCACTTTAGTTCTCTCCGGCCCACCTCTGGGGACGTTCAAGGTTCTGTTCTAGGACCACTTCTGTTCACACACCTGCATAATAACACTTGGCAAATATATTAACCCCTTAAGGACCGGCCACGCACGCACACGGCCATCACTTAAGGACCAGGGACCTTTTTTTTTTCTTTTCAGAATTCGAACGGCGTGCAGCTGCGCGAGGAGCCCGGAATTACATGATGGTCCAGGACAGTCATGGGTCCTTAAGTGAAAACAAGCCATGACGGTCCTGGAAAGTCATGGGTCCTTAACCCCCTGCGCGGGTGCACATCGTAGTAACCGCCGCGTGCGCAGCAAGTCCTTAAGGGGCTAAGTCATTCAGACTCCAATAATCACATCTATGCAGATGGTACCCAGGTTTATTTATCTATACCTCAACTGACTCCTAATTAGGGGTGGGCAAAAGTTGTCACAGTGTTCCCGTGGGAAATTTTGGGAAAACCACGTTGTTATCTGCTTTTTTCGTGGGGAAAAAAACGCTTTAAAACTAGCGGTTAAAATGTTAGCATTTTTTCACCCATTGGCCAAAATTTTTCACCATTTTTTCAATGGCTAGAAAGTTTCCACCCATTGATTTAGGTTTTCGCACTTCCGCTATAAAAACGTGACGTTTCCGCTGAAGGCAGACACAATAAAAGCAGCTACAGAGCAAGATAGACGTGCTGTGCTGTTCTGTTGTGATATTTTGCGAAAAGTGAGTGACTCCTATCACTATGAGCAGGGTAAAAAAAAAAAAAAAAAAAAAAAAAAAAAAAAAAATATGGAGGAGCTGGAAGGACCATTATGTGTCCACTGAGTCTGAGGGGGGGGAAGGGACCACTACTGTACCAATGCTGTACACAGTCCCCCCCAAGTCACGCCATGGGATCTTGGGGAATTTAATGGGAAAGGAGGGAGAAAAGGGAATGGGAAGGGAGAAAAGGGTAGTACTAGTGAGAGCAGGACAGGTCAGCTGCCTGTGCCTGCTGCAAGACGTGCTGCCCCTGCTGCCAGTGCAATCATTGCTGTACCTGCAGCCACTAGTGTTGTACCTGTCAGATGTGCTTCCACTGGTGCTGAACCTGCTGCCACCAATACTTTGCCTGCTGCTAGTGTTTCTTGTAGTACTCAGGGAGGAAAAGGAGAAAATTATGCCATGTGTGACAGCTGGGGACCCTCTGTCACATTGCTCGTCACCTCCTCCAAGCAGTAGTAAGATGTCTAGAATAGAGCAGCAGCACATAGGGACTAGTGGTGGTGTTGGAGAAGCTGAGGTGGAAGAGACATTGATGGCCTTTTTAGCAGAAACTGAGAAGGAATGGGAGACAGGGATGAGGATGGGCACCACCACCACTAGCAGTCAGCTTTTGAAATTAGCGGAAATTGCAACTGCTCTAACTTCTGCTGCTGCTGAGATGAAAGGGCAGCAGGGTGCTGAGGAGCAGGCTAGCGTGCCACAGACCACCATGGACACAGTGGGAATGGGGTCAACAAGTAATGCGGGACTAGGACAGTTTCCATTTGCCAGCAGTAATCCTAGTTGCAGTGCTAAATCTGAGGCAGTAGCAGCAACATTATCTGCTACCACAGAAAGTGAAGGGGAATGTGGAGGACAAGAAGAAAGGCCACTCTTCTCCACCTGTTCCCTATCCCTCCCCCCAGAAGTCATGGGTGTGGGACTATTATTCTCTTCCAGCAGGCACAGTGCAGTCCTCATCAACAATGGTACAGTGCAAAATTTGTGATAAGTTGGTGAGAAGAGGAAAGGAGGGAACACACCTTGACACAACCGTCCTGATAACACACATGAAAACACAGACACCATGACATTTACTCCAAACATGTTAAAGCCAAACACCCGTTACTGAAATCTAGCACCCCTGTTCCTGTATCCCCTGACTCTCTAGAAAGGTGGAGATCAAAGAGGAGGAAGAATAAAGAAACCCAGACAGACACCAGAAGTTCCATGACGAGCTAAACAACTAGCTCGCCATCAACATCAGCTTCTTCCTCTAGGGTAACAAGTACATCTCCTGCCAATCCACCTCATTCATTGTTACCTCCCCCGCCAAATGATAACCACTCTGTTAATGTTAGGATATGGCAGTTCATCTCTACCCATTGCACACTGTGTGGTACACTGACCACACATGCCAGTGTGGTGGAGGAGAATCAATACCAGGTCATCAGGCAGCATCTGAGGTGATTCCATCCTGCAGAATATGCTAGGATTCTGGCAGGGAGGGTTCATCATTACTATTAAACTGTCACAAAGTTATGTGTCCTTAGCGGGGTCTGGACAAGGGGTACAGTGACAGTAGCAGTACTTGGTTTCAGGTGTCATGGTGTTTGGATACAGTTGTGCCCTCAGATGTTATTTACCAGACAGACAGACAGACAGACAGACAGACAGACAGACAGACAGACAGACACACACACATTGCAGTTGCTTATGGAAGCCACAGTTCCTGTTATCAAGGGAAAAATATATATATTCTAATAACCTATCCATGAGGATTTTGGAGGAGGGGCAGGTGGAGAAGATTTAATGGTCAACTTGTTCTTTTCTCCACATATACTGGGGGCTACTTATTCTTCTGCTACTGCCTCAGGCTCATCACTGGAGCCAGTCGTGGCAAGTGGAACCTTCATCTTCCATGTTACTGCTGTTGTTGATCCCATTCCCTTTCAGCTGCCTAATCATCCTGCTGCTTAAACAACTCAGCAGCAGCACAAACAGCAGTTGCAACTTAGGAGGACATTTGACAGTGGCCACTGGTCAACATGACCTGCTGGCATTAGGCCAGTAGGGCATTTTTTTTTTTTTTTT
This sequence comes from Rhinophrynus dorsalis, assembly GCA_037306005.1. Classification (NCBI taxonomy): domain Eukaryota; kingdom Metazoa; phylum Chordata; class Amphibia; order Anura; family Rhinophrynidae; genus Rhinophrynus; species Rhinophrynus dorsalis. The sequence goes on from CM074719.1 coordinate 274,867,040, forward strand.
TTTTTTTTTGCAGGGCTTGTGTTTACAAAAAAAAAAGAAAAAACAATTTTGGGTTTTGTTTCTAACAAGCTTAAGTCCTACAAATCAATGTTTCTTCAGAGGTTGGGCCTCTAATAAGTCTAAGCCCTACAAAGGGCTCGAACAACAAATCAAACAAATCATCCTCTACAAAATACTCTATCAAGTCAATTATCAGTCCGCCACAGTGGCAGCTTATGTCAGGAGGTTCCAGTCTCTGTCACTTTAAATACAAATGTCTTATTTTATTGATTTTTTTTTTAATCAACTGTCCTCCCAATAGTAGTCAAGAAAGCCCCCCAAAACAAATTCCCTGTTCAAATGATTCATTCATTAACACAGGCACCCTCCTCAGACCCCTTTATACCATGTCTTATGGTTTTAATTTTTGGATTTTGTAAGTGCCCCCAATCCCAGTAAACAACCCCCAAAAAAAAAAACATTCCCTGTTCAATGGATTCTTTCCGCACACCCTAAACAGACAGGCACCCTCATGCCCTTTTTATACAATGTCTTTCGGGAAATCAAATATTATTTGAAATGTGTTGTGTGTAACTTCTATGTTCCCATTGATTTCAGTGGGTGAGAAAAGCGGAAAATCTGCATTTTTCGCCAATCAGAAAGTGCCATTTTTCGCCGATTTCAGTTTGAGGCAGAAAGTTTCACCCATCCCTACTCCTGATATTCAATCTGAAGTCACACATTGCCTCCCTGTCATCTCAAACTGGTTGTCTCATGGGCACCTAAAAATGAGAATGTCTAAAATGGAGAATATTCATGTCACCAAGACCAGGCCCAGCAGTGTCAATCCAGGTGACATTAAATGGTACTACCATAAATCCAATACCAAACACTGCCCTGGGATTATAAATTTATGCTGCTTTCCTTCTCTCCTCATATTAATGCCATCACAAATTCCTGCTGCTTTTGCATGCATAACAGAACAAAGATCTATCATGTCACAAGCAAAGGCTATAGGCCCTGATGAGACAGTGGGGAGAGTGTGGTAGGGAAAGGGTTAACAATACCAGACCCCTGGTTACCTGTTACTATTCCTAGCAACCATCAAATTAACCCCTGAAATCCCTCCTTCACTATCACCCCAGCGCTACAATTTGCTGCTGTCACCACCAAGACTTTATATCTGGGAGTCTTAGGTTACCCCAACACAACAGAATACTGTATACAATCACCTTAATAATCAGACATTTATAATTAAACCTTTAGTAACGCGTGCTACCAGAGCTTCCTTCAGAGTAGTGAGTTCATATTAGCGAACAGAGACAAGAGCTGATTAATTGAACATTTAATCTGAAAACAGGCTTCACAGTGCTGGTAACAAAAATACAGAAATAAAGATTACACATTGGCAAAACAGTCCATAAAATAAAATGGGAGAAACACAAGAAATCCTTAAATACAATTACCGATATTTTAAGAGTCCTTAGGAGCTTCAGATGGTATTTCCCCCCTTCAGTTGTTACACAAATTCCCTGTTTTATCCAAAAAAAAAAACCCATATGAAATACTTTCCACAGTTCCTTCTAAGAAGCCAAACCCCCTGGGCGTTACCTGGGGGGAGGTTTGGCCTGACAGTTTACGGCCCACTCAATCAGACCTGTCAGGGATGTTACTGCACAGTTCTACCTGAAAAATCATAAGGCTTCCCAAAACATGCAACCCACAGCACATATCTATAATATTATAATAATCATATTCCTCATATCTGTGTGAATATCTGAACACCAAACATGCTGGTTCTAACTGGTTGCAAAGTGGCTATTCTTGTAACTCATAGCAGGAACACCTCCCCCAGGCATGTTTGGTACCCACCACAAGGGTATTCTGAATATATATTTGTATTGAACCATTTTACACTATATATACACAGGTTCTCCCTATTTCATAATATTTGACTGTCCCCTGGATGAACTTCCATCAAGACAGAGGGCCCAATACCTTTTATGACCCCTGTATCCTGCTCTGGTGATCTACTCAGCTATTTTAGCTAACACTTTAAAAGGTACAATAAAATATACAAAATAAACAAATTATACATACCAGGGCCCTGCAAGGGCCAGCTCATGCCTTAATCAGGAACAGGTGGCACTCCGGAATCAAAAAACGGGGTCAATTGTTAAAATCAAACATCTTTATTCCATGTATTTAAAATTCTCAGTTGGCCCACAAGACAGAGGAAGAATCATGTCTAAATATAACTAACAGACAAGACAGAATAATCTAACGCGTTTCGCGCGTACCATGCGCTTACTCATAGATACACTGTTGTATTAGTAAGACCTTTATATAGAACAAAGAATTAAAACCAAATACATTCATCTGTTTAATTATCTTAACATGGTATTGAAAAGAAGCCCGTCAAATCAACACATAACGTTGAAATCGAGGCTAAGTAAGTTAACCCTCAAGCGATCGCCAACCCGGGATATGATCCTCATAACCAATCCTCATAGATGTAAGGAAATGTTCATCCCCTTTTAGGTAAAAATGAATCACCTCAAATAATATATCAAGGGATACATATCCAAATGTAGCCATGCACACATCGTTAAACCTCCAGACATTATGAAAGAAACAGACAAACTGTCCGGAGGTAAAACAACGTCAACATAAATTGAATAGTGAAAAAAAGAGGGACAACTTATCCCGCAAAAAATTCCACCAAAAAGAAAAAAAATTTGGGGGGAGAGACATTGAGGTTAACAAACCACCTAGAGGTACTAATTGGATTCATATAATATTACTGACATCCCATTCTAGGTTTAAACCCAATGGGATATGAGTCTTCAACGTAAAAATCCAAAATGCCTCCCTGTGGTTGATAAGTCCCAAAATGTCTCCTCCACGAGAAGGCAACATAACCCTCTCAATTGCCTGAAAACTACAAGCATTAATGTCTCCTTCATGTTCTTGACTAATATGTCGTGACACCGCTGAGTCTTGTTCCCTTTTATTAATCTGATACAAGTGCTCTCTGATACGGTTTTTAAGGGGACGTACCGTACGTCCCACATATTGAATGGAACAGATCGCACATGTAAACAGATAGATGACATATCGTGTATTGCAATTTATGTATGCAGTGATAGGATAAGTGTTGCCATCCACTGAACATTTAAATTCTTTTGTCACTTTAGCCACTTCACAGCATTTACATGAACCTGCACCACATTTAAAGAAACCAGGATGATCAAGCCAAGTATGAGTAATTTTCCTAGAGGAAAACAAACTTGGGGAGATCATGTTGCCAATAGTGATCCCACGTCTAGCCACAAAATCACAGCCTTGATCAAGAATCTGTGCCAAAATAGGGTCTGATCTTAATACAGGAAATAATGAACGGACTAGACCACTAATTTGTTTAAACTGTGGACTATATGTCGTAATAAAACGTACCCCTATCTTGTGGGTGTTATTCTTAGACTTTCTCTTGGCTTTAGATGATTGCTGTAACAATTCCAACCTCGGACATTTTCTTACAGACATAAAAGCATCATTCAAAATACGATCTGAATAACCCCTTTGTTTGAATCTCCTAAAAGTATCCATCGCAGCCACATCAAAATCAGCATCAAGGGTACAGTTTCTGCGACAACGCAGAAACTGTCCCTTCGGGATATTATTGATCTGATGCCTGGGATGGCAAGACCGTGCATGTAACAATGCATTGCCAGATGTCGGTTTCCTATATATGTTACTGATCACTTTACAGTTGACAATGTCACCTCTTAATGTAACATCTAAAAATTCCACCGAAACAGAATCATATTTAAACGTAAATGACAAATTGTAATCATTCACATTCAAATATGACACAAAGGAAAACAGCCTCATCTTCCGTTCCCAGCCAAACAAATAACAAATCGTCTATGTACCTCCCATACCACAAGATCCGCTCCCCGAAGGGGTTCATACCCCCAAAGACATGGCTGGCCTCCCACCAACCCATAAAAAGGTTGGCAAGAGAGGGGGCAAAAGTCGCCCCCATTGCCACGCCACGCCTCTGGAGGTAAAACACCCCATCAAATGAGAAGAAATTATGGGATAGGAGGTACTCAACAGCCTGCAATAAAAAATCCGATAATATATCAGAATAGTTAGAAAAATTCTCAAAATGATATTTCAAAGCCTGAATAGCCAGGGAATGGGGTATAGACGAATAAAGTGCAGTGACATCTGCAGTCAACCATGAGCTCTGTTCGTTCCATTCAATATCTGACATCTGTTTTAAAACCTGTTTTGTGTCCCAGAGGAATCCTGGTAACCTCTCTACAAGAGGACGCAAGTACTGGTCAATCCAAACTGATAAAGGCTCATGTAAAGAACCAATACCAGACACTATTGGTCTACCAGGGGGACTGACCATACTTTTGTGTACCTTAGGTAGGTGATGAAAAATAGGAACCAACGGATTCTCCGGGACCAAAAACAGTGCTTCATCCTTACTAATGATGCCCATATTGACTCCTGCCTGTATTAGTTGTTTCAAACTGGATCTGAATCGTAATGTGGGATTATGATTAAGCTCCACATAGGTAGATAGATCACTCAATTGCCTAACTGCCTCTTTTCTATAGTCCTCTTTATTTAGAACAACAATTGATCCACCCTTGTCTGACATTTTTATAACAAGATCTTGATTTGTTTGCAACTGGATAAGGGCTTCCTTTTGTGATAAAGTCAAATTATAATTCAAAACCCCGCCAGAAGTATCATAAAGATGGACCAACTGTTGCTCCAATGTTTTCTGAAAGACTTCCAAATGATTGCCCTTCATATGTACCGGAAAAAAGGAAGATTTCTGTCCGAGACCAGTTGTTAATGAATCAATCTTACCATCATCATTAACCGATTCTTGATACAAACATTGCAAATCATTGATCGCTTTTTGATCTTTAAATAGATGAAAGCCGGGAGATGGAGAGGATATACCATCCTCTTCTACTTGCTCCTGCACCTCAACATCTCCGGGCTTTCTCCAAAAGAACTTTTTCACAGTAAGATTACGTACAAATCGGTTTACATCCAAAATTGTATTAAAAAGATTAAACTTTTTTACTGGTACAAAATTCAAACCCAGTTCCAAAACACTGGCAGTGGTCTGTGATGGTGTCAAAACTGTATCAGATAAATTCAGGACAGTTAACGATTGTGCACTGCCAGGGACTGTCGGGTCTGATATCTCGACCCCCCTTGATCCGCGGCCACCCCTCCTTGTTGGTCTACTGTAGGTCGAATAGTTCTCTTTTTGCGATGTTTTTTCTTTCCTCGCAAGTTTTTTGGAGGGTCCACTACAGTATTCTGATCCCATGAACTCAGATCCGCCGTATCCATTCCTGATACTATACTATTCTGATATATTATCGGATTTTTTATTGCAGGCTGTTGAGTACCTCCTATCCCATAATTTCTTCTCATTTGATGGGGTGTTTTACCTCCAGAGGCGTGGCGTGGCAATGGGGGCGACTTTTGCCCCCTCTCTTGCCAACCTTTTTATGGGTTGGTGGGAGGCCAGCCATGTCTTTGGGGGTATGAACCCCTTCGGGGAGCGGATCTTGTGGTATGGGAGGTACATAGACGATTTGTTATTTGTTTGGCTGGGAACGGAAGATGAGGCTGTTTCCTTTGTGTCATATTTGAATGTGAATGATTACAATTTGTCATTTACGTTTAAATAGGATTCTGTTTCGGTGGAATTTTTAGATGTTACATTAAGAGGTGACATTGTCAACTGTAAAGTGATCAGTAACATATATAGGAAACCGACATCTGGCAATGCATTGTTACATGCACGGTCTTGCCATCCCAGGCATCAGATCAATAATATCCCGAAGGGACAGTTTCTGCGTTGTCGCAGAAACTGTACCCTTGATGCTGATTTTGATGTGGCTGCGATGGATACTTTTAGGAGATTCAAACAAAGGGGTTATTCAGATCGTATTTTGAATGATGCTTTTATGTCTGTAAGAAAATGTCCAAGGTTGGAATTGTTACAGCAATCATCTAAAGCCAAGAGAAAGTCTAAGAATAACACCCACAAGATAGGGGTACGTTTTATTACGACATATAGTCCACAGTTTAAACAAATTAGTGGTCTAGTCCGTTCATTATTTCCTGTATTAAGATCAGACCCTATTTTGGCACAGATTCTTGATCAAGGCTGTGATTTTGTGGCTAGACGTGGGATCACTATTGGCAACATGATCTCCCCAAGTTTGTTTTCCTCTAGGAAAATTACTCATACTTGGCTTGATCATCCTGGTTTCTTTAAATGTGGTGCAGGTTCATGTAAATGCTGTGAAGTGGCTAAAGTGACAAAAGAATTTAAATGTTCAGTGGATGGCAACACTTATCCTATCACTGCATACATAAATTGCAATACACGATATGTCATCTATCTGTTTACATGTGCGATCTGTTCCATTCAATATGTGGGACGTACGGTACGTCACCTTAAAAACCGTATCAGAGAGCACTTGTATCAGATTAATAAAAGGGAACAAGACTCAGCGGTGTCACGACATATTAGTCAAGAACATGAAGGAGACATTAAGGCTTGTAGTTTTCAGGCAATTGAGAGGGTTATGTTGCCTTCTCGTGGAGGAGACATTTTGGGACTTATCAACCACAGGGAGGCATTTTGGATTTTTACGTTGAAGACTCGTATCCCATTGGGTTTAAACCTAGAATGGGATGTCAGTAATATTATATGAATCCAATTAGTACCTCTAGGTGGTTTGTTAACCTCAATGTCTCTCCCCCCAAATTTTTTTTCTTTTTGGTGGAATTTTTTGCGGGATAAGTTGTCCCTCTTTTTTCACTATTCAATTTATGTTGACGTTGTTTTACCTCCGGACAGTTTGTCTGTTTCTTTCATAATGTCTGGAGGTTTAACGATGTGTGCATGGCTACATTTGGATATGTATCCCTTGATATATTATTTGAGGTGATTCATTTTTACCTAAAAGGGGATGAACATTTCCTTACATCTATGAGGATTGGTTATGAGGATCATATCCCGGGTTGGCGATCGCTTGAGGGTTAACTTACTTAGCCTCGATTTCAACGTTATGTGTTGATTTGACGGGCTTCTTTTCAATACCATGTTAAGATAATTAAACAGATGAATGTATTTGGTTTTAATTCTTTGTTCTATATAAAGGTCTTACTAATACAACAGTGTATCTATGAGTAAGCGCATGGTACGCGCGAAACGCATTAGATTATTCTGTCTTGTCTGTTAGTTATATTTAGACATGATTCTTCCTCTGTCTTGTGGGCCAACTGAGAATTTTAAATACATGGAATAAAGATGTTTGATTTTAACAATTGACCCCGTTTTTTGATTCCGGAGTGCCACCTGTTCCTGATTGTGGATGAACTACAGGTTTGGAGAGCCTTTTTTGGTAGCAGCACCCGGATGGCCATGTGGTGGTGAGTTCCCTTACAATTGATTATATTGCTGCTTATTTACAAGAGACCGGGCGGTTGAGCTGTTTCTGTGATTCCAGCTCATGCCTTGGCATGACATATCCCTTCTTCTGTTGTTCCACAATTAAAACTCTTCTACAAGCACTCATCCTATCCCATATGGACTGTTATAACTTTCTCTCTGGTCTTCTTGACTACCTACATGTCAATACATACACAATTCTGCAATATGACTTACCTTACCGTCACTTAGGTTTGTCACCGTCCCCCTCCTCAACTGCTGCCCATCAAAATCATTTAGGACCCTTTTCTCCTCCAACTTCCAGTCTTGCTTAAAAGCCTACCTCAGCAAAGCTTTAAGTTAGAAGGCACTTACAATTTACTTTCAAGTGTTCCCAAACCTGACCAGAACTTTAGCACTGTATTCAGCACTAACCTCATATCTAGGTCTCCCTTAAACACTCTGAATTGTAAGCTGTCAAGCAGGAATCCCACTGCCAGTGTTTAACTTTGCAAAAGGACTTATAAGCCTGCATTGTCTAAATACTTAAATTGTAAAGTGCTGTGTACACTTCCAGCGCTATATATATATTCAACTATCATGCAACAGGTACTCTTTTGGCAGACGTTTTCTTGTAGATGCGGATGCGCAGAGGAAGTCAGGGCTGCACTGTAAGAACTGGTGAATAGGCTACAGCTAAAAAGAGATCAGAAATGGGGACCCCTGGTGCTCTCCTGCTGATCCCAAAATAGTTTCTGAATTGCAAGACAAAGTCTTGCACTTCAGTCACATGGGGCTGCAATCACATCTCCAATAAACCTCTAGAGACATGTTTTCTACCCTAACCATGGCAGTGCATAGGGCTGCATCTGCAACTAGATGCCTGTATATTGGAGCCACAGGGTTCCTGGTTGTGACCCTCAGAATGGGCACCTTCAAATCTGCGGTAAAAAAGCCAGAATAAAACTACTGACCTTAAAGGACAGGTTCAAAACAATGTACTACTAGGCACCAGTAAATGTCCATTTTCCTTTACACAACAGTAGTAATACAGAACCATAAGAGAGAGAAAAATTTACTCCCTGCCTAAACCCTATGTTACAGCCCTGGGAAAGGCAGGAATGATTTGGCCCTCAGAATATATGAAACAGTAGATACTAATTGTTGGAGGTTTTAATTAGCTCATCTGTAACATAGGGTTTAGGCATGAAGTAACAATGATTGTCCAGGATTATTTGTGAATGGGCTGAGATTAGACATAACTACACTTTTTAAAGGCTATATCTTTTCAAGTATTGCAATTTTAAGAAAAAATAAAGGTCCCCTTTAACAGAAGGCCATTACTAAGCGTACAGCAGTTAGGTACAGTATAGTATATATAATAACTTCTGTTGCAATCTCTTGAGGACTAAGAGCTGGAAGATGCATTGCTTCCAATGTACTACTCACCCTTCTGGTTCTCAACTAGCTTGACAATGTTTACATGGCCATTTAGAATCATAAGTGGGGCTGACTAGAGTCAGAGAGAGCCCAACTCATGACTCAATGACAAGGCTCTCTTTCAAAGGCTCCAGCTACCCCAGCCAGATTCTAAAGGGCCATGTTATACGATTAAAGTAGTAAAATCTCCCTGTTCAGTTACATATTACAGCGGAGTTCAATTGAAAAAGCATTAAAGAGATCTAACTGATTACTGTATGGCTGACACCTCCCTTTGATACAGTAGAGCATAATATTATGAAAAACCAGATAGAAAGTCAGGCTTTGGTAATCCTCTTATATAATAATTCGCTAGGATGTTTGTCAGAAGCCATCATGCGCAGTAGAGACTGCACGTGTTCGGGCAGTCTCTACTGCACAAGACTGCATTGCATGGAGCAGTGAGGTAGCAGCCCGCTTAACCCTTTGAGTGCCAGAGGGGTATGCACTGAGTACCCCTCTGGCACTCAAGGTAACATTACCCGGACCTTGGCCCGTGTACATGGGCTTTTACACTAATCAGAGATTTTGGCTCTTCACCCTGAGACCCTGAGAGTTTCCAGGTATGCCCATGACGTGCCAGGACCCTCATGGGTAAACTTCCCATAAGAACCCACAATGGTCTTGGCATGTCATGGGTTAAATGGTAGCAGCACACACAGGCGAACGCTGCTATAGTTCTGCTGAGGCTGAAAATGAGTGCAAGCACACTTTGTAGTCCGTTCCAATGAAGGATTTCTGTCTCAATAACGCAATCTCGGCTCTGCTGAAGAGCCTCTGCTTGTCCAGGGACCGGATTCCCCTGCAGTCAGCTTAAGCGCTGACATCAGGGAAAGGGGAGGGAACTTTGGTCCCGAATATCTCTCAAACCATAAAGGTTTGAGAGATGGGACTGAGGACATTTAGTTTACTTTTGTAATGGCTACAAGATACAGTTAATATTTGACTATACTATCCCTTTAACTGTGCATTTGCCGTTTTTGTGGCTAATGTGACATACAGGTAGACCATTAAAAAGTGTGTCTGTGTGTCATGTTAACCAAAAGACAAGAAAATTTATAGATTAGGAGATATTCATGCATGGTACCATATGCTAATGCCACTTTCATTGTGATTTCACATGCCAATTACTATTTTCAGTGCAGTTTCATACGCAAGTTAAACTTGTTGCTTAACAGACTCACTTTTCCTACAAGCTTTCAAATACTCAAACGTAATTCAAAGTGACATGCACACTGGTCCTAAAAAGTTAAGATTACCACATAAAGTGGGCAGATTGATGTCCTGTCATCCAGGATTGTTTGACACATTATATAATCAGCCAAAGGAACAACAGTAAGATTCCCAGAGGCCATTAGGAGATTATATAAAATGGATTTAGCTGCAGAGTAAAACAATGGTACTCCCACTGCAGATAAATGCTTATTTTGAGAGTTATTACAACTCAAACTCTTGTTTGTTTACATTAGCAGTGCCCTGCAGTGGTCAGAATCCAATTAGCTATTCTGTTGCATTTCACCCAAGACAGGTAAGATCTCCATAGAATTAAAGAAACTGCAGTTGAAAAACTGATAGCAATGGGAGTGCCTTTGTTTAATTCAGCAAGAAACACTCAAACTGGTTTGGATATAATATATAATAGAAAAAAATTACTGCTCCATCAACTCTCCCCCACTCAGAGAAGATCATATCTTTAGAGATTAAGAGGAGGTGTGCGTATGTATGTGTGTTGGGGGGGGGGGGGGGGCGCATGAGGCAACTGAACACAAGCAGAGAGCACCAAAACATGATGAGTCTAATCCCTCTACACCAACCTGTTATATTAGGTAGAGGTGGTGGTATGTGGGTGTGTATATATATATATATATATATATATATATATATATATATATATATATATATATATATATATATACACACACACACACACACACACACACACACACACACACACATATATATATACACACACACACACACCCCAAATATAAAAAGAGTATTATGCGATTACTGGAAAATGTGAGCATAGGTTGAGGCATTGTTTATATAAACAGGTGTTCAAAAGCACTTTTGGACATGATTAAAACCACTGAAAGGTGCAAAATTAATACGGACAATTCAAGTATGTCCTTGTAAATTTAATCGCTTTTTATATATTTTATTAGCCATGCACCAAAGGGATTTAGCCCACAATTAAGAAAAACAAGTCACTGTACCACAGGAAAACTAATGGTTACTCATTAGTGAGGTTTCTTTAACTATAACAAGTCTTACCTTTTTGACACTATCCTCTTCTTCTTGCCTCTTCTCGTAGTGAGAAAAATCATCGAATATGGAGGTTGTGTGCTTGTAGCTGGCAATGATCCGAAGCACTTGACGTGCCTTGTCCAGAGGGACCTCCTGGGTGTCCCTGGAGTTGGTGACTGGCTTGTTTTCGTTGTTCTCAAGCCGAATATGGCGCAGCTGACCATTAGGCACGTCCTTGACAAAGAGCCAGCGCACATCAAAGCGACCTTTCCATTTGTCTTGTGACCATACTCCTGCACAGGTATTATAGTCTACAGCTGAGCGCATTTCTGCCACACCACAAAAGTGGCCACTGCCATTGACACTGAATAGCAAGTAAACTGGGCCCTTGCCATTAAGTGAGCGGTAAGCTGCATCCAGTCGTTTGTTACCATGCTCTGTGGAACACCATATATTATACTTGATTGAGCGGTGGATATCATCCTCCGAGTAGCTCTTGACAATGAAAACTCGTCCAAGTTTCAGGCTACAATCAAAGTCCTTGGGGTTGTAGTTGTTGACTGAACGCAACTTTTCCAAGACAGGATGAGGTTCTGCAGTAGTGGTAGAGGGCTGGGCCTGCTCTGATCCTCTATTGCGCGGGGCTGACCAGCGTGTGGGGGGATGTGGAACTGTGGGAGCACTGGGGGTGGGATGTTGAAGAACTGGGGGTGACGGTGGCTGACAGATGCTGGCCAACGGTGCTTTGTTATCCCAAGTTCCAATCTCCATATTGTGTTTAGAGGGTGGAGGGAGGATCTTGGCAAGGCTTTGCTTTGCTGGCTTGCTGGCAATATCTGCCCAAGAGGCCTGCTTGGGTGGTGCAATGGTGGCAGGAGGAAGACTGCCCACTGGTGCCTTCAGGCTTCCCCCATCTCCGGTCAGTTTCAGAGATCCTATCCCCTGTTCTAAGCTTCCCACTGCTTTGCCCCCACCAAAGCTTGCCTGTCCCTCCAACACCGCTCCTCCCAAAGTGCTGGGTGCATATGCATAACTTCCCCCATATCCAGAACCAGGGGCAGATGCTCCTGGAGAGTTGCCTCCACTTCCCCAGGCTGAAAAATCCATGCCACTTGGAAAAAAGTTGAAACCAGGCTGTCCAAGGAAGGGGGCACTGCCAAGAGGTCCAAACATTGCATCCTGCAGGAAGTGGTGCTCTCCGTTGCTCAACTGACCATATGAAGCAAGGTAGGGCATGGTGGGGGGAGGGTCCCCTCCAGTGGACCAGGCTGCTTCACTCAGGGAATAGGAGAACCCAATGGATGGACTGTAGTAACTTGGTAGGTAGGAGTCCGACAAGGCAGTATAGGCATTATTCTAGAATAGGGAACAGAAAGAAGAGTGAAGATGATTAGAGAAGATGGGGTACATGGCATGGTAAAAGGAAGAATCGAAGAGAGAGGGGGAAAAAAAAAAAAAAAAAACACGTAAGGATAGTGGGCAAAAAAGAAGAAACTAGCCAGGGAAGACTACTTGAAAGGGGTGCAGAGGAGAGAGAAAAAAAAAACAAAAACACAACAACAGACAAAACAGAAGAGAGGTAGAAGAAAGGAGGCGTACAGACGAGACCAAGAGGATACACTAAAAAAATACCATAAATACTAATAGACTACGGATCAACATTGCTTCCTTTTAAGCCTTTGAGGTTAGTTCATATATTGCGTATAACGGAAAAAGCAATGGAGAGATTTCTCTCAAAGTAGTGTAATTCCCCCGGAAATTAGTTAAAGAAATAAAGCTATGAATAAATAACTAGCAAAACTGATATGTTTCGCGAATGCAGGCAGTGGGGGGTGTACAGCCAAAAACTCTCTCGTTCTTTCACTCACCTGTCGATCCTGGGTGTGCAAATAGGGCTCAAATTCATCATCATTCAGACCATCCTTCTGGTGAACGGATCCATTTTGAACTAAAGAGATACATATTACTTGTGAGGAGATAAGGCAATCACTTTCCTCCTGAACAACTGCACTTCAATTCACCACTATTAAACTTCTGACCCCATGCTTTCTCATCCTGAACATTTTGGTAACCCATACTCAACTCCCCACCCCTTCACCTCACATCCTCCTCTTACCAATCCAAATACCTCCTACCTCTCTCTACAGTCTTATTTTATCTCCCTCACCTCAGCTCAACTCAACCCACTTATGTCCACATTCTCAGTCCTCCCATCATCACCCACCTCCATATCCCCTCTCCCATTATAACATGCCTCCCACTATGCCCCTGGACCCATTTTCCCAAAATTCTCTCATTCCTTAACATTTTCCTCACTTGATGTAATTCATGTTTTCTTACCTTTATTTCCTTGGCCCTTAGGTCTCTGCTGAAACCATGAAGGAAGAAAAATAAGTGAGATAATTATATACAAAAACAAACAAAAAAGGATGGGGGGATAAGAGAGCAGTTTTTGGAGAAAGAGGGGAAAAGAAGGCCTTGATGGGGGGGGGGGGGGTGGAGGCACACAAAGGGGAGGGGGGCTCAAGAGCAGGCGCCTTGAGGGAGGAGCCCGAGGTGAAAGGTGGGGAAGAGTAGGTAGGGAAGAATCAGACGGAAAGTAGGGTAGTAGGCAGGGAAGGTGAGATTAAAAGGTAGGTTGGAAGGCATAGACAACAAAATTGTGTGTTGATATGGGACAATCCAGTTTCCTAAAAAAGACCCTACAATGGAAATGGAAGACAATGCACAGGTAAATTAGCGATGTGGGAAGGAAGTGAGTAGGGGATTGCTAGATAAGAAGGGTAGTAAAGATGAAAAGTAAACACAATGATAGTTTGTTAAAGGAGGAGACAGGAAGATGTCCAGAAAGTGGATGCAAAGAAAAAAAAAAAAAAAAATAAAGGATAATGGAAAGACAGAACATAGTGGGTGAGGGGATGTGACAAAGAGGTGAGACGGCAGAAAAAGAGAACTTTAGATTTTATAAAATCGCAGGTGCAAATGGGGAGAGAAAGGTGGAGACTTAAGAACGGATAAGAGAAAGCTTAAAAAGTAGATGCGAGTGTTAACGAAAAGAGATAACATGGGTGGGTGATTAAAAATGACAGTAAACAAAAGGCAAAGGAGGAATAAAATACGTGCACATAATTAAAAGATGTGACTTAAGGATAATAAGAAGATTCTCGGTACCGGCTCCAGTAGACTACTGGCGGACATGGCGACGACAGAGTGACCGGGAGAACTGCGGGAGGAGCGCGCCGAGAAAGCAGGAAAGGGGTGGAGCTTACCGCGGATACTCGCATGCGCGCTAACTGAGAGGCCTAGCGAATGCCACAACCATATTTAAATTGGGTAGAAATGAGTTGCTGCGATTACACAACATTTCTCCATCATTTTAAGCGTACTGAACACGTTTGAAACCATAGTGCATGATTATTTCTTCCAGGTCTCCAGTCACATTGCATTCTCCTGTACACGATTAGTTGTTTCACGTGCATTTTCATGTGTTTGTAAGAAGCGAGCGTGACGAAGATGGGATATATTAGCCAGTTAGTTAGAATGGCAGAATATGCAGGCATTGTATATCGCAATATTACTTATTAACGTTTTACATAACCACATAATGGTTTTAACCTTTTTTCTGTTCACCACGGAAACCAGATATTCCAGCATCCAAGATGGTGCATTTGAGTCACATCCTGGCGTGCATTGACGCACAGTGTTTTCCACGGGTTAATCTGGAACGCAGAAAATTGATTTAATAGGTGGTCGTGCTTTGTCAGCGTGGTTATTTTATTTTAAGTAGGGTCTCGTTTTCAGAGCAGGCCCAAGACATTGTGCTGCCTGGGTCCAAGGATAAAATGCTGCCCTACACACACATACTTATATACATAAACATGTCACAGCCATAATTATATTAACCCCTCTTCTGCCCCTAAAACCACATATAACTTCAATGGTTTGCAGCCTAATAATACCTTCATATTACATTTATCATGTCACATTGTAAGCAGAGACATTCAGGTGAAAAGGCATGATGTTGATCTGTATTAACCCTTCCAGAGAGGTATATATTCCTCTGGCACTCAACAGGTTAAGGAGTGACCTGGGATATCCTGCAATACTCTGCATGGTGAAAAGTGTTGATGGGGTATGTGATGATGCCATGCAAGGTGAAATGCCTTGGTATACTGAAAACCTCTGTGAGATGTAATGAGATGGTCTTGTAGGGGGTAGTGGAGTGGAGACTAGCAGAGTC
Organism: Rhinophrynus dorsalis; assembly: GCA_037306005.1. Classification (NCBI taxonomy): domain Eukaryota; kingdom Metazoa; phylum Chordata; class Amphibia; order Anura; family Rhinophrynidae; genus Rhinophrynus; species Rhinophrynus dorsalis. The sequence goes on from CM074719.1 coordinate 274,882,477, forward strand.
CCATCCAGGCTGAGATGAGTTTGCTAAATGCTTAGAGAGACATGGTACTCTGTGTGAGGCAGTGATGGTTAGCTCACTTTTGGCAGTACACAGGTGGCATAGGTGTGGATGCTCTGTTAGTCATAGCAGGATATTCTCAGATGCAGATAATTTCATTATTGTAAAGTGTCTATAGGTAGACTGTTTCCCAGTGTAGACGGTTACCAATAGATTATAGATCTATATGTGTATCATGCATCCATGTGTCAGGGATCTGATCCCATTGTATACAGGTAGATGAATACCTAATCCCTGTGCCAGAGTATATAGATATGGACCATCCATCCATTAGTGATTATCCATAGATCAGTGTATACTGCAATGCCAGGCAACCTGATTTAACCCTGGCCACCATCACATTTACTGGTTGAAATATTTCAGCCAGTAAATATGATGTTGAGGTCTTCCACTCACCTCTCATTTACAATATGTCTGTAGACACCAACCAAGTGTAAGAGCATAACTGATATTCAGACTAAATATCAGTTATGCTTAACACTTGGTGTCTACAGACATATTGTAAATCAGAAAGCATATTTAATACCTCCCAACATTTCAGCTGGCAGTAGAGGGGCACCTATTTTTTTGTGGTGGTGTTGCTGGTGGGTGGGGCATTACCGATAATTTTAGGTTATTTCACGACCTATTGATGCCTCTTTGTGTAACTGAATAAATGATTTAGTGCAAGACCAAAGTATTTTATTTACTCAGACTAGTTTATAAACTCATATACTGATGTTTACACAGACATTAAAGTGAGTTGTATTGCTGTGGAGCAATGTAATACACATATATACACACCACATGGTCTGATTTCCTAAACACAGGGACACCAGGGTGGGACAGAGGTTTTTGGGTCTCAAAGAGGGCCTGTCTCTCTTACAGAGGGACACTTGAGAAGTATGGTACATATTTTATTTTCATTTTTACATGCCATTGCAAACCAAATATCTTCATTTTCTGTTGCAATTGTCTTACCTCTTGGGTTAGGGCAACATGTGGCTCTGCAGTTATTATTGGACTACAACTCCCATGATCTGCAGCCAGCGACTAGCCATTGTCACCATAAGTTGATATGCTCACGGGATTAATATCCACCCTGGTTAAGTATGATGAGCGTTTTAGTTCAACTTCCAGAAAGCTGCAGGTACTCCATTGCTGCACTAAGCAGAAATGCCAGCCTGAATTAAATGAAAACAATAAATGTGGACCACTGCACATAATTTGAGTCATATAAAAATATTTTTCAAACGGTTCTACCATTTTATAATAGGGCTATATATCAAGAAAAAACTGTGGAGGAGTTCTGGGAAAAACCAGTTGCATTACAGATGAGAACTAAAATTCCCTTTACTTTTAAACTGGGATTTTATCTGTTTGAATGCCATTCAGTGGGTTAAAATCCCCATTTAAAGTAATGGGATTTTTTAGTTCTCCCCTGTAATGTAACTAGTGTTCCCCAGAATGCCTCCACTTTTCTGTTTAACATACAGTCCATGTCTCCACAAGTACAGACACCAGCTGCCAATTGGGTGTCAGTAGGCTGCAGATTCGGGTGGCACTCAGCAGGGAACACAGCATAACAAGGGGAGCGTCAGCTGGTGCGTCCTGCCGCTTGAGCCTGAAGTGCATCTCCATTCTCTCTCCACTCGCATACTCAGAGATGGCAGAGTGGAAAGACGCAATAGACGTGCTGGCACCTTCTGCAAGAACCCTATCATACATGTCAGTCTGCTAGGGGGCCTGGCTCTGTAGATATATGATGCCACTGTCACTGTGCCTTGATAAGCTGAAAGTTTAACAGCTTGAAAACTACCTCTAATTGCATTGGCAGTTCGGTGTGATCATCACCAACCTGCCAATGCTATTGGAGGTAGTTTTCAAGTTTTTAAACTTTCATTTTATCGAAGCACACAGAAAAGGAGGACAAGTACCTGATGGTATGGTCATGTGTTTCTGCTTTGTGCTGTCTTCTCTGCATGTTGCTGGCAAGGGTGTGAGTACGCTACATGCTGCGTGTGCGCATTTTAAAGCGGAAGTAACACCGCTAACAAACCTTGTCTTTAATAATTCCCTGTCTGGCGACTACCTGCTTAGTAGCGCTAGTCGTCAGAATTATTACCTCTTCATGAAGAAATTTGAAGTGATCCTCGGCTGACAGGCAGGACGGAGCTCTGACATCTTGCCCTAGTGACGTCCGCGCGCCTGCTCTGTCAGTCCCAGACAGCTGTAGGAGGCGTTGCTAGGAGCCATTTGGCTCAGGAAGGGACTGACAGAGCAGGCACACGGACGTCACTAGGGCAAGATGTCCGCGCTCCGTCCTGCCTGTCAGCCGAGGATCACTTCAAATTTTTTCATGAAGAGGTAATAATTCTGGCGACTAGCGCTACTAAGCAGCTAGTCGCCAGATAGGGAATTATTAAAGACAAGGTTTGTTAGTGGTGTTAGTTCCGCTTTAAGATGTGCGCATGCAGCCAATCAAACGTGAGCAAGTTTGCCATGGATTCAATTACATCAGTGGAGACACCCCCACACACACACACACACCTCCTGACACAGGGGGATTGCCGGCGGCCGCTGACAGTGACATTGATTATATACACAAACACAGAACTGACACAGCGCAGGAGCAGGACACAGAGCTGGGCCGGTGCACAAAATAACATGCATTGGGGCGGCAACTAAGACCGCCTCCTGGGTCCATGGACCCACCAGGACCCATGTAAGGACCGGCCCTGCTTATTTTCAAAAGAAAATTGGTATAAGTCTGGGGCCAATAGGTTATGAAATAACCTAAACATTCTCAGTAATTCATCTCCCAAAATATAAATGTAAGTAACAGATAAGATGACCAGTTAAGGAGGGGTGTCATAATGTTTACACTTTTCTTTGAGACCAAAGCAGTGATTCTCATTTTCACACTTTGAGGCACACCAGTAGGTCGGATTTTATGGTTATCTATTATCATACCTGGGAACTCTCAAAATTAGCTGACCCAGAAATCTTTTAAATATCAATCCAAATGGGAAAATTTCACTAAAGGATCAGTGATGGTCCTGGCACGTCATGGAATACCGGGCTCCCTGCATGTCTGCACGCAGTTTGCGGAGCCCTGAGTTCATTAGTGCAAAAAAATGCCTTGTAGTCCTTAACTGCCAGAGCTCGGCTGGTCTTTAAGGGGTTAAAGTTCCCATAATATAGATTCTTTGTGAAATATCCCTGATAAATGTAGTTCAGAGGCACTACAACCAGTCATCAAGGAGCCATTAATATACAAATGCTTAAAAGGATAGAAATGTTTCACAATTAAAGCAGTTCCAATTAATCTTCATATTATTTGGGCCATGGAGAGTGCTATTTCAGTACTGTCAGAGTTGTAGTTCAAGAGTAATTAAATGATAAAGTATCCCACTCCTGCCCCTTTTACTGATTTAACACTGCTCATTTCAGAGCAGCAAGGTGGTGTCCAGATGGCTTGCAGAGAGGGACAATCTTCAATTAGCATAAGGGAAAAACCTTTTTTGGGGGGGTCAGGGTTTTCTTTGTTCTCACAGTATTGTTTCTTGCTGTGAGCTGTCTGGTCTCAAGACCAGACTCCACATCTGAAGGGAGGTGGCTTACACTAGGTAAAAGGGGGAAATGTTATCATTAAATTGCTCTTGAACTATAACTCTGACAGTATTGAAATAACACTCTCTATAGCTCAGTTGGAGCTGCTGTGAAACATTACTATCCGTTTAAACTTTATCACTGCATGAACAGACACATTCATAATTTGGACAAGGGAATTACTGTTGATGTAGTATACTTAGATTTTGTAAAAGCCTTTGATGCAGTCTCACAACAGGTTACTGCTTAAATTAAAAGGCTTCGGTTTGGGCGGTGTTATCTGTACATGGATTGAGAAATGGTTAAATGATAGATGGCAGAGAGTTGTTGTAAAAGGAAGCTTTTCAAATTGGTCTAAAGTTATAAGAGGGCTGCCACAGGGTTCAGTCCTAGGCCCAATGTTTTTTAATTTGTTTATTAATGATCCAGAAGTGGGAATTGAAAGTAGCGTCTCAATCTTTGCTGATGTTACCAAGCTATGTAAGGAAATACATACAGAGCTGGATGTGTTTTCTCTGCAGAAGGATTTAGATAAACTGAGTGAATGGGCAGAAAAGTGGCAGATGGCATTTAATGTAGATAAATGTAAGGTTATGCATTTGGGCAGTAGAAACAAACTTGCTACATATACTCTAAATGGGAAACAATTTGGGGAATCCTCATTAGAGAAAGATTTAGGAGTGGTGATAGACTTCACAGCAGTGTGCAGAGTCACTCAGCTGCTGCGAGAGCAAATGGGGTACTAGCCTACATAAAAAGAGGTGTAGATGCAAGGGATGCTAATATTATCCTACCTCTGTATAAATCCTTGGTTAGGCCTAATTTAGAATATGGAGTACAATTTTGGGCACCAGTTCTTAAAGATATTGTTGAACTGGAAGAGGTGCAGAGATATGCAACATAACTGATTAAAGGGATTGGAGGATCTGAGTTATAAAGAGAAAGTAGCCAAACTGGGTTTGTTTACATTACAGAAAAGACGTAAGGGTGGTATGATTACCATTTACAAATATATTCAAGGTTAATGCATAGAACTATCCAATTAATTATTTAGGCAAATGGCTGAGCTAAGAACAAGAGGTCATCAAGACTAGAGGAAAGGCGCTTTGGACTAAAACAAAGGCAGGGATTCTTTACAGTAAGGGTGGTAAAGCTATGGAATTATTTGCCCCGGGGTGTTGTACTTGCATATAATGCAACTGCTTTCAAAAAATCAATGGATGCCTATCTAGCACAGAACAATGTTGAAAATTATGGCAGATGGCTTCAATGCAGATAGGATGTTGATCCAGAGAACTATCTGCCATTTGGAGTCAGAAAGGAATTTTTTTTACCCACTTGGGGCTAAATTGGAAATGGCTTCAGAGGGGTTTTTTGTTTGTTTTTTTTTCTCCTTTCTCTGAATCAACAGGGGTGTTTTATGGCATGGGCTGGACTTGATTGACACATGTCTTTTTTCAGCCTTGTCAACTATGTATGTTACTATGTTAAGCAGGACTCCTCCCACTGTTTCTCTGGTAAAACGGGAAACCATTTAGAGACTAAAGCAGGAATTAACTGGAGCAGAAAATATATAATAGATAGCATTGGACTGATATTATGGCCCTTCACCCAGTGATTTGGGTCAAACCCTGAGAGTTCCCAGGAGGGCCAAGACAAGACATTGTGCTGCATGGGTCCATGGATGAAATGCTGCCACCAAACCCAAATCCATTATGTTAAAGAGAGAGAGAAACCTTTAAGGTGCAGAATCCGAAGGCTGCTACTGGATGGAGGAGTCAGGTGAATCCCCGCTCAAGGCGGGCTGAGTAGTGTGCATCTGGAGACAAACAGCTGGAGGGCTGTGTGGAACAGCACAGGACGGAAGCTGATCAAAAGCAAAGTCAGAGTCAGGCCGAATTTGTAAACGGGCGAGCGGATAAAGTACCTGTGGGACAAAACAACAGAATAGTCAGGATATGCCAGGGTCAAAAGCCAGGAAGACACGGAACCAAGCGTAGTGCCAACAGAGAATCCAAGAGGAGATGTCTTTAATCAGAAGCAGAGGTCACTCACGATCAGGAATACAGGAACTCAGCATACAAGGTAACTAGCCTGATAAATAGGCCCCTAGTTAAGGGAGAAGCACACCTATAAACCAACCCTAGCCAATCCCTAGCCTAGAAGGGTCAAGGGCATAGGTCAAAGGTGTAACACAGGTTAGACAATCTCATGCAATGCACATCTTGTAACATGTTTGAACACTTGGAGCAGTTGTTCCAGGGGTCATACTGCTGTGCCAAGTGTGAGCATATTTTCTTTTTAGATTCTAAGATATTGGATTCGGAAAGAAATATTGTAATATTGTGTGACACTGGAAACCTGGAAAGGAGTTTAGAACTCACAGCACAGGTAGTATGTGGAGTTAATGTTGAAGAGTGTGGAGTTGTAGATAATGAGCGACAGGTAGGCAACTGGGTAACAGTAAGGAGAGGAGCTAGTGGGCAGCGGAAGAGGAAGGCGAGTTCTGAGTTGACTCAGTCCAATAGATTTGCAAGATTGTGTGAAGATATTGATAGCTCAGAACTGGCAATACTGGAGAGGGCTGATTCCTCTAGCAGCCAGGGGAACAGACCTCCTTCCAATTTAGATGGGAAGCAGAGTACGCAGAAACCAAGGCAGGTGGTGGTAATAGGGGACTGCATTATTAGGAGGGTACCTAGGGTAATCTGCCGCCAGGAACGTGCATGCTGAACAATAAGTTGTTTCCCAGGTGCTTGGGGTCAGCATATTGTGGACAGGGCAGACAAGATTGTTGGGAGGGTCTGGAAGCAATCCAGCTGTCTTGGTACATATTGGTACCAATGACAAAGTAGGAGGAAGATGGAGGTCCTTAAAGAATAATATCAGGGATTTAGGGTGCAAGCTCCAGGCAACGACTTCTAGAATAGTGTTTTCTGAAATACTACCTGTGCCATGCACCAGTGCAGGTAGGCAGAGGGAGCTCAGGGAACTTAATGCATGGCTCAAGCATTGGTGTAGAGCACTGGACTGACTTTGCTCTTGGATACAAACTATATAGAAGTGATGGATTGCACCTAAATGGTAGGGGAGCCACCGTGCTAGGGGAGAGAATGCTAAGAAGGTTGGAGGGGCTTTTAAACTAGGAAAGGGGGGTGTGGTATAGAAAGCAAAAAATGGGTAGATAGGAACTGGGTCCAAGTAAATGATCATGGGTTTGGAATAGGGGTGGGGATAAATGTAGTCAATAGGGAGGAACTGCTATTAAAGGAAGATGTAGAAAAAAGGCATGTAGGGGGTAAAATATTTGAAGACTTCAAAATTAATTGTATGCTAGCAAATGCAAGAAGTATGGTAGAGAAAACAGAACTAGAATTGCTGGCGGTTACTGAGCATTTGGACATAACTGGTATAACTGAAACATGGTGGAATGATACGCATGATTGGGCTGTAAATATAGAGGGCTATTCCCTGTTTAGGAGAGACAGGATTAATTGACAAGGGGGAGGTGTGTGTTTATATTAGAAGCCAGAGCTAAATCCGAATATAAGGTGTGATATTAGTGAGGAAACTGGCCATAATATGGAGTCCTGGTGGGTAGAAATTGAGGCTAAATGTGCTGTAAAAGGTAAAAAAGGCGTTAGTGGGTATATGCTACAAACCACCAAATATTGATGAGAATGCTGAGGCACAACTGCTATTGCAAATGAGGAAAGCTGTGCAGCTTGAGCATACTATAATTAAGGGAGATTTTAACTATCCAGATATCAACTGGAATAATGAGACCTGTCTGAGTGCTAAGGGAAGCAGGTTTGTAGGCATGCTTAGGGAAAGCTGCATGTCACAAATGGTGGAAGTTCCGACCAGAAATAAAAATGTATTGAACCTAGTGATAATGAATAACATAGAAATGATATCCAATATTAAGGTAAGTGAGCATTTGGAAACGGTGATCACAACATGGTTACATTTGAGATTAGTTTGGCAAAGCAAAACTGTATAGGTTCAACCAAAACTCTTAATTTTAAAAAAGCCAACTTCAAATTGTTAAGGGCTTCAATGCAACACATAGACTGGGATATTTTATTTAAAGGCAAAAAATACTGAGGAAAAATGGTCAGAATTCAAATTTAGGTTGTAGAAATGTACCCAACAGTATATAACATTGGGTAACAAATGCAAAAGAAGTAGATCACAGCCATTGAGATTAACTGCACATAAAAAGAAGAAAATGGCAAAGGGAAAAAAAGCATTTAAACTATATAAGTCTGAAGGAACTGAACAACCTTTCCTAAAATAAACGGAGTGCAACAAAGATTACAAATAGCCAATTAGGTTCACAAAAATAGATAATGAAACTGCAATTGCAAGGGAGAGCAAAATTAATTCAAAAAAGTCTTTCAAATATATAAATAGCAAAAAACTTAAGAGGGAGCGCATTGGACCTTTCAAAATTAGATGGGTGAGTTGATTAGAGAGGATAAGGAAAAAGCTGATATTCTAAACACTTTCTTTGCATCAGTATATTCAAGGAATGGTAGAAGAGCCTCATCAAGTAAATAAAACAATACAATTATCAGATATTAGGTTAACACAAGAAAAGGTCATGGAAAGACTGAATAATATTAAGACTGACAAAGCACCGGGTCCTGTGTTATACACATACCTGGGAACTTTCAGTTGAGGGCTACCCGGAGGGTAGTCCTCTGTTCAGCAGGGGGTAACAAAATGACGCTAATCGCGTCAAAAAGGGGCGGGGCTTAACTCGAGTGTGTGTGGGGGGGTTTAACCCTTTGAGTGCCAGAGTGGTACGGAATGCATTGCAAAGCAATGCATTCCGTACCACTCTGGCACTCAGAGGGTTAAATGTGTCACACAGAAGGCTGGGGACGGAGGCACAACGGGAGAAAAAGCAGATGTGGCAGAGTTTCAATAGAAACTCTCCACATCCGGAGGAATCTGCCTCTGCCCCGGAGACCCGGTAAAGCTCTGTCAGAACCAGAGTCTCCGGGGCAAATCCGGAAAGTTCCCAGGTATGGTTATACATCCAAGGGTACTTCAGGATTTCAGTGCAGTGTTAGACCCCTCTTTTACTCTTTAAAGATTCTATCACCACAGGCTCTGTGCCACAAGGTCAGCCACAAGAAGGGAACTAAAACAGAACCTGGGAATTATAGACCCATGAGTTTGACCTCTATAGTGGGAAAACTGCTAGAAGGGGCAATAAGGGATTATATTCAGGATTACACCACCAAAAATAAGATTATTAGCAGGAATCAACATGATTTTATGAGGAATAGATCATGCCAAACTAATCTTTTCAGCTTCTTAGAAGAAGTACGCTTCATAGATAATGGTAAGACAGTTGATGTAGTATATCTAGATTTTGCAAACGCAATTGATACAGTGCCACACAGAAGGCTGGGGTATAAAATAAGGAAATTGGGGCTAGGGGATAACCTTTGCAATTGGATAGAAAACTGGTTGAAGGATAGAGAACAGTGTTTGGCTATAAATGGACAATTCTCCAATTCAGTTAAAGTTGAAAGTGGACTACCTCAGGGTTCAGTACTAGGTCTACTGTCCCAAAAAAATGTTTTTCTCAGTTTTGTAGAGTTTAAAATATGAATCAATATGCTCCAAACCCTATCTTTCAAACCGCAATGGTTTGAGTGATATAGGGATTGAAAGTTCCCCCCTCTCCCCCTTCTCCTTATTTCAGCGTCTAGCTGACAGCAGGAGATCCCGGTCCGGGGACCAGCATGCGGCTCTGCAGCAGAGCCGAAATCGCATTATTGCTAAAGAATTCATTCATTGGAAAGGTCTACAAAGTATGCTTGCAAACCAGGCATACTTTTTAGACCTTTCCAATAAATGAATTCTTTAGCAGTAAAGCAATTTCAGCTCTGCAGCAGAGCCTCCTCGAATCGTACGACTCGATTCTCCTGCTGTCAGCTGACATAAGGGGAGGGAGGGGGGAACTTTGAATCCTTATATCTCTCAAACCATAATGCTTTGAGAGATAGAGTTTGGAGCATATTGATTAATATTTTAAACTCTACAAAACTGGACATATTTTTTGGGGGGACATTACTGTCCTTTTAAAGTGGTAGTAATGTTTCACAAAAACACCAGCTCCAATTTTCATAGTATTTGAGCCATAGAGAGTGTTATTTCATTACTGTGAGCGTTGTAGTTCAAGAATAATTCAATGATAAACTTTTATCACGGTGCCCGTGATTCGTGCTACTCTGTGTCTGTCACTTGCTGAGTATTCATGATTGGCTGTCTGTCATTAGCCCTCCTCACACAGCCTTTTTAAACCCAGGTTGAGCACTTCCAGGTTGCCCTTTCGTGGTGTTTCTGTCTCCACTCTGCCTGACCTGCTTGTCAGATCTCTGGGCCTGTTTCCAGTGTTCCTGTATGTTACGATCCGGTGTTCCAGTGTTCCTGTACGTTAACGTTCCGGTGTTCCAGGGTTCCAGTGTTCCTGTACGTTAATGTTCCGGTGCTCCAGCGTTCCAGTGTTCCTGTATGCTAACGTTCTGGTGTTCCAGTGTTCCAGCGTTCCTGTGTGCCTGTGTTCCGGGGTTCCTGTGCTCCAGCACCATGCGGGTTAACCTGTACGGGTTCCTGAGTCTCGCGCTCCAGCTGTCTCTCCGGCGACATTGTTCTCCTCGCTATTGCATACACATTGTTGGTTCCAGCGTGCGGACGCTGGTTTACTCCACTAAACCTGGTTGCAATATACATTGTTGGTTCCAGCGTGCGGACTCTGGTTTACTCCACTAAACCTGGTTGCAAGATACATTGTTGGTTCCAGGGTGCGGACGCTGGTTTGCTCCACTAAAACCGGTTGCAATACACATTGTTGGTTCCAGCATGCGGACGCTGGTTTGCTCCACTAAAACCGGTTGCAATACACATTGTTGGTTCCAGCGTGCGGACGCAGGTTTACTACACTAAACCTGATTGTGATATACATTGTTGGTTCCAGCGTGCGGACGCTGGTTTGCTCCACTAAGCCTGGTTGCGATATACATTGTTGGTTCCAGCGTGCGAACGCTGGTTTGCTCCACTAAACCTGGTTGCGATATACATTGTTGGTTCCAGCGTGTGGACGCTGGTTTGCTCCACTAAACCTGGTTGCGATATACATTGTTGGTTCCAGCGTGCAGTCGCTGGTTTGCTCCATTAAACCTGGTGGCGCTATTTACCATTAGTCCCAACGTGCGGACGTTGGTTTGCTCCTTAACATCCAGTACTGTGGTCAGTCGCTGTCCACTTCCTTGCAGTTGTCTGATTATCCCTGGAAATAGACTTCTGCTGATTAAGGTCTCTATACTTATGCTCTCTGCTGTCTTAGTCACCTGACAGCTGGTCTACTTGCTCAGGCTGCCCTGCCCGGTATTGGTGAGGCCGGTAGAACCTTTGATCCATCCTGTAGGTTGCCTCACCTGGTATTGGCAGGGCCGGTAGAGCCTACTACAGTACTCCTTTGGGCTGCCCTGCCCGGTATTGGTAAGGCCGGTAGAACCTTGTATTCACCATCTTTAAGGTTGCCTTACCCGGTATTGGCAGAGCCGGTAGAGCCTACATTCAGCATTCCATTGGGCTGCCTTGCCCGGTATTGGTAAGGCCGGTAGAACCGGTATATGTCATCTCACGGTTGCCTTACCCGGTATAGGCAAGGTCGGTAGAGCCTGTCATTAAACTGTCACTTGGGTTGCCTAGCCCGGTATTTAGGCAAGGCCGGTAGAACCTATTGTATGTTCTATTACTGTTGTATTGTTATGTATGTTTACCCTACGGGGACTGCCTTTCACTTTTAATAAAGTTAAATTATTTTACCAAACCTTAAGTCTGAGAGTCTTCAAAAACCGTGACAGTACGAAAGGGCCATGACCTCAGACACTAAAAGTGACGGTAACGCACAGAATATCCATTGGAGGATGGATATGCACAAGCAACGTTTGGATCAGCTAGCGGTTGCTATCCAAACTATTCTTGAACGCACGGTACTTGCGGATAAGTCTGGTGCTAACCCGGTGGTCCTGCCAATTCTGACACCGGAGAATAAATCTAAGCCCTCAGGGGCCGCAGTCAAAGGGTTAACGGCTTCTGCACCCTTGCCACTGAGATATGACGGTGACCCTCAATTATGCAGAGGGTTTATTAATCGACTTATGTATGGAATTGACGGCACACACATTTCCTAGTGATCGCAGCAAGGTCGGGTTCATGATATCCCTGCTGACTGGCAGAGCATTGGCTTGGGCCAACCCACTTTGGGAAAACGCTAAACCTTGCACAAAGAATTTCTGTGGTTTTGTGCAATCTTTTCGGAGAGTATTTGAGCCTCCTGGTAGAACTACCTCTGCTGCTAAACGTCTCATGGAGATACAACAGGGCAGGCTCACGGTTGGCGATTATGCTATTGAATTCCACTCCTTGGCAGCAGAGTTAGAATGGAATAACGAGGCCCTGTTGGCAGCCTTTGCTCAAGGATTGAGTGGCCAGATTAAAGATGAGATTGCAGCAAAAGATTTACCTACTGACCTAGATGATTATATCGAATACGTGATTGTAATTGACTCCAGAATACGTGAAAGATTAACCGCCAGAGAGCGACAAGTACGGTTAAAGAATAATGGGTCCAGTAGCATATTTTGCCCACCCAACCCTCCCTCTGCATCCAAACCTAGTGAACCTATTTTGGAACCAAGTGAACCTATGCAGGTGGGGTTCACTAGGTTAACTAAGGAGCAGAGAAGGTATTGCAAGACACAAGGATTATGTCTGTATTGCGGGAAAAATGGCCACCTGTTAACATCTTGTCCGGTACGTCAGGGAAACGAACACACCTAGGGTGCCTTGGGGGACAGGCCCTAGGTGGTGTCCAATCGTCCCCATTGTTGGGCACACTTAAACCCACCATACAGGTGGTATTGTCATGAGCACAACGCTCGGTTGAGGTTTTGGCCTTGGTTGATTCTGGTGCTGCTGGGTATTTTATGGACAATACCTTTGCTGAATTGCATGGGGTACCACGGATTCAGAGAGAAATCCCTCTTGCTATTGAAGCAATTGATGGCAGACCTTTGGAACCCGCCCAAGTTACTTTTGAAATGATGCCCTTGTCCATGACTATTGGGGCTCTTCACAAGGAGGAGCAGCAATTCCAATTGATTAATTCTCCTCACCATGCTGTGATTTTGGGCTTTCCTTGGTTACAGTTGCACAACCCACAATTTGATTGGCAGAAATGTGAGATTGCTGCTTGGTCTCAGTTCTGTATAGATAAGTGCGTTACCCATCCTTTTAAGGTCTTGTGCACCTCCCCTTCACTATCTGATGCCTACCAGCAGTTTAGCGACGTTTTCAGTAAGGGAGAGGCTGGCGCCCTACCTTCTGCTGATTAAGGTCTCTATACTTATGCTCTCTGCTGTCTTAGTCACCTGACAGCTGGTCTACTTGCTCAGGCTGCCCTGCCCCGTATTGGTGAGGCCGGTAGAACCTTGATGATCCATCCTGTAGGTTGCCTCACCCGTTATTGGCAGGGCCGGTAAAGCCTACCACAGTACTCCTTTGGGCTGCCCTGCCCGGTATTGGTAAGGCCGGTAGAACCTTGTATTCACCATCTTTAAGGTTGCCTTACCCGGTATTGGCAGAGCCGGTAGAGCCTACATTCAGCATTCCATTGGGCTGCCTTGCCCGGTATTGGTAAGGCCGGTAGAACCGGTATACGTCATCTCACGGTTGCCTTACCCGGTATAGGCAAGGCCGGTAGAGCCTGTCATTAAACTGTCACTTGGGTTGCCTAGCCCGGTATTTAGGCAAGGCCGGTAGAACCTATTGTATGTTCTATTACTGTTGTATTGTTATGTATGTTTACCCTACGGGGACTGCCTTTAACTTTTAATAAAGTTAAATTATTTTACCAAACCTTAAGTCTGAGAGTCTTCAAAAACCGTGACAAGTTTCTCCCTCCTGCCCCTTTTACCTAGTGTAAGCCCCCACTCCTCAGATGTGGAATCCAGTCCATAGACCAGACAGCTCACATCAAGGGTCAATATTCTTACTGTGAGAACAATGAAAACCCTGCCCCCCTTGACAGGTTTTTCAGTTTTTTCCCTTATCTTAATTGAAGATTGTCTCTCTCTGCAATCTACCTGGACACTCCCTGCTGTTCTAAGCTGAGCAGTGTTACATCAGTAGAAGGGGCGGGAGGGGGATATTTTATCATTCAATTACTCTTGAACTACGACTCTGACAGAATTGAAATAACAATCTCCAAGGCCCAAATACTATGAAGATTAATTAGAGCTGCTTTTATTATGAAACATTACTATCCCTTTATGGGGTGGCAGTTCCCCTTTAAAATCACCTTTATTAGAATAATAGGTAGCAATGCAAATAGCTAGAATAATGAGAATAAGCAGAGGGTGACGGAAAAGGCCCGATACTCTATCAGAAATAGGAGTCTGCCAATGGGTCAACCACAGCTGCTGGAGACTAGGCCGGAGCCAACTTGTATTCTCAATGGTAATGAGTGGAGTCCGGATATGACACGAAGTCTCCCGCTAGGTAGCTACAACAGAGAATACTGACTGACACCTGCAGTCAGGAAGAGCTCATCTCCAATAAGGGATTGCAATAATGGAGATACTAACTCACGCCTACAGTCAGTAAGGCCGGAGTCTACCAGCGCCCCAGGTCTGCACCAGAATAGGTGTCTGTGGGGAACAGGCAACACAGAGGAGCGAACAGACAGAGCCACCGGTCAGCACCAATTAGGATAGTCAGACAAGCCAGGATCATACACGGATCGGATAGTCAGCCAGAGCCACATGTCTGCACCAGATAGGATGTCCAATAATAGTAGGCAACACTGGGAGGATAGTTTGACAGAGCCCCAGGTCAGCACCAGGTTGGATAGTCAGACAAGCCAGGGTCATACACAGAGCGGGTAGTCAGCCAGAGCCACAGGTCTGCACCAGATTGGATGTCTATAGCCAAAGGAGCACACAGGTCAGCACCAGAATGGATAGTCAGACAAGTCGGGTTATACATGGAATACAGGAACAACAGGAACTAGCATTGCACTGAACAACAATGTAAGGGTACTTTAATTAGGATCCAGTTCCTTTTAAAGGCAGTCAGGAAGTAGATGGGTGGAGCTCTCTGCTCCAAACAGTATAAACCAGAGCCCTGCGACATATAGCAACCTCGCACCCGACAATGACGCATGGAATCGAGATGCATCAGAACTCTGACCCTAGCCCGCGTCAATACCAGGAGCAGGTCTGCTTTAAACGAGGACACAGACGGACACCAAGCGCGCCTAGGCCCTGTCACCAGAGTGACGCCGCAGTGACATTTCAAGCCATATATTACTTGCGTCAACCCACAAGGCGTTGCTGTATTTAAGGTAACTGTGCCAGTAATTAGCTAGACAGATAGTACATAGATATCCCTACCTAGTATAGATGAGCATATAGTGAAACAAAAATGTAAATAATAATTCTTTAATATGATAAATCACAATATATAAAAAATCCACATATTCTGATAAGATACACGATATCTAGGTAGTTTAAATATACATCTAAAAAGTCTTTTAGTGGTACCACTAGGCTAAATCTGAAGATATAGATACAACCCTCAGCGCTATTAGGTGTAGGTCTTTCGAACTGGCTTGTGTTAAGTCTCCCAACTGTAGATATAGGCATCCAACCTCTCGCTCTCCCGGCCTCATAGAAAATACTTCAAACCTACTTGTTTGTATGGCAGTGTCTCACCGGGACCAATTGGTTGCAAGGGTGCCTACCTCCGGTGGCCGCTGTGTGTAGAGTTGTGCAGCTACCAAAGCTCACCGGGTATATGCGGATAGAGCGAAGTTCAATTGGTTGCAATGAGCAATCAAGATCTTGTTAAGAAGGATTCATTCCAAGGCCTAATCAAATGACCAGGGGACACCCCTTGAGGCTAGAGGAAAGGAGTTTTAGACTTCAGCAGAAGAAGGTTTTTTTTTTACAGTGAGGTCTGTTAAATTATGGAATTCCTTGCCCAAGGATGTGGTTATGGCAGATACAATGGATACATTTAAGTGAACATTCTATACATTTCTTTCAAAAGGGAACATACAGGGTTATACTGTGTATTAGTAGGCAAACCAGGAAGGTCTGATAAAGACTAACGTATTTGGTAGCAGGAAAGATATATAATTCTCATTTCTCTGGGTTATGAGGCAAGGGTTGAACTTGATGGACTTGTGTCTTTTTTCAACCTAAATTACTGTTACATCTCAAAAGACAGAGTCTTATGTGTGGAAACTTCCTCCTCCTCCTCCAGCTCAATCTGTAGAAGATATTCAAGGGTTAACAGGAGAACCAATTAGGTTGGATATCTTCACATAAATAGATAAAATTACATTTGAGAACTTTAAACTATATTAGGTATTGACACGCTACTTCAATCAATCAATCCCGCATAATTGTGCAAAAATATATATAATTTAAGTGTAAACAACAATTATATAAATGAGTGACCAGCAATTACAATATATATACAGTAACTCAAACCACAATTCTCACCATTAGCATTACCAGCAATTAAAGGGTTAACCACACATAGGTATATTGAACTCAGCAGAATAGAAAAGGATAATTGAGCCTTACAATTAATTAAAATACAGTTGGCAGCAGCATATATAAATACCTCTACCCCAGAAACTGTATAAACTATGCTAATTGAGGTTTAAGGTATGTTGTCAGGTGAGTCAGCTTTAATATTAACCAAGATCCTCTGACAATTTCCTTATACCATATATAATAACCAAATTAAGAGACTAACTGGAAGAAAATCCCAGATTTAAATCACTATAATTTAATTATCTACTGATTTCAAATATTGCATACTTTCTGAATAAAACATATAAATTGCATTTGTATAGCTAATAATAAATTATACCAAGAATATACTCAGAATCAATCTAATAATATATGTATAGACAGCATACCTAACTTCATGCAAAATATATCATACACATGACCATAGCAATCCTATGTAAAGCATGTATGGTACTTTAAGGGTTAATCCACTTAGAAATATATGATACCACACTATCACAGTGCCTGTGATTCCTGTCAGTCTCATCTGTGGCAAACACTGATTTGCTGTGTTGGTTTGGCCCGCCCCCTGGTGACCTTTTTATACCTGGCTATCACATCTGTCAGATGCCCTTTTGTGGTGTTTCTGAGCCAGTTATACTGTTGCTGTGTTCCTGTGTTCCGGATTCCTGTGTACCGACTCGGCTTGCCCTGACTATTCTCCTGTGTTCCTGCTTGTGTATGATCCGGCCCGTCTGACTACCACCCTTGGATCCTGACCCGGTTTGGCTGACGTTCCTGCTTGTGTATGACCCGGCTTGTATGACTACCTCCTGCGTGCTCCGACCCGGCCTGGCTGATTCCCGCTCCGAAGATCGACTCCTGCTTGCTACAGTGACCTGCGTTCCAGTTGTCGCCGCCGCAACATTTCTATCTGCTGTTCCAGCTTTTGGTGTGACTGCCTTGCCTGGTGTACTCCGATCAGTGCAGTGTATCTACCTGTGCAGAGTTGTGCGTTTGTACGCCTCCCTCATACTGCAGAGCCTCGCTATACCACTGAAAAGCCTCGAGTAAAAGTGCTATTTAACCCTAGCAGTGCCGCCTGGGTTCCACTCTTTCTCTACTCCCGTAAGAGTCTCGTTCTCGGTGATACTCCTGCTGAGTTGGCCGCTCTCCGTCGGCAGCTCTGTACATACTTGCAGAGTATTCACATCCGTTGGGCCGGTTGGGTGCCTAAGGCTCTCTCTCTCGTAATACTGGGCGATTCCGTTATACAGAGTGGCGGCAGGCACAGGCGTCAGCATTAGCAAATCCGGTAACTACGCCTGTGGGGCTGTTGGCTCTTGCGTGTCATATCCCGGTATCCGGTTAAGTCTGAGGAGGCTTGGCAGCTCTCGCATTGCAGGCCGGTTCCAATCACGCCCGTGGGGGCTATTTGCACTTGCACTAGCTGAAGCAGTTCCAGTAGGTATGCCCGAGGGGGCTAAGTGGATTCCTGTGCTTCTTCTTACTGAACACCGTGGCGAGGCAGTCCTGTATTCAGCCTATGATGAACTTTGTTTCCAGCACAGCTTTATAACACCCAGGGCGTTCCAAACATCCACATCTGAGACTGACTGTTATCAAGGACTTAACCCTCTGTGGGTATATTCAATTCTACTGCTGTGTATTTGTACATGTAATTCATTTGTGCATTTACCATTGTATCTACCAGTCCCTACTGCTGGTGTATATCAACCGCCACTAGAGGGCATACTTCTGCCTTATCTTATTCTAATAAATTGTGTTTTTATTTCACACACTGGTCTGAGAGTCTTTAAAAACCGTTACACACACCCAAGATGGCGACTTCTTTTGTCTAGTGTGAGGTTTAAATAAACTTCTCACTGTACAAAAATTTATACCCAAAACACACACAAAGAAATCCAAATAAACACCTCAAATTAAATAGACAAATAGCAGTTGAAGGGTTAATAACCGAATTCAAAGAATTTCCCCAGAACAAATATTAGCTATAATAACCTTTTTAGAAACACAATATATTCTAGAAATATCCACGATTACATTTACTAATTAATTTATAAACAAGGATAACTAGATTTCACGGCTAGTCTATTTTAAAATTATCTGGCAAAATATAACTGTGATGAACAGGACTGTCACAGGTCACATGCCGCAAGAGGTGGAGCCTCTCCTTCCCCTGGCTGGGATCACGTGGACACTTAATGCTGAATGGTATAGCGAGAATACCTTCCCCAGCTGTCACGCTCCTTCAGATCGTTCCTCCTACCATCATCCCTATTGGCTGCTGCAGGCTTTATCTACCTGGGTCAACCTCCTAGTCTTGCTCGATTTTAGCTCCAGTATTCTGAGGGTCTTTGTCGCAGAGTTCCTGAATCCGTTTACCGAACCTTGCCTTGATTTTCGATCTTGTCTCCTGCCTTCTGTCTTGGATCTCGACCCGGCTTCTCTCCTGACTACGTCTCCGTCTGATTCCCTGGCTTCTTGTCTTCGAATCGGCTTGACCTCGGCTATCTTCGACCACGCTTTTCCTACGACTCCTTCAGCTGCGCAACAGGAGTCCCTTCAACTGCTCCCAAGCTCTGACTCAGGCTGATCTTATCGTCCAGATCTGACTCTCTAGCTTCTCTACCTATTGTTCGACTCCAGTCTGCTCGACCCTACACCTCAGGCTCTCCAGTTGAGTCAGGTAGCCATCACCAGTTGCTCCGGTGACTGCCCCGGCCAGTCGAGGGTGTAGGGACTCGACATCTTCCTGCCTTCCACCTGTCCAACTAGTCAACTGGGTCGACCCCGACATCTGATCGATCCCCCCAATACCTCCGACTAGTTGAGGGCAGCTGACATTCCCGGCCTGTACTTCTGTAGACGGGGTCGAGCTCGACATCTGGTCGACCCTTCCTAACCTCCGATTAGTGGAGAGCAGTGGAGTTGTAGTCCTTTGACCATCCCGCCAAGTCGACTACTCTATCCAGAGTAGTCCTTTCTCAAACATCTTCAGTGTTTGTCGACTGGACCATCCTATCCTGTCTCAAACTACTTCTGTGTTTGTCCATCTCAGAGACTGACACCTACTCAGAGGCTCAGAGCTGCTGATTACAGCCAGCTTGAGTGTTTTATGGTTCTGGAAGGGGGCTGCTAGGCTGAAATTGTCCACTTCCTCTCCCCCTTTGTATGAGATTCCTACAGGAGGTTTTATGGTTACAGCTATGCACTGGCAATGTATACAGGGTGGCTGCCAGGCTGAAAGTGTTCACTTCCCATCCCCCTTTTGTAACCTTTGTTTAATGTCAATGTGGGGACCGCCCCTTTATCACGGTGCCCGTGATTCTGACTATGCGACATTCCTACTTCCGGGTTTGTCTTGGCTGCCTCTTATTGGTTCTGGCTTGCTAGTGTTACGGTTCAGTACACTCAGACACGTTAGGTTTAGGTAAAAACACAGCTTTATTGAAGCACACAAGGAATAGTGTAACCCTCACGGGTCCAGTAAGTAGCATCAACTGACACAAGACAGGCTACAAGTGGTTACCCACACGGGTCCAGTAAAGTGCACAACACAATACTGACACAGGTCAGGTAAATCTTGATACAGTGTATGAGTATGATATACAGTGGAGCCACTGGCAGAGTGGCTAGCAATGACTTCAGACAATGTCACTAACGCCACAGGCGGTGACAATGACCTAAGTAATGGAGGCAAAGCTTACTAGCACGGTTCCACTACGGTGGGAGCCCACCATGGACTACAAAGGCAAATCAGAGCTCGTGCCAACCGGAGGCCCAACGGATAGATCGACACCAGTGCTCTTGCTATGACCCAAAGGGTTAATGTGCTCACATAAATGGCAGACAACCAGAAGCGCCCAACTGATCTACTAAACAGTACGCCCTGGGTATAGGTAGAAAGCACACTACTATAGCAAGTGGATTCGAGGCAGCGACCCCGAAGGGGTTAATAATCGCTATGGTCTGGATAACGGCAACCACGGAGCACGCCCAACTGAACTTAAGGCGACCAAGCGATGTAGCACAGAGTAATAGGATACAGGCACACTGAGACTCTGAGCCAACTGGTAATAAGGACAGGGTACCGGAGTACCGGAGACGTGAGACACACTTAGAGGGAACTGTGCACTGTAAGCAGCCGGAACTGCCAGGTAAGTCCAATGAACAAGCTGAGAGCAGGAACCAAAGCCAACTGGTGCAGTAACCAGCACAGGAACGTAGCCAAGCTGAGTCGGAGCAGGAAGCAGGAACGTCAATCTTGCCGGGTCGGGACACAGAGCAGGAACGTCGATCTCGCCAGGTTGGTACACGGATCAGGAACGTCAGCCAGGCCGGGTCAGAACAGGAAGCAGGAACATCAGCCAATCCGAGTCGGTACACAGAATCAGGAGCAATGACTAATGGCGTGGTCAGGCAGTCCGGGGTCATACACTGGATCAGAATCACAGAACTAGCGCTAGGCATCAGGTACACCACGAAAGGGCCTTAGCCAAGTGACAGCCCAGGGTATAAAAAGGTTGTCACTAGGAGGAGCAATACAGCGCAGCCAATAGGAGAGCAGCAACATAGAGATGGACAGAATGTCTCTCAGATCATCGGCGCCGTGATAGCTAGCCCCTCCCAGGGCTTGCCTTTATATACGCCCTCCTGTCACTAGGCTGATGCCCTTTCGTGGTGTTCCTGACCTGACGTTTGTATCTGTGTTCCAGTTCCGTGTATGATTCGGTTTCGTCTGACCTTGCTCCTGTCTCCGCACTCAATGTACTGATCCAGGCTTTGTCTGACTACCGCTCTCTGTGTACCGATCCAGGCTTTGGCTGACTACCACTCTCTGTGTACCGATACAGGCTTTGGTTGATTACCGATCTCTGTGTACCGATCCAGGCTCTGGCTGACTATCGCTCTCTGTGTACCGATCCAGGCTTTGGCTATTCAGCCTAGTGTCCGATTGTCGCTAGTGCTTCTGTTGTCCCGGTTGTGCCCTAAGCCTTGCCTCTACGGTAGATGCCAGTCAGTGTTTACTGTTGCCTCCGGTTGCGCTTACTCTCAGCCTATGCCTTATTGCAGCCTCCGTTACGTGCTATACGACCTGTGCCTTCCGGTCACTAGCGGTGTTACCACTTGTCAGTCTGCTCCTAACCATTGCCTCCAGTCGCGTTACTCTCAGCCTGTGCTTATTTGCAGCCTCCGTTACGTGCTATACGGACTGTGCCCTCCGGTCACTAGCGGTGTTACCACCTGTCAGTCTGCTCCTACTGTTGCCTCCAGTTGCACTACTCCAAGCTTGTGCCTCCTTGCAGCCTCCGTTACGTGCTATACAGCCTGTGCACTCCGGTCACTAGCGGTGCTACCTCCTGTCATTCCGTATATTCCGCTATCTCCATTTGTGCTACTTCTGGGCTGCCTTACCCAGTTATAGGTAAGGCCGGAAGAGCCTCCTCTATTCCTTGTTGTCACCACTTACTAGGCTGCCTTACCCGGTTATAGGTAAGGCCGGTAGAGCCTCTTCTATTCCTTGTTGGCACCACTTACTAGGCTGCCTTACCCGGTTATAGGTAAGGCCAGTAGAGCCTCCTCTATTCCTCATACTCCAGTTACTAGGCTGCCTTACCCGGTTATAGGTAAGGCCGGTAGAACCTATTCACCTCCCTACACTGAGGTGCCTGCCCTGCAGTATAGTTCCATCCTCGGGCCTTTCCAGTTCTGTACTGCTGAGGTTTCGTTTCTGTCTACGTTCCAGTCACTTTTGTATATTGTGTCTACTATATTGCCCTGACCTGTGTCGGACCTTATATCTGTCCTCTGTGTAAGTCTGGACCCGTGTAGGGCCTTGTTGTGCTTTATATTGTTTTAATAAAGCTTCCTTGTTTTATTTTACCAAATTGTGTTCAGTAAAACCGTGACAGTACGAAAGGGCCATGACCTCAGACAAAACTGGTGAGGGTAGTTCCCAGAATCTCCTCTGGAGACTGGATGCTCAGGAATAATGGTTAGACCAGTTGTCTATGGCTATCCAGACCATTCTGGAATGCACTGCCTGTCTCGAGAGACCTGTACAACCTTTGGTGGCCACTCCAGTTCCGGCACCATTGGCACAAGCAAGTACACCCAGTTCCTCCCCTAAAGGGCTTTCCGCTACTGCTCCACTTCCTCTGAGATATGATGGGGAGCCAACCCTTTGCCGAGGGTTTCTGAACCAACTAGAAATCTTTCTTGAACTAGTGCCGCAGGCATTTCCCAGTGATAGAAGCAAGGTGGGATTCATGATCTCACTACTCACGGGCAAGGCCCTAGCCTGGGCAAATCTGATTTGGGAGACTGGTAAACCAATTACTAATAACTTTGCCGAGTTTGTAAAGGCCTTCCGTAGTGTTTTTGAGGTTCCTGGGCGTGCCACCTCTGCTGCCAAGAATCCAACAGGGCACACGTACTGTTTCCGATTATGCCATTGAATTTCGTACACTCGCAGCAGAGGTAGGTTGGAACGACGAGGCGCTTCTCGATGCTTTCACTCAAGGTCTCGAGGACAAAATTAAGGATGAAATTGCGGCCAGAGACTTACCGGAGGGCCTAGACAATTTCATTGATTATGCTATCCCGATTGACTCTCGTATAAGGGAGCAGAGCCTATATAAGGATCATAAAGCAAGATCCACTAGCGAATTGGGTACTAGGGTTAATTTCCCACCCATACCTCCCTCTCCTCCCATACCTCCGGGTACTGCTACAGGGAGCATAGAACCTATGCAAGTGGGTTTCACACAATTGCCCAAGGAAGAATGCTCCATTGGTCTGGGGATGGTAGGCAGATGAAAAGGACAGCTGAATGCCCATCTGTTTACAAAATGCTCTCCAAAACCTGGACACAAATTGACTCCCACGTTCCGACACTAGCACTCTCGGTACCCCATGCAACCGGAACACCTCCTTAGAATAGACAACTGCCAGCTCCTGGGCCGAGGGAAGGCCAGGAAGGGGTACGAAGAGAGACATTTTAGAGAATTTATCAACCACCATAAGGATGAAAGAGTAACCCCTGGACACTGGCAATTCTCCCAGGAAATCAATGGATACGTGGGACCAAGGTTGTTCACCATTCGGTACTGGTTGGAGTAAGCCCACTGGTAGGTGTCTAGGGGTTTTGGCACGAGCACAGGTGGTACAGGCTGCAGTGAATGCGGAGCAGTCGGCCCGTAGGGAAGGCCACCAAAATATTTGTCAAAGAGACCAAATTAATTGATCCCTACCAATATGCCCAGCAGCATTAAATGGTAGGTTTCAAGCAAGCGAGTATGAAATGGCTCAGCTACAAAACACTTCCCTACTGGGGTATCTGGGGGCGCCGCAGCCTGGTTAGCCAGAATTTCCTCCCCCAGTGGCGAAGTGATGCTAGTACATAGGGTAGCCAAGATGCGATCAGGCTGAATGATGGGTACGGGAACCTCATGTAACGGTTTTGTAAGATACTCAGACCAGGAGGTTAGAATAAAACACAGTTTTATTGAAAAAACAAGGAACACTGCCCACTATAGGCTAAATTGGCAATGACAGGTAAATGGATATAGATAATGGATGCCCTCTCAGGCACAATATAGTGAAGGAGCATATACTGTCACAAGACAGGCAAAATAAGAAACAGTAGTGGCACAAGGGTTAATGTCCTCAGTAGGTAATCAGTCTCTGTTGTGGTCTGTTTAGACAATGCCCAGTAGATGGTAAGAGCAACAAGAGACTGTGGTGCAAGGTGTGGAAGCACCTTAGCAGTGAGGCAGAACTGACACACTCCAAGGACAGGCAATGAGCGAGATACCCAACACTCTGCAAGAGCTGAATGGAACTAGAGCCAAAAGCACCCTTCTGGTGCGGTAACGGAGTCACAAGCACTGCAAGAGCTGAATGGAACCAGAGCCAATAGCACCCTTCTGGTGCAGTAACGGAGTCACAAACGCTGCAAGAGCTGAATGGAACCAGAGCCAATAGCACCCTTCCGGTGCGGTAACGGAGTCACGAACACTGCAAGAGCTGAATAGTACCAGAGCCAATAGCACCCTTCCGGTGCGGTAACGAAACCCTGTACACTGCGAGAGCAGAAGGAATCGCCCAACAGCACCACTCGGTGCAACGACTGCTATACTGTGCAAGTAAGGTGTTAAGCGGAAGCACAGTTAACGGAGGCCACATATGCTCTGCAAGTGTAACGGAAGGCTCGGTATAACGGAGGCAACAGTGCTCAGCAACTGTTAACGGACAGGCTCAGTAACGGAGGCAACAGTGCTCAGCGAGTGTTAATGGACAGGCTCAGTATCGGAGGCAACAGTTCTCAGCAAGTGTTAACGGACAGGCTCAGTATCAGAGGCCACAGTGCTCAGCAAGTGTTAACGGACAGCCCAGTGTATGGAGGCAACAAGCTCTGCAAGTGTTAACTGGATGTTCAGTCTGCACAGCATTGCACACAAGCCAAGCCGGGTCAATCACGGAGCAGGAAGGTCAGCCAAGCCGGGTCATTCATGGAGCAGGAACCAATAAGAATAGTCAGACAGGCCAAATCGGTACACAGGAAGGCAGGAACACAGCAACGGTAGCACTGGTACAGGAACACCACGAAAGGGCACCTGACAGGTGCCAGAGGCCCGGTATATGAAGGCCACACCGGGCGGGCTAAACAAGCTCCGCCAATGGGAGCGCACCACAGCAGAGAGTGACAGAGAGATCACGGGAACCGTGATACCTCATCCTTATCCATCTCTGGCCCAAATTGCCTGGACAGGGCATCAGCCCTAACATTCTTGGAGCCAGGCAAGTAAGATACGATAAAGCTAAAGCGGGATAGAAACAAGGCCCATCTGGCCTGACGTGAGGACAATCTTTTAGCTTCTGAGAGATATGTCAGATTTTTGTGGTCTGTCAGGATTAATACAGGAGTTCTCATACCTTCCAGCAAGTGACGCCATTCTTTCAGAGCGAGAATGATAGCCAGGAGTTCTCTGTCCTCAATCTCATAGTGACTCTGGGCACTAGACAGTTTTTTAGAGAGAACCCACATGGTCTCAGAGTACTCCCGGTAACCGGACACTGTGACAGTACTGCCCCTACCCCATTCTCAGAGACATCAACCTCCAACGTAAATGGAAGGGAAGGGTTGGGTACAGGAGCAGATGCGAAAGCGGACTTAAGTGTCTCAAAAGCATGTTCAGCTGCCTCAGACCATTGGGATGGGTTAGTACCCTTGTGTGTAAGGTCAGACAGAGGTTTAACAATAGTGGAAAAGTTCAGAATAAACTTCTTGTAATAATTTGCAAACCCAAGAAAGAGCTGAATTGCTTTTAACCCTTTGGGTCGTGGCCATTGTAAGTCCAAAAAAGGCACCATGGACCTGTGAAACCCGCATTTCTCAATTTTGCTAAATATTTTATTCTTGCGTAATCTGAGCAAGACTTCGGACACATCCTTGATGTGTTGAGACAGGCTAGACAAGTGTATGAGTATATCATCTAGGTAGACTACTACGCAGGACTGTAGCATATCACGGAGGATATCATTAATAAATTCTTGAAATACAGTGGATGCATTACAAAGGCCAAAAGGCCAATGCCATTTTCCACTCGTCCCCAGCTCTTATTCTGATCAGGTTATATGCAGCCCGTAGGTCCAACTTAGTGAAAATAGAGGAACCTTTTAACCTGTCAAATAGTTTGGTAATGAGTGGTATGGGATAGGCATTTTTGGACATTAGTTTATTCAGTCCCCGGTAATCGATACAAGGTCTCAACTCGCCATTCTTCTTTTTGACAAAAAAGAAACCAGCCCCTGCGGGCAAGGTAGATTTCCTAATAATCCCTCTTTTAAGGGCATCATCAATATATTCCTCCATGGCCTGATTCTCCTCGCACAACAATGGGTACGTGCGACCCCTAGGAGGCACAGCGCCAGGAGGCAAATCAATAGCGCAATCGTATGCCCTATGCTAGGGCAAAGTGCTAGCCTCTCCCTTACTGAAAATGTCACTGAATTGGTGATATTCATCTGGCACGGAGGGAAAGGTACACATGATCTTAATTGGATGAGTCACACAATGCCCCATACAGTACTCAGACCAAGACGTGATCTCACAAGTCTGCCAATCAAACTGGGGATTATGGAAATGTAACCATGGAAACCCCAGAATGACCGCATGATGAGGAGAATGGATAATCTGGACCCGCTGTTTTTCAGTGTGGAGAGCCCCAATAGTCATAGACAGCAGAGTAGTTTCCATAGTTATCTGAGCCGGTTCTAACGGTCTGCCATCAATGGCCTCAATAGCTAAGGACGATTCCCTCTCGACCAACGGAATCTGATGTAGCACAGCAAATGAGCTGTCCATAAAGTATCCGGCTGTGCCGGAATCAACCAGGGCCAGAACCTCCACCGAGTGTTCTGCCCAGGAAAATGCCACCTGGATCGTGGGTTTCTGCATAATAGGGTCTATGGACTGCTGAACACCACCTAGGGCCTGTCCCCCAAGGTACCCTAGGTGTGTTCATTTCCCAGATGTACAGGACAGGTACGCAACAGGTGCCCAGCCTTGCCACAGTACAGACATAACCCCTGCCTCCGGCGGTGTGCCTGTTCTTCCTTAGATAATTTGGTGGACCCAAGCTGCATTGGTTCACTGGTGTCATGTGTTCGCTCAGGAGGCATGGGAGGCGAGGAAGGCTTGGGTAGGACATTAAAACTGGTTTGCCCAACATTCCTGGACTGCAGCTTGCAGTCTTAAGCCATAAGTCTCTCACGGATGCGAGAATTGAGTAAAATAGCGAAATCAATGTATTCGTCCAAATCACTAGGCACTTCTCTAGCTGCCGTTTCATCCTTAATACGGTCAGCAAGTCCCTGAGCAAAAGCTTCCACCAGCACTTCATTGTTTCAACCTACCTCTGCTGCCAATGTACAGAATTCAATGGCATAATCGCCTACAGTACGATTGCCCTGTTTTATCTCCATAAGTCGTTTGGCAGCAGAGGCGGCTCTACCTGGAACTTCAAATACTCCCCGAAAAGTATGCACAAACTCCCTGAAGTTCCTGGTGCAGGGTTTAGCATTCTCCCACAGGGGGTTGGCCCATGCCAGGGCTCTGCCCGTCAATAGAGATATCATGAACCCCACCTTACTGCGGTCATTAGGAAAGGCATGAGGGGTTAGCTCCAGAAAAATCTCCAACTGATAATAAACCCCCTGCACAGGGTGGGTTCGCCATCATATCTGAGCGGTAACGGAGCTGAGGCGGTTAACCCTTTAACCGAGGCCACATGTGTCATGGATTGAGTCTCTGGTGTCGAAACTGAGGGGACCACCGGACTCTGAGCTGGTTTGTCGAGGTGCGCAGTGCACTCAAGGATAGTTTGTATGGCCAGTGCCAACTGGTCCAAACGCTGCTCATGTACATCCATCCTCCAATGGATGTTTTGTGCATTTCCTTCACCTTTACTGTCTGAGGTCATGGCCTTTTCGTACTGTAATGGTTTGTTCGACACACAGACACAGTAGGTTTGGATAAAACACAGTTTTATTAACCCCTTAAGGACTGGCGGTCATGGGACATTTCCGTCCCATAATGACCGCATAGGTGCACTTGGACGCGCCAGTACACGTGACCTGTCGCGTGTATCGGCGCGTCATTATGGGGCCTGATAAAGATCGCTCCGATCTTGGAGCGGTCAATTTCAGGCCCTATTTTTACTTACAGCGCTCCCGGTAGAGCGATGTAAGTAAAAAGTACGTGACGTACTATGACCGTCATCGGTCCTTGAGTATTTCAAGGACCGTGACGGTCCTGGTACGTCAAGGGTCCTTAAGGGGTTAAACAATTAAGATCACAATAATATAGTACAGCCACAAGACAGGTTATATAGAGGTAAGCCCACACAGGTCCAGTATAAGTAAAGAGTCCATAACACATTATACTGACACAGGTTAGGCAGATCTTGTATGAGTCCCAGTGTATCAGTACTGCATGGGTTAATAGCAGACAGAGAATGTAAACAGTCCCATGTGTGGTAAGGCCTTTTAAGGAGCTCACATAGGGGTGAGAGCTTAAGTACGAGTAACGCCCAAGAAAAAGTATACCAGGCAATGCTGAACTGCCTTAGCAGTAACGGAGGCTGAGCAACTTGAGCACTGCCGGAGCAGTAACGGAGACTAGGCCACGTGAACACTGCCGTAGCATTAACGGAGACTGAGTGACATTGACACTGCCGTAGCAGTAACGGAGACCAGGCAACTGGAGCACTGCCGTAGCAGTAACGGAGGCCAAGCCACGAGAGCGCTGCCGTAGCAGTAGCGGATACTAAGCAACTGGAGACTGCTGTAGCATTAACGGAGGGTAGGCAATTGGATACTGCTGTGGCATAAACGGAGACTGAGCAACTGAGGAGCTGTCGTGGCAATAACGGAATCTGAGCCACAGGGGTACTGCTGTAGCAGTGACGGAGACTAAGCCACTTGAGCTCTGCCGTAGCAGTAACAGAGACTAGGTGACTGGACACTGCCATAGCAGTAATGGAATCTGAGCAACTCGCCCTGAGAGGCACCTAACCTGGAACGGATCATAAGGCAGGCCAATAGCAATGTCGCCGGGGCAACACAGAGGCAACCGAGACCAAACTGCACAGCTGTTCACAGACGGCAAGAGAGAAACACTACCCTAAACCGGAGACCGATCAGGGCATGCAGAGGAGGCAGCAGCCCAACCGGGCGGGATCACACGGAGCAGGAACGTCAGCCAATCCAAGTCGGTACACGGAGCAGGAACATCAGCCAAGCCGGGTCAGTACACGGAGCAGGAATGTCAGCCAATCCAAGTCGGTACACGGAGCAGGAACTTCAGCCAATCCAAGTTGGTACACGGAGCAGGAACGTCAGCCAAGCTGGGTCGGTACACAGGAGGTGAGAAGCAGAATGGTCAGGCAGTCCGGGTCGGTGCACAGGCAGGAAACAAGATGCAGATTAGTCAGGCAGGCTGGGTCGATACACTGAGAGCACACAATAATCAGGAACAAGTGCTGGTACTGGAACACCACGAAAGGGCACCGGGGCTGTGCCAAAACCCAGTATTTAAGGACAATACTGGGCGGGACAATCATAGATCAGCCAATAGGTGTAAAGCAGGAGAGTAGACTGACAGAATGTTGCCGAATAGCACGGGCACCGTGATAGATTCCCAGTTTGGGGGGGCATTGGTGCCACCGTGGAGAACTCCCGGTGGCGGGAACAGTAGGCAGCCGCCTGATTGGTCGAATCCCTGAGCAAGACATTTAAAGGTCTAGACTTAACATGAAGAAAAGTAGGAGGCTCAGTGATTGGCCAACAGGCGGTCTCAACACGACATCTGATTGGCCAGGTTTGAAGCGGAATATTCAAACCAGTCGACAAATTGCTTCAACCCCTGGCCATTGTCCCCAGAATGTGTATTCCAGTCCCTCAGGCCATTGTGCTATTGTCCCCAGCCCTTAGTGTATAATTTCATAATGTCTGCCATATTGTATAATCCCAGAACCATCTGTTCTTTGTTTGCTTTGTCTGGTAATACAAATGTATACTGTTCTCAGTGTATAAAAAGACTGAACTTTGTTCAATAAAGTGTGTTACGGTTTGGACTTAAGAAGGCTCCATGTGTCGTTATTGTCTGAATGGTCTAAAGAGTCCCTTTTGACTCCCATCCCAGAGCAGTATTCAGAGTTCGCGATTCTCTCCTTCCGGCATCCTACGACTCTGATTCAAACCTTCGACTCGAGACTTGCCGACTCCTGCCTGCCGCCTTCATTGACTTGGAGTCGAATCCCACTGTCGGTTACCGCCCCCCGCAATCATTCAACATCCAGGGTATTCGTCCTCGCCCACTGGATATGGTCGACTCCGCTACCGACTCAACAAAGTGAATTTGGCAACAAGCCGAGGTTGCAACCGTATCTGAGGAGTATTCAACCGGCAGCTCCAACATAGCCCAGCCGACTTCAGGAGAGAGGATTCCAGTACGATGGCCCAGAACACCCTGGTGTCTTGAGTTCCTGTTACACTGGTGGCAGTGGTGGGATCTCCTCTCTTAAGAGGTCCAAACCAACATCTGGGGACCCTGCTGGCGGAACCATGCCAGATATTTACAAACACGCTCCTCTGGCCGCCCTGCAAGATTTGGTTGCCCAGCGAGGACTTGACGTTGCTGGTCTGTGGAAGCAGGATTTGATACAGATCCTGCATGACATGGATGCAGAGACGGACGAAATTTCCCGGCAGATGGACTTGCCCGAGAAAAGTATCTCTGTTCTTCTCTCTCCACGAGACAGGTTGTTGACGATGCATTGTTGCGATGGACTGTCGACGTAGAGGATGCCGTTTCCCGCAAGGTTGAACAACTGCTCTGCTTCTATGGGGACAATCCTCCTATAGAAGTCATGGATAAGATCATCTTGCAAGCTAGAGAAGATTACCTCCGGAAGTTGGCCCAGAATCATCCCCCCAGTCTCCATTTGACTGCCGAATCACCTGTGACCCATCAGTCTTTTCCTGCATTCAATGACAAAAAGGGGGACATTGATGGATTCTTGCATGATTTTGAGAGACTGTGTCAATTGTTGCATGTGGATCAGAAACAATGGACTGCTATCCTGGCGGCCAAGCTCACAGGTTGAGCAATTGAAGCATACTGGGCTGTACCCAACCGGCATATAGCTGACTATGGGGAAGTAAAGAAAAGGCTGCTGGCACGTTATGCCATTACCCCGAACACATATCGACGGCGGTTCCGGGAGTCACAGAAGAAGACTCAGGACGCTTCCACAGAGTGGGCCTATGGCCTGGAAGGTCTGCCAGAAATTGGATGCAGGGAAGTGGGGCACAGACCTTTGAGGATTGCTGTCAGCAACTGCTGATGGAGCATTTCTTTTTGAACATTTCTGATCCCATCCAAGACTGGGTCCAGGATTACGACCCCTGCACCCTTACCAAAGACACTCAGTTGGCGGATAAATTTGAGGACACCATGAAAATGGGTTCCCATCAGCAGTGACCCCAGGGGTTGATTGGGCCCAGACCAATGCCAACTATTTCTTACCCCCCTCGCCCAGGACCTGCCCCAGTCCGAGCCACTTCCCCGCCATGGAGGGCTACCAATGCTGGGCCCGTCTGCTATACCTGCAACCATAGAGGCCACCTACAGTTTAACTGCCCAAGGGGGCAAGGGGGCCCCACCAAGTACCAGGCCCCTCCCCAGTTCAGTGCTGCCCTTCCGTTTTCCCGACCTGCACCTAGACAGACTTATTGTCTCACCAACGACGACCCATGGACCACCTACATGCCCGACGACCATGATGGCCTGCCCTGTTGGAGATCCAGGCAGCACCAGGGGACCATTGTGAATGGGGTCCTACCACGAGATTGCCCTGGCTCAAGGCACCCACTGGGATAACAGACAGCATCACCTACAGACTGTCAGTCTTATTGGGAATCCAGCCAAAGGCCTACGCGACACTGGGGCTAGCCACACCCTGGTCCAGCCCCACTGCATGTCCCCCCGGTGTAGGACCAATCAGGTTGTGGAAGTATGAGTGGCTGGGGGTAGAGTCTATCAACTACCTATGGCCAAAGTTCAGCTGGATTGGGGCTCAGGTCAAAGAAGCCAGATTGTGGGAGTTATACCAGGCCTTCCAGCTGACGTCCTGTTAGGAAATGACTTGGGCCATCTTCAGAGCTGTTTTGCCCCTACGGAGACCCGGGAGGACTGTCAAGTGCTTACCCGCGCTGATAAGCGACAACAGCTGGTAAGCCCTACAACCCCCCTTGCACCAACAGTTACCCCAGACTCCCCCATCCCCTGACTCCCCCCAACTGAGTTCCGTGCTGCCTTAGTAGAGAACCCCACACTGGCTGGGTATCGACGTAGGGCAGAGACAGGAGAGACAGGCCTTGGGGGGGGTTTCCTATGGGAAGATGAGTTACTGTATAGGAGCACCCAAACACGCTGTAGGGGTCCCACACAAGTAACCCACACACAATTGTTAGTGCCCTTTCAGCATAGGGCTGCCCTTATGTCCCTGGCCCACGAAATTCCTTTAGCTGGCCACCTAGGAGTCCGGAGTACTGAGCACCGGCTCACCCGTGCCTTCTTTTGGCCCAGATTGTCCTGGGACATCCTCCTCTTCTGCTGCACCTGTGACATTTGTCAGTGGGTCGGAAAAAGGGGGGACCACCCTCCAGCACCCCTCCAACCATTGCCCCTCATCAGCCCCCATAGCCACACCGGTAAGAAGTTTATTCTTAGCATAGTGGATTTTGCTACTCTCTACACAGAGGCCATGGCATTGTCCAGCATCACTGCTGAAAGTGTCAAGGACGCCCTCATCAAAGTTTTCACCTTGGTAGGGTTCCTATCACTGTGCCTGTGCTATGCTGGCGACATTCTGTCAGTCTTCACTTAATGCTGATGCTTATTGGCTGGAATGACTGTCATAGTAGTGGCGGCTGCTGTGCCGACCGCTTACTCACCCAACTTCCTCCAGCGCATTGGGCATTGCCTCGGTCTCCCTTGGGTAGCGGCGGCTGCCGAGCGTTCTGCTATCTCTGGCAGCTCAGCCGCAGCTCCTTCCGGTGGGTCCCACGCTGTGTCTTGGCGCGCACCCAGGTTCGACGCGTGTCAAATTTAAAGAGACAGGCACCAGTTTTAGGGACTCCTCCTCTTCCTGGCCATTCTGTTCATAAACTTCCTGGATGCCACTCTCAGTTGCCCTTTCATGGTGTCCAGTGAAGTTTTCTTGAGTTTTGTCTGATTATACTGTTCTGGTGCCAACCTTGGATTGTCTGTCTACCCGCTCTGTGTATGATCTCGGCTTGTCTGACAAATCCTTCTGGTGTGGACCTGCGGCTCTGATAGACTACTCTTCCGTGTATGATCTTGGCCTGACTGACTATCCGCATTGGTGCTGACCTGGCTGTGTCTGACTAACCGTTCTGGTGCCAACCTTGGATTGTCTGACTACCTGCTTTTTGCATGACCCCGGCTTGTCTGACTATACCCTATGGTGTGGACCTGTGGCTCTGGTAGACTACCTTCTCTGTGTATGACCTTTGGCCTGGCTACTTTCTGTTCTGGTTTAGTCCTGCAGTGAGTTACGTATTGGACTTCTCTATTCCAGCCTGTCACCCACCTTGGTACACCTAGGATCGTCCGCTGCGCACCCAGCATACAAACGCTCCAGTGGAGACTTGAAGGGTTTCTCGGTGGCTCTGGCAGACTTCCTTTACTGCGGCACACAGGTGCGGACTTGTAGCGCGGTACCTACCTCTGATACTTTGCTGGTGCAGGTGCGGACCTGTAGTTCCTTTGATACTTTGCCGGTGCAGGTACGGACCTGCAATAGGCCTCAGGTGTGGACCTGAGTTGGCTTTGTCCAAGTTCTATAGGGACTCTGTTCATTTACTAAGAAGAACCCTATTCCGGACATCTGCCTATTATGTGTTGCTCTTGAATATTATCTTCCTGTATGTATTCTCAATAAAAATTGTGTTACCTATTGTACTGGTCCTAGTCTTGTTTCTGAATCCGTTACAGTGACTTCGTCCCGCCCAGTATTTGTCCTTAAATACTGGGCCTTGTCACTTCTCCGGTGCTCTTTTGTGGTGTTTCCGTTACCAGCGCTTGTTCCAGTTCTCGTGTGATCTCTGTGTACCAACCTGGACTGCCTGACTACTCTGCTGTATCTGTTCCTGTCTGTGTACCGACCCGGACTGCCTGACTACTCTGCTGTATCCGTTCCTTCTCTGTGTACCAACCCGGCCCGGCTGACGTTCCTGCTCTGTGTACCAACCTGGCCTGGCTGACGTTCCTGCTCTGGTTACTGACTCGGACTGGCTGACATTCCTGCTCTGTGTACCAACCCGGCCTGGACGATGTTCCTGCTCTGTGTACCAACTCGGATTGGCTGACGTTCCTGCTCGGTGTACCGGCCCGGTTGGGCTACATCATCTGTGTATCTCTCCTGCCTGCGGTCCCATTCCGGTCCTCGGTTTGGTTTTCACCTCCAGGCTTCTGTCTGTCTCTGGACAGTATCAGTGTTGCCTCACTGCCAATCCTGCAGTCTAGTCTCGGTTCAGTCTGTGTCACAAGGACGACATTCCGGTGTCTATCTCCCATCTGTGCACCACGGTACACTTGAGCTCCCTTCCTGCCAATACTCTGAGGTTGGGCTTCCATTGGGCACCTCAGGCTGTTCTTACAATCGGGCAATCGAAGTTGGTCTTAGCGTGCGTTAACCCCTTCGGGGAAGGTGCCATTATACACCGGCTATTCTACAGTGCAGTTTCCATTGGGTGCCCTCCCGGGCAGACCCTCACAGTCCTCCGTTACTGCTACGGCAGTCCACAAGCTTATCCTGGGCCTCCGTTGTTTACTGGGCATTTCTCGCTATCTGTGCACTCTCTGCAGAGTGAGAGTTTTAAGGGCCTCACACTATTAGGGCCTATCAGCATTCCTGGCTTAATAGTAACCCGTTCATTGCTGCCTCGTTTGAGTATCACACGAACTTTGCCTGACCTGTGTCAGTATATTGTAAATTCTGTATTGTACATATACTGGACCCGTGTGGGTATAAATTGCTGTAACCTGACCTGTGTCAGTATAGTGTAAATTCTGTATTGTACATATACTGGACCCGTGTGGGTTATCGTTACTGAGTCTGTTCAATAAAACTGTGTTTTATCTCGCCTACTGTGTCTGAGTGTCAAATAAAAACAGTTCCCCACTGAAATACTGTCTGACTAGGGCACCCAGTTCACCTCTGACGTTATGCACCAGCTGTGGCAACTGTGCTCGGTGAAACCCATACACCACAACTTACCATCCCCAGAGCAACTGTCTCTGTGAACAGTTCAGTGGAACTCTGAAGCAGATTATCCAGGCTTTCATGGAGTCGTAGCGACATTGGGAATAATATCTTCCCCACCTCTTGTTCGCGAGGTTCCTCAGGAGTCCACGGGATTCTCCCCCTCTGAACTGTTGTTCAGGAGGAAGGTCCAGGGACCCCTGAATATCCTCAGGGAATATTGGGAGGGTAAATGTGACTCCAAAGAAACCCCGTATGTTGTAGAGCTCTGGGACAAATTAGAAGCCTTCATGGGGATAGCTCACCGACATCTGCACCTGGCCCAAGTGAGACAGTAAACATATTATGACCGACAGACCCAACCCAGAGAATTTCAGGTGGGGCAGCAAGTCGTAGCTATGCACCCAGTGAAGCAGAACAAGCTTCAAACCACATGGGAAGGGCCCTACCGGGTCATGGACAGGCAGGGGGAAATCACATATGTGATCGCCAGAGGGGCCAAACAACAGGACCAGAGGACCTGTCATGTGAACGCCCTAAAGGCTCATCAACCCTGGGAAGAAGCGGCTATGGCCATATGCACCCTGGTGTGTGACGACCC
Source organism: Rhinophrynus dorsalis (assembly GCA_037306005.1). Taxonomy (NCBI): domain Eukaryota; kingdom Metazoa; phylum Chordata; class Amphibia; order Anura; family Rhinophrynidae; genus Rhinophrynus; species Rhinophrynus dorsalis. The sequence goes on from CM074719.1 coordinate 274,918,218, forward strand.
AGAGGAACAGGACATTAGTGACCTCTTGGTGGCAGCCCAGTCCCCGGGGTGCTGTGATTCCCTCACTCTAGGATCCCATCTAGATTCTACTCAGCAGGGACAGATTAGGGACATGATACAGAAGTGGCACCATCTGTTCTCCCCACTGTCCAGCCTCACCCCCCGACCCAGTAACAGGTTCACACCACAGGGCAAGGGGCACTGAGTCAACCCTCTTACCGAGTCCCCGAAGCAGTCAAGAAAGACGTGCTTCAAGAACTGCAGGACATGTTAGCGATGGGGGGGGGGTCATTGAGCAGTCTACCAGTCCTTGGGCCTCCCCAGTAGTCCTGGTACCCAAGAAAGATGGAACTACTAGGTTCTGTGTGGATTACAGGAGGCTCAATGACTGGACAGTCACTGATATCAATCCCATGCCCCGAGTAGAAGTGCTTCTTGACAGGCTCGCTGGAGCTGGCATTGTCTCCACCCTCGATCTTAGTAGAGGGTACTGGCAGATCCCACTTGACCCTGAGGCAGTAGCCAAATCCACATTCATCACTCCCTTTGGCCTCTACCAATTCAAGGTAATGCCATTCTGGATGAAGACTGCCCGGCTACTTTCCAGAGGTTAGTGGATCATCTGCTAGCAGGGGTAAAGGAATTTACCTGTGCCTACCTGGATGACATTGCTATATTCAGCGATACCTGGGAGGAGCATCTCCTCCATCTAGAAGCTATCCTAGGAAGGATTACTTGAGCAGGACTCACCATCAAGCCCGATAAATGCCATATAGGGATGGGGGAGGTTCAATACCTAGGCCATCGGGTGGGGAGTGGGCAACAGTGACCTGAATCACCCAAAATAGCAACTATCCTAAACTGGCCTACCCTCAGAACCAAGAAACAGGTACTGACTTTCTTGGCGACAGAGGGATACTACAGGAAGTTTGTGCCCCATTATAGCACCCTGGCCAAACCTCTCACTAATCTAACTAGGAAAGCCCTACCCCGCAATGTGGAATGGTCCCCGGCCTGCGAGCAAGCCTTTCAGTCCCTCAAGGCGGCATTGGGGCAGAACCCGGTACTGGCAGCACCTGACTTTAACAAAATTTTTTTGGATGCATCCGACTGTGGTCTAGGTGCAGTATTGAGCCAGGTGAACCAAGCTGGAGAAGAACATCCAGTTGCCTACTTGAGTCGGAAACTGATACCCAGGGAAGTAGCCTATGCGGCTTTTAGAGAAGGAGTGCCTGGCACTGGTGTGTGCACTCGAGAAATTCCAATCTTACCTCTATGGCCGTGAGTTCACCGTCCTAACGGATCATAACCCCCTAGTGTGGCTTAACAGGGTTTCCAGGGACAATGGGCGACTACTGCATTGGAGTCTGGCTATGCAATCGTTTAATTTCTCCATTAAATACCGGTCAGGCCGGGAAAACCGGAATGCTGATGGCCTTTCCCAGCAAGAGGATGTTTAACAAAATTTGTCCCCCCCCTTGGACAGGGACTAAAAAGGGGGAGTGATGTAATGGGCCATAGGCCCAAGGCACTGAATTCACATAGCTAGCTTGCTTTGGACACTAAGCCGTTTGACACTTTATGCGACCACCAGTCTGAGATTCCCGGCTTGGGGCAGGAATTGGCTCCACCTTGGTGTACACCCGGTGGCGGGGACAGTAGGCAGCTGCCTGATTGGTTGAATCCCTGAGCAAGACATTTAAAGATCTACCATAGACTTAACATGGAGAAAAGTAGGTGGCTCAGGGATTGGCCGACAGGCGATCTCACCCCGACATCTGATTGGTCAGGGTTAAAGTGGAATATTCAAACCAGTGGACGAATTGCTTCAACCCCTGGCCATTGTCCCCAGAATGTGTATTCCAGTCCCTCAGGCCATTGTCCCCAGCCCTTTATGTATAATTTCATAATGTCTGCCTTATTGTATAATCCCTGAACCATCTGTTCGGTTCTTTGCTTGCTTTGTCTGGTAATACAAAGGTATACTGTTCTGATTGTATAAAAAGGCTGAACTTTGTGTTTTACAGTTTGGGCTTAAGAAGGCTCCACGTGTCGTTATTGTCTGAATGGTCTAAAGCAGGGCTCAAAATTTCCACTCGCCTCCTTGCATTTGGCAAGGAGAAATTGAGTGAAAGCGAGTGGAAATTCAGCAGATTGCATAGACTAGATGCGGTCAGGTATCAGGCATACAGGGCGGCATTGGAATCTGTAACTTGAGATGGCCACTCACATGACCAGGGAAGAATAGAACAGAGTGCCGCTTCTCCCCTTGTCACACACTTCCTGTCTCTTGATGTGAACAGTGCCCTTAAACTGAAAGGTAGTGTGTGACAACGGGGGGAATGGCCCACTTCTCTAAGGATCTGATGGGAGTAAACCACAGGGGACTTTGGCAGCAACATGAGACAGGCTGACATCAAGAGCGCGGGAGGGGCTAAAGTCAACCTAGACATAAAACAGAGTGGATGGTAATAATGTATGTGAGAGACATATGTGATTGTCACATCAAAGCCAAAGTATAACGGGTGAAACACATAGGTCTAGCTGGACCTCTGTCATCTGCTACAATGCATGTTATGTGCCTGTTAGCTCACTTGACCATCAGCCTTGGTGTATGGAGTGGCTGAAGTAACAGTGTATTTTAATCAATGGTGATTGAACTGATACAGGCTTTCTGTCTTATTCACTGCTCCCATATGCCCGCAGCATGTCTGGTTTTGCTGTGGACATACGAGAGCAGTGAATACAGCAGAGAGCCTGTATCAGACATCACTGAGTCACTTATTAACCAGGTACTCAGAATATAAGAAGATCCATAACACGGTGAGATCAAATGGTGCACTTAATGATGTTAAACAATAGTGTGTCTGGCAGTTTATAAAGTGGGGCTAATCGTGATCATCATAGGCCATGGCTCTGTTGTACTATTGGAACAGTTCTGTGGAACAGCTTAGACAGCCTACGTTACAATCTCTCATATGTCTCTCATGTACATTATTACCATTGGTTCTGTTATATGTCTGGAATGACTTTATGATCAGCCAACATGACAATTGCATCTGTCTTTCGTGTGTTACATCATCTATCATAGTTCATAATCATTGACACTGGGATTGATGTTTAGAATGTGAACATGACTAACATCATCATTCCATGTTTAATTACTTTGATTTTCATGCTATTCTCCATTGTCACTGGACTTTTAGAGCTGTCGGTTTCTTAGTACACCCAGTATATTTACCCATGCTTTTTATTTTCTTCTTCCATGGTTATTAAGTCTTTTGGGGTTAGATATTTTGGTGCAGGGATGAGGTCTTGTTTATTTTAATACAATGTTGTGCTTTTAGAGTTTGGTATGTGGTGGGGGATCTGTGTGGTTTATCTGATGTGGAGGTATTTATTTATATTTTCCATTTAATAATTATGGATTATGTGTGGATTTTTTTGATAAGTATAATACAGAGGATTTAGAGTGCTTTATGATCCACTGGATATTTTCTTTTTTTTATTATTATTGTTATCTGTATATTTATGGATCTGTAGGCACCCTATGTGTGATACTCATAGAGTTTATCCCTGAGCTACTATTTTTAAGTGTGCTATAGGTTGATATATTTTTAAAATACAGATGTGCAGATGCTCACACACACTATACTTATAAGTCATAAGTTATATAAAACCAACATATTAAATTGTCCCTGAAAGTAAAGTTATTCAGACCAAACAACATGTGCCATTTTTTAAGAAAAACTTTGGGGGGATTTCTTTTTAGGCTTCTACCAACTTTGGAGCTGCCCTGGATTTAGCTGCCACTAAGCTCTCTAGTTCTCTTTCCTGACCATGCTCCATTGTTTCCACAGTATTATTATGTGCTGCAGGAGGGGACGGAGGGTATGAATTAGTCACAGAGTGGGGCAACTTCATGTGAATGTATTATAAATTGATTATACCGTGCACACTAAACTAAATCTTGTCCTGTTATAACAAGGAGTAGGCAGGACTGAGTATAGTGGGCAGATGGTATAATCAATTTATAATACAAATTCTAAGTTTGGTGCACAGACACTGTAATCAATTTACAATACAAATATAAAAGTTCCCCATGTTGTGACTAATTTATCCACTGTGGTCACTACTGCCACTTTCAAAATAACTAGGCTTCACTCCCTGCTGTCTGATCGGTCTGATGACAGAACCATGTTACAAAGCTTAAGTGTCTCCTCTGCGATAAATAGGTTCTGAAGCTTTACATGTCTGTTTGGCTCTAGGGTAAATGATTCAGTTGTGCTCAGTCAGCTCCAGAAATGTTAAGCTTCGGAACCTAGTTACCACCATGAAGACACTTGCACATTTCATAGTATAGTACTGTGTGTGTTTATGTATGTATGTGTGTGTGTTTCTTTCTCATACAAAACACTTTCACATTATTTAAATGAAGCATTTAACTGCTATAATGCTTGAGAGGCTAATGCATTGTAGACCTTGCTAGCATTCAGGGGGTTAAAAGTGTTGGAATTTTGCACAGTTTTTGTCCCCTATGCTGAATAAAACATAGAACAATGTAATTTCATCAACAAGAACTCGAGATGGGTGGGTTTAAAGCGGGTTATGAGGCTAGGTGTGGAAACTGGTGGCTAGTAACTTTTCTGGCCTGGCTAGTACCTCAGGACTTGAAATTTTGAGCCCTGGTCTGAAAAGTCCTCTTTGACTCCCATCCCAGAGTAGTATCCAGAGTTGGCAATTCTTTCCTTACAGCATCCTTCGACTCTGATTCGAACCTTCGATTTGGGACTTGCTGACTCCTGCCTTCCACCTTCATCGACTTGGAGTTGAATCCTGCTGTCGGTTACCGCCCTCCACATTCATTCGACATCCAGGGTATTCGTCCTCGCCCACTGGATATGGTCGACTCCGCTACCAAGTCGACAAAGTGAATTTGGCGACAACCCGAGGTTGCGACCGTGTCCGAGGAGTATTTGACCGGCAGCTCAGACATAGCCCAGCCGACTTCAGGAGAGAGGATTCCTGTACGATGGCCCAGGACACCCCGGCATCTTGGGTTCCCTTTACACAGGGGTAAATATAAAAACTCAAAATTGAATACTCACAGATCAAGTAGTCAGCTCTTCTCAAAGCTGACAAGTAGGCTTACGGAGAAAACAAATCCATCTCCGCCCAGATATAATACGTACAACACCTCTCCCGCGTGTTCTTGAAGAATCTCACTGTGTCAGGAGGAAAAGAAGATCCTAGGTAGCTCACATTTCTGCACTTACACACTGATGAACGATTCACATGTTCCTGTAGAGGCTATATCCCCTTACACTTGAATCATTGTTTTTAATCAGATTGTGTGCTTAAGATATTAAGACACATGATCTATTGTGTTTTAAGTGAGAATTATCATAGAATTTTACCAGATACTATTAAAGGTTAAGTTTTAACCCAATGATATAGACATTCTCTTCCTCACTGGCTCTGAACTGGTTAATGGTTACAGCTGATGATTGCTGAATACCCTTTTATCAGCAAGGCATCATCTAGTAACATTATTTCTGTTTTTGTCTTCTGTATATAAAAGTTTAACCTGCAGCGCTACTGTTAAAGTCCAATCTAGATACAGTATGAAATCATATGGAATTATCCTATGCAGAGGCAGACTCTCTTTGCGCGTCTTCTCCAGATTAACCCTTCGCTTGCCAGATACGTGTTCTTCCTGGGATTTTAAGGGTGCTGTGGGTTATGGGGATACTTGTACCCACCGTGGACCCTACTGTTTAACGGCTGGCTAACACTACTGCTCTCCCACTTGCAGATGCAGTGAGCCTCAAAGAGAAAGCAGACAAGAAGCTGGACTCTATCCTCAAGGCCTCCTTTGCAGCCACTGGAGCAGCACTAAGACCTATATTTGCCTCTACTTGGGTTAAGAGAGCTGTTACCTTTTGGGGTGAACAACTAGTTAAGACTTTCTGTGCTGAAGCCCTGAAGGACTATGCCACGGCTGTGGCATACATCAATCACCATGGGGGCACTCACAGTGTGACTGCCTGGACCAAGGTGAGGTGCATCCTCTGTTGGGCTGAGGCCTACGTTCCAGTCATCTCAGCCGTTCACATTTCAGGGGTAGAAAACATTCTGGTGGACTTTCTCAGTTGCCCAGACGTAGATCCAGAAGATTGGGAACTCAGTCCTCAATGGCTCGACTTGATGGACGCATGTCTTTTTTCAGCCTTATCTACTATGTTATCTACTATGTAAGTGTTCTGCCCGATTGTGCAACAGTTGAGTGTGCCTACGATAGATCTCATGGCAACCACAGACAACAGGAAGGTGCCAACCGTCTGCTCCCAGATGGGACATCCTCTGGCCTTTGCCACAGATGCAATGTTGATTGAGTAACTTCTACCTAGCTTCTGTGTTTCCACCCATTCCTCTCATACCCAGGGTGCTCCGGAAGGTCAGAATGGGGCGACAGTCATTCTGATCGCACCTTCCTGGCCCAAGAGAGCATGGTTTGCAGACTTAGTCTCTCGAATCAGGATCCGCTCCGCTTTCTATTGCCTGTGGCACGAGGAGGTGGGAAAAAATGGCTTTGATGGCATAACCCTTAAAGCCAGCATCCTGAGACAGATATGGTCTATCTTTCACACGTGGTGCATGGAAAAGGCCGTCCCCCCTTGCAGGATTTTGCCATTCCTTTGGTATTGTCTTTCCTCCAAGATGGGGTGAACAAGAAACTCCGTTTGAGCTCCCTTAAGGTTCAGATCTCGGCTCTATCAATACTGCTCCAGAGACGCATTGCCACTATTCCAAATTTCAAGGTTTTTCTTCAAGGACTCTCTCATGCCTTCCCTTCCTTCATTGCTCCCACTCCCCCCTAGGATCTCAATTTGGTTCTGGGTGTTTTGCAGAGGCCTGCTTTTGAGCCTCTTGCTTCCATCTCCTTGTGTCAATTGATGCTCAAGATGGTTTCCCCTTGACAGTGGTCTCGGTGCAGTGAGTTGCTGAGTTACAAGCTCTGTCTTGTAAACCTCCTTTCCTGGTGTTTCACCAGATATGGCAGTACTTCATACCTCTCAGGAGTTTCTTCCCAAGGTGGTCTCTCATTTTCACATCATTCAGAAGATTGTCTTTCCTTCCTTTGGTCCTTACCATAAGTTTGATAAGTAGAGGGATTTCCATTTGTTGGACGTTGTGCATTGCCTTCGTATTGAACTTTTTCGCAAGGCTGACTCTCTGTTTGTCATCCCTGAGGGTTCTAGAGCAAGACAGCCTGCTTCCAAGCTCACCATTGCATCCTGTATCATGGCCACCATACAACAGGTGTATGAAGTCCTGAAGAAACCTGTTCCCTTTAAGATCACAGCACACTCAACCGGGTCTATGGGTGCCTCTTGCGCCTACAAGAATTGGGCTTCAGCTGAACAGCTCTGCAAGGGAGCGACCTGGCCCTCCTTGCATACCTTCACCAAACACTACTGTGTCAATGTTCTGTCTCGGCTGAGGCCAGCTTTGGCAAGAAGGTCCTGTAGGTGGCTCTGCCTGAGAGCCTGCACTCTTTGTTCTGCTACATTGTTGTTCAATAGTTTTCTGAGCCCTGTGGGTTCTTGTGTGCTGTGTACGTTCACTGTCCATTGGAACTTACTGCTTGGGTTATTCAGATACTAGATAGTCCTAGGGAACTCCAGTATCATGAAGATGTGCGTGAGGTCCTTTATCCTTTTTCCCACCTCTGGAAGCTTAGTATGGGTATATCCCCATAGTACCTGTGTTCCATAGTAGACATAAGAGAAAATAGGCTTTTAATATCCTTACCTGTTAAATACTTTTGTCTTTAGTCCATATGGATCACAGGTCTCCCACCCATAGAAAGGGACCCTTTTTTGTGGTCTTGCCTTCCTGGGCAGCGTAGTTCTTGTTAGAGCCTCTCTCTTAAGATATTTTCTTCTTCTCTTCAGCTGTTACTTTATTTGTGTGGCTTTGGTTGTATGAATTCTGGGAGTTATTAGGTGGGGCGAGGGTTGAACTGGAAGAGGGAGTCTCCACCTATACGAGTCTATCTTTTAAGATGTGTCCTGCCTTCCAGAAGGAGGGACTCAACCCCATGGTTCCTGTGTTCCATATGGACTAAAAAGAAAAGTATTTAAAGAGATAGTAATGTTTCACAAAAACAGCAGCTCCAATTAATCTTAGTAGTATTTGGGCCATGGAGAGTGCTATTTCAATACGGCCAGAGTTGTAGTTCAAGAGTAGTTAAATGATAATGTATCCCCCTCCCGCCCCTTTTGCCTAGAGTAAGCCACCTCCCCCCAGATGTGGAATCTGGTTCTGGGACCAGACAGCTCACAGCAAGGGACAATCTTCTTACTGCGAGTATAAGGAAAACCCTGTCCCCCATAACAGGTTTTTCCTTATGGTCACTGAAGACTGCCCCCTGTGACCCATCCGGACCTTGCTGCTCTGAGGTGAGCAGTGTTACATCAGTAAAAGGGAAGGAGGGGGATACTTTACCATTCAATTACTTGTGAACTACAACTACATTCTCCATGGCCCAAAAACTATGAAGATTAAATGGAGCTGCTTTTATTGGGAAACATTACTATCCCTTTAACAGATAACAGTATAATCCTATTATCTACACAGACTAATTTATAAACACATACTGAAGTTTAAACAAACATTTCACATTGCCGTTATTATATTTACATATACTTTTAATCGAGCTGATACATGTTTTGTGTCATGTTTACCTCTTTGTTTGTAATAAATTGTTTTGTATATAAATACTTTGGCAAATTTGGCCCATTATTATGCCCATACTATCAGCCCATTATCATGCATAAGTACCCCCCTGCCTGCTGGGGGGATGGTGGGAGAATAGGAGGTTATATAGTGCTTACCTTTGTTATAGAGCAGGTACATATTTTGTCTCATACTTACCTCTTTGTTTGTAATAAATTGTTTTGTATATAAATACTTTGGCAAATTTGGCCCATTACTATGCATATGTACTCAACATACATTTCGCCGTTGGGGATTTGGTTGCACATTTAGCAGTCCTATTGGTCCCTAATATATTACTTGGTACATTGACATTAGATTACGTATGGCATTTTTACGGTGTTTCAATTTGCTCTTTAACTTGTCAATATATATATATATATATATATATATATATATATATATATATATATATATATATATATATATAGTAAAGTTCCATGGGCCTACTTTTATTTACTTACCTTCCCCTTTAGCACATGCGCTTTATTTACACTTGAGTGAACCTCTGGATTTGTTATCGTTATTTAAATTCATGTGTTTAGTAAACCTTGACATTTGTTTCTGCAGTGTCTCAATTTTACTTTATAGTATACATCCTATTATCGTCAAGTTTAATAGGTATGCATTCATTCATCTTTGTCTCAAGGCATGCACTTTACTTATATTCTAGTATGTTGTCTTATTTGTGATTATTGCTTTTAAGCATGAGCGCAACAAATCATCTGATACGCGTATATAGTTAGTCATCAGTGTTGACAGTCTTGGGCTATGTATGGGATAGGTAGCGGAGTAACCCATGTTTATTACTCTTACGTCTATTGCATGCATCTATCTAGTCTAACTTTTGGCTATTTACATGCGCACATCACATTCAGTTGGCGTCCTGGGACCATCTCACTCATTGTACGTATACAGTACTTCCGGTACAGGATATGATGTATCTGCATTAAAATTAGTTTGTGTCCATTCATGCTGTTTATTTATTTTTTCACTTTTATTTTTACTCTGTAATTTTTGTATTAACGCACATGAACTGCCATTGTGTGTATATTTGTAGTAAGATTTATGTCTTATATGTCATTTGGGCTCTGTGATCACCCTCAGATTTGTTTTTATTGAGTCACTATTCTTTATTATCATTTTTTAGATGCTTAATAAAAGTATTTTGTAATACATGTTTGGAGTAGTGTGTCTCATATATGAGCTTGCAGTTTGCCAGAGTTTATTCTCTTTTTCTGTAGTTTACCCTGTGAAGAAAAGTGTGAAACAAAGATGGCCACAGCGCAGAAACCTGGTTCTTAAAGGGGTTGCACCAAATTTAAAAAAGTACATAAAGCTGAACATTGATAGAATCAAGCCCAACAACAGAAAAACATAAAAGAACAAAATCATCTACTCTCAAAACAAGTGAAAAGTTCCAGAAATACATAGAAACAGAAATGGTTAAAGAGATAGTAATGTTTTACAATAAAAGCAACTCCAATTAATGTTCATAGTATTTGGGCCATGGAGAGTGTTATTTCAATACTGTCAGATTTGTAATTCAAAAGTAATTGAATGAAAAAGCATCCTCCTTCCGCCTCTTTTACGGATGTAACACTGCTCAGCTCAGAGCAGCAATGTGGTGCCCAGGTGGATGGCAGAGAGGGACAATCTTCAATTAGCATAAGGGAAACAACCTGTCCAGGGGGGCAGGGTTTTCATTGTTCTCACAGTAAGAAGATTGTCCCTTACTGTGAGCTGTCTGGTCTCAAGACCAGATTCCACATCTGAGGGGAGGTGGCTTACACTAGGTAAAAGGGGCAGGAGTGGTATATTTTACCATTCAATTACTCTTGATCTACACTGAAATAACACTCTCCATGGCTCAAATACTTTGAAGACGTAGAAGTAGGACCATGGCACTCAAGAGGTTAAACTCACGATTCAATCTTCGGACTCCCATTATGTAAAAAGTGCTTCAGAGAAACTCAAGTGAGGTAGAGACTTAGCGAAAAAGTCAACTTCCACAGGTAAAGGTCCTGTGACCTGACAATCCATGAACAAAGAATCCAGTTAATGGGAACCCACCTAATGGGGGATTATACAGCCCCAGTATAACAAGTAAAAATAAAAAACAAGTCTAAGAGGACATTGCCCAGACACCCTTTCATGAGACAGAGCACATGAAACTGGGAATAGGAGGCAAAGAAAAAGTGGAGGAAAGAGGGAGTCCTATGCTCAGAGGCCTTATAATTTTTGAAGTGTACTTCCCTCTAGGAGGAATAAACTTTACCCATGATTCCTGTGTTCCACACTGTACGGCAGACATTTTCATATATTTAAATGGGTCTTTCAACCCCTTGAACATTAGAGAGGTCTCAAACTAAATGAGCTGGTGTCCTCTTATCTTTGCATTTAAGGGTTTAAAAGCCCCATTTTAAATCAACAGGAATTTAAATTTGTCCTCTATGGTGCAGCTGGTTTGCTCCAGAGTTGATCCTATCTGCTTTTGTGCACAAAGCCCAAAAAGCTAAAGCTTTTTTTTTTTATCCACCATCACATAAAATTGGCTGCAGTTACAACAGAGGCACTCAAATCTGTCCTCAAGCCATTGCATGTTTTCAGGATCTCCTCAGTTAAACACAAGTGAATGTTAACTTGAATCCTGTAACTGAATAGCTGAATTTACATGAGAATGTAATGAAGACTTGAGTTGGTTTGCTAATATGTCAAAAACAGCACTCTGCTTCAAGATAACAATAGAGTAGTTAAAAGGAGTTGCTGCAGTTCTCATAAGGACACCACCCAATGGAATCTCAATCTCAGTATTCTGCATAGCTAAAGAAGACAGACAGAGCAGACTTTCTAAGTGTAGCAATATGTTGATACGAAGTGGCCCCCTATATTCTCCATCTGTATATGCACTCACTTGTAATAGAGGTTATAACAGCCTCTCAGTAGATCTCACAAGCACCAATTTGGAGTTCATTCCAGGTCTGTGATTAACACCAGAGCTTCAGATGAATCCAATCCAGAAATTCACTCCTTACAGATGTAGTTCCCTTATATAACCCTTTGAGTGCCAGAGTGGTATGCAAAGCATTGCTTTGCAAACCACTCTGGCACTCAAAGGGTTAAAGGAGCAGTAAACGTATTTTTATGAAAACACATTTTATAGAGCTTTTCCTGCTGAATAAAACAAGGTCACTCCCACTGCTGTCAGATGTTTTAGTCAAAATTTATAGCAGTTTAAATAACCAGGAAGTGAATTTACTGTGATTACTTCCTGGTTGTTCTAACTGACAGGAAGTGACAGGCAGTTTCTATCACATTCTATGAAGAACTGTATGTCTCTGACTTTTCTCTCCATTAGAATCTAACAGGAAATCTAATTAGAATTTGACCACTAGAGAGCACTGTTAATGTAAAAAAAAACGGGTTTAAACTGTAATATCTCTGGAAATGTCTCAGCAGTGGTAGTACCCTTATTTTACTCAGTAGGAAAATCCCTACAATATATATTTTTTCATAAAAAAGTTTACTGCTCCTTTAAATCAACTCCTATAACAAAGATATAAATGGAAAGCAGATCACTATCTTGTGATCACAGGGAACTATACTATACAACTTTTTAGGTTTTTTTTTTTTTTTTTTGGTCTCTTGATAAAGTGACTATAAAATTTGCATGAGCCACAAAACACATTGAGCCATTGATGGAAAAAAATTTTATATATATATATATATATATATATATATATATATATATATATATATATATATAATAATTTTATTTATTTATTGTTTCAAATATAATTTTATGATGTGCTTTCTGTGGTCTGTGATACATTTTGACCAATAGAAGTGTGCTCTACATTTTTAAGCCTTTACCTACAGGCTTTTTTTTCTGTAAAAATAAAGCATATACCATATTTTTGATATGTTGTATTCCCCTTATCAGTTTTTTTTACACTTACTTTGAGCCTGAGTTTTCCATACCTACAGACTTTGGGCCACATCTTCTGTCCAGTTATATGAGCTGGTTTTTAAAAGGAACTACATCTGTAAGGATTTCTGGATTGGATTCATCTGAAGCACGAGTGTAATCACTGACCCGGAGTGAACTCCAAATTGGTGCATGTGAGATCTACGGAAAGGCATTTATAACCCCTATTACAAGCGAGTGCATATGCCGAGGGAGAGTATAGGGGGCCATTTTGTATCAAAATATTGCTACGCTTAGAAAGTCTGCTCTGTCTTCTTTAACTTAGTTGGTTTGCATAGTTTTTTCTCTTATATGAAGTGGCCATAATGTGGCACCTGCAGCTAACAAACTTAAAAGGGATAGTAATGTCAGAAAAAAGTATTAACTATATGGTAGATACAATTAAAAGAGAGTACTTGCACTTAATCATATCTCTCAAACCATTATGGTTTGAGATATATAGGAAAATAAAGTTCTCCACTCTCTCCCTTTTCTGCTTGATGAGCTGTAAAGCTGTCAGAAGCAGAATTTGGTTCCTGGATCAGAAGGTGCTGCTGAAAAGCTGCATCTGGTCAAGTGATCAGAATCTGCTTCTGACAGCTTTTCAGCTCGTCAAACAGAAAGGAGAGGGAGCAGAGAACTTTATTTTCCTATATCTCAAACCATCTCTGCTCCCTCCCCTTTCTGCTTGACGAGCTGTAAAGCTGTCTGAAGCAGATTCTGGTCGCTTGACCAGATGCGGCTCTTCAGCAGCGCAGATATATTGATATCTAAAGATAAATACTTCATTGGAATGGTCTACAACGTGTGCTTGCAAACCAGGCACATGTTGTAGACCGTTACAATGAAGTATTTATTTTTAGGTATCGTTATATTGGCACTGCTGAAGAGCCGCCGTCTGATCCAGGAACCAGAATCTGCTTCTGACAGCTTTACAGCTCGTCAAGCAGAAAGGGGAGGGAGTGGAGAACTTTATATTCCTATATCTCTCAAACCATAACGATTTGAGAGATATGATTAAGTGCAAGTACTCTCTTTTAATTGTATCTACCATATAGTTAATATTTTTTTCTGACATTACTATTCCTTTAAATACTCTAAGGGATGGCCAGGTTATTGGTTTGGCCCTTCAATCTAGTAGTGTATGAAGCACAAGACAGTATGGTCAGCAGTCAGAAAGCAAAAAGATGATAGACTCTAAAGCAAAGCACTTTTAAATGACCATAACCCAAAACCCAGAGATGGACTGAAGTTTTAAATTTTTTTTTTTTTTTTTTTTTTTTTTACACTATGCTAGCTTTCAGTAAATGGAACCCAATGTGTACATAAATCAGAACTCTGTATACTTGTTTCTCATCAATGTAATATTTAGAATGGATATCTTATATAATAATTCGCTAAATAGTTTGTAACGACGCATTCATGCGCAGTTGAGACTGCTGTGCATGCTGCAGTCATGCTCAGTAGAGACTTCCCATGATGAGGCTAATACAGAGAGGGGCGCTCAGAAGTCAGGCCGGAGTGTCCAGCTCTGTGTCAGTCACGGCGCGGGCAGTCTCTACTGCGCATGACTGCACTGCGACCAGCCGGCACTGTGGCCCGTGTACACAGGCTCTTCAGCTAATAGTATAATAAAAAATAATTTTGTCCACAGTAGATTCTCTTTAGCAACGTGGTGAACAGGAGGGGTGTGAAACAAAATAGGACATATTTTGCAAGTGTTGTAGGTTTGTGAGAAACAAGCTTAATTATAAAACCTAGAAATAACTCAATTCAAAATTATATACCTTTCAGATTTATATTAATACAAAAAGTTGCAAGAATTTCCAACATTATTTTTTTTCTCCATAGACACTTTGGGCCATATGCAGAAAGCTTAAGAGTAGGTGATTTGGGAGCAAAGCAAACACACTGTAGGGAACAAATAAACATTGTCCATATTCCTACAGAAATAAAGAGATCGTAATGTCCTAATATAAACATACATGTGATTGTTCAGAGTGATGTTATATAATTATACTAAATAGTCTCAGGCCAGGCTTGATAATTTAGTGATATGTACCAATAAATTGTTCACATATAAAGAAAAGACTTAAATTAGACTAGAGACGTAAAAATGTATAACTCAAAATTCTTAAAGTCTTTAAAGGGAAAAGTCCCTCTTCCAGCTCTTTAATTTGAAGGACAGTTGCTTGTAGCCTGGTACATCCGGACTCCCACAATATGTAAATTAGAACCAGAAAACATATATCAATATCATAATAAGCTTAAGAGAAAGATAAATAATATCCACTCACGTATATATTTTCTGTAATCCGTTCTATATCTCCAACTCCGCCACACAATGTTTCCGCCGCAACGATCCTCCTCCTTAAGCGTTACTTCCCAAAGAACTTGGAGTCAAGGATCGGCAATCGTGTCAATAACAGGCAGCCCGTATCCACATAGTAACTCTTTAACCAATTTCTCCCAAACGACTTGGAGTCACGGATCGGAAATCCTCAGAGGTATACAAATATTAACAGGTGTTTGTTCCCACCAAAAACTTTGTCCAATTCTGCGCTTACGTGTCAATAGTAGGCAGCCCGTATCCTTGTAGTCCCTCTTTAACCAATTTCTGTTGAAAGCCACTTGGCAATAAAGGGGTTAATCCGTATGTTTAAAGTATTCAATAAGTTTAATCATACAGAATGGCGTTGGGCCATTTTGAGACTTATTTTATGTATATATATCAAGGTATTAGTGCACGTTTTGGAGGAGCGGCAACTCAGTAAGTCAACTGGGACCGATTGGCCATAGGTCCGTTATATCTGTATGGAGAGACACCGGCCTTGACTATAACATGCACTTTACTATAGATATTATGTTTTTTATTTATATTATTCTATTTGTAACTCATTCTGTATGATTAAACTTTATTGAATACTTTAAACATACGAATTAACCCATTTATTGCCAAGTGGCTTTTAACAGAAATTGGTTAAAGAGGGACTACGAGGATACGGGCTGCCTACTATTGACACGTAAGCGCAGAATTGGACAAAGTTTTTGGTGGGAACAAACACCTGTTAATATTTATATACCTCTGTCTGAGGATTTCCGATCCGTGACTCCAAGTCGTTTGGGAGAAATTGGTTAAAGAGTTACTATGTGGATACGGGCTGCCTATTATTGACACGATTGCCGATCCTTGACTCCAAGTTCTTTGGGAAGTAACGCTTAACCCCTTAAGTACCAGAGGTCCAGGGAAGTTACCTTCCCTTAAGGACCGCTTTGATCTTTGGCGACGCGCCGGTACACGTGACCTGTTACGCGTACCGGCGCACCGCTTGGAGGCCGAAGAGAGATCGCTCCGGTCTTGGAGCGATCAATTTTAGGCACCGTTTTTACTTACAGCGCTCCCGGTAGAGCGCTGTAAGTAAAAAGTACATGACGTGCTATGACCGTCACTGGTCCTTAAGGGTATAAGGACCGTGACGGTCATACCACGTCACGTAGTCCTTAAGGGGTTAAGGAGGAGGATCGTTGCGGCGGAAACATTGTGTGGCGGAGTTGGAGATATAGAACGGATTACAGAAAATATATACATGAGTGGATATTATTAATATCTTTCTCTTAAGCTTATTAAGATATTGATATATGTTTTCTGGTTCTAATTTACATATTGTGGGAGTCCGGATGTACCAGGCTACAAGCAACTGTCCTTCAGATTAAAGATTTGGAAGAGGGACTTTTCCCTTTAAAGACTTTAGGAATTTTGAGTTATACATTTTTACGTCTCCAGTCTAATTTAAGTCTTGTCCTTATATGTGAACAATTTATTGGTACATATCACTAAATTATCAAGCCTCGCCTGAGACTATTTGATATAATTTGATTGAAATTCTTTAGAGTAGGATTTATACTCGGGCTGAAGCTATATCATATTTTGACAATTTATGTGATATAGATTTTTTATTTGGTGTGGTTGACACTATAATATCCGGAATTTTGGTACATTATTGGTAAAAGCGCCAAAGTTTTCTTTTTTTCCTTTTTATGATGTTATATAATGCATAATACCTTAATGTGTGCATCTTTGTATTGTTCTTCAAAAAAAGAGTCAAAAGTTTCCCCTTCTCACCCCTTTCGATCATATCATTCATAGTTCACCAAGATCTGAAAGACGGTCAGGACAGACCACAATGGGGTACATTATTGTGTCAGTATAAGGAAAACCCAAGGGGAGCAGGGTTTACCTTATATGGACGCAAACAGTGTCACTCTTTGCGATCCACCCGGTCAAGCGACCCATTTTCAGATCTCAGGGAACTGTGAATGACATGATGGAAAGAGGTGGGAGGGGGAAACAGACTTGATTTTTAAGAACAATACAAAGATACAGACTATATAAAAATTACATTCAACAATCCCATGTATGTTATTACTACTCTTTAAATGGTATTTTAACCTCTTCAGTGCATTACAAAGGGATGGCAGCACTTATTCATCTAAAAAATATACAATGTAGGTTTGCTCCTTCCTAATAAAACAAGGGTACTCCTCACAGCTGATAGGTGTTTTATTCAATAGTTCTAGTAGCTCAGACTTAAATTTTTAGGTGCAAAATCTCAATGGCCTGAAATTGTACAGTGGCGCTGTTGCTACACCATCCTATGGAGGTTTATACGCAACTGACCAGAGCTGTCCATAGGACGATGTTACAACAGTACTACTGTAAAGTTTCAGGCCATTCATATACTGCACCTAAAAAAAAACAAACAAATTAACTTTTATTCAGAAGTTATTTCCGCTCAAACACCTCGGCAGTGAGAGTACCCTTGTTTTCTGGCTGGGGGGGGGGGGGGGGGGGGGGGCATATTCAGTATTGCTATGCCTTTAAATCAATACAAATTTTGACATGTGCCCTATGGTACAGCTGGTTTGCTTCAAAATTGTGACACTGCGTGAGGTCCTTTATGTAAAGAAAATACAGGCAATAAAGATAGGTTAGTAGGACCCACTCTGGCAGGAGAATGGTCAGTCCCTTTCATACTTTACAGGGCCAATGCCCAAATGGAAATTGTAATCAGCTGATTAAACACTTCATTGTTATTAAGGTATTTTTCATCCCCATGAAAATACTCAGATCAGAATCAACGATTTGCCACTATTCACAAAATCTTATCCCTTCTAGTCATCCTCCAAAACAACAATCTCAACATTATGCATTCCATCAGGGTGTCCAACTCCCAGAACCTTTCCATCCCCCAACTCCATCACTTTAGATCCTCCTTCTGGGTCAGGTGCTGGGTCAATCTGAATGATGGTCTGACCCTCCTCACCCACTGCCTCTTGCCCAAGTCCTGTATCCATGGCTACTAGCTCTACTGGGCTCATGACTCCAGCCAGGCCCCCTGGGTCCTGCATCTCTGTTAGTACTGTCAGTGCATCTCCCCCTCCGGATTTACCAAGTACAGTAGTGTAACGCAGACCTCCCAAGGAAAATTGCTGCCCTACTGGAGCCAGTGTGAGGGGGGATAGTACGGTGTAGTGAGGCTGGGAGGAAGGGGTGGCCAGAGAACCAGTTGAAGCAGGACGCTGAAGGCGTGGCCTTTTGGAAGGTTTTGGGGTGTTTACAGGCATTAACACCACATTCTGAAGGAGAGGTGATCTACAGCCCTCCTGTTTCCGTTGCTCCTCCAGCTGACGCTCAAGATCTGGAAGAAGACAGCAGAAATGATGCACTGACTTAACTGATGCATTAACCAATCAATAGCTGTCATTAGAACATTTTGGACTGTGTCGAAAAAGAGTTGCAATTATGGAGCAAACCAACTGCATCGCAGGGAGGAAATGAAAATTACAAACAGTATATAAATAGGATAGACTCCTCCATCATTGAATGGATTAAAAATCTCATTTATATCAATGGAGAGTTAGGAAATCTCAATTTGTCCCCTATTGTGCAGTTGGATTGCCCCCAGAAGTGCATTTCTTTCCCATAGTAAACAGAGTGGGACTTGCTCTATTTATACTAGGATATATGCAAAAAAAAATTTAAATAAAAATAAATAAAAAATGGCCAATGACACCAAATAACAATTCCGACAGATTTATTTGGGGCTTTTAACCCCTTCAATGCTAAAGAGGCCACAGACAATGTTTTGGAGACTCTCTAGCATTCAGAAGGTTAAGCACACAGATAAATCAGTGAGAATATTGGAAATGTTTATTTGTTCCCTGCTGCACAGTTGGTTTGTCCCAGCATTACTCCACCTTTATGGCCTCTATAACACTGCTCCGTATTTCAGTTTAAATTACCTTTCAAATCCCTTTTAAAGTGAAAGTAAAGACTGGCTGTGTTTACTTCCCCTGAGAAGAAATGGAGGGACAAATGTGGGTTCATTTAGAATCCACCTATTGCTTCCTGATCAAGAGGTTCCCTGCCATTGGTATCCTCAAGAGCACACCCTTGTTTTAATGTTGACACTGTTTAAATATAAACGTGTTTATTTACATCACCTGG
Organism: Rhinophrynus dorsalis; assembly: GCA_037306005.1. NCBI lineage: Eukaryota > Metazoa > Chordata > Amphibia > Anura > Rhinophrynidae > Rhinophrynus > Rhinophrynus dorsalis. The sequence goes on from CM074719.1 coordinate 274,937,474, forward strand.
CATCTACCACCTAATGTGAACCATTATAATTTTAACAAAAACAAAATGGCTAAATCACACACTACCCCTTATTTTAACCCTTTAAGGACCGGGAAAATCTGAGGTCGTTTTCACTTAAGGACCGGAGCAATTCTGACCTTTTTGACTAGGTCTTTGTTCAACAGTGTTTTCCCTCTAAGTCTTTTATTCCACCCCCATAAATTATATACGTTTTTTTAAAGCAGAAATAGGGCTCTCTTTTGATACCCACTTATATGGATAACCCAACATTTACTTTATTAAAATTAAAAAACCCCACCATTTTTGTTTTTTCTCTTGGGATCAATTGGGCGCAAAGGATTACATTTTTATGGAGACTGCATGAAAGGTATGACCGGTCAGTCATACTTACAAATTGCGCAGTTTAAAGTGGCCACTGTCCCCCCCGGGTGAAAATCCCTGTGTCCCTTTTTCCCACCCTATTTTGTCACTTTTTTATCCCTGACATTTGGCGGTGTGTATAAGTGTATTACATGGCTCCACAACAATCACACTTCCAATATTGTTTAATGAGATTTTTTTTTTTTTTAAATGTTGTGTTTAAAAAAAAAAAATAAATAATTAAAATTTTTTATATATATATATATATATATATATATATATATATATATATATATATATATATATATATATATATATATATATATATATATCTCAATCATTGCAGGTCAGAAATTGACCGGAATTTAGCCAGCCTCCAGCACCAGCAGTGAAGGGGGTAATACCCCAGCTGCTGTATTTTCTTGTTCCACTAGGTGTCTCCTCTCTGCTTCCCTCTCCCTTACTTTGATAGCATGCTTTGCGTACTGCCTCTATTACTCAGAATGCCGGTACATGTGATCGCTGCTACGGCGATCACATGACTCAGCACAAGCAAGAAGGGCTGAGACTGAACAACCCGGTCTCGGAGCGTTCAGTCTCAGCTCGGAATTAATGATAGCAGCATGCACGGAGGCACGATGCTATCATTTAAGCCATGACGGTCCAGGACCATCATGGGTCCTTAAGGATATAACAACCCATGACGGTCCAGGACCGTCATGGGCCCTTAAGGGGTTAAGTGAACCAAGCCTAACAATTTTCAGGATACTCTCCCTTTAAACCTGAGTACTGTTAAAAGTTGTGTCATAAATCTTTAAGAGTCTCACCTGCCAGTGTATACAGATACTGTTCCTCATTCTGCTCAATCTGATTCTTCTTTTGTTCCAAAACTTTCTTTATAACGTCCAGGAATCCAAAGCTGTGAGCAATGTTACTGAGCACAGTGGCATCTAACAAGGAGATTGAAAGCTGCACTTCATAGTACTTAGTAGTTGTAAGAGAAACCTCAGACAAAGCTCACCAACAGGATACAGCACCACAATTTATCACTCACATAAAGTAATATGTTGCAGAAAAGAAAGGCAACCAGATTTACACCAAATGTATCACACAGATTTACACCAGTTTTACATAAGTCTCGCAGAGGGCTTTAAAAGGAGCAGTAAACTTTTTTATGAAAAAATATACATTATAGTGTTGAATAAAATAAGGGTACTCCCACTGCTGAGAGATGCATATTTCCAGCAGTACTACAGTTTAAACCCATGTTTTTTTACATTATGCCCTCTAGTGGTCAAATGCCAATTAGTAATTCTGTTATATTCTAACCCTTCGAGTGCCAGAGGGGTAGGCAACGCATTGCTTTGAAATGCTTTGCGTATCCCTCTGGCATGCAAAAGGCTAATGGAGAGGAAAGTAAGTGACTTACAGTTCTCCACAGAATGTGGTAGAAACTGTTGAGCCATGCTGTCAGTTAGGACTTCCAGGAAGTAAACATACAGTAAATTCACTTCCTGATTATTTGCACTTTTATACCTGTTGAATAAAACAACTGGCAGCAGTTAGAGAGCCCTTCCTTTACTCAGCAGAAAAACCAAAGTCTAGTCTCACATAAGCTCTGAGGGAGCAGACATTTCTGCTCTTTCCTGGGCTTACATTAACTGCCCACTGCTATCTGTGAATGGGCTAAGATGACAAACTTTCTGAATACGGAGCACAAGAGGGCAGTAATCACAATCAACTGACATGTCAGCTTTCATCTCTCAATATCAACAATGCAAACATTAAATAGAAGCTCCCTAAACAGGACAATTTAGAAAAATCTAGTTTAGGATTATATTATAGGGAGACAACATATGAATAATTCATGTTTACATGTTAGCTGTAAGTATGTGATATTTAAAACAGCAGCAACCTATTTGATTTTTGTTGCTATAGCGATACTTGCAATTAGAGACAAGCGGTAAGGCCATTCATTTATTGAGATAAGAACCCACCACTCACTATGGCTATGGTGACTGGAGTCAGGGAGCCCTGGAAAAGGCAACTTCCACAAAAAATATTTAAAACTAGATTTTAGGCCTCAGGAAACAGATATTTTACAAATACTATGATGGGGTGCAGGGTACATCATTAGAAAGAACAGAACATTTTCCATATACCTGCAGTGCTTATTTTTCTCAGCAATGTGTATATTAAGAGATATACAAGTATTTTGTTAACAATCCATCCCCTTTCTGGTGACATCAATTCAATACTATGGAATAGTTATAGCATTTAAATGTTCCTAGCCAAGTCTCTAATTCTTTAGATCTACAAATTCCCACAGGCTTCCTAGATCAGCCCAGTCTCTCTCTCTCTCTCTCTCTCCCTCCACATCACTCATTACTGTTAGTGAAGCTTAAGGATGTTCTGTAACTTAAGCGGCTCTAAATCTGGCTGCCTAAAACAGGAAAAAAATCTCAGAGTGTAGTGATGAGCAGTGGTGAGATGTAGACCATCGAAAACATTGGCTTTGTTTACTGCACAGTTCATGTTTACCAGACTTTCTTTAAAGAAGCATTGAACTTTTTTTTTTTATGAAAAGCTATGTCATAGAGCTTCTCCTGCCGAGTAAAACAAGGGCACTCTCACTGCAGTCAGTTGTTTTATTCAAAAGTTATGGAAGCTCAAATAACCAGGAAGTGCATTTAATTCCTGATAGTTCTAACTGACAAGAAGTGACTTGGCAGATTGTCACATTCTATGTATGTCTAGGATTTTCCTCTCCATTGCGATGTAACAGAATAGCTAATTGGAATCTGACCACTAGAGGTCACTGCTAATAAAAAAAAGGGGGATTTTTGTGTACTTAGCAGTAAATCCTTTTCTCTTGGGATTCAGCAGCTACCACTAGGAGGCAGGGTACTTGTAAAGACTCCCAGCTCTACTTAACCCCCCCCCCCCAGCAGCAGCCTCAGTTTTTGTTTTATATTTTTTTTTATTAACCCCTTTCCACCCGAGGACATCCCAAGCGGATGTCCCAGGTGGACAGAGGACGTACATGTATGTCCTGGAAGTCGTTCAAACAAATGAAAAAAAAAATGTTCAGAGGGCATTAAGGGGTTAAAGGGATTTATAAAATATACAAAACAATCAACCTATTGGCAATGGGCAGCCAATAGAAAATAAAAGTACATAAAACTGCGCTGAGAGCTTAAAATGTCAAATACAAAAAAGTTGCTCAAGTACAAAAAATAGCTAGATTGCTCAGGCCACACACAAGGATGGGGGAAAGAGACTCTTGGTGCAGGCTCAATACGTAGGTGCCCTTGTACACCCTACATACGGAATACAATCTAGAAAGTAGAGCGCAACAGGGAAAACAAAAGGACTAGAATTTAATAAAACAAGTCAATAAAAATCACATAATAAAAAAAATCCCCCCTTCTCCCATTGAACTCACAAGATGCCCATCTTGGGCATTAAGGGTTTCAGGGTTCTCTACCCCTAGTATGCCTCAAAGCTGTGCCCTCTCTCATTGTCCTTTCTTGTCTGCCAGCTGGAACTCTTGGTGCGATATATATTGCAGCAACACTGTATCCAGATGTGATGGTGATAACAAGGATCCAGATAATATCAAAGTCTTCTATATCACTGACAGAAAGCACCACCATTCGCCACCTGGAGGCGGAGAATGGAAGCCGCTATACAGCACAAGTGGCAAAGCACCGGCCTGTCTGGACCAGAAAAGAAGGACCTCACAGGGATCATGGAGGGACCCAGTACAAAGTGAGCAAACAAAAGGGGTGGGGATGACTATACCCGATGAGTATTGTGGATTCCCAGATCCACTTCTTCATGGAAAAAGATGTGTTTTGCCACTAGTGCTGTATAATTGCTTCCATTCTCCGGCACTACGTGGCGAATGGTGGTGCTGTCCATCAGTGATACTGACTACATCCATGGACTGAATCTCAGTCCCATGCTGTTTTTAACATCTCTACAATACTTCGATATTATCCAGATATTATTAGCATCACATCTGGATACAGTGTTGCTTCAATATACATTGTACAGAGAGTTCAAGGCATACTAGGGGTAGGGACCCCTGAAACGCTTAAAGCCCAAGATGGGCATCTTATGATTTCAATGAGAGAAGGGGGATTTTTTATTATGTGATTTTATGGACTTGTTTTATTAATAGTAGATGTGAAGATGTGGCATAGCCAAACCCACCGCCCACTTTGGGAGAAACAGGATGTGTTTCGTGATCCTAAGAAGCCTACTGTTCCAGATAACTTGCAGAATATCCCTCTGAAGTCCCTCAAGGTTCGAGTGTGGAAACTGAATCGGGAGAGTATGAAAGAAGTACAAAAGGCACGGGAGAATGTTCATCTTGACTGAGTTAATCCTACCGAACCACAAGATAGTAAAATCCTTTCAATGAGATAGGTCTTCCTTAAGGGCTTTAAAGAGAGGGGGAAGTTCACTTTATAAAGAGTACGGCAACTGGGGCCTAATACCGATTTCCAGATAGTGGATGGCGGAGGTTTTCCAGGAGAAGTTAAACTTAGATTTATAAAGGAAATCTCTGGAGGATTCAAGTTGAGAGGAAAGCCTCTGATTTTGATGTGTTAATTTCATAACCAGAGATGGACTGGAAATCTCTAAGAATTGCAAAAAAGTTAGGGATGGCAACGTGTGGGATAGACAGTGTTAGAATAACATAATCCGCAAAAAAACTAAAACAAAACAAAAAAAACTAGTTTGTAGTCATCACCAATCTTCGCCACAAAGGATTCTGCCGCCAAGGAGAACAGGAAAGGGGAAAGTGGGCAGTCCTGTCTGGTGCTATTCAAAATCAAGATAGGTTATGTGTACATAGTAGGGAGAATAAAGACTGTAGTTGGTCATTGGTAAAGTGAGAGGATGGCAGATAGAAAACTACCTCCAAAGCTGAAAAACTGAATCGTTTCCAGTAAATATTACCAATGTATCCTATAAAACACCTTTGCTGCATCAAGACTAAGAACGATAGCCTTGGCATTGGAAGCATAGGCATGAAGAATGAGGTTAATGATCTTCTTCGTATTGCCCCCGGCTTGTCTGCTAGGAATAATCCTTATTTCTCTTTTGTCCATTGTCGATCACTAGAAGAAATGTGGTCTTAAGGGTCAAGAAACAAGAGACACAGAAGCCAATAGTTAAAACTGATCCTTCTGAAGCATTCCAATGACAAGATGCAGATTCCCATGGAGGTAGGGGATAACTAAAGATGGGGTAGGCACATTTCACCTACTGAAGTCTGAACATCTGGCCACAGAGTTATATACTTCTGAAAAAGAGCAGACAAGGCAGAGATTTGGGCCCTGATTGAACTAATTCTAATGCCATTGTGTAGACCATTCTGGAGAAAGGCCAAAAGCAGCAAAAGGCAAAAAGGACAAGGATGGGAATTATGCTCGTAACACCACCTGAAGGACAAAGACCAGACCCTACAGTAAACCTTGGAGGAAACCTACTACAGGCTTTGAGCACAGTCACAATAACTCAGGTATGCCTTCTCTCTCAGGATATTGGCTATTGACTCCATACGGCCGACAACTGGAAGAACCGACTTCCAAACTATGGAATCAAAAATGGGCTGCTCTAGTTCCCATTCCATGGGATCTAGCCGCTGTTGACTGAGAAAGACCATTGCTACATTGTCCACTCCTGAGATATGAATTGACAATATCTCCAACCAAACTTTGGACCACACAGCCACATTCATTGTTTTCCTCCTTGACGATTGACTTACTACATCACTGTTATGGTGTCAAACTGGATCCAAACCTTCACGAAGCATCTGGAGCCCCAGATGTACTGCATGAAGTTGGATCAAAGACCACAAGCCACCTGCTGATTGAATGTTGTCATCCAGTTCCTTCAGACTACGTCACAATAATGAATAGTGTTCCTACAGTCAGGTAGCTCTCCGGAAGCCACCACAGGTCAAACCTCATCTGTTAGAGAAATTACACAGAACAGAGGACACTGTCACCTGCACCACCTCCTTAAAATTTCCAGCTGAAAGGCTTGCATGTGAAAGTGTGTAAGGTAGCAGTGCAACTGCCTAAAATACCTTCATGAAGTTTCTCACCATAGTCAAAATGACAGGCGAGGGCCTGAGACACCTGCGTAGAATAAGTCCAGACCTTGCCCTCTGGGAGAAAGAGACTTTCTTGGAGAGTGTTTAATCTCATGCTGAAGAAGACTAGATATTGCAAGGTGACCAGAAAGGACTTTTTGAGGTTAAGCACCCAACCATAATGCTACAGAATAGACATACATATCTGATGATGCAGACAAAGTAATCTGCTGAAGACGATTTCAGCCAAAGATTGTCCAAATAGGGTGTATGAGAGATCCCCTGCTCCCAGATATGGTTGGTTTGGTGGAAATCCATGAATCCAGACCAAATGGAAGAGCAGCTAATTGGAAATGGCCATCTTGAAATGGAAAGTGGAGAAACTTCTAATGCTTTGCATGAAGGGGAACATGAAGATATGCATCCTTTATGTACATCATATAGACACATTGTGGAAATGATTGAATGTAGGGATTCCATATTGAACCTTGGTGTATAAATGAAACAAATGAGATGTTTTAGGTCTAACACCTGACAACAAACCTATTATTTTTGGGGATAGTGAGGTTGGAGTAAAACTCTGGAAATATCTGGCGATGATGGGCTGGAATCAAGTCCTCCATGTCCACAAAGACTTGGGCCACTTCCTGGAACTGGAAAGCCTACAAGGGGTCTCAGGAAACCCTTGATATAAAGATCAGTGCAGTGGAGAGTACTTGATAACTATTTAAAATGACACAAGAAACCCACAGGTCCACCACCAAGACAGCCCACTTATCTTGGATCTGCTACAGGTGCCCTCCCCTATCACCTGGGGCAGCCCTATGTGCAAGTAGTGCTGTGGGAATCTTATCATTGGGAGGCATCTGGGTGGGCTTTTTAGCCATCCAGGCTGATATGGATTTGTGTTGAAAAAGGGACTGCCTAGAAGAGACACTGGAACCTTGGTCAGCTGGGTATAGTAGCAGGGGAGGGTGATAAAGAAAGGACTTCTACAGGAAAAAAAAATGATGATTAGGTGTGCACTGGGATAATAGAGAGATGCCTTGCCCCCAGTGGTATGACTAATATCCATACCAGTTTCAGGGCCCAAAAGCTATTTACCTCCAAAAGGCAAGGTGATAAGTGACTGATGAGCTGACCAGAAAGAGCAGGTGTCTTAGCAAGAAAGTTAATCACATCCAAACCACGTCACAAAAAGTCATTAGCCTTGCAAGTCCTAGAGATCATAGGCATGCTGTCTTCTCCAACCAAATCCTACCTTTTAACCTAAATTTACCACTCGCCATACATACATGGCCTTTCTCACACAGGCTATAGCGAAAATAGGGCGGAAAGCCCTGCAGCCATAAAATTAATTTTTTAAGACAGAATCCAGGTGTTTTTCTGCCTGGTCCTTAAGTACAGTTGCATTAGCTACCAGCAGGGCAGACTAGAGAAAAGGGGGTCATCTACAGGTGTAAAGATGGCCAAACCATCTAGACAAGTACATCATCTGATCAAGAAACTTCCATTCCTCCAAGATAATCTGATCTAGAGAATCGTAAGAAGGAAAGCGGACAGAATTCCCTTTCCGACTCTTAAAGACTGCCTTGAGGGACCCTTAAAGAGCTGGAGAGCATTTAACAATGCCCGATTGAGGCCTTCCACAGAACTCCCACACACACGCACGCACGAGCACACACACACACACACACACACACACACACACACACACACACACACACACACACACACACACACACACACACACACACACACACACGTACACACACACACATCTTCCTCCAGGAAGTCCCCAGGGGTAAGGGACAAATTATCCTCATACCTTGTCTCACCCTCCCCTAGAGAGGAATTCTCCCCAGGAGCAAAAGTCACTTTCTACAAAGGATCAGGCCCTCGTACGAAATTCTATAGCCCCTCTTACCAAGGGTATACGCCTCCTTTTTTAAGGAAACAGGTGGCCCTTATCCAGTTTATCAAAAATACTCTGGATGAAGAAGTAAAAACTGGCAAGAGACTGGAGACCTGCCAAAGAAGAGGTCAGAGTCCTAGACGAGGTGGGCTCCTGATTAGGAGGAGGAGCCCCTTTGGCATTCTGCATGGAGGCCAGAGCACAAGAGGGGCAAAGTTGACTTGGCTGCTCCTTAGAGAGAGATTGAATGAACACTGCTGACAAAGCCATCACAGTTTTGTAGGTTTCCCAGTGTTCCCTTAGGGCTCTGACCATCTATACAAATAGCCTGTAGCAAGTAGCTTCCTAGGTGGGTTGTAAACGTGGAAAGGAATTAAAGGAGATAATTCCACCCTTCGATTCCGAGAGCTCAGGAAAATGTGTTGTCAGTAATAAGAAAAAAATGGCACAGTGGCTTTCCAGTTGTCCTGCAGAAAGCTGCTACAATGGTGTCCCCTATTGGGAGGTTCCCTTGCTCCGGAGCCACAGGAAAAGATAAAGAAAGCAACCACAGCTATTAGCTTAATGTCTGCTGCTAGCAGGGATATTTAAAAGCACCATGGCCCCAAAAAATGTAAAGGGTATGCAACCCTACAAAAGATAATATAAAGGTGAAAGGTAAAGTTAGAGCAAAATAAATGTAAAATCAAAGAAAAAAATGGAGAAAAAGAAGTTATTTCACTTTCTAAGGCAGGACACAAACTAAGGCTGCTGCTCCTGGGAAGGGTTAAGTAGAGCGGAAAGGGAGTCTTCTCAACAGAGCTTTGTCTGCAAGTGTCCTTCCACCTCATGGGTGCTGAACTCCACAATGGATGTGAAAGATAAAGTCAAATTAGGTAGGCTGATATAGTTTAACTGCAGATAAAGAAAACAACATTTGACCATATACAGGAAGCTAGAGGGGGTGCAATTCTGCACCAAATGAAAAACACCAAAGGAGACAAATGAAAAGTAGGAGACAAATGAAAAGTCCTGCAGATTTAAATGGGACTTTCTAACTCCTTGAATGCTAGCTATATCTCCATCGCATTGCTTCAGAACTTGTTGAAGACCTCTCTAGCATGCAATGTGTTAAAATAGAAAAATAAAAACATTTAGGTCACTTTCAGATGGTTTGTCAGAGTTGATCCTCTTTATATTCTTGAATGCAACCAAATGTTTTCATGTCTGATTTGATGACAACCAAGGGGCATAACTGCACTATTTCCTAATGGGTTACTGTGTTTCTGCAACAACTCAAGTGCACTGTGCACAGGGTGCACCTATTTTGGATAAAGAAATAATGCAAACCTCCTCTCGATGCAGCAGAAGCCATCACAGAACAACAACAGTGAACTAGGAAACATGCTGTTTTAACCATTTAAGGGCCAGAGCAGTGTGCTACTAATTGCTTTGCAATGCCCCCCTCTGGCCCTCAAAGGGTTAATGGCCCAGCACCTTCTAAACATTCATCTGATATTCAATGAATTATAGTCATCTGGACTGTTAGTGTGGTAAGCTGTTCAGTACAGAAATAAAGAACCGACCTGCCACCTGGAAGGGAATCTGCCCTGCTCGCTGCTGGACACCACTCAGAAGATCCTCAATTTCAGTCTGGACCTTGGTGATAACTTCATCCATTAGACCCACATCAGAGATACCTTTCCAAAACAGCAGAGTCTCCTCTAGGGGGATAAAAGAGGTTTCAAAGTTCTCCTAAGCTGCAAAGCCTCTTCACTTGTCCCTTATGCTGCAGCAACTGACTATTTCCCAAATGATTTTTTATATAACCACAGCCATAGGAAAACTGTAATTACAGTGAAGTAGTGGGGGAGGGGGATGGTTCCCGTTCCTCTTTACCTCCAGGCCTGGGTGGAGGCAGCTTCTGGTCCCTGCGGTCAAACATTGCACTGTAGACTCTGAACAGGATATATCAATGTGATGTTTGGCAGCAGGAACAGGGGAGACAGAACTGTTAAGGTCTTGGGAGTATAGCACTAAAACAGTTTGTGCAGCACTGGTATATCTAATTTAAAAAAAATAATAAAAAAAAGAAATGGCTATAGTAACTTCCTTATACATTACCTGATATCTCCTCTCCATCCTTCTTGTTGAACTCATCTCTGTTCATCTGTACAGTGGCAGTAAGGCCTGAGCTCCAATCTATAGTGCCATCGTCCACGGTCTCCTCTGATATGGTCACTGAGGACAGGGTGGCTGTGACAGTGGATGGAAGAAAGGGAGATGGTGAGGTTAGCATACTTTAACTCTCCATCTGACTGTGTCATTGTCACCCTACAGCGGTAAACATTTGTCTTATAGCTCCTGGATCTCTCTCTCCCTGAAGTGATATAGCAAGAGGGCCAAAATGCAGGTTTCTGAGATCTCTCTGCCTTTGCACAATTTGTTCATTCAAACTCAATGAGCAAATAATTGAAATCTGTGAAAAAGAGAGACATCTCTAAAACCTGCACCATCTCAGGTCTCAATGAATTCAGTTTGAGATCCATGGGGAAGGAAAAAAGGATCATATGCACAAAACAAAACTTGTGTAATTCTAAGTCAAATAAATCTCACCACAGGGAAGAAATAAAAAAGTCCCATAACTTGCAATGGAGACCTCTCTAAAATTAAAGGGGTTAAAAGCCCCATTAAAATCAGTGTGAGCATGGGGGTTGTCTCCTCTGGTACACCTGGTTTGCCCCAGAAGAACTACACTCTACATTTGAACACAGGGCTCTAACTGTTCAACACAGTCAAGGACAGAGCTAATGAAGGCTCAGGGATGCTGAGCCTTCCAAACCTAAATTCCTCTGTTTTCCAGAGGTTTCCTGGTTGATAGAGCATCACAGCAGTATGAAATACAATGTTACAGTCTCTCTGCAGCACTGAATGCTCCACGTGCCATTTTTTTTTTAGATTGTATCAGCAGACCTGTTTTGTGTTCCCTGCTAGAAAGCTCTCTGAAAATAGATCAAGTCAACACAATGTTAGAAGAATAAAATAATCTTAAAAACTATCTAACTGTCATTCAGAGTAAGGATGGATTTTTTTTACCCACTTGGGGCTAAACTGGAAATGGCCTCAGAGGGCTTTTTCTTTGCCTTTCTCTGGATCAACAGGAGTGTTTTTGGCATGGGCTGGACTTGATGGACGCACGTCTTTTTTCAGCCTCATCAACTATGTATAGGGAATTTCACTACTTATGTTATGCACTTGCAAAATATGTAAATTCAAGAGTACAAAGGCAGTATGGTATGTATTTCAGCATCAGAGAAAAACAACAGTGAGAGGCTCTTTGAAAGGAGGACTCTGCTGTCACAACAAATCATGGAGCAACTAAAACAATGGTTCTCAACTCCTGCCCTCAGGACCCACTAACAGGCCAGGACTTAGGGATTTTTCTGCTAGAGCACAGGTGTGGTGATCAGAGGCTCATTCACATTGATTAACTCACCTATGCTCTAACAAGGAAATAATCAAATCCTGGCCTGTTAGTGGGTCCTGAGGACTGCAGTTGAGAACCACTGAACTAAAAGGAAGAAAGCAGAGACCCTATTAATTCAAAGTTACTCTCACTGTTATTGATCTCCTTAAAAGGCAGACTTTCATCAAGAAACAAGTTATTTATCTTAATAAATGCTGAAATACCAATACAGTGTTGGTATATTTTTCTGTCTTGTAGCGTTTGCACAAGAGCCTATGATCTGTGGGACTTAGGCTCTTACTTACATGTTTTGCTCCCCCGCTCCAACTAACCATTGTTTAAGTAAGTCTGTGCGGCTGCTGTAAAATCTAATGGCTGTTCAGCACCTTCCCTTCCCTGTTTATTTCTACCATTCCACGCTGTCTCTGTATGTTAATTCAAAAAATGAGGTCTATTGGATACCCTAAAGTAGGAAATGTCCATAAGACCAAAAAGCAGTCCCAAAGAGACACTCTTGAAAAAGGTGACAGAATATAAGAATAATTTAATTACTACAATAATTATAGATAATATACACACACACACGTAAAAAAAAAACCAAACAAACATGTAAATGATCCAAGTACATACCACATAAAATAATTTAAAAACAGCACACACACCTGCCTGCAGCTACTGATATTGTCTTTGCAGGGAACCATTCTACTTTGGATGGAGATTATTATATATATATATATATATATATATATATATATATATATATATATATATATATATATATCTATATATATATTGAGAGAGAGAGAGAGAGATTATTTTACATTTTTCTTTCTTATACCTTCTTGCTGTAAGGGATTATACTGCATTTATTGGGGGTTTGTTTATGCTCACACCTCTGTGTGTTGTTTTAAAATTATTTTATGTGGCACATACTTATATCATTACGTGTGTTATTATGATTTTTTTTTTTGCATAAAAGTCTGTTCAGTCATAGAGTCTGTTCAAAAGAATGCTTGGGATGTAGCAGAGAAAGCTTGGAAAGGGATACATCTGTGTAACTGAAGTGGACAATAAATAAACTGTGTCTGAGCAGGGCAGAGAGAAAAGGAGGGGGACAGGAAAACTACATAGGAGGAACTGGTTATTGAAATTTCTGGTAGTGAAATAAGAATACCATCCCAAATCTCTATTGAGTTCTATTTTCTTGCATTTTAACCCCTTAAGGACCAGTGACATGTCAGGACTGTCACTGTTGTTCTTGCCTAAAGGACCGGTAACGGTCCTGGCACGTCACATTTTTTTTTTTTACTCACGGCGCTCCTGCGTTCGGCGTGCCGGTACACGGGATCAATCACTTATGCTTGAGTGCTAAAGTCGTCAGTCTGGCCTTTAAAGGGAAACCAACCCCAACACTGCTGGTCCTTAAGGGGTTAATGAGAACTGCCATCCTTAGTTTAACTGTCTCCCTTTCTTGGATGCTTTTTAAAGGATCCTGATTGTAAGATTGTTCATTGAGTGATCATGTTGAGAAAAATGTCTAACTGTAGTACAGTAATTTTCTTTATTGTGATGCATTATTGTGTGTCTGTGCCGTACACTGTAAACTGTTTTGTAATTTACCCATAATATAATCCTTGGTCTCATCTGTGGTGTGGATGGCTAGGTTGGATTAATCTATGTGTTTCCAAAGTTGTCAGTGAGTGACATTGCATGGTTTTGCCCCATTGAATGTATAACCAGTGTTATGGGAGCGTTTCCAGCTTATTCGTTTTTGTTTGAGGTTTCTAGGTGACCAGAATGCAAGGACTGGAGGTTTGGGAATAATTTTTGTTAATGCTGCATCATCAGTTGTAACGGGTTGCAAATTGATTATTTTTCACATATCTTCTAATACCTGGTTGCATGTGGCTACTAGTGGTATGTTTTTTTCTCTTCTTATATTGCAGCAGGTGTCCCCGTAGTGTTCCAAGTGTAGAATTGATTGTTCTATTAATGGTCTTTGGCTTGTAAACCTTTTCTTTGAATGATTTAACTTGCGTTTTAATGGTTCTTTTTCTTGTCCTCATTGTCAGAACCTGTATTATGGTATCTGGTTGGTTGGCTGTATATGATAGCATTTATAGTATGTGGCGGGTGGAAGCTGGAATTCTGGAGGTATTAACATCAGTCTGTGGGTTTTGTGGTCTGTCTGTGTGGTCTCTAAAAAGTTTACAGTCTGCAGAATAATCCATTTTTAATTTGACTGATGGGTGTAATTAATTGAAAGATCAGTGAAATTCTTTCAGGTTCTGTTCTTCTATCCATATAATGAATATGTCATCTATATATCAATTATAAAAATAGAGTTTATTTTGGAGTGTGGCTAAAAATCATTCTTCAAGATATGCCATAAGCCAGTGATTCTCAACCAGGGTGCCGTGGCACTTTGGTGTGCCACGGACATCAACTTAGGGTGCCCCATGTTTTCTAAGAAGAGTAACAAAAATGGACTTTTAAATAAATATTTATAGAAATTGTTATGCAGAATATGTTTAGTTTTGTTATTATGATTAGAAGACCTGATAATAATGGTATATTCAAGTATGGAACCTTTATTATGCCCTTGATAAAGTACATTAAAAATGTTAGGGGTGCCCCGAATGTTCTAGATGACGTGTTAGGGGTGCCCTGAACAAAAAAAGATTGAGAACCACTGCCATAAGCAGATCAGCATATTGGGGTGCCATCTTTTTTCCCACAGCTGTTCCTTTAAGTTGAATGTAAGTCTCTTTGTTGAAGGTGAAACAGTTGTATGTAAGAAAGAACCCAATCAGATTAGTCACAACTGCAGCACTGTATCTCTTATTTGCGAGGGATGTTAGGAAGTTGTAACATGCAACTGTACCATCCTTATGATTTACAACCCATTATGACTGATGATGCAACATTAAAAGAAATCTTCCTCAAACCTCCAGTCCTTGCATTGCAGCAACCTAGAAAAGTCAAAGAGAAATTAATAAGTAGGAAACTCCCAGATGACACTGATCATAAATTTAATGGGACAAAACCATGCAACATTACTAGCCGTCAGTTTTGCAAACACAAAGGAATCCAGCATAGCCATCCACACCACAGGGACTTTCAACATCACAGGATCATACTGCTGCATATTCAAGAATGTAGTATATATGACTGAATTCAATAAGTGCGACCAAGGATGTTACTTTGGGGAAACATGCCAAATTTTACAAACCCCTATAAATTGGCAAGACACACAATAACTCACTACGATGAAGAAAATAACTGTACTACAGTTGGACACACAAAAAAATCAGGGTCCTTAAAGGTATTTTTAAAAGCACACATGAAATAAAGACATTTGAAATAAGTATGATAGTTCTCTTTAAAACACATGAAAAAGGACATTGTAGTTTTCCCACCCCCTTCATCTCCTCTCTGCTCTGTATCCAAACCACTGCTCAGATACCTTTTAATTATTGTCCACGCCAGTTACATAGGTATCACCTTATTCACCCTCTCCAACTTTTCCCTGTTACATCCTACATTGTTATCTAACTTGGGAACTATGTAATGTTTTGAACAGACTCTGTGACAGATCAGAGTTTATGATTCTGTATTGCCTGACCAGAGGAAGAGCTGATCTCATGAAAGCTTAAAATATAACCTGTTATACTAAATAAAAAAGGTATTACCAAATAAACTATGCATAACTCTGTATTACTAAAACTGCACTAATAAGGCTACTACTAAATAATTTAGTTTTTACACTTGATTTTTCAGCAGTGCAGAGGGAAGAAGAAAATTGTACAAATAAAACAAAAGGCATCAGTGCCAAATTTGAACAAAAAAGCCCAAATAGGCTGATCGCAGATCATGTACAGTGTTGTATTAGAGTTCATAACAGCATCACTTTCAAAATGAAGTTTCCACTTTAAGTTATAGCAACCTTCTGAGGCAGGAGAATTGTCAAATATGCTGGACACCCTTCTGGAAATCAGAGAGTAAAAGAAGAAGGCCTAACATTAGACTGCAGCTCCCTGCACTACCCAAATTAACCTTCTAAGTGCCAGAGGGATGGGCAATACTTTGCACACCCCTCTAACACTCAGATGATTAAACTAATACATCTGCTGCCATCCACACTCACCTCCCCCAAGCATCTGCACAACCCCATGTGTCTCCTGTGTACTGAGCAGCACCAGTCACCTCTCTGGAAGCAGAAGCTGGTGTGATTGGCTGTAGCTCAGAGTCCAGAAGACATGAAGGGAGTAGGGAAGCCAGCTGTACTGATGCTTGCGCACATAAATGTGAGAGTCAGCTCTAAAATAAGCAAATTGATTAACCCTCCGAGTGATAGAGGTGTGTGCAAAACTTTGCACATCCCTCTGGCACTCAATGGTTTCAACAAACATAAAATGGTCTACTTTTCCCTCTTCCCACCCCATTACCCCTCTCTCTACCCCTATACTCTCTCCTCCTTACTTCTCTCTCCCCTATTGCCCTTTACTTTCCATACTGCTCTCTTCCATCCCTTTTTCCTATCTCTTAATTATTGCTCCCCTCCTACTTATCCCCCTTGCCTCTCTTCACCCTCTATACCTCCTCTCAATCTTGCCTAGCTGTCTCTCTAAGCTATGTGACATGGATAGTGTAGCTCTATTTCAGATGGGAGATCTGTGGTATCCCTGGTGAGGCATTATTCCATTTGTAAGCTCTGTGTGTCACTAGTGCAGCATCATTTCATTTGCAAGCTCTGTGGTATAACTATTGTAGCTCCATTTCTATTGCAAGCTCTGTGGTATCACTAATGCTGCTCAATTTTTCTGTGCACTCTGTGTATTAGTGTGGCACCACTTGTAAGCTCTGTGTATAACTAGTGTAGCTCCATTTCAATTGTATATCTGTGTATCACTAGTGTAGCTCTATTTCAGTTATAAGATCTGTGGTACCTAGTGTGTAACTCCATTTCCTTTGTATGCTCTGAATCACCAGTGTACCTCCATGTCAATTATAAACTTGCTGGCGTCTCAAAAACAGGTTGAATATTAAAAATTATTAAAAGGTAATAATATAATTGCCATAGTACTGCTAAATTATTTGCTACACAACGACACATCACAACGCAGGGCAACACTACTCAAAATGTACCTTTTTTCCATTAATGTTTTTTATCGAAATCATGATATGACTACCATAATATAAACATTCAAAAGTGAAATATGTCCTGGGAAAGATGGCTTAAATTAGCCTCCCCAAATTTAAAAACTCTCCTTTTCCCAAAGAAAATTGGAGCAATTCTGGGGCTCATGCATGGGGGGGGGGGGGGGGAGAGGGGGTTTAGTAAATG
This sequence comes from Rhinophrynus dorsalis, assembly GCA_037306005.1. Lineage (NCBI taxonomy): Eukaryota > Metazoa > Chordata > Amphibia > Anura > Rhinophrynidae > Rhinophrynus > Rhinophrynus dorsalis. The sequence goes on from CM074719.1 coordinate 274,954,653, forward strand.
AGACTGATTCAAACCAGTCAAACATTTTCACCAGTACGTACAGTGTAAGTGGCTTTTTCATTTGCTAACCTTTTGTCTTGCTACATATGTGTTACAGATATGGCCCTTCCATACCTTCTCCTGTGGCAGAAGTCTGCACCACACTGCCTTGTCCTGGCACAGGTGCACGAGCGCTATTGATCAACAGGTCAAACTTAGTGCTCCGACACGTGTTTGTGCAAACCTTATCATGCTGGTAGAAATCAATCTGGCCTGTATCCATCATCTTCCTGTAGAGTAAAACACAATATAAGCCAAAATCTTGGAGGAAAGTGCAACTGGTAGAGTGCGATCACTACCACCCACCTCAGCATGGTGCCCCCCAATCGGATGGCTCTCTTCCAGTCTTTTAAGGTGGATTTTCCAGCCAAATGAACAAAGTGTTTGGGACTAATCAGCTGATCGTTAAACTAAAATTTAGAAGAGGAGATAATAAGAATGGACGTACATGGAGAGGAAGGACAGAGTGTAAGCATAAGTTCATAAACAACAAGGGCCTTATACAGAATGGAAAAGAGGAGCAATTTTGGAGCAAACCAAACAAACTGTCATTGATTTAAAGGGGCTTTTAAACCCCCTGAATGCTAGAGGTGACTCTGATGCTTTGGAGTCCTCTATCACATCAAAAAGGTTAAAAATCAATATGTATTTGATAAACAGGAATAGTACTGACACACGACTCCCTATATCTACCCAATCTACAAGTTGTGTCCCTCACAGTCACCTTCACACACTTGACATTGATTCCTGGACACACAAACTTCTTCCACAGTAGGACGGCCTTGCTCTCCCCGCAGGTTATAGGATACGCAATATCAATGTCCTCACTCAGCTCCACTGTGCCACCATCTGAAGCAGAAATCAGTTATGAGGGAATGTCTCAGTAAACAGCAATTGTGGGGTTACTTGAGAAAGGCCGAGGTCTTCAACTCACCTAGGGAATCCCCCATCTTTAATGTGTGCGTTTCCAGTGAGACAACTGCAGCATTAGTGTCAGACATTTCCTCGTACATCCTGCATGGGTAGAGCTTGACTGAGTATGAGCATGGTTAGAAATAAGGAAGAAAAAGAGGGGCAGAAAAGAAGCAGGTAGAGTAAGAGGTTGAAATATAGGAGGGGGTAGATTGGTGGGTGAAGATATGCTAATGATCACAGTGGTACAGGATATGGTTAAAGGATGAGTTGTTGGGTAGAAGGAAGAGGCCCCCAAAAGACCAGTGAGAGCGAAGGCAAAGTAAGTTATCATGATATGGGAAAGGATTAGGATGATGTATGATCAGTAGTGCAGAACATGGGGCAGAGTGCAGTCTGGTGTCAGCAAGGCAACATTTAGGCTTTGTTCACACTAGTCACCTGGCTTCACTCCATTTTAGCGCATATCATAACACCAATGCTCACTTATCTACTATGTTATGGGCATCCCCAGCAATTATCTCACATGGAGGGTGTGGCAGAGGTGTGTTGAAAGGTCAGACATATATGACTGGCTGACATCCACCTGGGTCAGCCAATTATGGGATGTAGAGATGAGTTGTGAGTGCAAAATTCCCATAGACCTACTGTGTTGGACTTTCTAGCCTGGTACAGTTGGTCTATGAGGAGCTGCACTGAGCAGGACAGGAACCAATACAGATACATTAAGGGAGAATTGGGAGGGGGTGTCTCTTAAGGCTCCCTTTCTGCTTCCCTGTTGGTGCACAGGGGCTCTCAATTTAGCACCAGCTGAATCTGCAGGTCTCCTCCCAGAAAAGTAGATCTGCCTTACAGGGCATTATAAGTTAACAGTTGCCCTTTATCACTTTGAGTGCCAAGAGAAAAATATGCATAGGACATCCAGTCACTCGCAAGGTTAATACATTTTAATGATTCAATCAATTCACCCATCTCTCTTTTCTCGTTGAACATCCACATATTGCATTCCTGATGGAATATGCACTAAGGTGAATAAAGTCATTCCAGCAAGACAAATATGTCCAGTTCCTGTAATGGCTGTATTCAATACGATGAGGTGCAATTCTGGAGCAAGCCAATTGCGCCACAGGGGTTAAATACAAATTCCCATTGATTTAAATGGGATGTTTAACCCCTTCACTGCTAGAGGGGCAAGTTCTTAATTTATATCAATTAGTATTTGGGAAATGTTTATTTGCCTACTATGGTGCAGTTAGATAGCACCATACGGAGCTTATTTACTAAAGCAGTGATGGGCAACCTAAGGCCCTACTGCGGATGTGGACTATACCTCCCACTATCCCCAATGAGCTGTTGACTGGCTGGAGGATTTTAGTCTTCAACAGCAGAAGAGCCTCAGGCTGCCTACCACTGAACTACAGTACCTGAAATCTCTTGAACTCGAAAAAGAGGCTTCAAATAATAATAATATAGATATTAGAGAGCTGTAGTTCAAAAGACACCGATTATATACCAGAATACCTTCCTCCTGGAGTAATTCTTAAAGGGGCAGTACAACTCAATTATGAAATGATTGGAGATGTTTGTTTCCCCCCAGAGCAATGCGTTGCGTGCCTCTCTGGCACTCAAAGGGTTAATAAATTTGAAAGAGGTTTCTCCAAGCATTGGAAGTACCCTTGTTTTGCTATATAGGAAGTAACAATCCATAAGAATACCCCACACTTACCTTAATATAGCCAGAAAATCCTAATGTCCCCTATGACTTTTAGCCTTGTGTCTTTCTTCAAGGGATACACTCTTGACTGGAAGTCTTGACCACAGAGGCAGACATGACATTTGCTAGCAGGAACGGAAGACACAAAGCCCACCCACTTAACCACTTAAAGGTCAGAGGGATGTGCAATGAATTGCTTCACAATGTGTTGTGCATCCGTCTGGTCCTTAAAGTGTTAGGTAGATTTATGCATGCTGCCTGCTTCAGTTAAAAAAGAAAAATGCCAGCAGCTGTAATGTCCACCTTCATGGCCATGACAGCCACAGTTAATTGAAGAAGATATCTCTTGTACTAAGGCACAAGGGCAAATTTAGAAAATGTTTTACCAGGAAGAATACATTGAGATTTCTCTACTGTCCAAATATGTCCAGGAGAGCTTTTAAATTGGAAATATCACCTTGAATTCTGTTTGCATATTTCAAAACATAATTCAAAACAGCCTATGTATCATGTTAACCAGAATTCCAGATTTCTACTTGAGACGATATTCACACTTTTATTTCTGGAAAAGTGAAAATGTACAAGTACAGCACAGTGCTTCATTGGCATATGACACATCACTGAAAAGCGTTCATTAACCCCTTAAGGACCAGCGGTCCCGGGGTGTGTGGGGCTTTAAGGACCACATAGAAAATTATCATGTGTGCCGGCACGCCAAACAGGGGACTGAAAGAGATCTTGGAGCGATCAATTTCAGTCCCTGCTTTTACCACAGTACTCCTGCAGGAGCACTGCGAGTAAAAAGTATGTGACGTGCCAGGACCATCACTGGTCCTTAAGTGCCGGACAGCCGTGACAGTCCTGGCACATCACTGGAAGCGAAGGGGTTAATATATGAGACGTCACTGACACTGCAATTTGCTTACATTAGCATATGATAACAAGTAAGAATATCTCCTTAACCCCTTAGTAACCGGCTGCGAGCTCACTCGGCCGGCACTTAATGCCCGCCGAACTTTTCTCCCCATTACTTCCTATGACTTCCTGGACGTACATGTACGTCCTCTGTCACTAAGTGACAGTTTCTGCGGGACATACATGTTCATCCATTGTCGGGATGGGGTTAACTGTTACATTTGCTTGTGTTTTGGCTAACATAACATATAGGCAGTTTTAAAGGGTAGTAATACTTTGGTTTAAAAATTTCTAATATTGTAGAGATTAACAATAGAAGTAGAATAAACTACCCTCCCATCTCTCAAATCTTTATAGTTTGCGAGTTCGTAGCATTTAAAGTTCCCCCTCCTTCCTCTTTCTCATATGTCAGCGTTCTAGCTGACAGAGGCAGATCCTGGTCCTGGGACAGGTGGAGCCTCTTCAGCAGAGCCGAAATAGCACTGCTTAAAATGAAATAATTAATTGGAACAGTCTACAAAGTGTGCCAGGTTTGCAAGTACACTTTGTAGACCGTTCCAATGAACTATTTAATTTTAAGTAGCGCTATCGCAGCTCTCTTGAAGAGCCTCAGCCAGTCCTGTGATCAGGATCTGCCTCTGTCAGCTAGAGCTCTGGTGTATGAGAAAGGGGAGGGAGGGGGAACTTTAAATGCTACAAACTCGCAAACTATAAAGTTTTGAAAGATGGCACCTAGTTTATTCAACTTCTATTGTTAAGCTCTACAATATTAGAATTTTTTAAACCAAAGTATTTCTATCCCTTTAATGCAATTTTCAAATATTCAAACTTGAGTTACAGGGATAGTAATACTTAAGATGTAAAAAATATACATGTATATATATGTACAGTGTCACTGTTGCTACACCATCCTATGGACTGCTCTGGTCCGTAGACCATAAATCTTCATAGGACGGTGTAGCAACAGCACCACTGTACATTTTCAGGCCACTGTGGTATTGCACCTAAAAAATTCAAGTTTGAGCAGTAATAATTTTTTAATAAAATATCTCTCAGCAGTGGGAGTACCCTTCATTTACTCAGGGGGATAAAACCGACAACATTTTTTTTTTTGCATTTTAAGTATTACTATCCCTTTAAGGTGAAAGTTCCACTTTCAGGTAAAAAGTTACATAAAATAGAGAATCATTAACCGTATAAACACACATAGGGGTTATGCACCAAGGCTTGATAAATAGGTGATAAAGTGGAGATTACTTTTCCAGTGATATAACTTCTCCAGTTTCTATATTAGTCTACAGAGCCTATACACTAACACAGGGTGTCCAAGTTTTTTCAAACATGGGCCACAATCAGAAACCCCTTAAGGACCCTTGAGAGTCCTGACACATCATGGGTCGGCGAGCCATAACGACCCATGATGTGCCAGGACCATCAAGGAATTCAGGGCTCCCCGCACGGCTGCACTCCGTTCGGGGAGCCCTGAAACGGAATCTCTTAAAAAAAAAAAAAAAAATGGTCCGTGGTCCTTAAGTGCCAACTGCATGCACGATCAGCCGGTCCTTAAGGGGTTAATAAAGATGGTGAATTATAGCCCATCAGCTTTTCAAAAATATGGATTAATTTATATGATGAGCAAGTCAATGACAATAGTAATATTTAGGAGACCTCTATTCTTGGACTATACAGTACTGGTAGGCAAGAGGTTAGGTCTTTGTAACCAACTAGTTCATATATGCTAGATAATTAGGTAAAAATACCATCTGGTTGTTTTTTAAAACTCAGGTGGGTCGCATTCTGGAGTCATGTGGGCCGCATTTGGCCCACGGGCTGCAAGTTGGACAACTATGCACTAACATCTACAAAGTTGGCAAAATCTTAGTGCATTGGCTCCAAAGAATAACAAAGCACATGGAGAAGTGATATCACTGGAGAAGTCATCTCCATTTTATCAAGCCTTAGTATATTTTCCCCATATTGTTAGGAGGTTTTACTTCTTTAGTAGATTTGCAATATAAGACTTGTCAGTAAGGATCATTTGCTTTTTGGTAAGTAGAACTGACCCATGAGGGATGGGCTGCAGCTGCAGAATGACCTGTGTCTTGGTGTCTTCGGGATCTTCACCCTCTGTACAGTCGCTTGGAATCACCACCACGTCCCCCATAGGGACTGTTACCTCTGCGTTGGCCATGTGTCACATAGAAGAGGGAAAGCTACCAAGATACCTAATGCATAAAGGAGAAATGGGAGTGCAGCTATAGAAAATGATCGTATGCATATAAAAGAGATTATGGGGGATTTATCAAGTGTCCTAATTTATATGTGGGTAAAGGGTCATGATTTATATATGAGAATTATGCAGGTATAGACAATGACTTGTAAAGCAATGTGTTTCACGCACTTCTGGAATTTAAAGGGTTAATGTATACAACAGAGGAACAGGCAGATATAACCAGTGACCTGATTTATACAGGAGACCGGGAAGAGACTTAAGCAGAAACATGGATGTATCTGGGGGAGAGCGACAGCAGGAAGACAGATTTATGGGGAGATATAGGCAGTAATCTGGAGAGACAGGTAAGATAATGACAGAGACCTGGAGGAATAAGGGGAGTTATAGGCAGTAACCTGATGAGAGAGAGAGAGACAGCGCGAGAGAAAGAGAGACAGCGCGAGAGAAAGAGAGACAGCGCGAGAGAAAGAGAGACGAGAGACAGTGCAAGAGAGACGAGAGACAGTGCAAGAGAGACGAGAGACAGTGCAAGAGAGACGAGAGAGAGAGAGAGAGAGAGACAGCGCGACAGAGAGAGAGAGACAGACAGCTCGAGAGACACACAGCGAGACAGTGAGAGCGAAAGTGAGACTTGCGGGGATAGAGGGAGCTATTGACAGTGCTGTAATGCAGGACGGATAGGGGGAGATACAGACACTGACGTTATGTATGTACGCAGAAAGGATAGGGGGAAGACGTAGACAATAGTGTGATGCACATACACAGAAGGGATAGAGGAAAGCACAGACAGTGACATGATGTACATATGTAGAAGGGATGGGGGAGACCCAGACAGTGATGTGATGTAAGTACTCAGAAAGGATGGCGAGACTCAGACAGTGACTTGATGTATGCAGGCAGTATGGGGAAGATAGATACAGACAGTGACGTGATGTACACAGTAGGAATGGGGGGAGATACAGACAGTGATGTACAGTAATGTGCAAACGTTTAAGGCAGGTGTGAAAAAAATGCTATAAAGTAAGAATGCTTTCAAAAATAGACATATTAATAGTTTATATTATCAGTTAACAAAATGCATAGTGAGTGAACAGAAGAAAAATCTAAATCAAATCAATATCTGTTGTGACCACCCTTTGCCTTCAAAACAGCATCAATATGGGGAAGATATTCAGTGATGTATACAGAAGGGATAGAGGAGATACAGGCAGTGACATGATGTAAACAGGAGAGATAGGGAAAATACAGACAGTGACATGATGAATATAGGAGGTATAGGGGAGATACAGACAATGATGTGATCTATATAGGCGGTAATAAGTGGTAAAATATATATATATATATATATATATATATATATAGTGAGGTGATGTATACAGGGGATTAGGGTGATACAGACAGGGAAGTGATCTATGCAGTGGAGAAAACAGACAGGGATGTGATCTATACACTAGGGATAGGTGGGGATATAGACAGTAATGTATACAAGAAGGCTAGGGGATGATATTTAATGATGTATATGAGAGGGATATGGGTAATATAGACAGTTATGTCACGTATGAATGAGGGATGGGGGAATAAATACAGTGATGTACTCTAGAGGGATGGGGGGAGATAAACAGTGATGTATACAAAACAGATAGGGAGATATAAACAGTATGTTATGTATAAAGTATGGATGGGGGGATAGACACAAGGGATGGGGGATATAGACAGTGATGGCATATATACATGAGGGAGCAGGAGTTAGGTTATATATATAGTGAAAGGTAAACACCTTGACAATTAATACAGCTGAGGAAAAGGTTTAGATAGACACTGATGTGTAATAGTACTGAACTTTGCCCTCAAACCTTGTCTTTGTTATACCACCTATCAAGGCTATAGCATTTTATATTGTTTTATACAAATATCCGGGTTTTCTAACCAGTTAAATTCTCCATCTCAACTTATTATGAGTCTATGGAGTGTTTCTACAGCACATCGTTGACTCCACCCCGGTAATTAACAACTACACTTGTTTAAATTTTTAAAACAATCATCACCTTGTTTGCCCGTTGACTTCGGATTAGAAAATCCCTATCACTTTTATCTCTAGAGCGCACTCCCGCCTTCTCCCCGGGAACGCGCACGGTGTCCACGGCCGGGCCCCTCTCCGGTTCTTCACAGGCGCATGCGCAGTTTCCAATTACCGCCGTTCGCGGTCCCGACACTTCCGGTTAGACGGAAGCGCGCACTGGAATTCACTAATCGGGTTTCCTAACCAATCAGGAGTGTGGTTGGTGTTCAGGTTACAGCAACATTTTGCAGTTTTGTGTGCTAAAATCTCCAAATACAAATAACGATATTTCCACTCTGTGTGACCTATCCTATGTAATAATTCGCTAAATCGTGTGTAACACCGCAACATGCGCAGTAGACACTGCAGCACGCGCAGTAAAGACTGCCCGCGCCGCGGCTGATACAGAGCTGGAGCTCCCCGCTCTGTATCAGCCGTGGTGCGGGCAGTCTCCACTGCGGGTGACCACACCGCGACCGGGTGGCAGTGGCACTGTGGCCCGTGTAATGGGCTGTTCAACTAGTTAGTAATAATGACAGTCGTGTGTAGTTATTGAGCAAAATTTACACATTAGTACAAAATATAATACATTGTAAACGATTAGTGTATGGTAACTGTTGCTTACAGCTCTCCTGGGCATCTTAATGCATGGCGTATCTGGGTGTTCGCTGAGGTCCTCCAGTTTCCGGAGGCATCTCCTTGGGTACTCAACAGTCTCCTTTTTACAGAAAGGAGCTAATATCGTTTGGTAAGATAACCACTAACATGGGTGGCCGCATACATTTTTCCAGGCGAGGGGGATAAAGCCCAAATCAGGGTAGGTCCTAAAGTATGTCAGAAGATATGTTACAGGTCGGCGCCCATAATTTCAAATAGTACCACAGAAAGACCTCTGAAGTGAAATTAAGCCACTGTATCACAGACAGTACAATTGAATTACAGTGATACCAAAGAATTTACAATTGAAATGCAGCTACCCTAGTGATACAATAATGTGAGTAAAGGGGAGAGGGGGTATGAAGAAAGATAATGGGGAGAAATAAAGGCAAAGGAGAAAAGAGGCAAGGGGTAGAAGTAGGAGAAAGTGGTGGTGGTGGGGGGTCCATAGAGAAGATACATGAAAGAGACAGGAGAGGACAATGGGTTAAGACAAGGGCATTGGGGGAGAAGTTAGAATGGGGCTGGGGAGACTGAAGTGAGAGAGACTGGGGTTGAGAGGAGATACTTGACAGAGTGGGCTGATGGGAGATAAAGAGTGGGACTTGTTCTCCTCTCAGCTGGTAATCTCAGACCCACAGTAAATAAAGAAACCCAGTACACTCCTTATTATCTAAGTAATACTTGCCGTAGAAAACCTTTCAAGAGGAGCAACAAGAGAAAAGTGAAGAAAAGGAAGAGAAACATGCAGAACTAACCAGGCACCGTAAAGTGGATGTGTCACCTATGGACAACATCCCATAAATAGGAGACATAGCCAGTATGATGAAAACATTATTTACTTTTTATTTAAAGTTTTGATTTCGCTTAAATTTAACTTACAAAGTTTGTGCTGCAGCCACTTCCATGTTGACTGCGGTTCTCTGCACTTACAGAGCTCAGCCTCTGTTCTCCTCCGATGACAGAGGCTTTTGCCTGTAAGCAGGAGCGGTCTCATTGGCAGAGATCAATATCTAGCCAATGAGACCACTCCTGCTTACAGACAGAAGCCTCCATCATAGAAGGAAGGAGGAGAGCAGAGGCAGAGCTTCGAGCTGCAGTCTATACAGAAGTGGCTGCAGCAGAGAATTTTGTAAGTTAAATTTAAGCGCAATCAAAACTTTAAATAAAAAATAAATAAAGTTTTCATCATATTGGCTATGTCACCTAACTATTTATGGGATGTTGTCCATAGGTGACACATCCACTTTAAACCATGGGTGGAGAGCAAATTTTATATTTCAAGAGGGTAATCTCTTTCCACATTATTGACTTTTTAATGTGGTAGCCATATCAACACTTCAATGAGAAATGTATTGGCATATATGCACATACTGAGTAGTGCAGCGTGGCAGGGTTCTTTTTCTTCTGTAGCACTTACTGTGATAAAACAGAACTTATATTATTAACTTTGAATTATTTTTGGTTTGACCGATCTACTTTTGTGAAAACACAGAGCTTACAATTGATTTGAAATTACACATTAGATACCACAGAGCTTACAACTGAAATAGTGCTTCACAAGTGATATCTGAGATATGTACACAATACTGTGCAAAAGTTGTAGGCAGGTGTGGAAAAAATGCTGTAAAGTAAGAATGCTTTCAAAAATAGACATGTTAATAGTTTATCAATTTACAAGATGAATAGTGAGTGAACAGAAGAAACATGTAAAGCAAATGAATATTTGGTGTGACCACCCTTTGCCTTCAAAACAGCATCAATTCTTCTAGGTACAATCGCACACAGTTTTGTTAAAGGGATAGTAATACTTAAGTATTACTAATCCCTATAGCAAAGTACTACTTATAGTGATAGTAATGTCTAAAAAAACTTTTTTGCATTTAGAAGAGCTCAAAAAGCTGATCTAAATGCAAAAAAAACGTATCTCTCAAACTGCTATGGTTTAAGAGATACGGGCGTTTGAAGTTTGATTTCTCCTACTGACAGCTGTAAAGCTGTCAGCAGGAGATTCGTGTCGGTCGACACTGTGGCGCTTGAGAAGTGCCGGGATCTCGTTACTTACACAGAATCCCTTTATTGGAATGGTTTAAAACATGTGCCTGAACACTAGGCACATGTTTTAGACCATTCCATTGAAGGGATTCCATGTAAGTAACAAGATCCCGGCACTTCTCAAGCGCCACAGTGTCGACCGACACGAATCTCCTGCTGACAGCTTTACAGCTGTCAGTAGGAGAAATCAAACATCAAACTCCCATATCTCTTAAACCATAGCAGTTTGAGAGATACGGTTTTTTGCATTTAGATCAGCTTTTTGAGCTCTTCTAAATGCAAAAAAGTTTTTTTTAGACATTACTATCACTTTAAAAAAAAAAAGTATTGCCCCAGTGTCATCTCTCAAACCTTTATGGTTTGAGAGATGAACGCTTCTAAAGTTGCCCTCCCCCTTCCCCGTAGTCAGCATTCTAGCGGATTGCAGGGAAGAGAGTCGTACGACTTTCAGACGGCTCTCCAACACAGCCTGATCACGTTCCTAAAAAAGAAAACTTTCACTGAAATGGTCTTCTACGTGTGCTTGGCTTACAAGCACATGTAGAAGACCGTTTTAGTGAAAGTTTTTTTTTTTTTTTTTTTTTTTTTTAATTAACGCGATTGCGGCTCTGCTGCAGAGCTGCCTGATGATCTCTGACTGGATTTCCCTGAGTCAGCTAGAATACTGACTACGGGGAAGGGGGAGGGAGAGTGCAACTTTAGAAGCGATCATCTCTCAAACCATAAAGGTTTGAGAGATGACACTGGGGGCAATACTTTTTTTTTAGTAGTACTTTACTATATGGATTAGTAATACTTAAGTATTACTATCCCTTTAAGGAACTCGACAGGTAGGTTGTTCCAAACATCTTGGAGAACCAACCACAGTTCTTCTGTGGATGTATGCAGCCTCAGTTGATTCTCTTTCTTCATGTAATCCCAGAGAGACTCGATGATGTTGATATCAGGGCTCTGTGGGGGTCATACCCTCACTTCCAGGACTAATTGTTCTTTTTTTTACGCTGAAGATAGTTCTTAATGACTTTGTCTGTATGTTTGGGTCCATTGTCATCCTGCAGAATAAATTTGGGTCCATCACATGCCTCCCTGATGGTACTGCATGATGGATAAGTATCTTCCTGCATTTCTCAGCATTGAGGAGACCATTAATTCTGACCAAATCCCCAATTCCATTTGAAGAAATTCAGCTCCAAACTTACAAGGAACCTCCACCATGTTTCACTGTTGCCTACAGACACTAATTCTTGTACCTCTCTCTAGCCTTTGGCAAACAAACTGCCTTCTGCTACAGCCAAATTGTTAAAATTTTGACTCGTCAGTCCAGAGCACCTGCTGCCATTTTTCTGCGCCACAGCGTCTGTGTTTTCATGCATAGTTGAGTTGCTTGGCCTTGTTTCTTCATCAGAGGTATGGCTTTTTGGCTGCAAAGACCACTTCTGTCCAAATGTCTCCAGACAGTAGATAGGTGTACCAGGATCCCATGGTTTTCTGCCAATTCTGAGCTGATGGCACTACTGGATATCTTCCGATTGTAAAGGGAAGTATGTATGATGTGTCTTTCATCTGCTGCACTAAGTTTACTTTGCCAACCACTGCATCTACGGTCCTCAACATTACCCATTTCTTTGTGCTTCTTCAAAACAGCTTGGACAGCACATCTGGAAACCCCTGTCTGCCTTGACATTTCTAAGAAAATAGAGCTGAGTCAGCACCAACACAATTAATATCACCACAACCGTCTGGTGTCAAACGGCTTTATTGTGCAAAGGAAATCCAGTAAAAGTATCTTATACAGTTGCAACCCACATTTACATGCCAGGATAGACTTCTATATCGGATACCAGTCAGGCGTAATGGACCAACAACTCTGATCAACGCGTTTCATGCTTATAGCGCTAACTCAAAATTTGGGTTGCAACTGTATTAGGTACTTTTATTAGATTTCCTTTGCACAATAAAGCCGTTTGATGTTCTTAAACCTACCAGACCGTTGTGGTGAACTTAACTGTGCTGCTGCTGACTCAGCTCCATTTTCTTTGATTTTAATATGGAACCTAGAGAGAGGTTTCCAGAGCGTGCACACACAGTATGTACCCTTTCTGGAGAAGATTTATAAGCTGGGTATCAGAGAATTTCACTTTTTATCACCCATGTTCAAGATTGCATAGTGTGAATTTCATTGAGAGGTTGAAGTAAGAGCTGCCTATGGTGTTGTGCCTTGACCTTTCTGCCTCGGAGAGACCTTGCTGATGCAGTATAACTACTTTGTGTCTTCTTGCTGTGCTCAGTCTTGCCATGGTGTATGACTTGACATTAAATTGTCTTCAGCAGCCTCACCTTGTTAGCCGAGTTTGGCTGTTCCTCACCCAGTTTTATTCATCCTACACAGCTGTTTGTGTTTCAGTTAATTATTGTGTTTCAACCCACATATTAAATTGATGATCATTAGCACCTGTTTGGTATAATTGTTTAATCATACACCTGACTATATGCCTACAAAATCCCTGAATTTTGTGCAAGTGTACCTAGTACCTAGAAGAACTGATGCTGTTTTGAAGACAAAGGGTGGTCACACCGAACATTGATTTGTTTTAGCTATTTCTTTAGATATTTCTTCTGTTCACTCACTATCATTTTGTTAATTGATAAATATAAACTATTAACATGTCTATTTTTTTTTAAGCATTCTTACTTTACAACATTTTTTCACACCTGCCTAAAAGTTTTGCACATTACTGTACTCCACGGTGTGTATCTCCCTTTATCCCTTCTGAGTACATCACATCACTGTCTGTATCTTCCCCATCCCTTCTGCTTATGTATATCATGTCACTGTCTGTATCTACCCCCTATCCCTTCAGCATACATCACGTCACTGTCTGTATTTTCCCCATCCTGTCTGCATACATCACATCACTGTCTGGGACTCTCCCATCTCTTCTGCATTTGTAAATCATGTCATTGTCTGTGTCTTCCCCCTATCTGTATACCACGTATGTGTATACTGTGTGTGTGTGTGTGTTTGTATATATAAGGGACTGACAGGGCAGGCGCACGGACGTCACTATGGCAAGATGTCCGGGCTTCCTGCTACTGTCAGCATCAGTGAATATCACTGGAAAATTCATCTCCACTTTATCACCTCTTTAACACAATTAAGTGCACAACACCAACCCTTGTTTCCCAGAATCTGTCTGGAATGAAGCACAACGTACAGGATCATATTGGTCAGCAACATGGCACTATCAAGTATCTAAAATGGTTTGTACTAGGTCTCAAAAGTGCACGTTCTCCACCACACCTTTACTCAATGTGCCATTATCAGGGGGTAATTGTGCAAAATAGGCATACACAGGGAAAGATTTAACACTGACATTTTATCACGCTGTAAATATATTGCCCCTCCCCCTACACACACACTCTCTCCTTTACATAAGTATACAATTATATATTTGACATCCGAGAATGACAGAGCTGAATGGACTTGTTGATCAGATAAAATATCAATTTGAATGAATTGATCAGCAAGTCCTGGGAAAACAATACATTCACAAGCACACCCCTTACTAAATGATCAGACCCAGCTCACAGCCACAGGTTTCTCACAGAGGATTATCATAAATTACTGAGGGTACATCCCCTTCCTGGTTTATGTTACCTCAGTGACAGAATGACACCCTGCAGCACTCAGATTGAGAAACAACATTGTTAATTAAAGTGCATAAGTCAGAATGGATTATTCCAGTCATGCCACGACATGAATACACGTATGCTATGAATCAAAACTACTTATGCTCTTAAAAATAAAAGTTGAGGAGTTTACATTACATCCTGGCTGGAGTTAAAGGGTGTGTATTTCATTTACTGAAACAAGGGGCAATATCAGAAATATGAATAGTAGTAAACACCCGAAGACAGAAGATGACTGGACATAAACATGACTCTTTATAGCAGCAAAATACCTCTGCATCAACATCTAAAAATAAAGCTAACAGGCATCTTAGTGTTTGCACTACAGTGTATTGTAATAAAAATGGTGGAGGGCTCAGCATTGAGCTGAAGTCATAGTAAGGAGCCAAGCCAATCCATCTCTTCTTCCCCTTTCCCTAGGGGTAGTAGAAGCCCACCAGGTGAACAAGGGATAGTGGGTTTTCCCTCCCCCATTGGCGGCAGGAACAAAGGGCAGGCTAGAGTAGGGACAGGTGAAGGGGGGGGGGGCATTTAGGAACATAAAGGTGGTGGCCTCTTATTTTTTTTAAACATAAAAAAGAAGAAGAAACAGCGCACCGGAAAATCCTCTAAGCGTAGTATTACTGTTGGCAATGATAGAAATATCTCCTCATTTTTCAAAAGATCTACTCACATATGATAGAGGCTATTCCTGCCTCTAGGTGTAATTCGCCTGCACTGGATTAGTAAACGTCACTCCAGACTTGTGACTTACTCAGTGGTTCTGATATATAAATTTAAATGTTTATTGTAGTTCCAAAAAATATATAGAACTCCACATATATATGATAGTTAAATATGTGAACGAATTCTCCTCTGGAACATTTAATATCAATAAAATGTGAGAAAACCCAATATGTATAGGGTGAGTATTACCTCATCATATCATAAGATATGTAAAATGGTGAAAAATGAATCTATATATATAAAAGAATAAGCCTCATTGCATAATTTATGGTACCTCACACACAGAACATAATATATGTCTCCTCAGAAAATAAACACACATTGAACAGAATGCCTCATTACATAATTTATGTCTCATTAGGAGACACAACTCCTATTGGGTGAATCAATGGGGACTTTACTGCTCCCATTGGGTGATTCAATGGGGGCATGTTTATCATACAGGGAGTTGGCCTGCCCTCTCCAGCCCACCCAACACTATCCAACTGACAAAAAAAAATATAGCTGCCACTCGCTCCTGAAGTAGGGGATATCAGTAACTTCTCCCGGTCCACGCACACTCTCACTCAGGATCATGACCCCACAAACACACTGTTTCACCTCCCACAGATAACTGTAACCCTCCATACACTCTGTTTCAGTATGAGGGTGTAATGTTTCCATAAAATACAAACACTCAGGGATAAACTTAATAGCAACTCTTTTATTTAACTCTTTTCATCTCTTCACTCAACCTCACTAACTGTCTGTTTTCAACTGTCACTCCTCCACTTCCTGATTCCTGCCCTTTCTCCTTAAAGGTAGAGAGATGCTTTGCTGTATGTTAGAGGGCAAGCCTCAAACACCATTTTCTATTTGTTCCCTCAGCATATTGCTACGTTGCCTCAACTGAAGAGCCACCGTGTGTTATATTGCTATGTTACCTCAACTTAAGTAAGGAGGAGTTACTGCTCCCATTGGGTGATTCAATGGGGGAGTGAATTAAATCATGCAGGGAGTTGGCCTGCCCCCACTATCCAGCCCGCCCACCACTATCCAAGTAACTGAGAAAACAAAATGGCTGCTACTCGCTCCTACACCACAGACACAAACACATCAGACAAAAAACACTCTCTCACTCACACACTCTCACTCACACACTCTCACTCACACAGTCTCTCACTCACACATGCAATCACTCACTCACTCACACACCGGGAGCCAGCACGATCCAACTTCTACCATAGTATGTGCAATTACCACATGCATTTCAACTATATGAATGAATGCCACAGTGGAGGCATAGGTACAAACACAAACTCATTACAATGACACATAAGTCACCCCCTTATGACTCACTTCTGTGTGTGTGTGTGTGTGTGTGTCTCTATGTGTGTCTGTGTGTGTTGCATGCCTGTATCACACTTTATGCGTCTGCATGTTGTGCATTGCATGTATGTGTGTATGACTGTGTCGCTCTTTATGAATCTCAGTGCATTCATGTGCATTTGCGTGTGTGTCTCTCTGTGTGTTTGTCCTGCATCCGTGTGTGTGTGTGCATTAATGCCCTATATATCCTGACGGGCAGCGCCGTCCCACATTGCTAGTATACAATAAAAATATACACAACAACTTTAATATCAGAAAATGGTCGTACAACAAATGAGGTAAAGTAAGGTTCCCTGCGCCCATTGTGGCTGGGGCACAATAAATGTGTTCCCCCAAACCACCAGTAAAGTCAGGTTCCAACAACCTCACCTCAATGTAAGATAGACCTAAAATATCAAAAATAACACTAATATATAAAAATACAATGAAATGAAAAGATAAAAACCATACAAAATGCTTAAAAATAAGCTCACAATAATCCTATGTAATAATTCGCTAAAACGTTTGTAACAACTCAGTCATGTGCAGTAGAGACTGCTGAACTTGCTGTAGTCATGCGCAATAGAGACTGCCCGCTCCGCAACTGATACAGAGTGGAGTACTCCAAAGGAGTGTCCCTCTCTGTGTCAGCCACGGCGTGGGCAGTATCTACTGAGCATTACTGCACCGCGGCTGACACTGTACCAGCCGCGACGTGGGCAGTCTCTACTGTGCATGACTGCCCCGCGACCGGATGGCAGTGGCACTGTGGCCCATGTAACGGGCTCTTCAACTAGTAGAGTAATAACTCAATAGCTAGACGCGTTTCGTGACTGATATATTCAATGTCACTTCCTCAGGAGAAAAAATTAAATTAAATGTTCCAGAGGAGAATTCGTTCACATATTTAACTATCATATATATGTGGCGTTCTATATATATTTTTTTAACTTCAATTAACATTTAACCCCCTAGAGTGTCAGCTACTTAGAGCGTATGAGATCAATAACTGGGGGCACATCAGGAGGGGTCCTGATGTCCCCCAGCGAGGTCTGAATGAAAATAAAATACTTTAAAAAAAAAAAATTAACCCTGTGAGTGCCACAATGTTCCCCAGCGCATTGCTTTGCACTGGAGACCCCTGTGGCACTCACAGGGTGAAGTCTTTTGGGCACTATTTGTTTTACTAAGACCTCATTGGGGGACACCAGGTGGGGTCCTGATGTCCCCCAATGAGGTCTATAATAAAAAAAATTGAAAAAAAAAATAATGAACCCTGTGTGTGCCACAGGGTAGGGGGGTTCATTGCAGACTCCCCCTTCTGTGGCACACACAGGGCTATTTTTCACTAACCTGTAATCAGAGTTTGTTGGGGGGACATCAGGAAATATCCTGATGTCCCCGCACAATCTCTGATAGTAAAAAGTAAAAATATAATACAAAAAAATAACTCTGTGAATGCCGCAGGGGTCCGCAGAACATTGCTTTGCAATGAGCTGGAGACCCCTGTGACACTCACAGGGTCAGTTCTTTTGGGACATATTTTTTTTACTAAGACCTCAATGGTGGACATCAGGAAGGGTCCTGAAGCCCCCCCAATGAGGTCTACAATAAAAACATAAATAAAATAAAAAATTAACCCTGTGTGTGCCACGGGGGGTTTCAATGCAGACCCCCTTCCTGTGGCACACACTTTTTATCATTACTTTGTAATCAGAGCTTGTTTGGTGGGCATCTGAATGAAAGAAATTATAAAAAAAAAATAATAATAATTAACCCTTTGTGTGCCACAGGGGTCCAATGCACTGGACACCTCTGTGGCACACAAAGGATTATTTCTTTTTTCCCCCTTTTATTTTTTTTTTATTCAGACCTCATTGTGGGTTCTGATGCCCCCAATGAGGTCTACACAAAAATATTGGGGGGAAAAGCCGCACAAAACTGCACGTGCCACTGATGGTCCAATGCAGTGCTTTGTAATGCGTTGGACCCCCTGTGATACACACACACACACACACACACACACTTTTTTTTCATTTAGACCTTGATGGGGCGCACCAGGAGTGTTCCTGATACTGCCTCCCCAACGAGGTATGAATAAACAATAACAAAATAAAAAAAACTCTTTGTGTGCAACAGGGGGTCCAATACATTGCTTTACAGTGCATTAGGCACCCCTGTGGCATGCACACAAAATGCATCCAATCCCCCCACCCCCACATACCCCATCCCCCTGCCTGGTTCCATAGCCCACTGGCAGTCCAATTCCCCAGCCTGACCCCAGCCTGTTTCCACTGCCTACTGGTAGACTCAAAGTGCCAGGATGCACTAGATTCAGGCTGGTAATCAAACATTGTATGAGGGGGACATACAGTGCACACTGGTAGTCACATATTCCCCCATATACATTATCGGACACCGCCCCCCCACCACCATCCTTGGTCCGCTCCCCACTAGTAGACATATCCACATACACTGCCTAACCCCTCACCACCCCCACACACACTTTGTTACACTGGTAGTCACAGGTCCGCACATACACTGGCTGACCACCTAGCTTCTTACATTTGTTAGCCATAAAATCACACATACACTGTTTGCTTTCCCATCCCTGTTCTACTTGTAGCCATGCTTCTGTCACCCAAACTGGTTTGTCAACCCACAGCAGTGGGGTACTATTTTTATTAGGCTGGCAAGAGGTCGTCCTAGGAAATCCCACAGCGTTTTCCTGTAGCACCACATTCTGGAAATAGTTGTGCAAACTAACTTAGGGGTAAAAAGGCAAGTGACCCCTCATTTGATGCAGCAGGTTATCTTCTTTCCAAAATGGTATGGGTTGTCTACCCTTTCTTCACTTCTGTAGCAGTTATAACCATTTTTTTACAGGCAAGTCCTGTTTGAGAAAATGTTAGAAAAATCAGATGTTGTAGTAGGTGTAGTTTTGTACTTCTAGCTCAGTCTAAGGTATGTCAACGCATACCAGTGGGATGTCATTTGACTCCTAAGAGCACTAGCTAACGAATACAGTTGAAATTTCTATGGTTTTCACAGATTTCAATACATTTCAAGGGACAAAAATGTAAGAAAATGCCATTTTTTTCCCTTTAGCGCAAACCTCTGGAAACATTTGTGCACATCAGGCTTGGGGTAACAAGACAAGTTACCCATCATTAGATGCGGCAGGGTGTCTTCTTTCCAAAATGGTATGGTTTGTGTACCCTTTCTTCACTTCTGTGGTTGTTATAACCATTTTTGTACAGACAAGTAATGTTTGAGAAAATGTTCCAAAAATTTGAGGTTGTAGTAGGTGTCGTTTTGCACTTCTAGCGCCCCCTGAGGTAGGTGAACTCATACCAGTTGGATGTCATTTTTCTCCTAAGAGCACTAGCTAATGAATACAGTTGGAAATGCCATGGTTTTCACAAATTTCAGTACATTTGAAGGGGCAGAAATGTAAGAAAATGCCTTTTTTTTTTTATTAGCGCCACCTTCTGGAGGCATTTGTGCACACCAGGCTTGGAGTAACAAGGCAAGTCACCCATCATTAGATGCAGCAGGGTGTCTTCTTTCCAAAATGGTATGGTTTGTGTAGCCTTTCTTCACTTCTCTACTTGTTATAACCAATTTTGTACAGGCAAGTAATGTTTGAGAAAATGTTAGAAAAATTAGAGGTTGCAATAAGTGTAGTTTTGTTCTTGTAGAGCCCCCTGTGGTAGGTGAACTCATACCAATGAGGTGTCATTTTTCTCCTAAGAGCCCTATCTAATGAATACAGTTGGAAATGCCATGGTTTTCACAGATTTTAGTACATTTGAAGGGGCAGAAATGAAAGAAAATGCCTTTTTTTCCATTAGCGCCACCTTCTGGAAACATTTGTGCACACCAGGCTTGGGGTAACAAGGCAAGTCACTCATCATTAGATGCGATAGGGTGTCTTCTTTCCAAAATGGTATGATTTGTGTACCCTTTCTTGAATTCTCTAGTTGTTATAACCATTTTTGTACAGACAAGTAATGTTTGAGAAAATGTTAGAAAAATTAGAGGTTGTAGTAGGTGTCGTTTTGCACTACTAGCGCCCCCTAAGGTAGGTAAACTCATACCAGTGGGGTGTCATTTTTCTCCTACGAGCACTAGCTAATGAATACAGTTGGAAATGCCATGGTTTTCACAGATTTCAGTATATTTGAAGGGGCAGAAATGTAAGAAAATGACTGTTTTTTTCATTAGCGCCACATTCTGGAGGCATTTGTGCACACCAGGCTTGGGGTAACAAGGTAAGTCACCCCTCATTAACGCAAAGGGCTGTTATACATGCCAGGAGGCCACCGGTTGCAGCCCCCGAGACCCCCTTCCAGGGTTGCATTCACTTCCACAGCCAGATCTGTAGATCCGGATACTATGCTTTATGCCCCTCATTCCTCCAACTCCACTTGGGACCTTCCCGTATCCCCTTATCCTGTGCTAACAGTGGAGGATTCATAGCAATCAGATCATAGCCAGCTTCGCTCTGAATCCCCATATGCCCACCAACCCAGCTCTTTACTGCAGGCTTCCTCACACTCTGGTCCAAGAATGGCCGATGTGAAGCTCAGAGCTTTTTCTGAGCCTCCAGTGGTGGTACACACAAAGCATGGTGCCTTGAGCCTCCTCCAGTGGCAGAGGCTTAATTTCTATCCACAACAGACTGAATGCTGAGGAGTGTTGCTGCACAATCGCAGGACTTCCACAGAAATTCAAATACACACAGCAAGACAAGGCATAACCATCATGGGCTAACGGAGCCATCCTAGAATTCCATCGCATGCCAGGACCATCACCAGTCCTTAAAGCGCAGACACACATAACTGTCTTGGAACATCATGCGTTGTTAAGGGGTTTAAGCAATACTGTGTGTGATGGTGAGGAGGTTGGTAGCACTATGGACTCAGGCTTTGACAAGGACCTCTCAGAGACTGACTCTGATGCCAGTGATAACACTTACAATCTGCTAAAAAATATTTTAAGTTAATGGTGTCAGCGGGGTAGAAAGACAGGAAGAGTAACGGGAAAGGGTACAAAGGGGACTTGGTATTCAGCTGCATGGTAGGGAGACACAGACGGAGGATACATACACATGCTCACTGTCCAAACTACATGCACATATTCCCAAAAAGTTATTGAGGCAGATCCATATGAGTAATATGTGGATGTGTTTCAGTTGTCTAGGGAAATAGTGCAGGCGAAGGAGGACAAGGTCAGTAAGGGCAGAGAACTGGGTGGTGGCAGGCCCAAGTCCATATTAAATTGGTTCAAAGGTTTTTTGGTGTATGCTAGCATATGTCTAGATTCATGCTCAGGAAGTGGGGAAAAGGTAGTTAAGTACATGGATTTAATTGTGGACATTTACTCAGCGCCTGTGGCTTCAGCATGGCACGATTATGATATGGCTTTCAGGAAGAAGTTGGCTAGTGGTAGCAGTGTTTTGAATTTTGGCACAAGGGACATGGATGTTTGGTCCCGGTTGGTCACGGATGAGAGGAAATCTGAGGTCTCACAATGGTGGTCGCATAGCATGCAGCCTCCCATAAGGAAGCCACTTTGCTATACTTGTAATGAAAGGACCTTTAAGAGGGGGTTTGTATGCAAATTAGGCATGTGTGCAAGCACTGCAAGCGTAGTCATCCAGCCTCAGCTTGTGATAAGGGAAATGCTGCAGGTCAAGGGAAGGTGTCCTTTTGTGGAGCAGTTGGGAAAGGCTCCTTCGGCACTCAAGATATGCAAGTTATGTGAATTGTTGGAAGGGTACCAGGAGAGGGAATTGGCTTCGTTTTCGTTTTGTGGTTTTCACTTTGGTTTCCAAGTTCTAGTTCAGGGGTCAGTTAAACCAGGGCCTTGTTTGAAGAAATACACACCCAGAGGTAGTCCAAGAAAAGGTTAACAAAGAAATTGCCACAAAAATGTATATACAATTGGCCTTTTGATTGTTGCCCCTGCATCCGGACAGTTTTCAGTTCACTGGTTGTCATTTTCAGGAGGATATTACATAGATAAATTCCTCCCCCTGGGGCGCTCAATCTCCTTTTGTTACTTTGAGAAATTCAGTTCATTCTTGGAATGGGCCATACAGGTTAGGGCTCAGGCCACTCTGCTATCACGTTATTTGGAGGACTTAATTTTCTTTGGCCCATCTGGATCTGAGGTGTGTGTACATACTTTGATAATAGAGGACTGCTTGTTAGCTAACTTGGGGGTGCCAGTGGTGTATAGTTACAGGCTGGAGCGGGTGACTGTGGGAGTGAAAAAAGCTCTAAATAAGGTATGGGTGATGAGGCAAGTGAGGCAGGATTTGATGGTTTCGGACACCTTCTTAGCGGATTTTAATGGTGTTAGGTTGTGGCATGAGCAGCCCCAATCCAATTTGGAAATACAGCTATACACTGAGGCATCAGGTGGAATAGGTTTTGAGGCTACTTACAGGTTGTATACAGCAAAGTGGCTGGCACACTGGCATGGGGGGGAGCTCATTAGAAACCTGGCTTTTTTAAACTCTTCCCCATCCTAGTGGCATTAGAGCTGTGGCGTGACAGACTTGCTAACAGGGCGGCATTTTTTTGGACAGAGATTATGTCAGTTGTTTTTGCTGTTAGTAACTTGACATCCACATCTTACCCAGTGCTGAGGCACTTTGTATTACTGTGTATGAGTCATACCATTTCACTCAATGCGAGACGTTCCAGGCGTGCAAAATTGTATAGCTAATGCGTTATCCAGGGAAAAATGTTAAGTGTTTTTTTTAAAGGGATAGTAATGTTTCAAAATAAAAGCAGCTCCAATTAATCTTCATAGTATTTGGGTCATGGAGAGTGTTATTTCAATACTGTCAGAGTTGTAGTTCATGAGTAATTGAATGATAAAGTATCCCCCTCCCACCCCTTTAACTGATGTAACACTGCTCAGCTCAGAGCAGCAAGGTGGTGTTCAGGTGGATCACAGAGAGGGACAGTCTTCAATTAGTATAAGGGAATAACCTGAAAAACCTGTCAAGGGGGGCAGGGTTTTCATTGTTCTCACAGTAAGAAGATTGTTCCTTGCTGTGAGCTGTCTATGCCTTTAAGCTAGCACCAAATGCTAACACAATTCTTTTGTTTGTCCTCTCAAATTATGGCAGCTGGCATCACTGGATTAGGAGATCTGGTTAAAGCCTCATTGGCTCTTAAGACATGGAAGGCCTATGTGCGTGCAATTGACAGATAGGGTAGGTATTGCCATGCTTGTAATCCACACAGACCTGGCTGAAGGTGCTTCTGCATTACATAGAGGACTTGCTCAAGGAGGGGGGATCCAGAGCGTAGGTAGCATTGACTCTATCAGATATATCCTTCTTCTCCAAGTTGTGGGGGAGCAAGGATCTTCCAGCGCATTTTGCCATCCAGAGAATTATGAAGGGGTGGAGTAGGCAACTCAAGAGGGCTAGGGATAGCAGGAGGCCCATAGATCTAGGGATGCTGGATAGTTTGATAGCTGCATTACCAGACATTTCTAATTCACAGTGTGAGACCAGGCTGTTCACAGCAACCTTCGATATGGCTTTTAGCAGGGCATTTAGAATTAGCAAATTGTTAACCCCAGCAAACAGGAAGGTGTACACAGGTCTGCAAATGGAGCAGGTATGGCAGGCACAGGGGGAAGTGAAGCGTTTCTTAGCCAAGGCAAAGAATGATCAGGAGGCGAAGGGCAAGTGGGTTACACTGAAGGCTAGGAGCGATCAGACTTACCCAGCCAGGTGCATTTGGCGGTTCAGCAGGTTGTGCCCCAAGAAAACGGGCATTACTAATACATAGTGATGGAGCAGTTGTCACGGTTTATTATGACTCTCAGACACAAGTTTTAGGTAAAAATCAATTTTATTGAAATAATAAATTGATAACGTAGGATGGCTAACACATACATACAGATACATACAGAATATAACAAGACAGAATGCAGACTCTACCGGTCCTGTCAATATACCGGACAGGACAGTCTGAAGAAGCTGAATGTTAGGCTCTACCGGCCTTGCCAATACCGGGTAAGGCAACCTGCAGATGGAATAGCATAACGGTTCTACCGGCCTTACCAAATTACCGGGCAAGGCAGCCTCAAAAGATTCACAATGTAGGCTCTACTGGCCCTGCCAATACCGGGTAAGGCAACCTCAGATGGAATGTGGCAAAAGGTTCTACCGGCCTTACCAATACCGGGCAGGGCAGCCCAGAGATAGTAGCAGCAGTCAGATGGTAATGGCAAATTGACAGTATAGTAAGCAACCCAGTGTACACACACTGAGACCAACAGGGAGTAGTAAAGCCGCTAGACTTTGGAGCAAACCAGCGTCCGCACGCTGGGACCAACACAGGATTGTATAGCCGATAGGCTTTGGAGCAAACCAGTGACCGCACACTGGTGTAACAAGCGAGTTTGTATAGCCGCAAGGCTTTGGAGCAAACCAGCGTCCGCACGCTGGGACCAACACAGGACTGTATAGCCGATAGGCTTAGGAGCAAACCAGTGACCACACACTGGTGTAACAAGCGAGTTTGTATAGCTGCAAGGCTTAGGAGCAAACCAGCGTCTGCACGCTGGGACCAACACAGGACTGTATGGCCGATAGGCCTTGGAGCAAACCAGTGACCGCACACTGGTGTAACAAGCAAGTTTGTATAGCCGCAAGGCTTTGGAGCAAACCAGCGTCTGCACGCTGTGACCAACACAAGACTGTATAGCCGATAGGCCTTGGAGCAAACCAGTGACCGCACACTGGTGTAACAAGCGAGTTTGTATAGCTGCAAGGCTTAGGAGCAAACCAGCGTCTGCACGCTGGGACCAACACAGGACTGTATGGCCGATAGGCCTTGGAGCAAACCAGTGACCGCACACTGGTGTAACAAGCAAGTTTGTATAGCCGCAAGGCTTTGGAGCAAACCAGCGTCTGCACGCTGTGACCAACACAAGACTGTATAGCCGATAGGCTTTGGAGCAAACCAGTGACCGCACACTGGTGTAACAAGCGAGTTTGTATAGCCGCAAGGCTTAGGAGCAAACCAGCGTCCGCACGCTGGGACCAACACAGGATTGTATAGCCGATAGGCCTTGGAGCAAACCAGTGACCGCACACTGGTGTAACAAGCGAGTTTGTATAGCCGCAAGGCTTTGGGAGCAAACCAGCGTCCGCACGCTGTTACCAACACAAGACTGTACAGCCGATAGGCTTTGGAGCAAACCAGTGACCGCACACTGGAGTAACTAACAATGTCGCCGACGCGACCGGGCAGGAGGTCGCCAGGATACAGGAGACAGGCGATGAGATGACAGGAACCAGCAACGATCAGTCAGGTCAGGAAACAGCAGAGAAGAAGAACCGCAGGAACTGCAACACCAGAGACTAGGCCGGAACCAGGACTGGAACAACACAGCAGGCAGGAAACACCGGAACAGTAGAGATCAGGAACTCAGGAACACATGAGATCAGGAACTCAGGAACACTGGAACAGAGGCCCAGCTATCACTAGCATAGTGATAGCAAGAAGGTCAGAAACAACACGAAAGGGCACCCAAAGGGTGCCCAATCCAGGTTTAAATAGGCAATGAGAGGCGGGCTATCTGCAGACAGCCAATAGCAGCCCCCTACTGGTGATAGACAAGGAACTGCAGCAATCACGGGCACCATGATAGCAGTGTTGTCCTGCTGTTTAAGCCTGTCATGGGCAAGGCATTAACGGGTATATGGTTAGATCATAAAATGGGAAAATTGCCCAGCTTGGGCAATAAAGACACAATCCGAGGGACATTTCCTCTTTGGAAAGACAAAGAACTCGCCCGACCTCCACAGGTTCTCCTACTGTATCAGGTGGAGAGACTGGAGTTTGGGACCTTGGAGTGAACATACTGGTGAGCGTGATGCAGGTCATAAGTCCCTGTCTCTCTCTCACGCTGTCTTCTGTTCCTGGATGTGGTATTCCAAGGTGGAGAATGGTGCTATGAGGTCTTCCAGGGAATCCGGAATGGGCCGTGCGGTCAATTCATTCTTAAGACAATCAGACAAACCCCCAAGAAAGTGGCCTTCAGGGCATTGTCTCTCCAGTCTGTATCGTATGCCAAGGTCCTGAACTCTGTAGCATACTGGAGTAGAGACCTAGAGCCCTGTTGACAGTCAAAAAGAGCAGTCTCAGATATTGCCTGACTCCCTAGGATGTAAAAAATGTAGCAGGAGGCTGCCACAAAGAGGTCAAAATCATTGAGAATAGATGCCTGAGGGTCAAAAAGAGGGGATACCCAGGCCAAAGCAGATCCTCGTAAAAAAGATAGGATAAAAATGATGCAAGCCTGATGTGAAGTGTACGCATCTGGCTGACTACGGAAATGCAAATAGCATTGATTCAAGAATCCCCGTAACTCTGCAGGAGAACCAGCAAACCGATCAGGTAAGGGCAACCAAGAAGGCAGCAGGGAGGCAATGGCTGTGGTAGCATTCAGTACCCCAGTAGAGACAGCAGGAGTAGGCAAGGCTGCTTCAAAATGTTGAATATGTTGAAGCATGCTAGCTTCGACTCCAACCATTTAATCTGGGCACAGTGCAGGAAGGATGAATGAGTCAAACAGTGATATACAGCAGAAGGATGCTCAGATAGTCGGTCAAGCCGGTTCGGCACCAGGCATGCCATTAGATACACAATCTACAACAAGAATTGTCAAGAAGGAGAGCCCAGGAACAGATAATCGAATACTGGAAACATAGAACAGGAACAATGAGGATAAGAGTAGTCAGAAAACATTGCCATGGTTGATACACAGAAATCACTCTGGAAGAAGGGCAAGGGAACTCGGGAACAGGACTGGATACAACACAACTCACACTAGAATGCTTAGAACATAATACAAAGCCCTTCTTGGTCAAAACAGTGCCATTAGGATGATGTGAACCTTTTCTCTCCTTATTTTGAGGAGAACCCTGGGAATCATAGTTAGTGGAGGGACGACCTGGAATTGTTAGAGCATCTAATGCCAATGTCTGTATGTCTCTTCTGGCACAAAAGTCAGGGAGTTTCTTGTTTCTCTGTGATTCCATCATATGTACTTCCGGTGTGCCCTATCGGTCTACAATTTGAAGGAAGATCTTTTGCTACATTTCTCATTATCCTGGGTTTATGGTTGGTCTGCTCAGGTATTCTGCTTTCCAGTTGTCCACTCCCAAAATATATGCCCCGATAATGTCTGGATGTGGTTTTCTTCCCAAAGGAGAATCCTTTCTACTTCCATCCAAGCTGCTTTGCTCTTTGTGCCCCCTTGGTGGTTGATGTAAGGCACTCCTGTGGCATTGTTGGACTGAACCCAAATGGGAAGATTTTGTAGGAGACTTGTCCATGTCAATAGTGCATTGTAAAAGGCATGCAAATCCAGAATATTTATGGGAAGACAGTACACTGCTCCCCATCTGCAAAGACTGGCATCCTTTGTTACCACTTTCCACTCTGTTATTGAGAACTGTCTTCCTGTTAAAAGGTTTGAACTAGTGAGCACCATTGTAGTGAGTGCTTGGTGGTCTTTGACAGTCATCTTTTCCTGTAGATGTGCAGGATTTCTGGACCAATGACAAAGTAGTTCTAGTTGCAAGAGTCGCATGTGAAACTGCGCAAAAGGAACTGCTTCTGTTGTGGATACCATTTTCCCCACTAGTCATATGCAATTTCTGACCCAGAGTTCTGGTTCTGACAAAGTTTGTCAAATCCTGTTCTGTAGGTCCTAGACTTTGTCTTACTTGCTGAGTCAAATATTATTCCCAAGAACTGAAGCCTTTGTACTGGAACTAGATGAAATTTTGGCAGGTTGATAATACAACGGTGCTTTTTCAGTATTTTCATGGTGACATGACAATGTTCCTATATTAGGTCCTGTGAAGGATCTTTTATAAATAGATTGTCTAGATATGGGGTTACATTGACTCCAACTGGCCAAAGGTAAGCAGCAAGAGGAGTCATCACTTTGGTGAATAGTGCTGTGGCTAAACTAAATGGAAGACCAAGACGTTGGAAATGCTGGTTTTAGAATGCAGACTGAAGATATTGGTAATGTTCTGGCCAGACAGATAAACGTCTTTGATATCTTGTGATGACATGAATTCTTTCGGTTTCATGGCTGCTATTACAGTTCTGATTGACTCCATTTTTAATTTTGGTATTCTTAGGAACAAATGTAAGGCTTTTAAATCTAAGATTGGACGAAATCCTCAGTCTTTTTTTCAGAATAATGAAAATATTGGAATAAAACCTTTTGAAAAACTCTTTGTTCTCTCAGGACTGGGATCACCACTCCATTTGTTAAGAACTGATGAATCATTTGGTTGAATGCCTTTTGAAGGACTAGGTGTGGATGAAAGCTCTCAGCGTGTTCCCACGAGAAATTCCGCAAAAACTACGTTGTTGTCCTCTTTTTTGAGGGAAAATCCGCTTTAAAACAAGCAATTAAAATCTTTGCATTTTTCATCCATTGGCCAAAATTTTTCTCCATTTTTTAATGGTTAGAAAATGTCCGCCCTTTGGAGCTAGCTATCTGTGAAGATGGACGCACATTCTTCTACTCTGCTGCTGGGTCTTTATTTCTATGCTTAAATTACTCATATTCTACATTATTTGGCAATTTTCTTTCAGGGTGAAGCTGCTCTGGCACTCCCTATTGACTCTACCTGGAGGAAATACTTTGATTACAGCTGGAAGGGGGCAGAAATGTTGAGGCTATCTTTCCTGCCTGCAGAACCCGATGATCGGAGTTGCTATCATGGAAATCCAGATCAGGAATCAATGCGAGGTGGCTCATCTACAGTCGATGCTTTGTCTTCGGACATCTCCCTCCTTTCCTCGGATATAGGGAACCTACTGTCTAAAATGGAGATGACAGCTATGCTGGCGGCGCTCAGGGGAGCGATACGTGAGGAATTTGCTGAGTTGCACACTTATATTGGAGCAAGCCTCTCCTGTCCTTCATGTGCGGCACCGGAGGAATTTGCAGTGGTTCAGCTTCCCGCAGTTGTGGATACTCTACAGCACATGGAGGGTGGATGGTTAGAGACCCGGGAGAAATGCATCAATGGCAGTGTAGGCAAAGTCGAGGTGCATGTCGTACCTACTCGTGATCTGCCTCATCTAGATTCTCTGCTGATTTCTGCAGTGGATGTGGGAAGTTTATCCTATGAGGCCCTGTGGCTGATGGAGAAGGGAATATTTTCACAAATGATTTTGAATCCTGTGATGCAAATCAAGGCCTTTACTGTATGTGTCTCTCTACAGTTCCTGCCACATGTCCTTCCTATGCTGTGGGATCTTTTGGTGCTATGGCGAAAACCTGCTCCCTGGATCTCTCCCATGGAGGTTATGATGTTTGGATGGGCCACTTTGCCATGGGATCCTGGTATCTGTAGTTTATACCTACCTTGTTCTCCACTGTTTCGTGACTGCACTAAGAGATCGTGCTACGCACCTACCTTGCTCTTTTCCAGGAATCGGGTTCCATAGCTCTGTCACTGTACTTGGGGAGTATCAATGGGACTCTAGTACTTTCTCCATATGCTGTACCATTAGACGCTCTCCTGCCCAGAATATTGATGTATAGGCACAGTTGGCCATCTCCCTAGGGCCCGGGGAGTCGGCCATGATCATTTCTGTTAGTGTATATTGTATTTGGGATGATCGGGCAGTTTGTACAGTTGGGGGGATGCTTGTTTTCACTTACCATATAGAAGTGTATAAGCTTTAATATGATCCCACAGTATCTGCTATGTATGATGCTTCTGAACACGACAATTTCACTCCTCATATAGTACCCAAGTTTAATTTGTGACTTTACTACTGTCTGACCATCTTCATCTTACTCCCTCCAAGTATGACCGAAGCTAATAGTCCCTTAGCGTGCATGTCTTATAATATGATTGCCCCTCCCCAGAAGGCCTTTGGCCACCACGTGCTTGTTTTACAGAAGACCAGGCCTTGTCGGTTGTTCCTCTGTGCACGGGGCTCAGAGGGGTTGCCCCCTATCCACTACTGACTTACCTCATACTGGGGATCTTGTCAATAAGTTTTGTGTTTTAGAGCCTAGCTTTATGCAATACTTTTATTTCTCCTATGAATCTTGGAGAACTTCACCATGTCCTATTGTCTCCTATTATAATCGTAAAATAGGGCCGTTGTAGAGTATGGATGTTACATATGCTCCTTGTTTTTCAAACCGTGCATGTATACTTTAGCATTTCTACAAATATATGAATACTGTTCATTATGTGCTTCTTTCCCAGTGGATGGAGTGCCAGCCCATTATTTTGATGTGTCCTTCTTACATATGTCTAAAAATGTATTTTTTTTGCTCCCCCCCAGGCCTTTTGGCCACTCGTGCATGCTCCGACAGAGGGCGAGGCCTGCCTGGTCCGTTCCTCTGCCCACGATATTTTCTCCTTTCAAAAGCTATCTTTACTTATGCATCTTAACTCACAGCTTTAAAATGTTCATACTACCTACTTCTAGTACTGTTGAGTTTTATATATATATAACCTCGTAGATCATAATTTACACTTGAGCTATTGTGTTTTGTACTTTTTTTTTTTTTTTTTTTTTTAAGACACTGTGCAGGGCGCTTTGCCCGATTATCCTGCCCAATTTGACCTATAGCTTACACCTGCTTACTTTTGGGCATGATTGTTGGCTGCACCCCTTTATCTTGTGGGTGCACTGATAGCCATGTTCAAGCACTTTTCATTTGCCTTAACCTAACATCTATGGCTGATATGCTTAGCTCTCATTTTATTACATAATATTTCAATAATTTCTGTGAGTCTTAGGTTAAGATTTTTTTTAAAAATTTGCTCTGTTTCTGGGATAGTATGCACCTGTAAAGCATTCTCTTACGTAACTATGCAGCTTGAATACAAGAGTTATTTACTCTCTCTTCCAAGTACATTGGTCTAAAAGTTTTTCAAGCACTTTCTCATGTTGCTCAGTCTAATACCCAGGGCTTAAACACACTGCTTATGTCAATTGCATGATATTCTACCTGTATTGCTGAGTCTTTAAATTGTATTATTTACATCTCTGTATGTTATTTGGAATAATGTGCATATGTAACGCTTTTATTTTGTGTTTCTTTTCATCAATATTTCAATAAAAATGTAAAAAAAAAAAAAGAAAATGTCCGCCCTTTGATTTACATTTTTTCGCCTTTTCACTATAAAAACATGATGTATTCCAGGAAGTGAAACGCAATAGAAGCAGCTACAGAGCGAGGTAGACGTGCTATGCTGTTCTGCTATGTATTTATAGCAAAACTGAAGCAAGAGAGGCTCATAGTGACTGCTGTCACTATGAATAAATGTAAAAATAATAAAAGGAGGAGATGGAAGGACCCTTGTGTATCCACTGAGTCTGAAGAGGAGTAGGAAGTGAGCACTACAGAACCAATGCTGTCTGTCACATACCGATTCGCGCCCAGCTCTGTGCCTCGGTCCGGCATGTCTCCGGGTTGCTACGCATGCGCGGCTCTTTCTACTGACGTTGAGCGGCTGTGCATGCGCCGTTTTTCCTTGCAGTGTCCTCCAATCTCAAGGAGGCTTGCCTGACGTCACAGGGCACTGGGAGCTTTATAACCAGCTTCCGATCGGCTCTCAGTGCTTGAGTTCCTATTAGCATGTGTGTTTTTCAGTGCTTATCGTTTTCTTGGACTTTATGACCTCGGCCCATTTTCTGACTATCCCATCTCTCCGTGTGTCCTGACCTTTGGCTATGATTTACTGACCAGTTTTGCTGCCTGCCCTGACCTTTGGCTTTGTCCTCACTCCTCTTAGTCTTCTCCCTCGGTTTTGTTCGCTTCGGTGGTAGACCTGTGCCTACATCTATTAGTCTACCCTTCTTCTATATTAACATTAGCTACCTGCTACCTTCATGTGGTTATCTTATTCAGGTAGCTTACACTGTCCAGACCCCCTGTCAGATGTGCTGCTCCTGCTGCCACCAGTGCTGTGCCTGCTGTCAGTGCTGCCCCTGCTGCCATCAGTGCTGTGCCTGTTGCTACCAGTGCTGACCCTGCTTCCACCAGTGTTATGCCTGTTGCCAATGCTGAACCTGCTACCACTAATACTGTGCCTGCTGTCAGACATGCTGCCCCTGCTGCAGCCAGTGCGGTGCTTTCTGCCAGGGCTGAACCTGCTGCCACTAATAATCTGCCTGCTGTCAGACGTACTTCCCCTGCTGCAACCAGTACTGTGCTTGCTGCCAGTGCTGAACCTGCTGCCACCATTGCTGAACCTGCTGCCAGTGTGTCTTGTAATACACAGGAGTGGGGGGAAGGTGAAGATGATGTCAAGTGTGACAGCAGGGGACCTTAAGTCACACTTGCCATCACCAAGCAGTCCCACCAGTGCAAGTACTACTACTACTAAGAATGTCCAGCAGCTTGTTAGTGTTAGGAGTGATGGAGGGGGTAATCATATTACTGTTGACTGTGAGGAGGAAGACTCTGGGGCTGAAATTGATATGGTTGGTGTTAGTAGTAGTGACAGTAATGGTGAAGCAGCCGGTGGGACTAGTGTTATGAGGGTGGGAGGGGAAGCATTTGAGAGCATCCAGACTAGCAGTCAAGGGAGCCCACACTATTCCTCTGGCCCTGGGAGTCCCATTCCATTCACTACAGTGTCCAAGTGGAACATGATCATGAAGAGGCCAGAACTTTGGGGGATAGTAGGTGCAGAAATAATACCACCACCACCAGCAGGAGCACAGATCAGCTGCCTGTGCCTGATGCTACTGCTGCCAGTCTGCCTTCTTCACGTCACCAAGAAATGGCAAGTGTGACATTATGGGGCCTTCTGTCACATATCTCGTCACCTCCTCCAAGCAGCAGTGAGATGTATGTAATAGAGCAGCAGCAGCAGCAGGTAGAGACTAGTGGTGATGGTGGTGATGATGATGATGGTGAAGAAGCTAGGGTGTAAGAAACATTGATGGCCTTTTTAGCAGAAACTGAGAAGGAATGGGAGACAGGGATGAGGATGGGCATCAACACCTCCACCAGCAGTGAGCTTTTGGAATTTGCAACTGCTCTAACTGCTGCTGCTGAGTTGCAAGGGTAGCAGGAGCGAACTAGTGTGCCACAGACCACCATGGACACAGTGGGAATGGGGTCAACAAGTGATGCAGGACTAGGACAGGTTTAACTTGCCAGCGGCAGCAATACTCCTGGTCCTAGTTGCAGTGCTGATTCTGAGGCAGTAGCAGCAACAGTAGCAACATCATCTATTGCCACAGACAGTGAAGGGGAATGTGGAGGCCATTCTTCTCCACTTGTTCCCTATCCCTATCTCCTGAAGTCATGGGTGTGGGACTATTTTTCTCTTGGGGCAGGCACTGTGCAGTCATCACTAATGGCACTGTGCACAATTTGTGATAAGTCAATGGGAAGAGGAAAGGAGGGTATGCACCTTGGCACAACCGCACTGATAACACACGTGAAACACAGACACCACATTTACGTCAAACATTTTAAAGCCAAATACTCACCACAGAAATCAAGCATTGATGTTGCTGCACCCCCTGAATCTCCAGAAAGGCAACAAGAGGTGAGGCGGAGATCAAAGAGGAGGAACAACAGAAAAACATAGGGAGAGACTGGAAGTTTCATGACGAGTGAAACAACTAGCTCGCCATCACCTTCCTCTAGGGTAACTACATCTTCTGCCAATCCACCTTATTCATTGTTAGCTCCACCACCAAATGATAGCCACTCTGTAGATGTTAGGATATGGCAGTTCGTCTCCACCCATTGCACTCTGTGTGGTGCACTGACCACACATGCCAGTGTGGTGGAAAATTGCAAGCAGGGCATCAAGCATCAAGATTCCATCCTGCAGAATATGGTAAGATGGTGGCAAAGAGGGTGCATTATTACTATTAAACTGTCAGCAAGTTGTCATTTGTCCTTAGCGGGGTCTGGACAAGGATTATAGTGACAGCGACAGTACTTGGGTTCTGGTATCATGGTGTTTGGATACAGTTGTGCCCCCAGATGTTATTTACCACACACACTGTCCACATTGCAGTTGCTGATGAGAGGCACATTTCCTGCTCTCAAAGGAAAAATGTATATTCTAATAACAACGCACCCATGATTTTGGAGGAGGGGCAGTTGGAGAAGAATAATTGGCCAGCTTCTCCTTTTCTCCACATATACTGGGGGCTACTTATTGTACTGCCTCAGACGCATCATTGGAACTAGTTGTGGCAAGTGGAACCTTCAGCATCCATCACCCATGTTACTGCTATTGTTGATCCCTTTCAGCTGCCTAATCATCCTGTTGCTTACACAACTCAGCAGCAGCAGCAGCAAGAACAGCAGTTGCAAATTCCACATTTATGGACTCAGGAGGACATTTGAAAATGGCCAGTGGCCAACATGATCTGCTGACACTAGGCCAGTAGGGCATTTTTTTCTCAGGGCTTGTGCTTTAAAAAAATCCTATATAATAATTTGCTAGGATGTTTGTCAGAAGCCGTCATGCACAGTAGAGACGGTGCGTGTTCGGCCAATCTCTACTGCTCATGATTGCATTGAGTGAGTGAGGCGACGCAAGACTGCATCTCATGGATCAGTGAGGTAGCGGCCGCTGTACCTGTACCTGGACCTTGGCCCGTGTACACAGGCTTTTACACTAGTACAAAATAAATAATAGAAAAAGAAAACATAGTCCTACAAAAAAAATAAACAATTTTCAGGGGTTTGTTTCTAACAAGCTTGAGTCCTACAAATCAATGTTTCTTCAGGGCTTGTGCTTCTAATAAGTCTAAGTCCTACAAAATCAATGTTTCCTCAGGGCTTGGGCATCTAACAATAAATCTAACAAATCATCCTCTATAAAATACTCTTATCATGTTAAGTATCACCATAGTGGCAACTTGTGTCAGTGGGTTCCTGTCTCTATCATTTTACATACAAAATTTCTTATTTTATTTTTTTTTATTAACTGTCCCCCCAATACCAGTCAAGAAACCCCTCCCCAGAACAAATTCCCTGTTCAACTGATTAATTCCCCAAACTCAACCCACAAACACAGGCATCCTCCTCAGATCCCTTGTATACCATGTTTTATGGGTTTTTTTAATTGTATTTAGGATTTCTTTTTTTTTTTATTATCTGCACCCCAAATATAGTAAACAACCCCCCAAAAAAATTCCCCGTTCAACTAAGTCTTTCTCCACACCCCACCAACACAGGCACCCTCATGCCCCCTTTATGCTATGCCTTTGGGAAATTAAATAATATGTGTTGTGTGTAAATTCAGTGTACTCATTGATTTAAAAGGAATGAGCTAGGTGAAAAAAGCTGAAAAACGATACTTTTTGCAGGAAATTATTCACCAAGTGGGAAGTGCCATTATTCTCCGATTTCAGTTTGAGGCAAAACTTTTCACCCATCCCTACTCTGGACATGAAGAAACTATATGGAGTGGTGAAGGACATTCTGTACTCCTCTACTAGTAAACAAGGTACCCATTCATCTGTAATGACATTTCTCCACTGTAGCATATAGCACTGGAGTTTTCCTCCTAGTGGAGGATGTCTGGGAGACTCTGAACTCCCTCCATTATGCTGTGGTGGACTCAGATTTTGGTAAATTTTACTTATGATTCCAACTGGATTTAGCTTCACATCAAAGCGAAAGGATCGCCTAACGTATTGAATGTTGAATATCTAGATATACCTC
Source organism: Rhinophrynus dorsalis (assembly GCA_037306005.1). NCBI lineage: Eukaryota > Metazoa > Chordata > Amphibia > Anura > Rhinophrynidae > Rhinophrynus > Rhinophrynus dorsalis. Next base: position 274,990,749 of record CM074719.1, read on the forward strand.
AATAGTCTGTGTTAGAACAATATGTTGAACTTGTCTTTTTTAAGACAAACTTGGAAGATTAGTTTTGAGGTAAAAGAGTACTTTTGCCTCCTGTGGCTTGACTGATGACCTTATCTAGTTCTGATGTGAATAAGAATGCCCAATGGTAAAGCTACTAATGCTTTCTTGGAAGCAGAATCTGCATTCCATATTTTGAGTCATAAGGTGTTACTGGCTGCGACTGTGATTTCTAATGCTGCCTCACCATTATATACTGTGGCTTCCTGAATTAATCCTAACAAAAGGAGAATATCCTCCTTTGGTGCATTATTTTGAATGGTGTGCAAAATGTGGTTTTACCAGGCTTCCATTGCTCTGCATGCCCATTCCAGTGCGAATGCAGGCTGCAGCCCTAATGATAGCTCCCTAACCAGAGAACAGTAGTCTGTTAAATGAGTCTATTCTATTGAGTGCTGATGCCGCTCTATGTAATGTAATGGTTGTATGCCTAGATAATCTAGATACAGTGGGAAATACCACTGGTGGATTTGACCAGAGATTAACCTTTTCCTGAGTGAAGGGATAGAACTGTGTAAATTTCTTAGATATCACTAAGGATTTATCTGGGCTATGCCATTCATCTTGAGTAACATGGTCCAAGCCAGCATATGCTGATGTGCACAAATGTTTCCAGAAGGTAGCGCTAAAGGAAATAATTGGCATTCTGTTACATTTCCACCCCTTCAAATATAATATAATGTTTGAAAATCATTGATTTTCTTATTGTATTCATTATAAGCTACTCTTAGGAGAAAAATTACCCCCCATTGGTATGAGTAGGGATGGGCAAACATTTTCATCTCAAACCAGAATTGGTGAAAAATGGCACTTCCCAGTTGGTGAATAATTTCCAGTGAAAAGTACCATTTTCCTGCTTTTTTTACCTAGCTCATTGAAATCAATGCAGTTTTCTCTACTTTTCCTGCAGGCATATAAAAATGGTGTCAGAATGTCACAGCATGCCTTTCTGTGTTTGTGAGAGGAGAAAGCAGCACATTTTTGAGCAAGAGAAGATAGGCAAATAAAGGGGAGTTGAAGCTTAGTTTAGGGAGTCTTTTAGGTAGCACATTTGTTCTCTGTATTAGGGGTGTCTGGGGGAGAAGAAGGGAGGAAGGAGGTTGACACTAAATACTCCAAAATTCAGTTTGATTGACTGGCAAGACACAGGCGTCTGGAGTCCAATTTGCTTGCTGGTCTTGCTGTTATTGTCACTGTGCTGGTGAAGTCTGGGGAAAAAAGTTGTTGATTTTGCTTTTTAGTTATTTTTGTTTTGTACAGACTGTGATAAGATAGGGTGGGCAACTTAAAGCGTAACTTTCATCGTATATAAAGTCACCCTGCAATAATTAAGCATGTTTATAATATATCTATTACCTTTCATAATTACCCGATTGTAAAGAAAACCTTTATCTTCAGAGACTGACGGCCAGGTTAGAGCAGTCCGCGCTGCTGCGCTGTCAGTCCCTTCCAGTTACCTTGTGGCACACTGCAATGCTTCACAGTGGAGACAGGGACTGTATTAGACATGTGCAAATTCATTCGGAGACATTTGGATTTCGTCAAAAATGGGGTCATTCGGAGACATTCGGCCAATCCGAAACTCAAGGGTCATTCGGAAAAAATTATCCGACTCCGAACAGCCCAGGTCCGAAATTCGTCGAAACTTTCGGAAGTTTCGGCAATCGACACATTTCCAAAAGTTTTGACTACTTTTGACCAGGACTTTTTTGTACTTCCTGTGCGCGCTCAATTACTTTCCCTCCATAATTTTCCGTCCATGTCTCTAGTCCAATTCCATTCTCTGTTTCATGCACTACTTCCCTCTTTTGTCTGTATTCGAATAGCCTTCTTCGTTTCATGATGGGGGTTGGACTAATGACACAGTCACACAGACAGATAGCCTGCATTTCCTCATTGGGTTGTTGGAGCTCAGAGAGAGAAGAGATTAGAGAGTGTACAGTTGTTGTGTAGGCAGGCAGGTAGCATTAGGCTAGGCATAGGTAGGCAGCCAGCATTAGTTCCAGTTATTGCCACTGCAAGAGCAAGTAATATTTGTTCCTGTGCAAAATATAAAAAAATATTAGGTATTTGTTCGAATACAGGGCCGGCCCTTACATGGGTCCCAGTGGGTCCATGGACCCAGGCGGCACTTTGACAAGGGAGGCAATTTACCGTCCCATAGCATGTTTATTTTGTGCTCTTCCGCCATTTCTGTGTTGCAGGGTGTCCCATCCCATCAGTGTGACTGTCAGCAGCCGGGCAGCCCTATGCTCACTCAGTGGCGATGCCTGCTGGCTGCTTCAGTGACGTGAATTATGTGATAGTGAAACATTATGCCTATTTTATATTGTTTATCGCCCACCTAAAGTCAAGACTTGAGTAAATAGGTCTACCGTCCCAGATTTGCTAGAGAGGTTTTACAAATACAGGAGGGTGCCCCCTGTACGAAATGAGTCTAAACATTTGGGATCCCTAGTATGAGTGCACAACAGTGCATGATGTGTCCTGAACAGGATTGCTGTGAGGTGTCTCCACCCAGAAGGTGCTGGCTTCAACATTGCAACAAGTGACCAACTAAGAGCACCGTGCCGTGCAGCCATAGCATCACCCCCTCCTACTCTCCGGGTCCCGCTGACTGGCAATAACAGGTGAGTCACTAAGAGATCTGAAGCCTTTCTGGAAGTCCTTTCACTTGGAAAGGGGCTAGGTATTACTTGGGGGAGTTGCCTCGTGTGTAAATAATTTCTAGGTGGGAGATGAATGTGCATCACTTATGTGTTTCCTAACAGTAGTTAGAATACAACTCCCATCATCCCCTGATTATGACGTTGGGAAATGCCCAGCAATTATCGTAGAGCCCTGTATTGCACACTCACGGAAAACGGTGATATTGCTATACTAAGACAATGCTGTGGACCCCTCTTCAGTATAGATGTCAAGCATTTTTTTTTATTTCTCTCCTGTGTTGCAGTTTGTTCACAACAGAATGTCTCAATTTTTCTTTTTAACCCTTTGAATGCCAGAGTGGTATGCAACGCATTGCTTTGCAATGCATTGCGTACCACTCTGGCACTCAAAGGGTTAACACATTACATCTATCACATTACAATCATTGATGTTTATTCTTGATGTAGTATGAAACTCTACAATGTATATACACATAGAGTTATCTGATATGAGGGGAAATCAGGATAGGAAAACGAGAGAGAGGAATTTGGGTACTAAAGAGGGACAGTAGGGTAGGAGGCTGGTACCAGAAAATGAAACCTTAATCTTTACCCATGTACTAACATAGAATGTGACATGTAGTTTGTCCATGTTCGAGTCGACCACTTATGTTGAGTAGGATGTTACAGGCATGGGTTTTCGATGTCGAACATATGCTAAATTGAATGACAGGCATGAGGTTTCGATGTTCAAACATATGCTAGATTGAAGGACAGGCATGGGGTTTCGATGTTCGAACATGCTAAATTGAATGACAGGCATGGGGTTTCAATGTTCGAACATGCTAAATTGAATGACAGGCATGGGTTTTCGATGTTCGACGTTTGCATTGTGACTGGCATCCCATGCTAGAGTAGAGGTGACATGCACAGACTTTCAATGTACGACAATGTCCGTTTTTGGGATGGATCTTTTTCTAAATGCACACCCTGTCTGCAAATAATGATAGCAGCGTGCACGGAGGCGCACTGCTATAATTTAACCCATGTTAAATTCGGCCGAATAATTCGGAATGGATCAGAATTTCGTCCGAATCGAATAGGCCCGGTCCGAAATTAAGATCATCTGAATTAGAAAAAAAAAAATTCGTCCGAATTCGAATTTTACCGAAAATTTTGCCCGTGCACAAGTCTAGACTGTATCACGGTGCCCGTGCTACCTTGTTTTTGTTTTCCTGTCAGTTATCCTGTATAGTGCTCCCATTGGCTGTCCTGTGTTGATCCCGCCCAGTATGGCCTTTATATACTGGGCTCCTGCACCCACACGGTGCCCTTTCGTGGTGTTCCTGTACCAGTGCTAGCTTACTGCTCAGTGTTTCCCAGTGTACCAACTTGGCCTGCCTGACTACTTTTCAGTTTCCAGCTCCTGTGTACCGACCCGGATTGCCTGACTTCTCTTCAGTGCCTGCTCCTGTCTATCGACCCTGCCTGGCTGACGTTCCTGCTCCCGTGTACCGACCCAGCTTGGCTGACATTCCTGCTCCCGTGTACTGACCCGGCCTGGCTGACGTTCCTGTTCCTGTGTGCCGACCCGGCTTGATTGAAGTTCCTGCTTCTTCAGCTAGTTGTTGCCTCGGAAACATTCTTACTCTGCAGGCGATCCGGTTGCACTTGCGTGCTAGCACTTGAGTCAGTTCCATTTCTGCTCCTGTAGGTTGCTAGTGTCCGCCTCTGTTACTGCTCCGGCAGTGTGCCTTTGGCCTAGTCCTCCGTTACTGATCATACCGATTGCAAGTGTCTGCCTCCGTGATTGCTGTGGTAGTCGCCATTGGCTTGTCCTCCGCTACTGCTCCTGCAGGTTGCTAGTGTGTGCCTCTGTTACTGCTCCGGCAGTGTGCCTTTGGCCTAGTCCTCCATTACTGATCATACCGATTGCAAGGGTCTGCCTCCGTGATTGCTCCAGTAGTCACCATTGGCTTGTCCTCCGTTACTGCTCCTGCAGGTTGCCAGTGTCTGCCTCCGTTACTGCTCTGGCAGTGTGCCTTTGGCTTAGTCCTCCGTTGCTGCTCATACCGGTTGCAAGAGTCTCCCTTCGTTATTGCTCTGGTAGTGAGCCATTGGCTTGTCCTCCGTTTACTACTCCTGCCGGTTGTAAGTGTCTGCCTCCGTTACTGCTCCGGCAGTGCTCATTACTCTATATCTGTTGTACTCTGGCAGTTCACGTTGTTCTGCTAGCCTTGGGCGACCTGAAGCTCTCTATAAAGTGCTGTCTCAGTACCTTCACACATGGGACTGTGTACACTCATTGATGAACTTTAACTCCTGCAGTACAAGTGACCTGGGAAACTTACTCCTCTTGCCTGACCTGTGTCAGTATATACTGCTTGTACCTTTATTTGTATTGGACCTGTGTGGGCAATTGTATGATTAACCTGTCGTGTGTCTGTATTATACTGTCTGTATACTACAGGACCTGTGTAGGTTCTTATTGTATTGTGAATTCAATAAAACTGTGTTTTTATCCTAAACCATTGTGTCTGTGAGTCGAACAAACCGTTACAGACTGACAGCGCAGGCGCGCAGACAAGATGTCTGTCTTCCGGTCCCCTAAAATCCTAAAATAAAGGATTTCCTTACAATTGGGCAATTTTGAAATGTAACATATATATATATATATATATATATATATATATATATATATATATATATAATAAAGCTAGTCGCTACCTGCTTAATTATTGCAGGGCGACTTTAGTTAAAGGGATAGTAATACCTAAAATGTAAAAAAAATATGTTGTAGGGTTTATCCCTCTGTGTAAAACAAGGGTACTCCCACTGCTGAAAGATGTTTCATTCAAAAGTTATTAATTTTCAAAGTTGCATTTTTTAGGTGCAATATCACAGTGGCCTGAAATTGTAGAGTGGCGCTGTTGCTACACCATCCTATGGAGATTTATGGTCCTGAGACCAGAGCTGTCCATAGGATCGTGTAGCAACAGCGCCACTGTACAATTTCAGGCCACTGTGATATTGCACCTAAAAAATGCAACTTTGAAAATTAATAACTTTTGAATGAAACATCTTTCAGCAGTGGGAGTACTCTTGTTTTACTCAGGGGGATAAACCCTACAACATATTTTTTTTTACATTTTAGGTATTACTATCCCTTTAAGATGAAAATTCCGCTTTAAAAAAAATTAATAAAACAAATGAAAAATAATAAACAAATATATTACGTGACAGAAAGCTGACTGAGAGCCTGACGTGAGATATGTGACTGAGGCATGCTTGATAGACAGCAGACGGCATTGAGACCTTTTTGAGGGCTAAGGCAAGACATCACAGTCCATCAGTTGTGTACTGTAGAGTAAAAACACACACAGAAGTTGATTAATGTCCAGCAAACGCACAAGGGGCAGAGGGAGGGGAAAAGTTGAAGCAGTGCAGGGACTTGGGAGTAAAGTGATAGTGCAGGAACTAACTGCAACTATGGTTGCTGCAGTGTGTGCAACAAATGATGATGATCCCTTTCCTCCCAGGGAGGATGCAGTTTGTCAAAGTCCAACCAAAAGTTCTTCCACCACCAGCACCAGTACAAAAAAAAAATATAAAAAGAACACCGAAGATGACAACGAGTCACATTCTAGTGCTGATGATGGCAATGGCATAATGGAGGAAGGTGTAGCAGCTGAACCAACTGCTGCATCTGGCAGTGAGACAAACAAGCACCAAAACACATAAAAATACATTGTTTGACACAAAGCTTATAGGAGTATAAGGGTAGTGGACAAGAAAAAGAGGGTGATGCTGAGGATGACCTAATGATGACTGATGATAATTATGTAGATCTAGAATATATCCCTCCAGCATCCTCCTCTTATTCAGATACAGATGAAGTCAAGAGTATGAGAGATGATGATGTGGCCAAAAAGTTAGCAGAAAGGCAAAGGCTCAATCTTCCAGCACTGAAAATGAGCACTGTGCCTGTCTATAAACTGTCTGAGAAAACCATTGGAAACTCTGACCCTGGACAAGCAAAGATGGCAAAAAGTACAAAGCCATCCTATCAGTCATCAACAACATCATCGCTACTTCCAAGTCCACTTAACCACATACACCTGTGTTGAGTAACCAGCAGCAACAACAACAACAGCAACACAGGTTATTAACATCCACAGCCTTAGGTATGATGAGTGCCTCTGCTACTGGAAATTCTGCACCTTTGACACCTAGTAGTAGTAGTAAAAGTAGACTTTTATCAACATCTAGCCCCAGTAGTAGTAGCAGCCTCTCTGGAACCTCTCAGTCCATGAAGTTCACAGTATAGAGATACTTCACTCGGATCCAAAAGCTATGACAGAGAAAGCCAGGCCAAATGTATTAACAGCAGCAGAGATGAGGAGGAGGGTTGCTACAATCTACAAAATTTGGGACCACTGCTATAAACAAAAAGTAATGTACTTTTTTTCTTATCTCTTGACATCATCATGAATATGTGCCAGTGTTACTTAAAGGGATAGTAATACTTAAAATGTAAAAAAAAATATGGTGTAGGGTTTATCCCCCTGAGTAAAACAAGAGTACTCCCACTGCTGAGAGGTGTTTTATTCAAAAGTTATTAATTTTCAAAGTTGAATTTTTAGGTGCAATATCACAGTGGCCTGAAATTGTACAGTGGCGCTGTTGCTACACGATCCTATGGACAACTCTGGTCAGTTGACCATAAATCTCCATAGGATGGTGTAGCAACAGCGCCACTGTACAATTTCAGGCCACTGTGATATTGAATGAAAGACCTCTCAGCAGTGGGAGTACTCTTGTTTTACTCAGGGGGATAAACCTTACAACATATTTTTTTTTACATTTTAAGTATTACTATCCCTTTAAGAAGGAACACATTTTTCAAGGCACGTGTTGCTGTAAGACTCACAAGTTTGACTTTCAGCTACTTATTTGTCCACTGCAGTCTTCAGAAGATGTAATACTGTGGTAGCAGATGTTGCACCATAGGAAACATAGGCAAGACATTTGTTGGAATTCGCAAAATGGAGGAAAATTTTTCATAGGAGAAAACTTTCTATAAAAAAGTATAAAATTGTCTGTTTTTCCCAAAATGTCATGCAGGAAATTATCACTTTTTGCCTACCCCTAGGTATGAAATAACATACTGTAGGTGGTGCCAGGAGTACAAAACAAACTGGCACTACTACACTGATTTTTCTTTCATTTTTCCAAACATGACTTGCCTTAGTAAAATGGTTATAACAGCCACAGTAATGAAGAAAGGTAGAGAAAACATAGTGTATTTGTAAAGAAGTAACCCACTGCATCAAATGAGGGGTCACTTGCCTTTCTACCCCTAGGCTGGAGTGCTCAAATATTTCTAGAAGATGGCATAAAAGGAAAAAAATATATAATTTAAAATTTCCACCCTATTTAATGTACTCAAATCTGTGAACTATGGAATTTCCTACTGTATTAATTAGCTAGTACGCTTAGGTGAAAAATGGCACTCCATTTTTATGAGTTAACATATCACTGGGTGTGCCAGAAGCACAAAACTGCACCTACTACAACCTCTCATTCTTCTAATACTTTTTCAAAAGTGACTTGCCTATAATAAAATGGTTGTAACAACTACATAAATTAAGATTTTGGAAAGAAGATAACCTACCACATCAATTGAGAGTACACTTGCCTTTCTGCCCTTAACGTGGTCTGCACAAATGTTTCCAAAAGGTGGTGCTTAAGGAAAACAAACTGGCATTTTTTTTTCATATCCACCCCATCGAATGTACTGAAATCTGTAAAAAAAAAACTATGGAATTTCCAACTTTATTCAATAGATAGTGCACTTTCAAGAAAAATGACCCCTCCCCCCCCCCCCCCCCCCCCCGTTGGTATGAGTTCACATACTTTACCAAAAGCACAACACCACACCTACTGTTTACTTTTCTTTTAAATGGCTGCATATACTAAAATGTTCATAACAATAAGAGATATGAAGGAAAGGTGTGCAAGGCATAGCATTATGGAAAGTAGACATTCACCCACATCAAAGGAGGGTTCATTTTCCTTTCTACCCAGAGGCTGGAGTGTACAAATATATCTATAAACTGTAGTTATAGGAATAACACTTTTTTTACATTTCCACCACCTCAAAGATACTAAAATCTTTGAAAAACCATATAATTTCCTACTGTATTCAGTACCTACTACCAGCCTGAAAAAATGGTACCCCATTTGAATCTGTTAACATACAGTATAGGGGTACCGGGAACACTAACCTACCTGCCACTTTTATCTTTTGAAATGACCTGCCTGTGCTAAAATGGTCACAGCCATTACAGATGTACAGGAAAGGTAGGTGAGGTATACCATTTTGTAAAGTAGGCCTTCACCAACAACAAATGAGGAATCACTTGCCTTTTTAGCCCTAGTATGGTATGCACAGAAGGGGGCTGTATAGGAAACAACTGAGCTATTTTCATTTTCTACCTCTTCAAAGTTACAGATTGCTTTGAAAAAACATGGAAATTATAACTGTAATAATTAGATACTATTCTTCCAAGAAAAATTACACCCTCTTGATATGAGTTGACATAGTGTAGGGGGTTCCAGAAGCAAACATCTACCCCAACTATAATTTATCATTTTTCAACTATGACTTGCCTGTACTAAAATGGCTATAACAACAAGAGAAATTAATAAACGGTAGATAGATAACGGATACAATTTTGGAAAGTAGACAACTAGCCATATCTTAAGAGGGGTCACTTGTTTTTCTACCCCTAAGTTAATGTGCACAACTATTTCCAGAATGTGGCGCTATAGGAAAAAAAACATGTTTTTGTACACATCAGTCACTTCAAAGATATTAAAATGGCCTAATACCATGGGATTTCATTGTGTGCTCAGGAACTACTGCCAGCCTAAGAAAAAAATGATACCACACTGGTATGGGTTGACTTATCATACTGAATGCGAGGAGTGTGGCTACCAGTAGAACAAGGATAAGGAAGCAAACAGTGTATGTGTGATTCTATGGCTACCAGTTAAAACAAGCTATGGAGTCAGGCAGCGTATGTGTGGAACTGTAACTGTGACTAGGTGGGGGGGGGGGATCAGGCAGTGTATGTGGGTATGTCTACCAGTGGGAAGTGTAACAAGACTGGGGGGTCAGATAGTGCATATGTGGTAGTCCGTGATTACCAGTATGCTGGAATCAGGCTGGGAATCAGTGTATGCCCACATACAGTGGAGCCAGGCTGGGGGAATGTGACTGCCAGTGGGCTATGGAACCAGGCTGGGGGGTGACAAATACAGTGTTAATTTTTTCCCATTGTTTTTTATTCAGACCTCACTGAGCAACAAGGTCTGAATAAAAAAATAATTGAAAAAAATGAATGCTGTATGTATCCCACAGAGGTGTCACACATTGCAAAGCAATGCATTGGGCCCTCTGTTGTACATTCAGGGTTAATTATTTATTTTTAATTATTTTTTCATTATTTATTTTTCATTATTTTTTTTTTATTCAGGTCTTGTTGGGGGGGTATCAGTACACCTTCTGATGCCTCTCCGATGAGGTCTGAATGAAAACATTGAAAATAAAATTATAATGTTCTGTGTGCAACAGAGGTGCCTCCCCAGCACACAAAGGGCTATTCATTTATTTATTTATTCATCATTTTCTACCTAACCCTGAGGTTAGTTCAGTCAGTGCCTGTACCCTATGTACTCAACTTTCTGGTGCTTTCATCCTGAACTCTTCCCTAGATTATGAAAGATCCTTCAGATCACCAAGATAACTAGTTTTTGAGTTTAGATGTAGAGGTTATGATAATTAAAGTATGCTGTGCAGGCATTTCCTGCATAGCCCTGTATTACTTTCTCCACACTCACGAACACTTAACCCTTCCAGTGCTAGGGAAGGTGGGCCCACTCAAAAGGTTACTACAACAAATATGTTTTTAAAGTTCTTTCAACATCACCAAGTTTGTTTTTAGGTGATAAGTTTGGGGAGCCTGGAAGCCATCTAATGTTAAACTGAAGAAATGCAAAATCTGACTGGACATCAGTCTCAAATGAGGTATTGGTAAATATAGGTGGGTGTTGTCAACATAGAGGTAACATTTGAATCAAACACAATTAAAAAGCTCACCAAGTATTAATGTGTATAAGAAGAACAGAAGTGGTTCTAAGACAAAACCTTCAGTCACTCCAACAGAGAGGTGGATAAGAGATGACAGTGAGGTGGTAACATTAAGGGCACCTTGTTCAAAAAATGCCTGCTTGGAGATTCTGACCTGAATTTAATTCAGTTTTAGTGTTAGTTTTTTTTTAGGCTTGAATGTGCAAAAGCATAAAGTCTCTTGAAAATATAATGCTATTGTCACTAGTTTGTCAGGAAATGGAGAAAAAACATTTTTCATGCAGACATTTTTGGCCTTATATACAGAAATATTGGAGTAATTCTAATACAAAAGAACAGCACCATAGGGGACAAGTAATAATCCCCATTGATTGATGTTTTCCCATGCATAGAGATGATTTTAGCTTTAAGGGAGTTAAAGAGATAGTAATACTTAATATCAGTATCATAGTGGCCTGAAATTGCCACCCCATCCTATGGACAGCTCTGGTCAGTTGACCATAAATCTCCATAGGATGATGTAGCATAGCTCCATTGTACAATTTTAGGCCACTGTGATACCGCACCTAAAAACTTCAAGTTTGAGGTGTAATAACTTTATTCAGGAGATTAAACCCCACAACATATATTTTTTTTACATTTTAAAGTGTAACTATCACTCCAATTAAAGTACCCCCCAATAATTATTCATATAGCGATACGCATAGCAATACTAATGTTACCCTAAATAAGAGGTTATTGTGAAATCCATCTTTTTTTGTTTGGAGACTTGCGAGCAGTCTTATTGCTGTAGTGGCATCTGTGTGCCTGTGCCATCAGTCCCTTAAAGGGATAGTAATACTTAAAATGTAAAAAAAAAAATATGTTGTAGGGTTTATCCTCCTGAGTAAAACAAGAGTACTCCCACTGCTGAAAGGTGTTTCATTCAAAATTATTCATTTTAAAAGTTTAATTTTTTAGGTGCAATATCACGGTGGCCTGAAATTGTATAGTGGCGCTGTTGCTACACCATCCTATGGAGATTTATGGTCAATTGACCAGAGTTGTACATAGGATCGTGTAGCAACAGGCCACTGTACAATTTCAGGCCACTGTGATATTGCACCTAAAAAAATTACACTTTGAAAATGAATAACTTTAGAATGAAACACCTTTCAGCAGTGGGAGTACTCTTGTTTTACTCAGGGGGGTAAACCCTACAACATCTTTTTTTTTACATTTTAAGTATTACTATCCCTTTAAGGAACAGTGGACCTCCCACTCATCAATCCTGGAGGAGATAGGGACAGACAGTGCAGGCACGCAGATGTCTCTAAGGCAAGATGTCTGCACTGATGCGGGCCTGTGTGTCTTGGATTGAGTTGGACTTATTCAGGTAATACTAGTATTGCTATGCATATTATTATATGAATAATTATTGAGTGGGGCAGTTTAACTGGAGTGATAGATGCCCTTTACTATCACTTTATATGTCCCCTTTTAAATCAGTGGAAATTTGGGTAATTTTAATTTCTCTCATATGATGCAGATGGTTTGCCCCAGAATTACTCCACTTTTCTTTTGGAGGTCATTTTGGAGTTAAAACTACAATTAAATAACTTATTTTTTTAAAACATATGATTTTTTTGACATTAAACTTGACCACTCCCTCTTTTAAGACAACTTCCCTAAAATTGTCTTTCAAACCGAGGCAAAGAATTTTACAACCTCTCTGACCTTACTATAAAATATACCTTCCTTTGTTTTACTTAAAAGAGTCTTTCCTCCAGTGTTAACGGAGGCTCAAATAGTTCCTCAAAGAATTATTTGTATTGACCTCAAATAAATGTGTAAATGCTAAGCATATCGCCCCTTAGATGTCTGTTCTCTAATGTAAACAAACCCAGTTTGACTAGACTCTTCATAACTCAGAATCAATTTAGTTGGAAGTCACTGCACTTTTTCCAGTTCAAAAATGTATTTTTGAAGAACTGATGGCCAGACTTTACACCATAGAAGAAACAACAGCTTACAGCGCTAACTCGCCTTAGTGCATAACTATATATGTGTATATCTGTATAATACTTTTTAATTTTTTATTTTCCATGAAGTGTCCACTGATAGAATTGAGGTTACTGAATTGTGCAGCAAGGAATGAGAGAGTTCACCAGTCCCCCAAACATTAGGCCAGAGCCCAAAGTGCAAACAAAGAACAGACAGCAAACCTACACTCCTCCAGTCTAAATGTGAATAGTGTGTCCTGTATTAGGCATATATTATAATACTGTGAATAAATTTGAGGCATTAGTGCCTACATTTTTGGCCCAAAAATGAGGTTTAAGCTTACCAACCGCGCCAAGGTTCCTCAAGTGTGGCAAGTCCTACTCTAAACACTTGAAGTCCCTATCTAAAAATAAATAAAAAATAAAATTAGAATTAAAAAAGACCCCTGAGGAAATTTGGTAGAAACGCGTAGAGCAGGGGGACCCTTTTTACTTTCTTTTGTATGCGTGAAGGTCCCCATGTATGCAATTAAAGGGATAGTAATACTTCGTTTTATCTTTATTTTATTTTGTAGGCATTAAAAAAACATGAAGAATGATATAAGTCTTATCTCTCAAACCTTTATGGTTTGAGAGATATTCACAAGCAAAGTTTCCCCTCCCGCCCCTTTTACCTAGTGTAAGCCATCTCTTCACAGATGTGTACTCTGGTTATAAGACCAGACAGATAACAACAGGGGACAATCTTCTTTCTATGAAAACAATGAAAACCCTGCCCCCCCCTTGACAAGTTTTTCAGGTTTTCCCCTTATCTTAATTGAAGATTGTCCCTCTCTGCAGTCTACCTGGGCACCTCCCTTCTGATCTGGCTGAAGAGTGTTACATCAGTAAAAGGGGTGGGAGGGGGAGACTTTGTCATTGAATTACTCTTGAACTACAACTCTGACAGAATTGAAATAACACTCTCCAAAGTCCAAACACTATGATGATTAATTAAAGCTGCTTTTATTATGAAACATTACCTTCCCTTTAAAAACAAATGACAGACAATATTTTAACAAGTGTAAGAGAAGACTTGCCCTGTATGCATGCATAGAGTGGACACCCAAAAGGAACTGAAGCTCGATCTCCACTTACATACAGCTTGTGACCACTCCCACAGGCCACATGAGGAAAAATCAGTTGGAAACAATCTTGGGATGCAAAAGCCATAGTTAACCTCTTAAAGACCTAGAATGTAAGGAAAAGAATTGGAAAGTTCTGTTGGTAAGCTTAAACCTCGTTTTTGGGCCAAAAATGTGGACACTAATGCCTCAGATTTATTCACAGTATTATAATATATGCCTAATATAGGGCACACTATTCACAATTAGACTGGAGAAGTGTAGGTTTGCTGTCTGTTGTTCTTTGTTTAGACTTTACACCATATTCTAGATGAGACCTAACCAAGGATTTATATAGAGATAGAATGATATTCCCATCCTGTGCATCTAATAAATGCTCTGTGATCAGGACAATTTACACATATATTAAAAGCCATGTTTAGTATTTATATATTAGGGTTGTAACATTTGAATGAGTAATACATTTTTTATATTTGCTAACTGTAAGAACAAGATATTTAAAGTTATATCAATATATTTCATTTTCTATGTGTTACTGTTCCTTTACCACCATGAATGCTAGAAAGGAAGCAATGCAGTAAAGACCTCTCTAGCATTCAAGAGCGGCGATACACCGAGGGGGAGATGACATGGCGATGAGTTGTGAGAACATCACTTTGGCAATGGAGACACACATCGCCATATGTACTAAGAATTAGGGATGCAGGGGTGGGGGAGAATTTTCCTATTGCATACAGGGTTGTTGAACTGCCTGCCATGTGGAAGGGATGCCCTCCCTTACATATCACCAGCAGTTCAACAACCCTGAAGTCCCACAGCCTTTAACCCCTTAAGGACCAGCGGTCCTGGGGTGTGTGGTCCTTTAAGGACCAGATAGCGAAGTTTGACAGGCTGGCACACGTGACTTACTCCAACCACCATCATGAAACAAAGAAACTAATTGGAATAGAGACAAAGCGGGAAAGTAGAGCATGAAACAGAGAAGCTAATTGGTCTAGATTCATGGAGATAATGGAAAATATGAAGGGAAAGTAATTGTGTGTGGGTAGTAGTCGCAGAATTTCCGAAATTTTCAACAACATTCGGACCAGGTCTGGTTGGATTCGGATTTTTTTTTTGCGAACGACCCTTGCCTTTAGGGCGGCCCGAATAGCGCCAAATGACCCCTTTTTCGTCAAATTCCGAATGTAGACGAACTGAATCGCACAAGCCTATTAAATAACGCAATTTAGGCTCTGCTGACGAGCCTCCTCGAGTCGCATGATTTGAATCTCCTGATTTCAGCTTTACAGCTGACATCAGGAGAAGGGGAGGGAGGGGGGAACTTTCAGTGCAAATATATCTCAAACCATAGCAGTTTGAGAGATAGGATTTGTGGTACATAGTGTATTTTATGCTGAGTATGTGTTCATATTTAAAAGAAAAACCTGCTAATGAATTTAGAGAATAATGTTTCTTTATTGCCACTCTAAAAACACACATTATGCAGAAAAGAACCTATTATCTTAAAATTATAACATATTTCTACTTTTAAACAAACATTATAAGGAGCACCCAGATATTACATCACAAGCAGCTCCTGTAACAAAAATTATGCTTCCGAAATCTCTTGCTGTCGATTCCGCACCACAGTCTCCAAGACCACAGTGTGTTATGTACAACACGAGCCCTTTTTGTTATGTTTAATGCCAGAGCAGTTCCCAGATGGTACAGGGTCTTTATCAGGATTATGGAGACTCTTTATTACAGTTTGATAATACTGAAATACCTACAACAAATGCCTGACCAGATAATGTAATGTTGATATTTTGTCAATGAAACCTTAATTATTCTGTAAAAAATGTGTAATATTAACAGACACACAATACAGATAGTATGCAAATATATGCAAATTAGTACGAGTCATGGGAAAATAAAGAGGCATTTGCAAATGAGGAGAAGGAAACTAAATACATTAATTATATAAGTGTATGTATGCTATTAATGATCACCAATTTGGCACTAATATAAATTACACAGTAATATATAACCTATCATAAGTATGTTTCTGAAACCATAAATGCATCTTTTTCCTCAGTGTTTGTGTCTATAAAACTGTTAAAAAGTGTATATTACTCTTTTATACTGCTCTTATGTGAATTTCAAGATAAATACTTCTAGTAGTCGTGAAATCTAGAGGAACGCAGGTAAGAGAGTGGTATTGTATGTACATTATGGGTGTTCACAATATAACCTCTAGCTCATGTACTATATACTTGTATATTACATAATTTATGTTTATAGAAGGAGTACTATATACTTATAAGCACATAGTTCCTGTGAAAACCTGGTCCTGTAACCACAGTGCTGAACTTACATGAACTCTGGTGTCTAATAGGCGCACCTTCCTTTCCTATTTATTCTTACTGCAGATGTATAATTCCATCTTTCTTGTGCAGTTTTATCTTTGAAGATTATACCCCACTGAGTGTCCTTTAATATTCCTTTTAACATTATAAATGTCACTATTTTGGTTAAACCATTCTTATTGGATTACCTCATTTCAAAGGCTACTATATTGTGCTCACTGCTGCCCAAATATTTCCTTACCTGTATATTGTATACAATTTCAGAATTGTTTGAGACCATGTCTAGCAATGCCTCATTCCTAGTTGGGAAATTAAATTGTAATAAATATACTTAAAAAAGAATTTCCCTTTGTTCTTCTGGAAGTCAGATTTTTCCAATCAAGTTCAATGTAGTTGAAATCTCCCATTATGATTACATTTCCTGACTCGGAAGTCTTTTCTATTTGCAGTAACAATTTCAAACTCCCCAACATTAGATGGCGTGTAGCAAATTCACATTAGTATATTTTTATTATGTATGCCCCCAGTGTGTATTTCAAGAGACAGGACTTCTATATTTTCACTAGACTTTTCATTAATATCTTCTCTTTTACTAGGATTTAAGGCTTGCTTTACATATAGGCATAACACCTCTTTTATTAACCCTACTAGATGAAGAGCCCGTTACACGGGCCACAGTGCCACTGCCTGCCGGTCGCGGGGCAGTCATGCACAGTAGAGACTGCCCATGCCGCGGCTGATGCAGACCTGGACGCTCCTTCTGAGCGCTCCTCTCTGTATCAGCCTCGTCATGGGCAGTCTCTACTGTGCATGACTGCAGCATGTGCAGCAATCTCTACTGTGCATGACTGCGTCGTTACACACATTTTAGCGAATTAATATATAGGATTACTCCTAAAAAGTGAATAAGCCTGCAGATTGACTGCCCAGTCATAAGTATCGTCTAACCAGGTTTCAGAAATACCAATAATGCTGCTCATTCACTGCATTCAGCTCCAGTTCCCCCATTTTGCCAGTCAGATCATGAGAATTTGCAAGCATACATTTTATGTTGCTACCATTCTGAAGAATTGTATTATTTAAAATATGTATTTTCTTTTTTTCAGGCTGTAACATAGGCAACTAACTCCCTTTAAGATGAACTAGCCCACCCCTCCCTTTCTGCCCCCATTGCCAATTTCCCAAACCCCTTCTGCTTACAACAGCATGTAACTTCTTAATCTCCTGTTGCCTTTCTGCTGTAGTGTGTGGCACATCTATTATTAAAGAAAATAATACCTTAGAGGCTGTCCAAGTTCAGTCCTCAAGGGCGACCAGCAGGTCAGGATGTAAGGATTTCCCTGATTAACCACTTAATGTCCAGTGCTGTGCCAGGACCGTCGCGCTGTCTGGTATTTAAGGACCAGTGACGGTCCTGGCATGTCATGGAATTCCGGGCTTCCCGTGCACAAAAAAAAAAAATACCTCATGGTCCTTAAGTGCCGGCAGCATGTGCGTGCGACGGTCCTTAAGGGGTTAAGCACAGGTGAGTTTATCCGTGGGTTCATTCATTTTGACTGACTCAGCTGTGCTTAATCAGGGAAATCCTTAAATCCTGGCCTGTTGGTGGCCCTTGAGGACTGAACATGGACAGCCCTGCCTTAGAGGTTCTTGCTTAAAGTGATAGTAATTTTTCAAAATAAAAGCAGCTCCGATTAATCATCATAGTATTTGGGCCATGGAGAGTGTTATTTCAATACTGAGTTGTAGTTCAAGAGTAATTGAATGATAAAGTATCCCCCTCCCGCCCCTTTTACTGATGTAACAGTGCTCACCATAGAATGGAAAGGTGGTGTCCAGATGGCTTGCAGAGAGGGACAATCTTCAATTAGCATAAGGGAAAAACCTTTCAAGGGTGGGGGAGGGTTTTCCTTATGTTCACAGTAAGAAGATTATCCCTTGCTGTTAGCTGTCTGGTCTTAAGACCAGATTCCACACCTGAGGGGAGGTGGCTTACACTGGAGCGGTTCCATGTCTGCTCTGTCTCATCCTTTCCTTACAGTACTCGTTAGCACATCCTAATTGGCTCTTCGTCCGTAGTCTCGTGGGATCTCTCTCTTCCTGGATGGGAGCTGTGGGCTATTTTAATGAAGGTACGTTGCACTGGAAGTGTTAGTATAGTGTCTCCAGTTGTGTGAAGTTTGTTCTTGTTCCCGCTTCTTTGTTATTTTTGCCTGGTATTTGACCCTGCTTGGCACTGACACTGATTTGCCTGCCAATTCTGTACTGCACCCTGTGTCTTAGTGTGTATGACCCTGCTTGGTCCTGAATTGTCTTTGCCTTCTGATTCAGTTCTGCATCCAGTGACTTCCAGTGTATGACCCTGCTTCTCCTGACCAGGGCTATTATATCTGCTGGCACAGTGAAGATCAACATCTTGAGACCGTTCCTGTGTTGGACTACTGGTCTCTTGCTTCCAGTACTCCTGGTTACAGTAAGTGTGCTTTTGTTCCTTTTGGAGCCTATTATTCTCCCTGGGTATAGGAATTGTATATTTTGTCTGTAGGGGGTTATCCGGGGACTCCTATGGCTCAACTGAAGGGAACCAATCTAGCTTTGTGGCTAGCACCTTTATATGGCTAGGCCACAGCACAATTCCCTGTAGGCAACCACTGCTGTCTAGCTCTGACCCCTAGCATCTCTCCCTAGCTTCTTGGCATTCATCGCCAACTTCATGACTCGTATTTAAAATATTCCCCAATTCAAAGGGATACTAAAACTTTATTTTGACTTTCCATATTCTGCAAGTGCATAATAAATTAAGTCAGAATGCCTATAACATTTTATTTTCATCTTTACATAATTTTGTACTTTTTTATCCCTGACAATGGGCTCACTGAATTTCTGTTTCCAGAAAGTGTTTTGGTCAAACCAGGACAGAGAAACAATGTAGCACTATCTCTGCAGCACTTAGTGCTTTGTATGCTATCATATGCTATAGATTGTTGGTAGGGGTTAAGTATGACCCACCTGTCATGGTACATGTTAGTACCAATGAATAAGTCAGTGGGAAATGGAGATCTGTTAAGAAAGATTTCAAGGACTTAGGTCACAAGCTTAAAGAGATAGTAATGTTTCACAATGAAAGCAGCCCCAATTAATCTTCAGAGTATTTGGGCCATGGAGAGTCTTATTTCAATACTGTCAGAGTGTTAGTTCAAGAGTAATTGAATGATAAAGTATCCCCCTCGCCCCTTTACTGCTCACCTCAGAGTAGCAAGACTGTCCAGATGGATCTCAGTGAGGGGCAATCTTCAGTGAGAATAAGGAAAAACCTGTCAAGGAGGGGGCAGGGTTTTCCCTATACTGACAGTAAGAAGATTGTCACGTGCTGTGAGCTCGGTCAAGAGACCAGATTCCACATTTGAGGGAAGGTTGCTTACACTAGGTAAAAGGGGCGGAAGGAGGATATTTTATCATTCAATTACTCTTGAACTGCAACTCTGACAGTATTGAAATAACACTCTCTATGGTCCCAATTCTATGAAAATTAATTGGAGGTGCTGTTTTTGTGAAACATTACCATCCCTTTATTTTTTTTTTAAGAATACTAAACACCTAAAAGTGAACTGGGGTTTACATACACTTAAATACCCTATACATCATGCTAGCATCTGTAAAAATTATGTATTTGTTTTCCGAAGACTAAAATCTAGTCTTACATATGCTGTAAGAGAGCAGACATTCCTGCCTTTTCTATGGCTCCCATTAACTGTCAAGAATTATCTATAAATGGGCTGACAAAAGATATTCCAAATACAAGAATAATGGGCAGTAACCATAATCAATTAGCTCTTATAGCTCAATTCAAGCAGCACAATCAACAATAGCGATTTAAAGGAGCAGTAAACTTTTTTTTATGAAAATGCATATTTTATAGAGCATTTCCTGCTGAATAAAACAAGGTAATTCCCATCGCTGTCAGATGTTTTATTCAAAATTTATAGCAGTTTAAATAATCAGGAAGTGAATTTACTGTTTACTTCCTGGAAGTTCTAATTTACAGGAAGTGACAGGCAGTTACTATCACCTTCTGTGGAGAACTGTATGTCTCTGACTTTTCTGATTTTCCTCTCCATTAGAATCTAACAGGAAATCTAATTAGATTTTGAACACTAGAGGGCACTGCTAATATAAAAAAACATGGGTTTAAACTGTAATAACTCTGGAAATGTAAATCTCTCAGCAGTGGAAGTACCCTTATTTTACTCAATAGGAAAATCCCTACAATATATATTTAGTCATAAAAAAAAGTTAACTGCTCCTTTAAGAACAAGTGGAGTGTCTGATTTTTAAAGGGTTAAATAAACACTGTCTGGGCCTGATAATTTACATGTACATTAAAAAACAAGTTTAGGGTTATATATTAGTGTTGGAACGTGACTAATTTATACATTCCCTAACTGTAAGTATGCAATGTTTAAATCTATACCAGTATATTTAAAGGAGCAGTAAACTTTTTTAATGAAAAAATATATATTGTAGGGATTTTCCTATTAAGTAAAATAAGGGTACTCCCACTGCAGAGAAATTTATATTTCCAGAGTTATTACAGTTTAAACCCATGTTTTTTTACACTAGCAGTGCCCTCTAGTGGTCAAATTCGAACTAGATTTCTTGTTAGATTCTAATGGAGAGGAAAGTCAGAAAAGTCATAGACATACAGTTCACCATAGAATGTGATAGAAACTGCCTGTCACTTCCTGTCAGTTAGAACTATCAGGAAGAAAACACAGTAAATTCACTTCCTGATTATGTAAACTGCTATAAAGTTTGAATAAAACATCTGACAGCGGTGGGAGTGACCTTGTTTTACTCAGCAGTAAATGATCTATAAAATATGTGTTTTCATAAAAAAAAGTTTACTGCTCCTTTAATATTTTGTTTTAATGTCCCTTTAACGCACTGAACGCTGGAAAAGAAGAAATGCATTAAAGACATCATAAGCATTCAAAGTGTTATAAGCCATATGCAAATCATTTAAATCTTTGCTTGTCCCTTAAAGGGCAGTTTCTTTGCTCTCAATGTTCAACTTAAAATAGACTAAACAAAACCTAAATGGATGAAATCAATGAAAATATTAAGTACTCAATAGTTCATTTTTTTTAGATAAAGGTGAATGATAAAAATGTATTATCCTCATATATATATATATATATATATATATATATATATATATAATAAAATAATTCGCCAGGTTGTGTGTAACGCCCCACATGCGCAGTAGACACTGCTGCGCGTGTGACTGCCCCGGGACCGGCTGCCAGAGGCTCTGTATCAGCCGAGGCGCCGGCAGTCTCCACTGCGTGTGACTGCCCCGCGACCGCTGCCTGAGGCACCGTGGCCCGTGTAACGGGCTGTTTAACTAGTAATCTAATAAAGAACAGCGCTTAAAACATATTAGCTTTAAGACAACATTCTTGCTATTAACTCACTAAAGTAAAAATACCCAGAAATAACTTATCTAACTTTAAACATTGTTAGTATGGAGCGCCCGGACTCACGATCACAAGCAGCTCCAGTAGCAAAAATTGTGCTTCCGAAATCTCTTGATATCGATTCCGCACCACAATCCCCAAGAAGGGGACTGCGATGTGCTATGCACAGCACAAGCCCTTTTTACCGGTACTGCTACCGCGGTACTAACAAGGTGGTAAACGGGCCTTATTAATATGATGGCTACAAATTAAAGGAATTTAAAAAGCGTAATATATCCACAGAAAATAGTTGACAAAATAATATCATGTGACTATTTCGTCAATAATTGTTTCATTTTTTTGTAACAAACGTATAATATGGACAAATATACAACACGGACAATATGCTAATATATGTAAATTAACAGGAATCATGGGAAATACGAACAGCATGTACAAACGATGAAAAGCTATCTGAATACATTATATACGTGTATGTTACTATTGGTCGCCAATTCGCGGACTAAGACAAATTACATATAGTATGGAAAGTAAATAAGTGTGTTTCTGAAACCATAATTGTTTCTTTTCTGTAGTTTCCGTGTCGATAAAGCTGTTAAAAAAAAAAAAAAAAAAAAAGGGCGACTTCAAGAATTGCGCATGTGCTGGTTTCAATATAAGTACTTCCGGTAGTCACGAAAAGCGAAAGAAAGGAAGGTGAGAGTGGTTGTTTGTGTGCTCAAATTAACTGGCTGAGTGCCATGGCAGTGTCCAACGCAAGATACAATTGTCATTTAAAGAATTAGTACATCTGTGGTTGACCATGTTCTGTATACTTGTATTATTTGTGTATATAGAACGTGTCCTATATATTTCCCAAGTGTCCATGGTTAGGAAGGATAGTCTATTTGAGAACGAAATCCCTTTTTCCCACCCTGGTGTCTCTGTTTTAGGAGATCAGACTGTGTGGCGTGTGTATAAATATATCACGTTCTTCCGGGGGAAATAATACATGGTTTATGTAAACTAAATCGTTTATTAGCTTACATAAAGTGTCACTAAGTTATGAAATAAAATATCGATAATTCCCTACCAACCAGCCACACGCACAGCAACAGCACCTAAAGTAACCCGTTTGGCCATATTTTATTTGAAATGTCGGGAGGTGTGTAGTTATGAGAGTATCAAAATATAGATATCGAATTATAGCTCGTTTTTTCACGTTTAATTTTTTTCTCTGGCCACTCTCCTCCAATATCCTGGTAAAGTAAGTCTTGTGTTTGACTGTCCCTGTTTAACACTGGGTGGACTGCACTTTCTGACTAATGAACCTTATTGATAGCTGTATGATTAAAGTATTCTTATGTGCATGTCTCTGTCGGAATCCTAGTTTCGGTTAAGTCACTATGTAGAATGGTGCCAAATACTCTTATTAATTGAACAATGGAGTTGCTTACTGCAAAATATAATTTGTTTGAGAAGGGAGAAATAACGACATGACCCAGTATAATATGATATATACATAATTTAATTAAACTAGCCTGACTGTATAGAATTTGCAGGCAAATAAATTCTCATGTAGCCTGTCAATTTCCCTATTTATTAAAAAAAAAATAATAGCGCCTGCATGTCTTAAAAATATGGAGAAAAATAATGTTATATAGGCTATGATATACAAACATACAGTAACTCCATGTGTTTGCATTTAGCTTATCGTTACAGTAGGCGTAGTTCAAATGGATGAAAATTGCAAATTGTAATACACTGTCAAATGTGGAAATAAATTTGTTTATTTTGGAGAAGCGCAGCTTTTTAAATCTAACATAGATGTATATTTCATTTCACACACACTGATACATAACTGATGCTGCTGTTGTTGTCTGCAGACGGCCGGTGATGATGACGTGTGTGCTCAGCGGTCCCACCGCCGTGTGCGATGTCATTACAGAGCTAGATACCCAGCTGGCTGTAAGTAGAAGCGCTTCAGCATGAGCCACTGTATAGTGATACAGAGTATCTCTATACTCTACAGCCTTATTAACCATACACTGAGCTGGGTAATTTGTGTGTGTACATCGAGCGTGAATTGCCTCACTATAATGATGATGCGTATTTATAACTATTATTGATACATTGTGCTGTATAATCTATTTATACACTGACACTGAACGCCCGGCAATATATTTTAAAGCAGAGCTTTTCATCGGTGATGGGCAACCTGTTTCACTCTATGAGCTTTGTGTGGCTTTTGACTTATAAGGGTAGCAGAATAGGCTAAATATTTGGTTAGATCTGCAAGCAACGGAGGGTTAAAACTGTTTTTGTTAGTGATGATCATTTAAGATTAAACTATTACTAGTTTAAAATTCATCAGGCAACATTTAACAGTTTTTTTCCCTCTCTTTAGTTCTAGATCAGTCACTCAACATGGTACACAAGTGTCAGTTTTCAGTATTTCCCTCCAAGAGTGAAATGCTTTGATCTTCCAAATGTCCACTGTTGGTAATAGAGCCACAAAAACATTGTCACTCCAGCAATGCCAGCTTTTACTAACAATTGCTCCATTGAACCCCTTTCACTTTTTAGTGAGCCTGGTTTCCATGGAACACAGTTTGCAAACCGCTTCTTCATACAGTTTACACTTAAAGCAGACCTGGAGTGTATATACATGGTGTTAATCTATTTCAGGTAGACTTTTGTTATAGTTGCACTATCCAGATACACCAGGGTTTGGGATAAAGGCTGGAAGCACAGACTCCTAAAATGTCAGTTCTGGCTGCATTGTTTTGGGATGTTTCTTATCCAATCATCATTTAACTGTCTCCAATGGAAGAATTTGTTTCCTCCTACCCTTTTGTTGCTTATATAGTTAAAATATATTATAATATTTTAAGAACTGTTTATTTAAGGTTTAAACTCCTAATGCAGTGAGTTGTGCTCCCAACTGGGCTGCATAGTATTAAAAATAAGAAGTTAGCAGTCTGTATAAAATCCTTGCCGTGGTGATTAAAGGAAAGCTAACACCTAAAAATGAACTGGGATTATATACACATAAATACCCTGTACTTCATGCTGGAAAATTAAACATTATATACTTTAACCCCTTAAGGACCCTTGAAGGTCCTGGCACATCATGGGATGGCGAGCCATAAGGATCCATGACATGCCAGAACCGTCATGGAATACAGGGCTCCCTGTGTGGCTGCACGCTTTTCAGGGAGCCCTGAAATGGATTTGCGCAAAAAAAAAAAAAAAATCTGTGGTCCTTAAGTGCTGGTCACATGTACGCACGGCCGGTCCTTAAAGGGGATCTATCACCCCCTGTACAAGTGTGGCTTATATGATCGCTTAGATAGCAAATATGACAATGTCTTTATTTCCGGATTTTAAAACACTCCATTTGGCTGAAAAATAACGTTCAAAGAGTGCTCTGCACCCTACTTCTGGATAGACTGCGGGTACAGCTCTCTACCCCCAGTCTATCACTCTGCCTCTGCTTCCGTCCCTCTATCCAGCCTCCTCCGATGACAGAGGCTTCTGTCTGTAAGCTGGCACACTCTCATTGGCAGAGATTGATATCTAGCCAATAAGAGAGCTCCAGGTTACAAATAGTAGTCTCCGTCATTGGAGGAGGCTGGATAAAGGGATGGGAGCAGAGGCAGAGTGATAGACTGCGGGTAGAAAGCTGTACCCACAGTCTATCCAGAAGTAGGGTGCAGAGCACTCTTTAAACATTATTTTTCAGCCAAATAGAGTTTTAACCCCTTAGGGACCCTTGACGTACCAGGACCGTCAAGGGTAAACTTTCTTGAAAGACCCTTGACGGTCCTGGTACGTCACGTACATTTTACTTACAGCGCTCTACCGGGAGCGCTGTAAGTAAAAATGGGGCATGAAATAGACCGCTCCAAGATCGGAGCGATCTATTTCAAGCCCCATAATGACGCGCCGATACACGTGACAGGTCACGTGTACCGGCCCGTCAACGTGCCCCTATGCGGACGTTATGGGACGGAAATGTCCCATAATGTCCGGTCCTTAAGGGGTTAAAATCTGGAAATAAAAAAGACATTGTCATATTTGCTATATGAGCCATCATCTAAGCCACACTTGCACGGGAGTGATAGATCCCCTTTAAGGTGTTAAAGCCTAAAATCAGTCTGCTATTAGGGAGCAGATAACCCTTAAGGGGTTAAAGCATATAATGTTTACAGCATGACGTACAGAGTATTTGTGTATATAATCCCAGTTCATTTTTAGGTGTTCACTTTCCTTTAATCACCAAGGCAAGGATTTTATACAAACTGCTAACTTTTTATTTTTAATACTAAGCAGCCCAGGGCTTTTCCAGGGCTTCCCTTAATTGTCCAGGATTATCTGTGAATGGGAAGATATAAGAGAACTGCTTTTCTGAATAAAAGAGCAATGGGTACTAATCACAATCAACTCTTTCAGTACAAATTTTACAAAGCCACTAAATAAATGCTCTCTGAACTGGGAATTTTACATGCGTTTAAAAAAGTTTCGGATTCTATATTAGGGCCGTGACATGGATACTTTTTACATATGATTGCTGTCGGTATATAATATTTGAAGTTACAACAATTGATTTTCATTTTTTAGTGTTCCTTTAACTGGCTGAATTGTGCAGCTTGCCTCTAACAGCTGCTTTAGGATTGAGAATACTAACACACTGGCTGTCCTGGATATAGTGCTAAAATTAGTGAGCTAGAGATTTGCAGTTTTGAACTGGCTTGAATGAAAGGAGTCTGCAGCTGTCTCTTAAGCTGATGGGAGGCAGCTCAGTCACAAGAGTAGCCTGAGACTTCAACTCTCTGGCTTGATAGTTTTAGAAGACATTTTGCAACAGCCACTGGAGTTAGTGGCAATCCAAGAGCTTCACATTGCAGATCCTACTAAATTATATAGTCTGCTTGGTTAAAGTAATATTTTTCCTGTTGAATGCTAAAATTAAGCTTACTATTTCTTTATTATTTTAACCACTAGGCTGCTGAAGATATCTAAGAGACTTGGCAGTTTTAGGGGACTTGCAGCCATCTCCCGCACATCCTTGTTGGGGTGGGTTTGAAATGCAGCCCAAAAAAGGGTGCAGGACTTTTTTTGGTGAGTCTTGTACACCACACGCAGTCTTGCGTGTTGTCATGGGGGAAGGGGGGGAGACTTCACTGGATCACCACAGTAATAAGGAGCTGTTTGGAAGTGGGGGCATTTCACAACGGAGCCTGAAGCTGAATGAAGCTGAGCCCCTTGTGACACATCTGAATAACTGTTCTCTTTCTGCATGTTTGTGGCAGAGATCACAGCTCTATGATACTAAACTGACATGTGTCCATCAAGTCTAGCCCATGCCAAAACACCCCTGTTGATCCAGAGCAGTGGTTCTCAAACTTTTTTTGTTTAGGGCACCCCTGACACGTAATCTAGAACATTTGGGGCACCCTGACATATTTAATGTACTTTATTAAGGACATAAGAAGGCTACAATACATAACTATACAGTTATTATTAGGTCTTTTAATCATAATAACAAAACTAAACATATTGTGCATAACAATTTCTATAAATCTTTATTTAAAAGCCCATTTTTGTTAGTCTTCATAAAAAACATGGGTCACTCTAAGTTGATGTCCGTGGCACACCAAAGTGCCACGGCACCCTGGTAGATAATCGCTGATCCAGAGGAAGGCAAAAAACCCACTGAAGCCATTTTCAATTAAGCCCCAAGTGGCTAAAAAAATTCTTCTGGACTTCAAATGGCAGTCAGATAGTTCCATGGATCAACATCCTATGTGCATTGAAGCCATCTGTCATAATTTTCAATATTGTTCTGTGCTAGATAGGCATCCATTGCTTTTTCTGAAAGCAGTTACAGTATCTGCAAGCACAGCATCCCGGGCAAAGAATTCTATAGCTTTTCTGCCCTTACTGTAAAAAAAATACCTGCCTTTGTTTTAGTCGAAAGTGCCTTTCCTGTAGTCTAAATGGATGACCTCTCGTCCTAAGCCCCCTATCAATACATCCAAAGTACTGAAAAAGTATGTAATGTAAGAAAAATTAACATTGAGTTCTAGTGTGATATTCAACACATTGCATACCCCACTGGAACTCACAAGGTTAATCCCACTAAAACTATCATCCCCTGAAAATAAACAGTTACCTTTATGTCTGCTGTCCAGTGGATTCTCAAGCACCCTGGTCATCCAGCTAACCGTGCATTCCGTACCCCTCTGGCACTCAAAGGGTTAAAGTGTTATTATTTAATCTTCTGTCTTGCATCTTCTTCTGTCTTCTGATCTTCTAATCCTCTCTTCTTCTGTCTTCTAATCTGCCAAAACTAGAATGCCACAACACAATAAAAAAAAATCTATGTTCAGAGAGGAAATGTCCCCAAATATATGTCGGAAATGGATGCTGTCGTCACTGGTGACAGAAAAGAAGATAAAAAATCCCCCTCCTCTTGGGCCATTGCACGAGCCATTCTGAGTGAAATTTGAAGAGAGACTGGCTTTTATATGGTCAGTCTCTGTTCAAAATGGATCCCATCATTCCATTGGCTGGGACGGGGGGTTACGCACTTCCCAGCCAATCAGCTTTTAGCTGGTTTTGTCATCTCTCCCACTAGAAGCTGATTGGCTGGGATGTGGGGTTACTCACTTCCCAGCCAACCAGCTTTTAGCTGATTTCGTCATCCCTCCCACTAGAAGCTGATTGATTGAGAAGTAGGGTTGCACCGATACCGATACTGGTATCGGTGCCGATACCAGCATTTGCGCGAGTACTTGTACTCGCGCAAATGTGGCCGATGCCAGCACCGATACCCTGTGTCAGGGTCGGTGCTGCAGTGAGGGAGCCCGGGGAGCTGCTCACAATGCTCCCCGGCTGCCTCTCTCCCTTCTATAGCGTTGGAGTGTTGCCGCGGGTTACCATGGCAACGCTCCAACGCTGGCTTCTACCGGGGCTCGTGAGAGAACAGCGAGCACCCGGCAGAGGAGGGTAAGGGAAGCAAGATGGGACATTGAGCGGGTGGTGAAAGAGGCAGACAGGGGGGCCAAGAGGGAGAAAGAGGCAAAAGGGACTAAGAAAAAAAAAAAAAAAAAGGCAAAAGGAGGGGGACCAAGAAGAGGCAAAAAGGAGGGGGGATCAGGAGAGAGCGAGAGAGGCAAAAGAGTGGGATCAAGAGTCAAGGAGGGGGACAAAGGAGGATCAAAAGGGAGAGAAAAAGCCAAGGCAAAAGGAGGGACCTCAAGAGGGGGAGAATGAAGTAAAAAGTGGGAATCAAGAGGGGGAGAAAGAGGCAAAAGGGGACAGTCAAGAGGTGGTGTGTGTGTATATATATACATATATATTTCAAGTACTCACCAATACCTTTTTTTGCGGTCATTTGCCAGTTTTCCAAGTACCTAAAGTGTATATATATATATATATATATATATATATATATATATATATATATGTATATGTATGTATGTGTATATATATATTATATGCGCTTTAAGTACCTGGAAAACTGGCAAATGACCGCAAAAAAAAAGTATCGGTAATTGGTATCGGTGAGTACTTGAAAAAAGTATCGGTACTCGTACTCGGTCTTAAAAAAGTGGTATCGGTGCATCTCTATTGAGAAGTGTGCAACCCCATCTCCCAGCCAGTGGAAGGCTGGGAACCATTTTGAACAGAAACTGGCCATATAAAAGCCAATCTCTCTCCAAATTGACTGGCTCAGGCAATGGCCCAAGAGGTATCTAAGGGGAGGGGGATTTTTTCTCTACTCTCCTGCTGCCAGCTGCAGCAGCATCCAGTTCTGACATCTCTTTGGGGGCATTTCTTCTGTGAACGTGTATTTTATTTATTGTGGCATTCTATTTTGGCAGATGAGAAGAAAGAAGATAAGACAGAAGAAGACTTGAACAGGATGACAGGTAAGTGTTATACAGCTATGGATGTACGGATAATGTTATGGCTAGTATTGTTTCAGTTTATTGTTAGGGGTAGTGTAGTGTTAGTGTTTGGGAGGGTGATTGCTTTAGCTCATGCTCGGTGTTTGACAGTGTGTCAAACACCTAATATTAGCCATTTTCCTCTGACGTTCCTATTTCTCACTCTGTTTAGCGTTTATCTCTATTTGGGAACAAAAAACCCACAAAGAACACTGGGCCAAAAAAATCAGGTTCTGTGTCCCAGTGTTCGTTGTGGTTCCTGTTGGTAGGGCAGTTGAATTCAGACGATAGCACAGTGTGCACCATGCTGTGTTTATTTTTGTCCTACCAACAGTTTAACCCTCCTCCAGCTTAACAGTCTCCTGCCTGTTATTATGTAGAATTCATGTGTCCTGCTTGAAGAAGGAAGGCACAGTATCTTGGTTTTTTAGGATTTTTATTATCTTCCTTATTAGATATGGAGATGTGTAATCCCTCATTAGGTGGGCTACCATTACTGGTCTTCTCTGGAGTGGACTGACCAGTGTGCAGTTGCTGTGTGGATCCCTGCAACTCTATGGAGGGAGTCTCGCTGCTACGTTTTCCCTTCCAACAGAGTCTTCTGTGGCTCTGTTTTCTTCTATCTACAATGGTAACCTGAAGACAGAAGACTGGTGAGTAACCATTTGAGTGCCTTGGTCCACTTATGTCCCAGTCATGTTGCCTCTCCATGCACGAGTTGTGATCCGTGGCAGGCTCTTGCACTCACTTGGGCATGTTTATCTGTCTTTAATCTATGCATAGGATTTTGGAGTAAGGATGGCTGCCTTTTCCTTTGATGTTAACCCTTTCAGGTTAACCCTTTCACTGCTGTTTTGGCTATTTTGGTATTTCTGGGGCTTTGTGGGGTCTGTTGTCAATTTCCCTTCACTTGTGCCTTAGTTCTATACTCGTGCACAAGAGTTCACCAGCTCTTACTTCCAAATATGACCAGAACAATTTGTGTGTGTGTGTGTGTGTATATCTAAACTATATGTCTTGAACCTCATATAGTGAGTCCATCATATATAGCAAGGCTTAAAATTGGAAGTCCTTTGCTACTAGCCAGACCTGAAAAGTTACTCGCCACTGCAAGCCATAACATACCCACAAGGGCTGAATTTCTACTTGCCAGGGCTAAATTTTCACTCGCCATTGGCTAGTGGCGAGTGGAAATTTTGAGCCCTGATATATAGTACTGTCTTCTGGTAAAGTAATACGACTGAGTTGTATTGTGGGTGCTGCGAGGGAGATTCCCTTAGGACTCCCAATTCATTATAGAACACGCATGAAGAGCTATCGTGCACCACCATAAAATGGTCACAACAAGTCCATGAATAAAAGCATCAAAAACTTTATTAATAAAAGTAAAAAAAGTACTTCCAAAGACTTCTTGCTTTTAGACTTACAAATGGTTTTTCAGTCTTGGAAGCCCTCCCACTACCTTTTAAATATGTGGCCCCTATTTCTAAGAGCATTTCTCAGATTCCAGGGGCCTCCTCTGAGGAGGAATTGTCTGAAGGAGAAAAGAATGATGGGTAATATGAAGAGATGGATTCTTTCTACTCCTATGGAGATCCCTGTGAGACTGACCCCCTCCCCTCTGCCAAGGGGCTCATTAGATCAGACTTGGAGAGACCCTTCAGGTCTCTGACACCTCTGATGAGGGGTCTTCTGTAGATGTCTTCCAGAGGCGTAAGGAGTCTCTTCCCTTCTTCCCTCCTAATGCCACTCATGTCTAGATACTTCTGGATGAGTGGAAGACCCTGGGTGTTTATCAATAAAAGATTCTCTAAACTGTACCCTATTTCTGAGGCAGCCTTGGTGCAGTGGGCCTCGCCACTGACAGTGGACCCCCTCATTTCATTTCACCTCCCAGGAGTTTCTTCCTAAAGTGGCCTGAGTTCCACATCAATCAGAAGATTGTTGTGCCTTCTTTTTGTCCTGACAAGGAGAAGGATCTCCATTTGTTGGATGTTGTGCATTGCTTTAAATTTGAAGTGCACCGTACTGAGCCTTTTCGCACGGCTGACACTGTTTGTCATCCCTGAGGGTCCTAGGGCAGGTCAGACTGCTTCCAAGGCCACTGTGGCATCTTGGCCCAGTGCTACCATACACCAGCCGTATGAACTCTGAAAGCAACCTGTTCCCTTTAACCCCTTAGTGACGGCCGCGTGCAGACGTGGCCGTCACTTAACGCCCGTCTAACATTTTTTTTTTTCTTTCAGAGGAATCCGGAGTCCCCGAACGGCGTGCAGCCGCGCAGGGATCCGGATTTCCTGGACGTACATGTACGTCCTCTGTCACTAAGTGACAGCCACAGAGGACGTACATTTACGTCCTTTGTCGCGAAGGGGTTAAGATGACAGAGCATTGCACTAGGTCTGTGGGGGGCCTCTTGGGCCTACAAGAATCAGGCCTCAGATGAGCAGTTGTGCAAGACAGCGACCTTTTCCTCCTTGCATACTTTTGCTAAACAGCACCATGTCAATATACTGGCTTACGAAGTTAAAGCAGAAATATCATGCTTCTATAAGTTATGCCCAATTAATTATTTTCTGGATAATAATGGTAATAGCGTAATAAAGTTTGAGTGCCAGCATGAGTTGGAATCATAACATAATCGTATGAAACTTACATCTGTAGGACAGCGCAGACATCTTGGAGAAGAGTGATCTCTGCGCCTGCGCTGTCCATCCTTGCCTCTACTGTACAGTACAGTGCATCTCCCCCTTTGGCAAATAGCCTATCACTGACAAGACAGGGACGGACAGTGCAGGTGCACAGATCACTGTTCGTCAAGATGTCTGCTCTGTACCACTGATGTAAGTTTCATACAATGTTATGATTCCCTCTTATGCCGGAACTTAAGAAACTTTATTATGCTATTTCCATTATTAACAAGATACTAATAATTGGGCATAACTTATGTAAGCTTGATAGTTCTGCTTTAAAGGGACATCAAGAGAAGGGGAGGGGGGGACTTTGAATCTATATATCTCTCAAACCATAGCAGTTTGAGACATAGGGTTTGGAGCATATTGATTAATATTTTAACCTCTACAAAACTGGACATTTTTTGGGGGGACATTACTGTCCCTTTAAAAGCAGCCCCTGACAAGAAACACTTACCTGTAATCTTGATGTCCAGTGGAGTCTTCAGCACCCTTGTCAGGTACTGTCCATCTTCAGTCTTCTCTTTCGGTTTCTATAATCTTCTGTCATCTTTCATCTCTCTCCTTTCTTCTGTCCAATCTGTAGTTGAAATAAGGCAAAATTTCAATGCAAGATGTTTTGACTAAAATAAATCCACAAAGATATTCATAACTTAACCCGCTGAATGTTAGATGCAGCCTTCCATATACGTTAAACCGGAATGGCAGTATCATCATTTTAAGAAAATCGTATGCCATTATTAATGTCAATGAAAAAAAGACCTTCCTTGGCGACAAAGTGTGCCTGCTGGTGGGGACAGGAATGCTCATTAACACAGGGACACCCCATACCTTCTGGGCCCTAAGGGAATATTGAACAGAGACTGGCTTTTTATATGGCCAGTCTCTCTGTTGAAAATGGATTCCAGCCAACTGTAGTTGGCTGGGATGTGTGCTTACGCACATCCCGGAGAATCGGCTTCTAGCGGGTTTTGTCATCCTTCCGCTAGAAGCAGATTGGCTGGGAGGTTTGTAAACGCACATCCCAGCCAATTGTAGGCTGGAATCTATTTTGAACAGAGACTGGCCATATAAAAAGCCAGTCTGTTCAAAATTCCATAATTTGGACTCTGACAAAGGCCTGCTTGGCGGTTGTGGTGGTGGGGGGCGGCTGTGTTAATGTGCATTCTTGCTGCTGCCAGCAGTGACATTTTGTAGCCAAGGAAGGCCTTTTATTCATTAACATTAAGAATGGCATACAATTTTCTTAAACTGGAATGGAAGCATCTTCATTTTAACATATATGCCAGGCTGCATTTAACCTTTTGAGTGCAGGAGGGGTACCCCTTCTTGCCATCCTGGGCAGCAGAGTCCTTTTAGAGTCTTTCACGCAGGATATTTTCTTCTGCTCTTTCCTGCTTGCTTTTTGTGTGGCTTCATGTCACTTGAATTCTGGGTAGTAGCAGGCGGGGAAGGTTGAGCTGTAGGAGGGACCCCCCCTCCCCCCATAAGATTCTGTCTTTGAGATGTGGCCTGCCCTCCAGGAGGAGTGATTCAACCCCATGGTACTTGTGTTTCATGTGGACTAAAGAGGAAAGGATTCAACACGTAAGAACACTAAAATCCTATTTTTTTTTAATGTTAATGTAAATTGTCCTATTCAGAAAGTAATTATTGCTTACGCTGAATGGATTGCCAGTTTATTGTGATTAGCGCCCAGTGATCTGTGTTCATAGTGGCTGTCTGCTATCTTATGCCATTTACAGATAGACCTAGACAGTCCTCTCAAAATTGCTGTTTGGAGCTCTGGAAAAATGTAGTAATTGCTGGTCCCTTAGAAGATATATAATACTATGATTTAGGACTCGAGAGAAAATGTACAAATTCTAACACGGATTGCAGGGTATTTGAATACATATAACTCCAGTCCATATTTTTTTCATGTTCCCTTTAAAAGGTATATTTATGCTTAATATGGAACAAATATACATATATTGCAGGATTTATCCTGCAATGTAAAACATGGGTACTTCCAATACTGGAATTGTTTGGAAGCCATTTCAGCATAAACTTGCATTTGTTTGTTTGCAGTACCTCCATGGACAGTAATTGTACAGCAGTTCTGTGAATACAGCATCATATGAAGATTATGATCAACTCACTTGAGCTGTTCAGACTGCTGTATCAGTGCCACTGTAAGGTTTCAGACCACCACTGAAAAAATGACAAGTTTGAGCTGCAATAATGTTAGAATGAAACAACTATCAGCAGTGGGAGTACCCATGTTTTACTCAGCAGGATAACCCCCAGCAGTACATATTTTTCCATATTAAGCATTACTATTCCTTTAATAAATCGCTGGAGGTCCAGCAATTGACTACCTCTGTACTTAGCCTATGTTCCCATTGGTGAATTGAACTGAACTGTCATGCAGTTGTGTTCAAGCTAGCCACATTTGTTACTCACCAGCTTCTATGTTCTTCCAGTGATCTTGTCATGAAGGGGGAGGCTGACAACTGGCTAGAGCAGCAAGTGTCTGCATCAGCCGACTTCCAATATTGACAATGTGGATGATTTGCATGCATGCCCCATAGACTACAATGCAGATCTGTCCTATTTCAAATTTTCTTTGTTCATGAGAGGTGGTAGTCACCCATATGTACAGCCCAACTAGCATACTATGCATTTCTAATTTCTGTATGGGTAACACTGTACAGACATCAACAATGTGCTGATGTTTCATGTGTGAACAAAGCCTTGCACAAACCTGAAATAATAGCTTAGTTTTTTATCACATAATCACCATCCGAAAGCACAAGACATGAGACATTTTCTTTTTAAACATACACAGGCCCCTGTGTTCAAAATAAAAAGTACCATAGTCTTAACCCTTTGAGCATCAGTGGAATGACCAACTCATTGCAAAACAATGGCACTCAGATGGTTAACATCAGTTTTTTTTTTTTAAAACGACAAATTGTTTTAATCGGTTTGAATTCTTACTGGACACAATTTTACTTGGTAAGTGGCTGCAAGCTACAGCCTTGATTCCACTGTAGTTGATATCCTTTAACCCCTTAACGACCTTTTGATGCTCCAGTACCGTCTTGCCTGTCACTTAAGGACCGGTGACAGTCCTGGCACATCATGGATTTTTGGGGTGGCAGCACGCCACTCCGCCATCCCAGAATTGAAATTGCAAAGAAAAAAAAAGCTCCACAGTCCTAAAAAGGCAGCCTGCCACAATCGGGCGGTCCTTAAAGCGGAACTTTCACCTTGTATAAAGTCTCCCTCCAATAATTAACCCCTTAAGGAGCCATGACGGTCCTGGACCGTCATGGGTTGTTATACCCTTAAAGACCCATGACGGTCCTGGACCGTCATGGCTTAAATGATAGCAGCGTGCACGGAGGCTCCGAGACCGGGGCGTTCAGTCTCAGCCCTTCTTGCTTGTGCTGTTCATGTGATCACCGTAGCAGCGATCACATGTACCGGCATTCTGAGAAACAGAGGCAACACGCAAAGCATGCTGACTCTGAGTGTCTCCTCTACCTCTGTCTCCCTTGCTATCAAAGTAAGGGAGACAGAAGTAGAGAGGAGACACCTAGTGGTAAAACCTAGTGGTAAATGAAAATACAGCAGCTGGGGGTATTAACCCCTTCACTGCTGGTGCAGGAGGCTGGCTAAATGCAGGTCAATTTGTGCTTAAAAAAACAGTATATAATTTATGGGGGTGGAATAAAAAACTTACAGGGAAAACACTGTTGAACAAAGACATAGTCAAAAAGGTCATAATTGCTCCTGTCCTTAAGGGAAAACAACCTCAGATTTTCCCGGTCCTTTAGGGGTTAAGCATATGGCGACTAGCTTCATAATAGTTCTATTAGATCTCAGAAGTACCCAATTCTAAAGTAATCCTTAATCTTCGGAGACCGGAAGCAAGGCATCAGAGCATACATCTTGTCGTAGAGACGTCTGTGCGCCTGCATTGTCAATCCCGGTCTCCTCTAGGGGGCATTGCATGTTATCTTAAGGTACAGGAAGGGACAGACTGAGCAGGCTGTACTGACCTGGCCATCAGTCTCCAAAGATTAAGGATGTCTTTAGAATCGTTTACTACTGAGATCTAATTAGGGTGACCACATTTCCCTTCTGCCATTCCGGGACATGGTCACCCTAGTTGCCCCATCATACCTTGAGTCCCTGGTGGTCTAGCGGCGTGGAAAGTGCTCTGTGCCTCCTCCGGCACAGAGTTGAAGCTCCCGCGCGCTGTGCTCAGTAATGCAGAGCGCTGGGAGATGATGTCATCTTCCAGCGCTCTGTATTACTAGAGCGCTTGCCTCCAGGAGATCAGGTAAGCTGCATTGCCGCCCTGGATGTCAGCCTGCAAGCGGTGTGTCATATCATGGACGCCGCGAGGGAGAGCTACTAAGCGCTCCCTCGCGGTGTCCATGATGTGACACACCGCTTGCAGGCTGACATCCAGGGCGGCTTGGCTTCATTCCGGGACACTTCATTGTCCCGGTTGAAGATGACCCGGGACGCGGGACATAGCCCTGAAATAAGGGACAGTCCCGGACGTTCCGGGACCCGTGGTCACCCTAGATCTAATAGAACTATTATGAAGCTAGTCGCCATATGCTTAATTATTGGAGGGTGACTTTATACAAGGTGAAAGTTCCGCTTTAAGGGGTTAATACTGGGTTTTATCTACAAATTTCTCCATAGGCTTCAATAGGAATTTGTGTGATTAAAAAGCTGTGAAAACTTTCATTACCAGCCTATGTCAACTTACATTTTTATTTCTGTGCTTCCATAGTACATCTCCTCCTAAATCCTCTAATTAACAAAGAGCAACATATCTGAAATGCTATAATATACTTATGTATGTATCTTTATACAGCACCATACTTTACGCAGTGCTGTACAGAAATAGTACAATACAAAAGTAATACAGAACAGGGATAAGAGCATCAGTCTAAAGTGTGATCACTGCATGAAGTGGGGAAAAATGCAGAAATAGGATCATGCATCCGGAAAAGTTTTTATTTAGAATAACATTAGAATTTTTACCAGGAAGAATACATTGCGATATATCTCTAGTTTTATTATTTATTAATCATGACAACATACAGAGACAGGAGATGGAGAAGTGCAAGAACAAGGCTTTTGTAATGGAAATGTCAGTATGTACAAAGGGACTTATGGATACTGAGATGTCTCCTTCAGCAGGTGGGTTTAGGAGATGTTTGAAAGTGATTAGTGTGGACAATTGGCGAATGGTAATAGGGAGCGCGTTAGAAATTTGAGGGGCAGCCAGTAAAAATGATTGAAGCCAAGAGATGGCTGGAGTTGGGCAACTCATTGCAAGCAATGGTGTTG
The DNA here is from genome assembly GCA_037306005.1 of Rhinophrynus dorsalis. NCBI lineage: Eukaryota > Metazoa > Chordata > Amphibia > Anura > Rhinophrynidae > Rhinophrynus > Rhinophrynus dorsalis. Next base: position 275,028,531 of record CM074719.1, read on the forward strand.
CGCTCTCTGTTGCTCGGAGGGTTAACCCATACATTCTATAAACTTAGCCATCTCTAGCTAAAGACTAAAATTCATTGGTGCATCAAAAAAGGTAATCTTGTTTGTATCACTTAGCCAGCTACAAAGAGACCCTCCTGCAGCCTATGGAATGAATTATATAGTTAATAAAAGCCGATGAGATGGCTCCGTTGGTTAAGGCACCAGCTGTGGAATGTGTTCAAGCCACAAGATCACAGGTTCTAGTCCCGGCAAGGTCAGCTCAGCCTTTCACCCTTCTGATGTAGGTAAAATGAGTCCAGGACATACTTGAAAACGAGAGATAATCTTAATGTATCCTTCCTGGTAAAATACTTTCAGAAAAAAAAAATAATAGTACTGATAAGAATATTCACTGATGGTGGAATTTAAATGTTAAAATAATTTGTATGAGTGTTTACTCTACCATGCTTTGTGTATTTATCCTTCATTTTTCTTATGCCTGAAAAAGAGACCAGGGTTTCAATTTAAAGGGGAACTTTCACCCCGCAATAACTTAATGTTCACTTACTGCTCACCTGGCGACTAGCTGCTTAGTAGCGCAGGCGCACGGACGTCACTGTGAAGAGAGGTCCGTGCTTCCTGCTCCTGTAAAACGCCGATATCTGAAGAACCGGGTAAGATTTCTGGCGACTAGCGCTACTAAGCAGCTAGTCGCCAGGTGAGCAGTAAGTGAATATTAAGTTATTGCGGGGTGAAAGTTCCCCTTTAATAGACCCCAGTTAAAAAAAAAAAAACAAACAAAAACAGCCGGCAGTAGTTTTTCAAGCACAGTAAGTCATCCAAATACCTGTGCTGTGAAAAACTATGGGGTAAAAACAAAAAAAAAAACAAAAAAAAAAACAAAAAAAAACCACGTTGGCTGCTAAATTTTGCCCTATTGGAAGCAATTAAAAAGAGTTTGAATTTCCAATTCAATTCCATGTTGGACAGTAACATGCATTGAGACCCCACTTTATCACCAATAATCTGCACCAACAAAAGTTGCCTCAGAGTCCCCTAACGCATGTCTGAAACTGCCGACACTGGAATTGAAGTGGGGGAAAAAGCTAAGTGACCAGCTGATGTATTTATATGGGGCTCTAAGTCCCATATCAATACATCCAAAGTATGGAAAAAATGTGTAATGTAACAGAAATTAACACTGTGAGTTCCAGTGGGGTATGCAACACATTGCATAACCTCCTGGTACTCACAGGGTTAATCCCACTAAAACTAACACTATCCCCTGAAAATAAACTCTTACCTGTAAGTCTGCTGTCTAGCGGGGTCTTCAGCACCCAGGTCATCCACATTCAGTCTTCTTTAATCTTCTGTCTTGAGTGGTCTTCTTTTTCTTCTTTCTTCTGTTCTCCAAAATATTCTTCCACTAGAAATACAAAGGATATTTATATTTCAATATGAAATGCCTTGAAAGATATGCTTAAAGTATACACTGGAGGCAAGTGAGCAAAGCAAAGACTCCCACCCCAATCAGCTTCTAGTGGGAGGGATGAAAAACCCGCTAGAATCTGATTTGCTGTTAGGTGAGTAACCCCACATCACAGCCAATGGAAGCCTGGGAACCATCTTGAACAGAGACTGGCCATATAAAAGCCAGTCTCTGTTAAAATTTTCCTCAGAATGGCTCAGGAAGTGGCCCGAGACATATCTAAAGGGGTAGGGGGTCTTTCCTCTGCTCTCCTGCAGTGGTGGCAGTGTACACTTTTAATATATCTTTGGGGGCATTTCATATTTAAACTTCAGTATTATTTGTATTTGTAGTGGAGGAATATTTTGGATAATAGAAGAAAGGAGAAGATGCAAGATAGAATATTAATTAAAGAAGAAGACTGATAGTGGATGACGGGTAAGAATGATAGATCTCTGGGGTATGGGTGATAGGATGGTGATAGGGCTAAAATTGTTGCAGTTTGTTAGTGGTAGTGTAGGGTTAGCGTTTGGGAGGTTGACTGTGTTTTAGCTGACGCTCTGTGCTTGACAGTGTGTCAAACAGCGAGCATTAGCAGTTTTCCATTGATGTTTCAATTTCTCCCTTTATCTATCGTGATTTTTGGGAACAGTTGGATTCCAATGGTAACAGTGTGTACCTTGCTGTGTTCATTTTTGCCCTATCGACAGTTTTACCACTGACTATTAAATTGAGCCCCTAGCATCCTAGAGCCCATGAACAATGAAGGTATAATTTTTAACTCTACCAGTCTCCTGCTTTTTCTGTGACTAACACTGTACCACCCTTTACCTGTGTAAGGAGTGGACATAAATTCTTGAGGGGGAAAAAAGCAGGTGGTGGGAAGGGGTGTAGAGAGAGAGATACTATCAGAAATGTAAAAGGGTGCTGAAGAAAGACTTAAAGGAGAGGAAAATAATTTTGTATGAAGTATGAGACCTTATGGGTAGCCCAGAGAGGAATTTCAGGAGCAGATGAGGAGTCTTGCAGCTGCATTAATAAGACTGAAGTGGAGAAATATTAGAGGGAAGAAGACCAAAGAGTAGAATTTATAAATATTCTTATGTCTTTATAAACCACTATAATTCCTTGTGTAGAGTACATATTTATATATTAGGGAGGGATATGTCTAAAGAGACACTGTAGGGCAACTATCATGTTTTGCTAAGCCTACCTCTGTGCAAGCAGATATGGTAAAAGGCCAGGGACTGTGATGTTAATCCCAAAATGGCTCCTGTCAGCTATTTGGGGGAGTGGGTCAGAAAGCTACCCCCCCCCCCCTCTTGGCTGCCGTGGAGGGTGGCCACAAATAGGAAATCTCTCGCTCACATCCTTGTATCTAGCAATTAGTGGGAGGTACACTTGCAGAAGCAAAACTAAATTGTTGGAATTAAGTAGCTCTGTTCATTCGTTATCATGTGACAGCACCAAGAGTCATTTTTCTGAACCTCTTTGGCTTGGCTACAGACCCACTTTAGCTCACAATACAACTATGGCTTCCTTGATAGGTTTCAAAGGACACTGTCTAAATGATGGTTGCTTTTTAATATGCCAGCCTGTACCTAGTGTATGGAAATGGCACATTTCAAAGACATAGTATTTGTACTTGCTCACTGGTGAATAAACCACTACAAAGCCACCAATAAATTTGCTAATGGAGGAATGCCTGAAAATGCAGTCTGTTTTCACTGCATGTGTAGCCTTCATCCTGAAGGAGAAAGATATGCCAGAATCACGAGAGGGTGGTGTTACAGGTACCTAGACTGTGAAGGCTTGGAAAAGTTTTAAATGCAAATTAGTTGTTCAGAAGACTCCAAATGTAATACTATCCTTCACTCTTGGCTATATGTACATAATGTCTTACTTTTGTAATGGCCATTTCTGCTGTATGCACTATGAAGACACCTGACATGAGAGGGTGGAAAAGAATTAATAGATTTCAATAGCTAAAGAATTATGTTGAAAAGATTATTCCAGAAGTTTCTAGAACAAGCTCAAACTGTAAGGGCATTGAAAACCATATGGCTATGTAGTACTCAACACCTTTCTTTTTTGGAAAACAGTGTTGCAGGTCATAAAAGACCTTGGGGCGATATGGGGCAAACCAACTGTGCCATAGGGAACAAATAAGAATTAGGCATTTGACCCCTTGAATGTTAGGTAAGTGTGAGCTCACATTGAAGAGAATTTTAATTTGCACCCTAGGGTGCAGTTGGCTGCCAAAGAAACGCTTCACTTTTATTTATACATATGTTCCTTGTTTAGTTTAAAAAAAAACAAAAAAAAAACAAAACTAGTTTACAATGCAGGCTGTACACCTTAAAATCCTGGAACTAGAAGTTAAAATGTACTCTGATGTGCATTAATATAACTGCTTTTGACCAGTCAAATATTGAAATAATATATATGCACAAATACCCATGCACACTAATCAGATCAAATAGACACAAATGGATGCTAATCGGGGAATTAAGATGAATAGGTGCTACAGGGGAACATACAATGCAATAAAATAGAAGAGAAACAAAAAGAACCCTGCCGAAATAGCACTCAAATCATCTAGGCATTCATATTGGACTCACGTGGTTCCTATTGCTTATTATCTCTTACATACTCATTTTTTGAGAGAGAGTTTATAGCTCTTTGGTACCCTGGGTATATCTCTTAGTACATTGTCTAGAAGTGTTCTCAATTAATTGTCCCTGTGAGACGTCACGGGAGTTATTTTTGGAGAACTTTGTAACATTTTTAGTATTTTCTTTTGTAGAATGTGTGTGTTTCAATTTATGTCTGTGGCAAGCAGGACATGCCCCGGTATTTTCTTTTAATAAACATACAATAAAAGTTATTTTTTATTTTGGTGTTTAGTGTCCTGACACTTGGATGCTGAGGGAATTTTCCTAGATGATTTGAGAGCTATTTCCGCATGGTTCTTTTTGTTTCTCTTCAATTTTATTGCAAAATATTGAAATAACAGGAGTACAAAATATTATGGACCATTTCTCCATTTGTATCCCCCTTACCATAGCTCCTTGGTCCCGGACCCCACACTCCAAAACAGCGTGCAGACGTATCCAGGTTGGGTGAACTACGGGGTAAAGCACTCCAGATTATGAACCAGTTTGGGGCATCCACACTGATCAACCTGTCCAGCTTCTCCTCCTCCTCCACCACCCCTACCAACACCACCACTTCCTCCACCACTTCCCCTTCAGTCACTGTTAAAACAGAGCCGCCCATGGCCAACAGCACTCCTGTGGGCAAAGCACCAGGGACAACAGCTGGAGGTGGACGTGCAAGTCCAGATGCCAACCAGGTGAGAAGGACTATCAACAATAAAATACACCATCCTGTTTTGTTTTGTTTTGTTTTTTAAATCTTTTTTAAAAATCTAATATTAATATGAACTCTGTTATCCTTTTGAAAGGTTGCACGCGAAAGAGCGTGCAACCTTTTAACCAATTCACCACGTCGCCATGCTCAAAATGGCGACATGATCTCGCACTGCATGACAGCGTGAGATTGTCATGTTGCCTACTTCATGGTCGCATACACGGAGGATGCACACTATAAAGTACGATGTACGGGGTTTAAGTCTGATGAGCCACAGAGTTAAACATATACAGGGTACTATTACTGAAATATCATAACTTATGAAACAATAAATGGCTGGGGATGCTGAAGAGAGGCAGCTGGAGTACCTTCGTGTGCTGCATACAAAAGGAAAAGTATTATGTATGCAGCATTCAGAGGCGCTCCAGCTGCCTCTCTCCAGAGCATTTTTATAGTTTGCCATTTATTGTTTCATAAGTTATGATATTTCAGTAATAGTGCCCTGTATATGTTTAACTCTGTGGCTCATCAGACTTATGCCCCATACATCGGAAGTTGGAGGGTGGAGATCAGTGGTGTGTGAGAGAGGTCAGTAATGTTAGCAACCACTGACTATGTGACATTACAATCTCGTGCTTTCATGCACTGCGAGATTGTCATGTCACTATTTTAAAACAGGCGACATGGTGAATGACTTTTCCAAAGTAAACCCTCTTCTTAGACTGACATGTGAGACTCCTAGCACACCCTGTTGGTGGAGCATTGAGTAGTGTTTCAAAATCAGAGTTCACATAAAAATAAAATATCACCACCCCTGTGCATCTCGTTGCAGCAATTTTGACATGAGTGGGTAGTTCTTTTGAGGTGCCATGAAAAAGCTGAGTTGGTCCTGGAAAAATATGAAATATAGTTTTCCTTGTGTAACTAGAAGGTTACCAACAGGATTCATCCCTAAACAGGTATGCTCATGCCTTTGAAAATGACGCACCGCTGTAAAGTCCTTGCAGACTGGATACTGGAAATCAATGTGAAACTGGAAGGGGCATTACTTCAAAGATCATAACATACCTTTTGCTTCAGGGGTGTGTACTACACTTTACGAGTGCCAGTGCATGCAGAGTGGGGACAGCTGACTAACCCCTTAAGTGCCACAGGACTATGCGACACATTGGTGTTCAATGCCTTGACTACCCCTCTGACACTTTAAGGGTTAACATTGTTATGCTTCCATACCCTTTGTCTTCTCCCACCTCCCCCCTTCATATGAGCCCTGGGTCACACAGATACGTAGCTGTATGTGTGTATTTATGTATGTATGTATGTATGTATGTATGTATGTGTGTGTGTGTGTGTGTGTGTGTGTGTGTGTGTGTATCGATCTATGGCAGATGTCATTTAATGTAGATAAATGTAAGGTTATGCATTTGGGTTGTAGAAACAAACTTGCTACATACACTTTAAATGGGAAACAACTTGGGAAATCCTCATTAGAGAAAGATTTAGGCGTACTGATAGACAATAGACTTCACAGCAGTGTGCAGAGTCACTCAGCTGCTGCAAGAGAAAATAGAGTACTAGCCTGCATAAAAAGAGGTGTAGAAGCAAGGGATGCTAATATTATCCTACCTCTGTGTAAATCCTTGGTTAGGCCTCATCTAGAATATGGAGTACAATTTTGGGCGCCTTTTCTAAAAAAAGACATTACTGAACTGGAAAAGGTGCAGAGACATGCAACAAAACTGATAAAGGGATTGGAGGATCTGAGTTACAAAGAGAGACTAGCCAAACTGGGTTTGTTTACATTAGAAAAGAGATGTCTAAGGGGTGATATGATTACCATTTACAAATACATTCAAGGTCAATACAAAGAACTATCCAATGAATTATTTATGCAAAGAGCTGAGCTAAGAACAAGAGGTCATCCATTAAGACTTGAGGAAAGGCGCTTTCGACTAAAACACAGGCAGGGATTCTTTACAGTAAGGGCGGTAAGGCTATGGAATTCTTTGCCTCGGGATGTTGTGCTTGCAGATAATGTAACTGCATTCAAAAAAGCAATGGATGCCTATCTTGCACAGAACAATATTGACAGTTATGACAGATGGCTTCAAAGCAAATAGGATATTGAGCCGGGGAACTATTTGACACACACACACACACACACCTACACTGGAAATTGCTCCAGAGGGCTTTTTTGTTGCCTTCCTCTGGATCAACAGGGGTGTTATTGGCATGGGCTAGACTTGATGGACGCATGTCTTTTTTCAGCCTTATCTACTATGTTACTATGTATAATAATATCTATATGTGTGTGTCTATGCATATATGTTGGTGTTTGTATGTCTGTGTGTGTCTCTATGAATGTGTGAATGAATATGTATATCTGTACATCTGTGTGTATGTATCTATCTTTGTGTCAACACTGTAGTACAAGTAACACACCCTTCACAACACAGTTGAACCAAAAAAAAAACCCACTAAATATATATAATATATATTATATATATATAGTTTTTTTTTTTGTTTGTTTGTTTTTTAATTTTTATTTCAACAGCTTATTGAAAAAGGCCAATAGCAGTACAGAGAGAGCCAAAGACTGAACATAGAGGTCCAAAAGCAGTGTACAGAGGAAGTGTCAAAACATGAGACCTGTCCTTATAATGAGTACCGTTCAGTCAGTGGCACTGCAAAATAAAGCTAACCAAGGGAGGAAATTAGAAATGGGCAAGGTCATGGAACCTAACCATACAGAAGAGTGAAAGAAAAGGGTAGAGAAGGAAAAGGATTGGATGAGAGGAGTTAGGGAAGGGGGTCTACTGAGCCTTCCCGGGCAGTGGGAGTCCCATTCAGTGTCAAAATGGTCTAGAAAAAAAGCATTAATAGGTGTGGGATCTCTTTCCTGATGCAGAAGGATACTTCTGAGCATCAGGTACCGATCTCTAAAGCAACACAGCCAGTGGTGGGAGGGAGGTGTTTTTCCAGTAGAGAAACCACTCCTAACCTAGTCTGTAAAAGAAAGTCTTCGCATATGGAAGAGGGGAAACTGCAAGGGACCTTTATCTAGAGTAATACCAAGACACTTCTCGATGTACCCTAAGCAGCCGGATCGCAAAGTGTGTATAAGAGAGCAGGCACCAAATTTGTGCTGGAGTACCTCTAGCCTGCTGGAACCTCCAACAAAGCGGGCTGACTGAAGGAAACATTTTATGCAATCATCTGAGGGGGGTTACCACCAAAGGAGAAATTTGTAATGTATTTCAAGCATTTGAGTAGAGATGGAAGATGCCCTACATATGTTAATGCAATCGTGTAGGTTGATGGACATACCAAAATCCTTTAATCCTGGTGATAAGATTTGCTTTTGAGCAAGGGGAAGGTGGCAAATTGTTTAGAGAGTAGTAGAAAGAGTGACATACCAGTGCTATACCTTTATTGCCATAGAGTGACAGAAGGGGACTCTCTAATACAGAAAATACAGTTTGAAGCGAATTTCGTCTGTAATTGTCAAGCTAGAAGGGTACCCACTCTATTGCCGTGTTTGTAAAAAGGTTTAGTTTAAAAAAAAAAAAAAATACTCCGTGCAGAGATGAAGCAAATACTTTAATTGGCAGTGGATATGCATATGTTGGTTTAAGATCTCAGGACCCTTTTAGGCCTTGTGTTGTGCTTCCAGATCTGCAATTTTTATAAGAATTTCAGAGATTTGCTCTTTATTCTGTTTGCGATCCAGGCTGCTAACCAGATGAGTTCACCCCTTAATCACATATTTGTAATCCTCCCATAAAACGAGAGGATCAGCTAGTGCAGGGCTTAAAATTTGAAGTCCTTTGCTACTAGCCAGACCTGAAAAGTTACTCGCCACTGCAAGCCATAACATACCCATCAGGGCTGAATTTCTACTCGCCAGGGCTAAATTGTCACTTGCCATTGGCTAGTGGTGAGTGGAAATTTTGAGCCCTGAACTAGTGGATCAACTGGAAGGGTGCCCAAAGTTTTGCGCATGCCACATTTTCTGTTAAATTCAGCAAATAAATAGTAGCTATGCATTACAGTTTGCTGAAATATGTAAAGATTAAGTTTATTCACTGCAGAGGTTAACTTCTTTTCACTTAAAAAATCAACATGAAATTTTCCCATGGCCTAGTCACCCTAAGTAAGTTTAGTTTGTTTACAAAGAGTTAAAGGGATAGTAATACTTCGTTTTAACTTTATTTTATTTTGTAGGCATTAAAAAAACATGAAGAATGATATAAGTCTTACGTCTCAAACCTTTATGGTTTATGAGATATTCACAAGCAAAGTTCCCCTCCCCGCCCCTTTTACCTAGTGTAAGCCATCTCTTCTCAGATGTGAGTCTGGTTGTATGACAGTACAGATAACAGAAGGGGACAATTTTCTTTGTATGAAAACAATGAAAGCCCTTCCCCCCTTGACAAGTTTTTCAGCTTTTTCCATTATCTTAATTGAAGATTGTCCCTCTCTGCAGTCTACCTGGGTATCTCCCTTTTGTTTGTGAATATCTCTTAAACCATAAAGGTTTCAGAGATAAGACTTATATCATTCTTCATGTTTTTTTAATGCCTACAAAATAAAATAAAGTTAAAATGAAGTATTACTATCCCTTTAAAATCTGTAGTGTAAAAATGTTGTAGTGGCTTTTTTCTCTAAAATTTGTTTTTAAGAAATGAAGTTTTAAAGTGGACCTATCACCTTTTAATTTAATTTTTTTACATATTTGAAAACTTAATTCAAAACTGCCTATTTGTCATAGTAACTAAAAATCAGCAGATCTATAGTTTAGGAAATATTAACTTTTTTTTTTTTTGGGGGGGAACTTTGAAAGTGAAAATGTCCTGGTACTGTATAGAGCTTAATTAGCATTTTGAAAAGTCATACCTTCATTAGCATATGATGCATTACTGAAAAGGCTTCATTAGCATGTGAAACCTCACTGAAAAACTTAAATGGCATATGAAATATTACAGGTACCACAACTGGCATAAGGTAACAAGTATGACTGCCTCCTTAACTGTACATTTGTTTGTCTTTTGGCTAACGGGACACATTGACAGTTTTTAACATCATTTTCAGATATAAAAACATGATTCAAGGTGAAAGGTCCACTTTAAAATTCCTTGCGCATTGTTAATTAGTTCTGTTTGAGCCATTTGCATATTCATTAATGTCGTATGATATCTTGTACTTGTGCACTGACAGAACCACCAGTTCAAGTTGGCAGATTTCATAGAAATCTGTTGGGGTGGACATACAGCATGTATGTGTGTTTTGCCTGAATGGCTCAGTTTATGTCATTTTGTAAAGTTGTATTAACCCTTTAAGGATCTCTTGGTCTGGGGTTGGGGTGCTCTGGAGGACTAGGGCACATTTTTTATATATATTTTTTTTTTATTCATGGAAGTGATCTGCGGTCACAGCGCACAATGCAGGCGCTCTGCAATCACAAACTTCCATAACATGCCACGACAGTGGTGCTTAACGCCTGGACAGCCATGATGGTCGTGTCATGTCATCGGGCATGAAGGGGTTAAAAGGCAAAAAGCAACATATCTTACACACTGCTCTTCCGATAGCTTGATGAGTTGTTCAGATTCACAGCCCCATCTGCTACTGAATTAATCTACGATTAGCGCATCTCCTCTGTGAGAACAGACTATTAGGTCACTTTCCTTAGAGGATGGTCAGGATAATTAATCCATAAAAATAGTATACCATTTGTTTATGAATTTTTCATTTTTATTTAATAAAACATATTTCATATTTTAAATTGATTTATAAAAATAACATATGTGTATGAAGTAAAAACAGCCTGCCTTATTGGGTCCATGCTTTGTTCCATTAGGTTCTAACAAAAAAGAAACTTCATGATTTGGTCCGAGAGGTTGATCCCAATGAGCAGCTTGATGAGGATGTAGAGGAGGTAAGGATTTTTTTCTGAAATTGCATGAGGCAGTTCTCCTTGTACATAACATTTGACTATATAGTGGGTTTCTTCTCTCATAAAAAATCTACCCTCCCTACAGATGCTCTTGCAGATAGCAGATGACTTTATAGAGAGTGTGGTGTCAGCAGCCTGTCAGTTAGCCCGACATCGCCGATCCAACACACTGGAAGTTAAAGACGTACAGCTTCATCTAGGTATGTACACTGTAGCCTCTTCTGATGCTCCCCCCCCCCCCCACTCCCCATTTTTTTAAGGAGCAGTAAAATTATTTTGTAAATAAATTTACATGGCTTTTTCCGTTGAGTGAAACAAGACTACTTTCACTGCTTATTTTTTATTTTTGAGGTTATTACAGCTCAAACCTTCCTTTTTTTTATCCAGGTTTTTGCAACAGCACCAGCTGGTATGCAAAATGCATTTAAAAATAATAATGCACTGTATTGGTGACCTTGATTCAAACTACTGCTGTCCATATTATGCAATGATAATAGTACCACCAGGAACCACAGTTGGAAGAAAAAACATGGTAATTAAAAAACATAAAACCTTTGAGTTGTAATAAAGTAGGAATGAAGCCTCTCTCTGCAGTGGGTGTACCATTGTTTTACTCAGCAGAATAAGCAATACATGTGTTGCAGTAGTGCTCCTTTTTAAATCTTTAGTTAAATCAATGGATCAAAAATGTGTACACTGGAGGGTATGTTTCCCAGATTAAACTGACCCATAAAGTAAGTGAAATAAATTAGCACTTGCCTTGATTTTCTCCTGCCTTCTCACTGTGTGCTGATCACAGTTTAACCTGTCAGATCCACAGGATGACAGGCAAAAGTAATCACAGTAGGATATGGAGAATGAGGTCAGGGTACACGAAGAAATAAAAAGCAAATTGTAGTGTGCTTTTCTCAGATATCTTAGAGCAGAGGCAGGTGGCATTTGGTCCACCAGCTATTGGAGACTAAAAATCCAGATTGCTGTTTAGGGATTATGGGAGTTGTAGTGCCCTACAGCTAGAGAATAATAGGTACCCTATCACTGCTTAGATTCCTTATTAAGAGAGCCAGCAGACATTAAGGTGTGCTGTTTCTAGAGAAGAGAACAGGAGTCAGGTTCTCAATAGATTTCTCACAGCTCCCCATAAATAGCGGAACCCTCTGTGATATCAGTGCTGATGTCCCTGGAGTTCAATATAAAATAAACATGGGAAAACACTGCATGTCTTCAGGTTATTTTCACTTTCAGATGTGGGTTATTTTAATGAATACAGGCTCTAGGTCAGTCTCTATTAATGGGATGTTAGGAAAGTTTCCTTATTGATTGCAAGCTGTGGAAAATCATTCAAGCGCTGTCAGTGAGGTAGGTAGATTACGAGCTCTTTTGTCAGCTCCTGGACAATTTCTGATTATCAGATGTTAATAAAAAAAAAAGAAAAAAAAAAAAAGAAAAAAAAAAAAAAAGAAAAGTTGGTTGATGCTTTGCCATTACAGTAAACCATGTTTAGTGTTTCTGGTTAATTTCATGAAAATGTTAAATTGTATTTGAACCAGCGGTAACCCGCCTATGTGTACTTTATTCAGAATACACTTGTATTTTGAACCATATGTAAATACATATTCACAATTTTGTGTGTGTTTGTATATAATATGCAAAAATAAACAAAATCAGCATTCTGCCTCTCACTGCTTTTACAAAATGAATGCAGTTGTAAAATACCCATATGTTCTTGCACAGATGTTTCATAGTGGTCATTAGAGATGAGATTATTAGACAAAGGTAGGCGGGGATTCCTTATCTAGAGTTTATTGTGTCTTTAATTAAACTTTTATATTAACTCTCTACAGTTGCAGCCTGTAGTTTGAGAAAGCAGAGATTTGAGTATAACGAGTGTACATGCAGATAGTCGTGCAGTTGACCAGTCCTGTTTTTTTGTTCCCAAACACAGAGCGACAGTGGAACATGTGGATCCCAGGGTTTGGCTCAGAAGAAATACGGCCCTATAAAAAGGCTTGTACAACTGAGGCACACAAGCAGGTAAAGGAATGTCACTATGATCTTGTTTATGAATTCTTCTGTTATCTGTTTCAGTTGGGCCTGGCACTATAAAAATAAGCCTGCCTCTTACAATATAGTGGATGAGGCTGAAAAAAACAAACAAATGTGTCCATCAAATTCAGCCCCTGCCATATCACCCCTGCCCCTTTTTATATTATTTAGGGCTGTATTCAGTAACTGAATAGGTGAAATTCTAGAGCAAACTAACTGAAACATTGGATAAAATATCCAGTTGAATTCAATGGGGCTTTTAACCCCTTGAATGCTAGTGGTCTCCAACACATTGGAAAACAATGTGTTTTGAGACCTCCCTAGCAATAGAAGAGGTTAAAAACCCCATTTATATAAATGGAAATACAAACAGTACAAAAAAGGGCTACATGTCTAAAACAGACAAATAGTCCAAAAGTTGGCGCCCCTCCTGAGCTGGATGGTAAACAATATCTAACCCCTGAGGAAAAGAGGGGAAAAAAAAACAAACAAGGCTAAAAAAAACAAATTCAGAGATGATCAATTCAACAAATCTCAAAAACAAATACAGATATATCTTCAAGAAATGGGTCACTTTTCTGAATCCGGCTATTCCAACTAATGCTGCATGTTCTTTAAGAGCTGGACTTCCACTCTAGATACAGAACATAGGAAGACAGGAAAAAAGGAAACGGCGCAAAAATGTCCCCTAATCATAGTATTTGAGAACTAGCACAATCCTTCACCAATCACCCATAAAATATTACTCACAATTTCAAGAGGCCATTACTTGCCTCTCGGTGCAACAGCATATACTGGTTCCAACTCCGGTTGAGTATACTTCTTCTAAATTAAATCTTCAAATAACGGGCCATCCACCGTTCCGTTCATTCACCACTCTTATGGGATTGAAGATAATTTTTGTGGTAATAGCCACTCTGGCAATAGGGAACCATATACCCAATGCAATATTGACTGTACCTTATAATTTTATAAGCTACAGTCAAGATTGTACCTTTTATAATTTTAAAAGAAATTGCCTAACGTGTTTCGTAGCACAACAGCCACTTCTTCAGAGGCGCCTCTGAAGAAGTGACAATTGTGCTACGAAACGCGTTAGGCGTTTTTTTAATTTATTTATTATTATTCTTCTTCTTTATACAGCGCCAACTTAACCCGCAGCGCTGTACAATAGGGAATAGACGTACAGGGATATTAACCCCTTAGCGACCCTTGACGTACCAGGACCGTCAAGGGTAAATGTGATTCAACGACCCTTGACGGTCCCGGTACGTCAAGGGTTAAACTCTCCCATCGCGGCCGCACGGAGCGATGGGAGAGCGCGGGCTGCTTGTTACTAAGTGTCCCGATACCGGGACACTTAGTAACAACCAGTAAAAAGTTTGTTGCAACATGCGATTCGCTTGATGAGCGAATCACATGTTGCAAATGCTGATTGACAGGGACAGCACACTGCTGAGGTGGAGAGAGACAGAGAGAGTTCGTGTGACAGTGTGTTCCAGAGTTCCTGCAAAAAAAAAACTGAGTTTAAACGATAAAATTAACCCTTTGATCACTGTTTTACAGTGATCACCAAGTTCCCCCCCATCTGATCACTTTTAGAGTGATCAATAAACTGCAGATCAGCGTCTGCTGATCTGTGGGATACCCCCCATCCCCCTTGTATCCTCTGAATTTTTTTTTTTTTTTATTAAAAATTGATTTAAAATATAATTTAGGTAGTTTAGGTAGGTAGGTGGGTAGGTTTAGTGTAGACTTGTGTTAGGGAAAGGTTTAGGGACAGATCTAGGTTTAGGGAAAAAAAAAAACAAAAAAACCCCCCCCCAAAAAAACAAAAAAAACCCAAAAAATAATAATAAAAAAAAAATATATATATAATAAGTATAGTTTAGATAGGTAGTTTACTTGGGTTAGGTAGGTTCTAGATATACGTAGGTTAGGGTAAGTTTTAGGGTTAGAGTTAGGTTTAGGGATAGCGTTAGAGTAAGGAAAAAAAATTTAGTGGGCAAAATGCAGCGCACTTATAGCGTTGAAGAGGCATATGCCTTTTTGGCATCTGACTCAGAGGAAACAGATACTGCGTCAGATTTTGAAATAGAGCAGTTTTCAGAAACTGAGAGCAGCTCTACTGACGACGCTGGGCCTTCTATTAAGAAAAGACGCACTGCCCCAAGAGCTGCCCTGGCAACTGCCCCAGCACCTGCCACAAATCCTGCCACAAGATCTGCCAAAAATCCTGTCAAAAGATCTGCCAAAAGGAATGCCCCAAGTGCTGCCCCAAGAGCTGCCCTGGCAATTGCCCCAGCACCTGCAAAAAGATCTGGCCAAAGAAATGCCCCAACACCAGCCACTCCTGATCATAATGAATGGGTATCCCCAATAAATTTTTGCCCACAAATACAAGAATTTACAGGCACCCCAGGGATTCAAACTGATGTTGAGGGATTTAATTATGATAATTTTTTTGATTTATTTTTGGGGGAAGACATTTTAGGGGAAATTGTGTCCCAAACCAACTTGTATGCAGCCCAGTATACTGCCGCCAACCCTACAGCTTTTGTAGTTAAGGAAGAAATATGGAAACCCATAGACCTCATAGAATTTAAGCAATTCTGGGCCTTAATAATGGCAATGGGTATAATAAAAAAGCCCAGTATCCGATCCTACTGGAGCAAAAACCCAGTATGTGATACCCCTATATTCCCCAAGACTATGACCAGGTCCAGATTTGAAATCATTTTGCACTTTATGCATTTTAACGATAATACCCTGTGCCCCCCAAAAGAACACCCCCAGTATGATAGACTATACAAAATTCGTCCCCTAATAAGCCATTTACAGAAAAAGTTTGCCCAAGTGTATATGCCCCAAAAAGAAATTAGTGTAGATGAATCCCTAATGAAATACAAAGGCAGGTTAGGGTTCAAGCAGTACATCCCCTCAAAGCGATCCAAATTTGGTGTCAAATTTTATAAATTGTGCGAAAGTGCCACAGGCTACACCCAGGCTTTTAGAATTTATGAGGGCAAGGACAGCAAACTTGATCCTCCTGGGTGCCCCGAATTTATGGGAACAAGTGGGAAAATAGTTTGGGATTTAATTTACCCCTTATTAAATAAAGGCTATCAATTATTTGTTGATAATTATTACACCAGCCCCCTTTTATTTAGGTCTCTGTTTTATTTTGACACTGTGGCCTGTGGCACTGTCAGACGCAATTGCAGGGAGTTTCCCAAAACACTCATAGATGCCAAATTAAAAACTGGGACGTCCTCATCTTTGTGCCAACAGGAGCTGCTGGCAGTGAAGTTTAGGGACAAAAAAGAGGTCTGCATGCTGACCACAATGCATGAGGACAGATCTGTGGCAGTCACTGTTCGTGGCAGGACAGTGGTAATGAGAAAGCCAGTCTGCATCAGGGAATATAATAAAAACATGGGGGGAGTTGATCTGAGTGATCAACTAATGCAGCCATACCTCGCAATGAGGAAGTGTAGGGCATGGTATAAAAAAGTTGCCATCTATTTGATGCAGACTGCTGTCCATAATTCATTTTTACTTTTCAAGCTGGCAAACCCCAATCAAAGATGTAGCTTTTTACAGTACCAGCTACAACTTATTTCCATATTTTTATTTCAAGGTGCGTCTGAAATAATTCCACCAAGACCCGGGTTAGTACATTTTATTTATAAAATCCCCCCAACTCCCCAAAAGAACAAACCACAGAAGCGCTGCAGGGTTTGCTACAGAAAGGGAATACGGACAGACACCACCACTTACTGTCCTGATTGCCCTTCCAAACCTGGCCTCTGCATTGGTGACTGTTTCAAGGAATACCATTCAGGCACAATGCAGTAGTGCTGTAAAGGTTCTTTTATTATTTGGCCACTTTTTCCCCCTGAAATATCCTGTTTTTTATTTTTCAAAATACAT
The DNA here is from genome assembly GCA_037306005.1 of Rhinophrynus dorsalis. NCBI lineage: Eukaryota > Metazoa > Chordata > Amphibia > Anura > Rhinophrynidae > Rhinophrynus > Rhinophrynus dorsalis. Next base: position 275,045,285 of record CM074719.1, read on the forward strand.
CCCTCCTTAGATCTAACACTATCAAAATTTATCTCTGATAATGGAAACACACATGTTCCCTACTGGGCCTAGTAGCTCCCCCAAACCCTGACAAACCTATGCATATGGGGCATTGCCGTACTCATACAATGTAACTCACCACTAATGTAAAGCATTTAAAAAAATCTGCAAATATCATCTGATTGAAATCCAGAGCAACACTAAAATAGAAATGTGAAAAATGGTGTTTCTCTGCCTTACTGCAGATTTTGGGAGGGATTGGTGATACAGTGGCAGCGAAAAAATTGATAAGATGCAAATAGAATGAAAGCCAGGGTTGTCTACTCTTCTACAAAATATACTTTTGGGGGTAAAATTAATTGCAGCATTGCCAAACAGACCGAAATGAGACAAGGCACCAGCTGTAAAAATGGCATGTCTGTAAAAGGAAACTAACATGTTCCAACTGGGCCCAGTAGCTCCCCCAAAACCCCGACAAACCTATGTATATGGGGTATTGCCGTAATTAGAAGAAGGAGCCGAACACTAATCAATGCAGTTTATAAAATCTTCACCTGTTCTGTGCTTGAAATTCACATCAACATTGAAGGCAAAGCGTGAAAAATGCTGAATTTTTATTTACGTCAAGTTTTCACAGGCTTGGTGGTAAAATGGCTGTTTGCAAGATTTGAAAACACACCTAAAATGAAAGCCTGGGGTGTCTACTTTCAAAAAATATACACTTTTGGGGGGAAATCTTAAAAAAGAGCAGTGTTACACAGCCCAAATGAGAAATGGCACCAGTAACGCAAGCTGTGAAGATTCAAAGTGTGAACCTGGAAACGCGCTTGTTCCAATTTGGGACCCGTAACTCCCACAAACCATGAGAAAGCTATGCATATGGGGTATTGCCGTACTCAGAAGAAGGAGCTGAACACTAATCAATGCAGTTTATAAAATCTTCACCTGTTCTGTGCTTGAAATTCACATCAACATTGAAGGCAAAGTGTAAAAAACGCTGTTTTTTTTACTTACGTCAAGTTTACGAGAAAGTGGTGGTAAAATGGCTGTGTAAAAAATTTGAAAACACACCTAAAATGAAAGCTGGAGGTGTCTACTTTCCAAAAATATACACTTTTGGGGGGAAATCCTAAAGTGGAGCACTGGAACCTAGCCCAAAATGAGTAATGGCACCAGTTAAGCAGGACTTGAAAATTCAATATTTGTTCAAAATTGGGCCCTGTAGCTCCCCCAAACCTTGAGAAACCTATGCATATGGGGTATTGCCGTACTCAGAAGAAGGAGCTGAACACTAAACAATGCATTTTTAAAAATCTTCACCTATCATGTGCTTGAAATTCACATCAACATTGAAGTGCAAGTGTGAAAAACGCTGTTTTTTTAACTTACGTCAAGATTTACGAGCGATTGGTGGTAAAATGGCTGCGTAAAAAAATTGAAAACATACATAAAATGAAAGCCTGGGGTGTCTACTTTCCAAAAATATATACTTTTGGGGGGAAATCTTAGAGTGGAGCACTGTTACACAGCCCCAAATGAGACATGGCACCAGTGATGCAAGCTGTGAAAATTGTGTGAAACTGGAAACGCGCATGTTCCAATTTTGGCCCCGTAGCTCTCCCAAACCTTGAGAAACCTATGCATATGGGGTATTGCCGTACTCAGAAGAAGGAGCTGAACACTAAACAATGCATTTTTAAAAATCTTCACCTATCATGTGCTTCATATCAACAGTAGTATTGAAATGTAAGTGTGAAAACTGCAAAAAAAACAAAATATTACCACAATTTTGAAAATTTTTTCTGGAAAAATAGCTGCATGAAAAACTCCAAAATTCTCCTGATTATTTACTTTATGTTGTGTAGTTTTCAGAAACATATACCTTTGTGGGACATTTTTGGTTCTGGCACCGTCAGCTAAGCTATGATGCTCACATGCCAATTGTTGAGAAATTACAAGTTGGAAATAATGGCATCCATCTTGTAATATTTACCTTGTAAATGTGAGGAAGTGATTGAAATACTAGGCATATGGGGTATTCTTATATTCAGGAGAAGCAAATGAATATATTTAGGGGTATTTTTTTGTCATAAACTAATTGTATGCAAATCCTGACACGAAAATATAAGCAAAATGTTGTTTTTTTTCAATTTTGTTCCTCTTTTTTTCTATTTTAATCAAATTAAACAATTAGGTATTCATATAATTGTGGTATCAAAAGAAAGCCCTACTTGTGCTTAAAAAAACAGTATATAATTTATGTGGGTGCACAAAAGGAATTAAAGAGAAAATATGGTTGAACAAAGACATAGTCAAAAAAGTCAAAATTGCTCCGGTCCTTAAGTCAAATCAAACTCAGATTTTCCCGGTCCTTAAGGGGTTAAATAGTAAATCATTTGTGAAGAACAGAAGGATCAGAGGGCCCTGTTCGTGAGAGCTTACAGTCTATAAGACAAATATTATAAGATAAATATATTTATTTTCTTTTATATATTCATTTAAAATTATCAGTGTTATCTTGATACTGGTTTTCCGAATTGGAGAGTACTGGCCTTTTAAATTCCAGATACACTCTGTTTTAAGGGATTTGTGATAAGAGTAATAAAAAAGGTACAGTCAAGATTGCATTGGGTATATGGTTCCCTATTGCTAGAGTGGCTGTTACCACAAAAATTATCTTCAATCCCATAAGAGTGGTGAATAAACGGAACGGTGGATGGCCCGTTATTTGGAGATTTAATTTAGAAGAAGTATAGTCAGCCGGAGTTGGAACCAGTATATGCTGTTAAACTGAAAGGCAAGTAATGGCCTCTTGAAATTGTGAGTAATATTTTATGGGTGATTGGTGAAGGATTGTCCTAGTTCTCAAATACTACGCTTAGAGGACATTTTTGCGCCGTTTCCTTTTTTTCCTGTCTTCCTATATAAATGGAAATCTCTGTTTGTCCTCTGTTGAGCTTTGGGTTGTTAACCCCTTTGAGTGTCAGAGGGGTATGCAATGCTTTGCCATGCATTGCGTACCCCTCTGGCACTTAAAGGGTTAATAGTAGAATCATATTCAACAAATCTTCCTTTCAAACAATATCTGTGTTTGATCATAATCAGTAGCTTGCCATTTGGTTTCCTAAGATATTTGTCCAGGTCCATATCGCTAGAAAATAAAGTGAATTTGCAGTCTTCTCAAGGATGAATAATCTGTTGTGAGGCAGATATTTGTCCAGATATTAGAGCTGGTGTGGTCAGGCTGCAGGCCACAAGCTGTTGGTGGACTCCCAGCTTCACTCATCCTCCATGTGGATGGGCATTGGAATTCAGCAGCATTGTTGACCAGGCTTGTGTTAGAATGCAATTTTGAAACACGATGGGTTGCTGTACACTGATGGAAGGCAGCATTGTATGTGGGAATTTGAGGCTTATTTACGCCTAGGTCTAGGTCAGCAGATTGGCTAGCTTTTGCTATTTAAAAACTGTGCAACTCTGAGACTCAAGGCCCATAGGCTCCTCATAGGCATCTCTTTTCCAAATGGTCTTTCTTCATAAATCAGATTTTCCAACCGTATTTATTTGCTAGCTATTTGAATAGTAACCCACTAGTACTCATAGAAATATATACCCTGCAGTTTGATATTCTTTCTTCAGTGTGTCTAAGGGAAGGAGTATGATCTATGGAAGGGCCACATAATGTGAGGTTGTGGCAAAGTGTGTATGGGGATGGGGTGCATGTGCTTGGCTGGGCCTAGGAAAGTAGAAAGCCTAAATACATAGATGGTGGAAACGGATTTATTTTATGTCTTTTGGAAGGACAGTCATTAACCATACCGTCTAAAAGGTATTGTTTTTAATGCATGTCAAAAAGCAAGAAATAGGTGGTTACTGGATCAGGATGCTGATCAATTGGGGATACGCATTCCTCCAAATACCTTGCATCCATTAGAAGATACCACAGAGGTGAGGATAATTTAAGTAACTGTCTCCACATCTGATAGGATGAACAAGAATAAAGATCAGTTTGAACTTTTTCTATCATTTGTTACCAAGTTCAACAATAAGATAGGACAGATGAGATCCATTGTAAAGAAACTTTGGAGAATATTGAGGAAAGATAGATTGTTAGCCCCAATAATTCCCAAATATCCAAAATGGTATATAGAAGATCCCCTATCCTTAACACTTTGGGACCAGCAAGAAAAAAATTGGGTTATGCTAAAAGACCACATATATTATTAATAATCAAGCCACTATTGAAGTGAATGTGAGCATTTCCAAAATAAAGTTAAAGGGAACATTTAGAAGTGGGGGGAAAAATGATGTCAAATGTGAATATATAGGATTACACAAGTCAGTTCATTTGTGACTAAAGAGACATTTGAGATTAGAACATTTATAAATTGTGGTTCCTATTGTCCTGTAGTTGTAGCCTCCAATACGTGGGCTACACCACACATTTAAGATCGCGATTTGGACAACATAAATTGGATTTGAACAGAGTTCTCTCTCTAGACATGTTTCCGAATGTCACCAAATGAATTTAAGTGGTCTTCAGATATTACTGATTAAGTCAGTAGATTGTAAGGGCAAGGATAGATTTTGTTTATTAGCCACTAGAGAGGCTTATTGAATTTTCAGACTACCTACACTCTATCCTCAGGGTCTTAATGAGGTTTTAGACACACAGACTAGGTATTTTCTTTTTGGGAATAGTTTACTATCCATTTTTGGCATAGGGACAGTCAGATATTACATATTTATATATGTTTTTCACACTTACACCATTTTTGTTATGACTTCTATTTAGATCCATTGTAAATACTACACATGGCCTTGTTAGCATTATTTTTTCTTGTAGTTTATGGCCAGTTTTAGGCCCTTATGTAGGCTACAGTACGATATTTTCTTCTAGGTTGATTGTTGTAATTTTGGACTATTGGAGAGCATCTGGCACATGGACTTCTTTGGTGCTCCCGTGTGTGTGTGTGTCCCCTAATCTGTAAAACTTGTAATTGTACAATTTTTTTCCGTTATAAAGAAATCCTTACTGTTAAGAGACTGACAACCAGGTTAGTGCAGCCTGCGCCATCATTCCTTTCCGAGAGACCGGGAAGTTTTATTGTTCATGTTATTGAAGCAATGAAGGAGCAACAAAAATAATTTTACTGTTACGGGTCGCCACAACTTGGGAAATTTTATCAAAGGGTCGCGGCACTAGAGAGGTTGAGAACCGCTCAACTAGTTGAAGAGCCCTTGTACACGGTCCACAGTGCCATGCACAGTAGAGACTGCCTGCACCGCGGCTGATACGGTATCAGCAGTGGCACAGACAGTGTGTACTGCACATGACTGCAGCACACACAGCAGTCTGTACTGCGCATGACGGCTTCTGACAAACATCCTTAGCGAATTATAACATAGGATATGTATATAGTATTTTTCTTTTTTTGGAGGAGGGGGGGGGCCTGGCCTTGTGGTGACTGGGGGGCTTATGTGTTTATATCGAGACATTGACTCTATTGAGTTGGTGTGGTGATGGACGTAACCCCATATGGAGGGTTCTCTGGGCACTCCAGTTCAGATGGCTGACCCATTTTTGTAATGCTTTCGACCTTCAGAAGTGCATTTTGAGATATACACCTATATAGTGTCTTTGTTATGGGGCGTTTAACCTCTTGAGTGCCAGAGAGGTACACAGCGCATTGCAGAGCAATGCATTGAGTACCTCTCTGTCACTTAAAGGGTTAATCGTACTAAATTTACACACACACACACACACACACACACACACACACACACACACACACACACACACACACACACTTCTACTCTGTGTACTGTTAGTGATTTGGATATCTGTGGGAAGTCCTGCAAGAGCAGGGACTACAGAGATGTTATTTTATGCCAATTCAGACAAAGCATTTGAATCCATTAGGAGAAGATTGAAGATCGTTTTATACGTATATCTCTCGTCCATGATCCAAGTGGTTATAACCTTCTGTTTAAGATGAGACATTATTATTAATGCGATTAATTATTAATGCGATCTGTTATTCATTTATCTAAGTAATAAGGATTTATTTATAATCATTTTGTTGCCGAAAGGGTTAATTGGACATTATCACAATCAGCACCAGTAGAACATTGAGACAAAATGAGTTTTAAATTTGAATTGCCCAATCAGTACAATGTGATGTTGTAAAACAAACTCCAGTGTTTAACACTTTTAGTACATACAATCTTGATAAAGTAGCAGTGAGTGCTGAGAAACTTGTGGTAGTGTTGGTTTACAAAGATTGTTTTGTACCCTTTTTTCAAGAAGAGTTGCTGTTATTTAATCATATCTGTGTGAAGGCACTACTGGTACCCCCTCTTTCAGTTTATTGACTGATAACTGAACAGTGGCAGAACTACAGGGTATATGCATTTGTGACAGGTCTCAGGATACAAGGAGGCCATTCTGCTCCAGGACCCAGAATATTTGTATATTGGGGAAACCAAAAAAGTTTTGCATAAGGGCTGTCTGACTGCTTACACCTCTGTACCTGAAGATATGCTTCAAAAATCGTAATAAAGAGCAGCGTGGTTTTTCCTTCACTTTGATACATTTCAGCCTAAATGTTTAGGCTTAAATATCAGGTAACCATTACCATGAAATTGTTTGTTTGAACTTTCCCATATCCACTGGTAGTCACCGAACCACAAATCCACTGACTGCTGTTTAAATTTGCTCTAAGGAAACCCTTGTACTTCAGAGAACCCTGGGGGTCCCCAAAATACAGTGTCAGAACCTCTGGTTTAATTATCTTGTCTCTTGCTTCCTCTTCTCACTTGTCTCTTCTTATCCTCGCTAACATTTTAATGTATTTGTTTTATTACCCACAGAGAATGGCTTTAATTAAGAAGACACAAAAGAAATAGCACTATCCTTGAATACTACAGTCGTTGTACTTCTGTCTTGACACTGTCATTCTGCATCAACCGAGTGAGGAGACCACCTTTTCAGAACGCGCCTAATTTTGAGAACAAGAACAGAAATTTCAGTTACATGGTTATAGTTTGGTTTCTTATTAGCCCTTTATTACAAAACCCTCTGGTAGGGAAAGGGTTAAATTGTCCTCTGTCTTTTGTAAATTTTTCATAGAGGCATTGTTTCTTTAATTAAAGTTTTGTTAATGTAATTAATGTCTTTGTATTCTGTGTATGAAAATAGGACCAATACAGGCATAGCAGAAGTAATGGGACAGAATGAAGGATTGTGACTGCTGTGTGCATGGATTCAATTGATAACAAACTTACTTTTTGACTTCACATGTTTCATCTTCAACTATTTGTTTGCACCTTTATATACCTGAAAGTGAACTCGCTGAATCTATTTCCAGAGAACTTCCTATCAGGGACTGTGAAAGCAGGGATAGCGACATAATATAATACTATTCCTACAAAACGACTGCTTCAAGTCTGTTAACCCCCTAAGTACCAGGGACCATTTTTTTCTTTGCAAATCTGATTCCGGACTCCCCGAACGGCATGCAGCCGCGCGGGGAGCCCGGAATTCCATGACGTTCCAGGACCGTCATGGGTTTTTAAGGGTATAACAACCCATGACGGCCCAGGACCGTCATGGGACCTTAAGTGGTTAAGCACAGCTAGAGGAATTGTGTTACAATGTATTACTATCCCTGCTTTTAGTCTCTGACAGAAAGCTCTCTAGAAACAGAGATCCAGGGATCTCACATTCAGGGACATATATAACATAATAACAGAGAGAGAGAGAGAACAGCGTCATGTGACCAACAATCTTGTGTCCCTTCCACACACACCTTAACACCTTTCATTTCTCCTTGTAGAACCAAGATTGTGCCCAACCCAATGCTTCTGCAATGTGCTGGAGACCTTCCTAGCATCCAACAGGTTAATGTAAAAGCAATCAGTGTCCAAACACACACATTGTGCTTATTGTATTGTTGAAGGATGCTGTCACCACTGACTTATACAGATCACTAGACTTTTGACATCCTTTCAACCTTATCGTCTATGAAATCTGAAACCAACTGCATTCTTTATCTAATCATGAATTGCTTGCACTTAGAGGAATCTATATGTATAAAAGTCATAGCTCATGGAGCTGTTACACCCTTTGTCAGTTATGGGGTTACTGTTGTATGTTGTGTTGCTTGCTAATAGTCATGTGATCTCTCTTGCTCTGTGCAAGGACTATGCCTACTTCTGTTTGCTGGAGAACTGTGTCCATTATGACAGTGAAAATGAAACTTGTACAGTTCTCCAGCACACAGATGTAGGCATACTCATTGCATTGAGCTGGGAGACCTGTGTCTTCATATTTGTATACACCAACAATTTGGCCAGGTGGACACCAACACCTAGTGTTGTGTTCCTTGATTAGGTATCAACAAATACTATAAATCTTTCATACATGGGCAACAATGTGCTTACTTTGCTGTTAAAGTTATAACATTTTAAAAAGGGGGTGACGATAGGGGGAAAAATAATACAAAAATAAGACTTTTCATATTATGCACTTGCACTCTGAGTCAGTGCAAGAGTAAAAATGCACGTTGTCAATCAGGATATATAAGCAATGGCAGACTGGTACAGATGTGGTGATGAACGATAGAGATGAAGTGCCAGTTGTTTGTACAGACTCAATCATCTTATTTATGAGGCCAACTCCTTTGTGTATTTTCAACATGTGCATCTTCCTCTTGGGTTTTTCTCTATTCCTTCCCCCTTGTGGGAGATGCCACTCCAGTGCTCTTTTGATGTCTGCTCCCTAGCAGCTTTGAGCAGTTCCCGGCAAAGGAGAGAGAGTGCAGCAGACACATTACTTCCTGTACGGGCTGAAGTCTCTAGATATGGAGCCCTGAGATTGTCTGCCAGTCTCTGCGCCTCCTCCCGAGTTACCCCTCGTTGCACTCGTAAGTCGCTCTTTGTTCCCAGCAGCATGAAGATCAGAGTGTCCGTCTGTACACGCTCTATTACCTCCCTGTACCATTCCAAGATGTTCTCAAAGGATTGCCGAGTGGTGAGGTCAAAGAGAAGAACAACCCCAGCAGCATTTCTGTAATAGGAACGTGTAACGGACCTAAAGAACAGAGGAAAAATGTGATATGATGGAATATTGTGGCACTGCAGTGTAAGAGATAATGAAGAGTCTTAAACATGGGGTCATATTCCGTAATCTAAAAAGGAAAAATTCTCTGGGGATAACATTCCACATTTATTTAAAAGCAAATAAAGGGGGCATTTCAAACAATCAAACATGTATTATGTATCAACATCCACTTGTAGTACTGGCTGGTGATGCTGTCAGTGCTCACTAAGTAAACTCACCCCTATTAGATTTCCCACTGAACAATGTAGGCAGTGATCGAATACTCAGAAATAGTACATTTAATACAAAATGTATATAATAAAAACAGGTAAAAATGGCTTGAATGGCAAACACATTTCTTGGTCAATATGTTCTGTTCTTCAGGGTAACGGACTTAAATGAGAGAGAAAAGCCAGCCAGCACACCTTTCCAGTCATATAGGGAGAAAGAAAGATTCACAATAAACCAGTAGGATCTGGTTTCAATCACAATTACCAGTCACAAGTGGAGACGTAGTCTCCAAAGTAATATTCTTTCTGTTCAAAACATTTCAACCAGTAGTGGGAAGTTTTGGGTTCAATCACTATTACCAGTTGCAAACAGAGGAGTGGTATCCAACATCATTCTCCAAATTTCCCATAAATCTTCTATTCCAACCACCGAAACCAGTTGGATAGATAGAGAAGAGTTCTCTCCACAGTCACTGTTACCTCCCAGTCCTCGGCTTCACAAATCAACAACAATTATCCCAGCCCTACACATCAGCATGGTGAATCTGCCTTTCTTCCATATGTAAAAAAAATATATACTAAATATGTGACAATTTGCGCTACAATAGAGTACTAAAAAAGTAATTTATATATCGCTTGCACAAAAGATTTTTAAGTTATACCACTACCAAGGCTGCTACGAAATACACTTTACCACCATCACTTTGTGTTATATCCAAAAACTAGAAATATACAAAAATATTTCTGTGTCCTAAATGTGTAAAAAAAAAAAAAATCCTAAATAATCAAATTAACCCCCTAGAGACACAGATCAAGTTGAGTTGACTTTCAAGAATGGAAAAAACAAATATAAAATATTTTATGTTACCAAAAAATCACAGTGAGTCCCCTCGTGCACAAACCCTCAATTCTGCACAATCACAACTGAATTGCCAATCCGATAAGAAAAAAAATCTTATTACTTTTTTTATATACAGTCCAAAGCAAACCAGATATTGTGTTGAGCAGAAAAGGTATAGTGATCGAACCGAACTCACCCGATATATATAGAATTGAGACAACCAACAGGCAACTACCTCACTGTGTTCCACACATTCGGCGAACAAATGCTGCCTACGCAGATGCCCTCTACAGCACCAAAATCCCTTATCCCAAAAGGAGAAACAATCACTATAATTAAACACTATATAATAATGTTGGGAGCAACTATCAAACACTAACACACATAACATTAAATGTAAACGAGAACAATATTTATATTTCAGATGTATCGGTGAGACAATGGAGGTTATGCACTAATGCTTGATGGAGAGATCTCGTAGAATTCTTAGTGAATAGGCTCCATAGAATAACATTGTAACTGGAGAAGTGATCTCACTGGAGAAGTCTCCTCCACTATATCATCTCTGTGTCACGTCTTAGTGCATCTTTTGCAATGACTTGTTATAGAAGTGGAGCAAGCGGTAGTCTTACATGTAAGTCTATTTCACATATTTGTAAAATCAACAACATGAGAAGAAGTTAATTAGTTATGGCTGAGGCTGATCTTGTCATTAATTGTGGTATATTTATATAATAAAGGGCTAGCCCCGCTTTGGGTGCCTCAAAAAAGGTTTCTGGATCGGTGGCAGCCACTCCCTGGGGTTGGTTTACTGCTAGTGGCCAGCCAATTGGATGTGTGGGACAGGGTCAGGAGGAGCTTTGCCCCCCTGCCTCCTCAACAAGATACAAAGAACGTGTTTGCTGAGGAACCTCACCCAAGTGTAAATACATTGACTTCCACCATGGAAGGGGAAGGGGCTATTCACTTTGCTGTGCTGAAGGGGAGGTGCCACTAATGCACATTCCCCTTTGCTATAGTGAATGGAACATGGTGGCCCCTCCCCATCCCATAGCCAACAGGATAGCCCCTCCCTTCCATCTGCCACTTCATTTTCCTCTCCCATTCACCTCTTTATTCCCCCCATCCCTTTCATTCGCTGCTTCATCCTGCCATCCCTTTTATTCACTGCTTCATCCCCCCTTTCATTCGCCACTGCGCCTCCCCCTCCCTTCCATTAGCCACTTCGCCTCCCTCTCCCTTCCATTCACCTCTTAATCCCAACCTCCTTTCATTCGCCGCTTCATTCCCTTCCATTCGCAGCTTCATCCCCCCCCTACCATTCCCCATTTCGCCTCATGAATAAATAAATAAATCAGACTTCGTGGTGGGGCATTAGGACCGCTCCTGATGCCTCCAGCTACTGATGTCCCAGCCTCTTTGGCTGGGAGGTAAACAGAGGTGACGCAGGGGAGCAAGAGAGTTTCCCTGCTTCCATCCTACCCGGAGTACCGCGTAGGTGTGGGTGGGTTTGGCAAACCCTCTCACGTCAATGAGAATAGAATGGAAGCAGGACAGCACCCTTGCCTCTATTGATTTCCCAACATAATCAGCTGGGAGAGGCATCAGGGTGGGTCCCGATACATCACCACGAGGTCTGAACTTAAACCTTTGAATGCCACACAGGTATCCAACACAATGCAACACAATGCTTTGAATACCTGTCTGGCACTCACTGGTTGACCCCACAGGGGAGAAGCTGTGCAAGAACATCTAGTGGCAGATTTTAAATCTCTTTACTACTAAATAAACTTTATCACTATAATTAATAAATGATATGGCACAAATCCTATCTCTTTATGGTTTGAGAGATATTCGCATGTAAAGTTTCTCTTCTCCTGATGTCAGCTGTAAAGCTGACAGCAACAAATCCATGTCGGACAACACAAGGAGGCTCTTCAGCAGAGCTGCAATAGTGATATTGGAAAATGATTACTTAATTGGAACGGTCTACAAAGTGTGCTTACAAACCAGGTACACTTTGTAGACCTTTCCAATAAAGTAATTATTTTCCAATGTTGTGATTTCGGCTCTGTTGAAGAGCCACCGGCTGGTCCCAGGACTGGGATCTCCTGTCAGCAGAGCGCTGACGTCAGGAGAAGGGGAGGGAGGGGGAGAACTTTACATGCGGATATCTCTTAAACCATAAAGGTCTGAGAGATAGGAGTTGTGCCACATAATTTGTTTTTTTTTAACACTGCAAAACAAGACTTTTTTATGGGACATTACTGTCCCTTTAAGTGCCCTTTGACACTCAAAGGTCACTTAAAGGGTTAAGGTACTCATGTTGGAGAAAAGACTGAAAGCCGTATTATTACATTGCAGCCCATTTACATTCATTACAGGAACACTAACACCAAAATAATTTAATTTGTTTATATAATTTTAAAATATCATGCACTTCCATCTAGAATCTGTACAATGTAATTATTTTATGTTAGATACCTAAAATCTAATCCTAAACTTGCATTTTAATGCATGTGTAGATTAAAAGGTTAGTAATGTTTCTGTACTCAAGCAGCTAAGTTTGTTGGTCACACTTAATATTACTGATGACTGATGATGGACTGTTCAGAACTGTCTAGTTATGCTGTAATTATATGATGAAGTTTACCCCTCCTGTCCCTTTTCCCCAATCGTAAGCCACCTTCCCTCAGATCTGAGGTCCGGTCACTTAAAGGGATAGTAATGTTTCATAATAAAAGCAGCTCTAATCATCATAGTATTTGGACTTTGGAGAGTGTTATTTCAATCCTGTCAGAGTTGTAGTTCAAGAGTAATTCAATGACAAAGTGTCCCCCTCCCACCCCTTTTACTGATGTAACACTACTCAGCCAGAGCAAAAGGGAGGTGCCCAGGTAGACTGCAGAGAGGGACAATCTTCAATTAAGATAAGGGAAAAACCTGAAAAGCTTGTCAAGGGGGGCAGGGATTTCATTGTTTTCATAGGAATAAGAGTGTCCCCTGCTGTTATCTGTCCAGTCCATGGACTGCATTCCACAACTGAAAAGAGATGGCTTACACTAGGTAAAAGGGGCGGGAGGGGAAACTTTGCTTGTGAATATCTCTTAAACCATAAAGGTTTGAGAGATAAGACTTATATCATTCTTCATGTTTTTGTAATGCCTACAAAATAAAATAAAGTTAAAACGAAGTATTACTATCCCTTTAACCAGACAGATCACAACTTGGGACAATCTTCCCTATGTCAGTATCCTTCTATGAACAGTGCCAGCATAGGACATCAGTACAATTAAGTGTGACCAACAATCTTGGCTGCTTGAATACGGAAACATTACTAACCCTATTACCCATATATAGACATCATTTGGTTAATTGTTTGTGCAGAGTTAATCCTGTAAATGTATTGAGATTAGTGACCACTGTTTTTCTATTCAGAAAGATACAGTATCTTATTTCAGCCCATGAACAGACAATAAAACAGTATCAGTTTTGAGACATTTGTTTTAACAGGAGCCCCCCCCCCCCCCCCGATCGTATATTAGACTAGATTTTAGGCCAGTGAAAACAAGTAAATACATTTTAAACAGGCTGATGTAGAGTATAAAATAGACTGACCAGACCTCACTGTTAACTGGGGACACACGTGAAAAATGCATACAGCAGGGCTGTTTTGATTTCAGTGTAGTTCCAAAATATTCCTATTTCTTATGCATCCTTGGTTAAACGGAGGGTCTGGTCAGCCTAGTATAAAAGGTATTTAACCCCTTAAGGACCGGCAGCGCACACACTCGGCCGGCACTTAAGGACCATGGACCTTTTTTTGTTTTTTTTTTGTTTCCGGTTCCGGGCTCCCCGAATGGCATGCAGCCGCGCAGGGAGCCCGGAATTCCATGACGGTCTTGGCACGTAATGGGTTGTTAACACAAAACAACCCATGACGTGCCATGACCGTCAATGGTTGTTAAGGGGTTAAATGTGTATAACCCTAGATCATGTTTAGGGGTTGTGTTCCTTTAAAGATACGGAAAAATGTTTTTCAAGCTTCTGATCCCTTCACAGCAATGGCATCACCTATATGAAAAGGCCTTAAAGGTATAGTAATGTTTCACAATAAAAGAAGCTCCAATTAATCTTCATAGTATTTCGGCCATTGTGAGTTTTATTTCATTACTGTCAGAGTTGTAGTTCAAGAGTAATTGAATGATAAAGTATCCCCCTCCCACCCCTTTTACCTAGTGTAAGCCACCTCCCCTCAGATGTGGAATCTGATCTTAAGACCAGACAACTCACAGCAAGGGACAATCTTCTTACTGTGAGAACAATGAAAACCCTGCCCCCATTGACCGGTTTCTCCCATATGTTAATGATCCACTTGGATACTACCCTGCTGCTCTGAGGTGAGCAGTGACATCAGTAAAAGGGATGGGAGGGGGATATTTTATCATTCAATTACTCTTGAACTACAACTCTGACAGTATTGAAATGACATTCTCCATGGTCCAAATACTATGAAGATTAATTAGAGCTGCTTTTATTATGAAATGTTACTATCCCTTTAAAGTAGATTTATTAAGCAAGGGAGAGCTTTGTTAATTAGAGAAGATAAATGCTTGTATTTAGAAAAACTAAATAGAAATTATTAACTTTGTTTTTTATTTTACCATTTAAGGACCAGAGAAATGTTGCTCTTCAGCACCTTGCACACCCCACTGATCCTTAAAGGGTTAAACAAAGTTGTTTTTGTGCTTTACTGCCACTTTAAAGTAAGCAGTTTATCGGATACTTTTTCTAAAGTCAGACCACTACTATTGCCACTGGAGGATCACTTGTTAACAAATAGATGGTTTTGAAATAGCTTTCAATTCCCATCTACTTATGTTAGCCTTTTTTTATATATTTCAAACAATGGATATTGAAATATTTTGTTTCTTATTCGTCTCTTTATGCAGGTGATCTACTACTGACAGACAGGGAGTAGGGGTTGGAGGGAGTGTGGAATCTTAGTATCAGGCTCACATATCTGTTAGTACTGACTTTTTCTTAAAGCGGAACTATCATGCTAATAAGATTGCCCCCCATATATATGTAACCTAGTGATATGCAAAGTCTTACTGTCTATGCTCAATAAGTCCACATTATTGGTAAAAAAACCCCCACATCTTCAGCAGGAACTAGAGGACAGACGCGCAGACATCTTAAAGGAAATGCCTGCTGAAGATGTGTTTTTCTCACCAATAACGCAGACTTATTGTGCCTATAGGAAGTAAGACTTTGCATATCACTAGGTTACAAATATATGGGAGGGTAACCTTATTAGCATGATCATTCCGCTTTAAACTAACAAATAGAATTAAATCTCTCAAACTATTATTTTAAATAAAAATAACTAAACCTAAGTAGTGACATAGAAAGCTCTTTTAAAATCACATTTTACAAAATGACAGTTCCACGTTATAGAACATTTCCCACATCTCTTTTGGAATGATGTTCATGTCTGCATTAAAATTAAGATCTGGGACTTGCCACAGTTTGCTATTTGGCATTTTTCTAGCGTAATAATGAGGCTAACTGAAGACTCCAACCATATACATTAAAGGGTCCGACTAGTGCCCACTAGTGAACAAAAATAAATTACTTGTGTATCGCCTACAGTCTAAGTGTTCTTACAAATCTACAAAATGTAAAGTTAGTTTTTGACATTTTCATCATTATCTGAATTTCCCTGGGGCCTTATATAGGATACAGTGTAGCATAAAACTCACAAGAGTAGTATAAAGGTGATACCTTTTAATGGCTAACTGAGGACATAAAAAGTGCAAGCTTTCAGGGCACTAAGGTCCCTTCTTCAGGCATGGGTTAACAAACAAATCTAGAATAACACTGCAGTTATATTTACAGAGTATGACATACATTTGAAACAAAATATATGAGTACACAGTGGGGGTCACTTAACTTAGTAAACATACAGTCTGCAAAGATATGAATTGAAATGCACAGGGTTAGATCAAAGTCCTGGGAACAAGGAAATGTTCATTAACACAGAGGTGTGAAGAGCCTGTTAGTCTGAACTCACTCTGAACTACTCTGTGGAACACATACACATAAAAATATACAATACAATACAATACATTTTCTTGACACCATGATCTACATCAAGGACCAAAACATACAGACATCCCTGTATCACAAACCCACAGAGAGACCATCATACCTTAGATATGACAGTTTTTACCTCAAACATACCAAGCGTACCATCATCTATAGCCAAGCTATAAGATACAACCGCATCTGTTCAGACAATACAAACAGGAACCAGCATCTCCATTCACTAAGGAAGGGATTCAGGAATCAGGGATATTACCCAAGAATAATAGACAATCACATACACAGAGCAAGCCAAATACCCAGAGAAACACTCCTTGAATACAGACCACAGGCAGAGAATAACAGGGTACCGCTTGTGGTCACATACAATCCCCATTTGGAAGCTCTGAGAAGGATTGCAAAAGTCTTAAAACCAACCCTCCATAAAAATGATAGATTAAAAGTAAGTTTTCCAGATCCACCACTTAGATCATACAGACAACCCCCAAATTTAAAGAAAATTTTTGTCAAGAGCCATTTGCCACAAATCACAAAGAATGGAACATTCTGTTGTGGAGTAAAAAGATGTGAGACCTGTCCACACATTCAATGCACAACAAAGATTAAAATACCAAATACACAGCATCACTATGAAATTAATAGTTCATTCACTCGCTCCTCTTCAAATGTAGTATATCTCATAACTTGTACACAATGCCCCACAGGAGGTTACTACATTGGGGAAACAGGACAGAAACTGAGGAAAAGAATGAACCTTCATCGCCGCACAATAAACAGAGAAAACGTTGACACACCAGTTGGTCAGCATTTTTGTGGTCCAAATCATAGTCTACAAAATATGAAAGTCACCATACTCAAAGGAAACTTTAGAACACAAAGGGAAATTAATGGATCTATTTGACACATTAAAAACAGGACTAAACCTTGGGATTCGCTTCATGTCTCATAATAGATAGAACATTTTGGTATTTGAGTGTATAGAGATAGATCTGTTCAAGTCACAGATTAACAGGCTCTTCACACCTCTGTGTTAATGAACATTTTCTTGTTCCCAGGGCTTTGATCTAACCCTGTGCATATCAATTCATATCTTTGCAGACTGTTTACTAAGTTAAGTGACCCCCACTGTGTACTCTTATATTTTGGTTCAAATGTATGTCATACTCTGTAAATATAAATGCAGTGTTATTCTAGCTTTGTTCGTTAACCCATGCCTGAAGAAGGGACCTTAGTGTCCAGAAAGCTTGCACTTTTTATGTCCTCAGCTAGCCATTAAAAGGTATCACCTTTATACCACTCTTGTGAGTTTTTTGCTACACTGAATCCTATCTACTCCACTGGCTAACAAGGTACCATCTTTTTTCCTAGGGCCTTACAAATTCAGCTGGTTTCCTTTTTCTTCTGTTCCCTTTCTTCTTTTAACCCTTTGCGTGCCAGAGGGGTATCGAATGCATTGCTTCCTTGCGTACCCCTCTGACAGTCAAAGGGTTAACAGCTACATAAACAATATGCATATGGAAAAAAAATAATATAGGAGGATGCCAGTAGTAAAGAATAAAACAAATATAGAAAAATCGTGTATTTAGTGTCACTGACATAATGCTCAAAAGAATCACCTTGAGGCAACTAGTGCATTAGATGAGGAGCAAGACAAACATTGTTATGTGCCCAAAGGGGGGGTTGGCAAAGTGCAAGAGGTGTACACAACACATTGCTTTGCACTGCATTGCGTACCACTCTGGGGTTAACAAACAGACCAATAATATCACTTCAGAAACATGTATCAAGATTTCTATGATGATGCAAGTACATATACAAAACTTCACAATGCTTTTCTTATCCACTTGGAGCTCAAAGAGTAAAATACAATTAAAAAAAAACAAACTAGGCTGCCCATTTCCTTGACCAGGCCTACAGCTTGTTGCATTTGAGAGATATATACATTGCTTACTGGAAGAAATCATAACAATGGAGGCCTCACCAACAGGGAGAGACAGGAAGTCAGCAAAGGAATGAAAAGGACAGACACAGGGCTTTGAACTGTACATCGCGGCCATTTGACATTTAAGCTGGCGAATCAGAATCTCGCCTTTTATGCAGATGAGATTCTGATGCCATTTTTAACTATTCAACATTTGCTGCTTTGTTTATCTCCTAATCAGGACCGGATTTACATCTCAGGAGTCTGTAGGCACAGAAATCTGAAGCGCGCCCCCCCTCCCCCCCCCAAAAAAAAAAAAAAAAAAAAAAAAAGTGCAAAAAGATTTGATTGAAATATTTTATTCTGCAATTTATTTCCACACAAACGTGGCCATTTTTTATTTTCTATTTATGGATACCCAGGCAGCATGGAGGGTAAACCCTGGTGTGGTTGATGAATGATGCAGTCAAACCACCTCTGGGACTAACTGATATAAGTTAGTGGTCTACCTATACAAAATATTTATCTCAATTGAGAGTTGCTACGTATGAATACTGTGCTTGCCCCAGGCTGCCATCCTCTCTGGGAAACCTACTTTGTGCTAATGTTTCATATTCAATTTACTGGGACATATGGAGGTGTGTGGGTTCATGGGCTGGGGCTGCAGACAGCTGGCTTACCTCAGTCAAGGGGTTAAATAAACCGTGGGGCCGACCGTGCTGGCTGCAACTCGCTCCTCTCTGCTCACTGCTCTGTGTGGACGTCACGCGCCGCAGTCACTATGTTCGTCCGTGACCATGGTGGGCAGGGCTGTGGATCCCTGCAGGCTGCACTGAGTCTGGGAGGAGGTCGGGCAGTACTGTTATGGTGAAGTGATTCAAGCGAGGAGTCACACTCAGGAGTAAATGTAACGCGCAGCCTCCGTGACACTGCCAACTCCAGAGGTGCAGCTTTTATCTCTCTTCAGGTGTTCTGTCACAAGCACAGCAGCGCAGCATTCAGGGCCGGATTTACATCTCAGGAGCCTGTAGGCACAGAAATCTGAAGCCCCCCACCATTGGCCATCTCCACTGGACACCTCCACAATGCTCCTAATCTCCACATTGCCCCCATCATCTCCATATTGCCCTCACATTGCCCCATCAGCTCCAACTTGCCCCCCATCATCTCCATATTGCCCTCACATCGCCCCCCATCAGCTCCATGTTACCCTCACATTACCCTCCATCAGCTCCACATTGTCCCCACCATCTCCAAATTGCCCCCCATCAGCTCCACATTGCCCCCACCATCTCCATATTACCCTCACATTGCCCCCTTTGGCTCCAACTTGCCCCCACCATCTCCATGTTGCCCTCACATTGCCTCCCCCCACTGTCCGTTTACTACCTCCCCCCGATGTCCGTTTCCTATCTCCCTGGCCGACGAGGGAGCTCAGCACTTACAGGACTGTGCCAAAGGAGGCACAGACCTGTCCTGCCAGGGAGGTAGGAAATAGACAACGGGGGGGGCAATGTGAGGGAGACATGGAGTGGGCGCCGGCGCAGCCAGCGAGGTGGCTAGTTTTTTTTGTTTTTTTTTAAAGAATGGCAGGCGCCCCTCCCAATGGCAGGTGCCTACTTTTCCTTTTGGCAAATCCGGCCCTGGCAGCATTCGACCGCCGAAACCCTCCCCCCTGTGGGGTGCGCCTGTAGGCAGATGCCTACTCTGCCTTTTTGTAAATCCGGCCCTGCTCCTAATAGAAGGCGAGATTTCAATAGTGAACCGGTGCAAAACACTTATTCTTCCTTTGGCTTATCAGTTGCTGTAGGAGACACTTCACTTTAGTTTTGGATGTAATGCATTTTCTGTCTCTTATGTTATGGACATGAAAAGTCAGAATCCAGTATATCTAGTTATCCATCACTGATAGAGAGAGGTACCAATCCCAGTTCACTTTCACACTTTCCTTTCAGTCCTATATTGTAACATATGTTTCAAGCTAGGTTATTGCGACATGAATAGGGCTGACAAAGACAGGAGCCACTGTTTAAGGCAGTGGTTCTCAATCTTCCATCATTCACAGCACCTGTAAAATGCAATCTGGAATTTTCAGAGCACCCCTAGTAGGTAATTCTCAAGGACTTAAAGGGATAGTAATACTTAAAATGTAAAAAAAAATATGTTGTAGGGCTTATCCCCCTGAGTAAAACAAGAGTACTCCCACTGCTGAAAGATGTTTCATTCAAAAGTTATTAATTTTCAAAGTAGAATTTTTTAGGTGCAATATCACAGTGGCCTGAAATTGTACAGTGGTGCTGTTGCTACACCATCCTATGGACAGCTCTGGTCCCGGGACCATAAATCTCCATAGGATGGTGTAGCAACAGCGCCACTGTACAATTTCAGGCCACTGTGATATTGCACCTAAAAAATTCAACTGAAAATTAATAACTTTTGAATTAAACATCTTTCAGCAGTGGGAGTACTCTTGTTTTACTCAGGGGGATAAACCCTACAACATATTTTTTTTACATTTTAAGTATTACTATCCCTTTAAAGGAATAGTAATGTTTAACACAAAAAGCAGCTCTGACTAATCTTCATAGTATTTTGGGCCATGGAGAGTGTTGTTTCAATACTGTCAGAGTTGTAGTTCAAGAGTAATTGAATGATAAAGTATCCCCCTCCCGCCCTTTTTCCTGATGTAACACTGCTCCCCTCAGAGCAGCAAGAATCTCTGGATGGATCGCAGACAGGGACAATATCCTGTGAGCATAAGGAATAACCCGAAAAACCTATCAAGGGGGGGAGGGGTTTCCTTATGCTCACAGTAAGAAGATTGTCCCTTGCTGCAAACTGTCTGGTCAAGCAACCAGATTCCACATCTGAAGGGAGGTGGCTTACACTAGGTAATAAGGGCAGAAGTGGGGATACTTTATCATTCAACTACTCTTGAACTACAACTCTGACAGTACTGAAACAATACTCTACATGGCCCAAATACTATGAAGATTAATTGGAGCTGCTTTTATTTTGAAACATTACTATCCCTTTAAGAAAGGGAACACATTAAATATATTGTTATTCTTAGGTCTCAGATAAAATGCTGATTAATAGTGTTTTGTGCATGATAATTACAATAAATATACATTAGAAACTCAACCAACATGTTTGTCAGCATTCCTAGAAAAAGTGGGACACCCTTAGCTATTTCCCATGGCCATACCTGGGAACTTTCAAAATGAGATGACCCTGAGATTGTGTAAATATTAACCCTTAAATTTCCCATAATATAGATTATCTGCGATATATCCCTGATCGTTGTAATTGAGAGTCGCTCCAATCAGCATTCAAGGAGCCATTAATACACAACAACTTACAGATATCACTGCATGAACACACACAAATCAAGCAGGACTTCTCCCTCTGCCTTTCTGGTACACGTGGCACCAATTTAGACTAAAGAAGCATTTAAGTGCAGCAGAATATATAACAGTTAGCACTGATCTCTCTCATCCTGAGATTTTGGCTCTTCACCCAGAGACCCTGAGATTTAGGCCAAAACCCTGAGTCTCCGGGTCAAACCCTGAGAGTTCCCAGGTATGCCCATGGCACACCATAGTGCCACTGCACCCTACTTGGAACCACTGCTTTAAGGTTTTTATTGTTTTCATATTTCATGCTCCTCTATCACACTGATTATTCATAGGCTTTCTGGAAAGACTCCATTTAGCTTCCAGGCTAGAACGGAGTGTATATTTCTTACAGAATACTTTTTATGAAGGTATTTTACCAGAAAGAATACCTTCAGATTATCTCTTGTATGTCCTGGGTACCCATTTCATCTACTTCAGAAGGATAAAAGGCTAAATTGGCTTTTGCTGGGACTAGAACCTGCAAACCTGAGATTTCTACATATTCTACAGCTGGTACATTAACAAACTGATCTATCTCATCCTATATAATAATTCGCTAAGATGTATGTAACGTCGCAGTCATGCGCAGTAGAGACTGCCTACACCGCGGCTGATACAGAGGCGTCCAGCTCTGTATCAGCCGTGGCGCGGGCAGTCTCTACTGCGCATGACTGCCCCGCGACCGGCTGGCAGTGTCACTGTGGCCCGTGTAATGGGCTCTTCAACTAGTTGACATATAATACATTAGAAGGTATATAATAAGATACTGCATCTGCAAACTTAAGAAGGAAAATATACCCTTAACTACTTGCCTGTTGGAAAAGTATCTAACATGCAAGTGGTTATATTATGGAAGTGGTAATTACCGGCAAATTGAATGTAGGCTCTTAAAACGAGTCAGTCTCCCCTCACCATCAGAAATTTCCTGTTATTTATATAGTAAAGTTATGGTAACTGCAATGCTGGGGACATTCTTTGTGGAAGCTACAAGGACAAAAGCAAAGGCACTGCAAGAAAGCAATTAACCCAGGCTTTATTCTGAATATTGCACAAACTTGGGCTGCACCTCACAATGGGAAGTGACATTTCAAGCCTCTGGGGATGCAAAGCATACAATGACAAATTACTTTGTAGTTACAGCTAACTCATTTGATGTAACTGCACGGAAAAAACGTCTAGTCCCAGCACTGCAATTTTCACAGCTTGCCCAAGGGATACATAGAGAACAGATAACATCTGGTCCAGGGGACGGCTGGCAACTTGTGGCCTGGGGGGCAAATACAATCAAGTGGTCCATTTCAACTATCGTTCCAGCCCACTGTCCCATCCCATCCCGTTTTGTTCATTTTAAACTTTAAATGCTATGAAGTAAGACAAATGATACCACAGAGCTTACAACTGTAATGGGGCTACACTAGTGATAATACAGAGCATACAGTTCAAATGGAGTTACATTACAGATAACATAGAGCTTACAATTGAATGCAAGCTAGACTAGTGATACCACAGAGCTTAAAAGTTTAAAGCTACACTAGTGATACCATATAGTTTACTATGGTAATGGGTTATGCTACTAGAGGTACCACTAGCTCTGGATTTGACTAGTGCAGCTCCATTTAAGTTGTAAGCTTTGTGATATCACTAGTGCAGCTCCATTTACAGCAGCAAGAAGGAAACATAGCGAGGCAGTGGCCCACCAGCCTAGACCTATGACCGGCCCAGGGGGCAATTGCCCCTCTGCCCCCCAGGCCAGCCCTCCCCTGATCTGGTCTTATTTGGGGTGTTCACAAAAGAGGGTGTCACAATGGAGAGCTATTTTGTCATGACGTCTATTTGTGATTTGTGCTGAAGGAATATATATATATACACAGCCAGGTGACACAGAAAATGAACTATAGGCCATCACTGTACTTCTCAGTGTTAGATGGATAGATGCAAATAAAGCTACCACAGATATCCAGTTTCCCTGAAGGGTGTCACAATATACAACAGAGTGATACGATGGGGAGCTATTTTGTTGTAATGTCTTTCACTTCCATTCATGATTTATGCTGAATGAATATATTATACACAGAGCAAAGCGACACAGAAAATGAGCTGTAGGCCATTAGTATGATTCTCTGTGATAGAAGGATATAGACAAATAAAGTTACTAGAATTATCCAGTCTCCCTGAAGGGTTTCATTTGCTAGTGTTATTTTTCCCAGTACACCAATTTCATCTCACCGATATCGCTCTTGCCCAGCCGTGTCCCAAAACTGCAGTCTAACTTTCACACCAGCCTCTGGTTCTTCTTCCTGGCAGCAGAAATCCACCCCTACTGTCTGTGCTGTGGTGTCTGTGAATTCGCCATCGGTGTATCGTCGCAGCAGAGAGGTTTTCCCCACACCTGAATCCCCCAGCAGCAGTACGCGGAACTGGAAATCCCATGCACACGCCATTACAGGACAGTGAATGCAATGTAAAACTAAAGCAAATTACTAGAGATCTCTTAAACTCGGGTCTTTCATTACAACTCTTCTTTTAAGGTCTCTTGAGTAGCTGATTTGTTTCAGGTTTCCACTTGTCTTCCGGATTCCTCTCCCGTTCAACCAGGTCTGAACAGGTAACTAACACTATAGAAATTCTTCTTCCGATCATCTCTCATCTAAACATCACACCTCTGTCTAGTTTCAAAAATCCACACCCATTCTTCTTTTGTCTCTCTTTTCTCCAGCCAGAATAGCTATACCTAACCACTTTTTTCTTCGGTGTACAAACTAACTTTCCATAGGGGAGATATTAAAAAAAAAAAAAATCCCCAAATCTTTATTAATTTACAGGGGAGGACTGGCCTGGGCGGGGGGGGGCAGGGGGGCAATTGCACCCTGGGCTGGTCATAGGTCTGAGCTGGTAGGCCACTGCTCCTCACTAAATCTCCCAATTGTTTCTGTACATTGAGCTAGTGATACCACAGAGCTTACAATTGAAAAGCAGCTACATAAATGATACCACAGAGCTTACAATTGAAATGGAGCTACATAAATGATACCACAGAGGTGCAATCCAAACGGGGCTAAACTAGTAGTATAAGCCATTTCCCTTGTAAAGTCTATAGTATCACAAGGTAAGCTTTAATTAAATTGTAAGCTTTGTAGTAGCGCACCAGTGTAGCCCCTTTTCAACTGTAAGCTCTGTGGGGTCACTCAACTTACGTCACAACATTAATGCCAGTTTTAAATTTAACAAAAGGGGGTGGGCTGGGACAGTGGGCTCAAAAGATAATGGAAATGGGCCACTTGAATGTATTTGCCCCCTGGGCCACAAGTTGCCAGCCCTCCCCTGTTAATTTACATGGGGGAGTTTAATCCCCTAAATGTCAGAGAGGTCTCCAATGCATTGCAAAGCACTGCACTGGAGACCTCCCTAGCATTCTATCAGGGCCGGACTGGGAATAAAAACCAGCCCTGGAAAAAATTGCTTAGCAGCCCCATAGCATTGCGTCATTATAGCAGCCCCATAGCATAATTGCATTTTTTTCTTGTTCATAAAAGGGGAAAACATTTATTTTAAAACACATTTGAATGCCAACACTAGAGGAATAAAGTTTTTATATACATACACACACCACCTTTTGATCTCCCCTTTTACCTCTCTCCCCTTCTAGACTCTTGATCCCACCCTTTTGCCTCTTCCTCCCCCCTCCTTTTGCCTCTTTCTTCCCCTCCCTGGATCCTCATTGACTCTTGATTCCCCCTTTTGCCTCTCCCCCCCTTCTTGACTCTTGATCCCACCCTGTGCTTCTTTCTCCCCCTCCATTTGCCTCCTGATCCTTCCTCCTTTTGCCTTTTTTCTCCCTTTTACCTCTTCTCCCTCTTGAGCCCCCTTTGCCTCTTTCACCCGCTCTTGATGCCCCTTTACCCTTTGCCTTTCTCCCTCTCGAATGATCTTTTTGCCTGTTAGTTTCCCCAATTCCCACTCTTTTTCTCCCTCTTGCCCCACCTCTCTTCCTCTTTCACCTGACCCGCTCTTGATGCCCCTCTTGCCTCTCTTGATCCTTTGCCTTTCTCCTCCTCTTGAATGATCTCCCCTTTTTGCCTGTTAGTTTCCCCAATTCCCCCTCTGTCTTTTTCTCCCTCTTGCCCCACTTCTCTCTGCCTCTTTTCACTTGACCCGCTCTTGATGCCCCCTCTTGATCCCCATTTGCCTAATTCTTCCCCCTTGGTGAATTCATTATCTCCCCTTTTTGCCCGTTAGGCGGCTGTGCCTGTTTCCCTGCTCCCCAATTCCCATCTCCCTCTTGCCTTCAAACAGGAGTCTGGCGGCTCTCTCACTGTACCGCTCTGCTGCCTCCCATCACTGCTCCCACTTAGCGAGCTCTCCGGCCTGAGCGTCAGTCTGTCTCTGTAGTACAGCAGTGGGCAGAGGCGCTTAACTTAGGTGCTGGCGGCCCAGTGGTAGACGCAGTCACGCAGTGCTCTTCATGGAGCTGCATAGTCTGCGTGCTGCGTCTGACCGTCATGTCACTGGGTCTAGAGTTAGACCGGCCGGCTGTTTCCTTTGCGTTGTCTGATTCAGACAGTCAATTAGACGCGGCCGTCGGTCCTCCTTCCTCAAATCATCTCTGTTCTATCCGCGGCCGCGGTCCTGTCATATTGCGGCCGCGGATAGAACAGAGATGATTTGAGGAAGGAGGACCGACGGCCGCGTCTAATTGACTGTCTGAATCAGACAACGCAAAGGCATATGACACTCTCATCAAGGCACCAGCCCCAGGTAAGCCGGCCTACCGGGAATTTTCCCGGTATCCCGGTAGGCCAGTCCGGCCCTGCATTCTATGGGTTAAAAGCAATTTGAAATCAATGGAAGTACTTTATTTCTCCCTTGAGGTGCAATTGGTTTGCCCCAGAATCCATCCAGTTTTCTTTTGAAAATCCAGCCCATTTTAATTGTGTTTTGGAATTGGTGACATAACATGTTAATTTGCCACACACAGTATTTCACAGTTGGTAGACTCCATTTATGAAACAGTGTAAGCACTTTATATCATAAACTGGATTAATCACTTATTCTTTATTAGCAAATTAATCCCATATTTATACACCTCTATTAATACAATAAATGGTTCTGAGACAATAAAAAAGACACTGAGGGTGGTATACTAACATGATCTGGTGCAATTCTGGAGTAAATCAACTGCACAATAGGGTACAAATAAACATTCCTATTGATTTAACACACTGAAACATAGAATTTGACTGCAGATAAGAACCAACCATTCGGACCTTCTAGTCTGCCCATTTTCCTACTGTAAAAACCTAAAATCTTATCTGGTTCTTGGTCTTTTGTTATGTTAAGGACAGCCTTATGCCTATCCCATGCATGCTTAAATTCTGTCACTGTATTAAATTCTACCACTTCTGCTGGTAGGCTATTTTCTACTACCCTCTTGGTGAAGTAAAACTTTCTTACATTACGTCTAAACCTGTGTCTTTCTAGTTTCAGACTGTGGCTACTTGTACTAACATTTTTACTTCTTTGAAATGTACTTCCCTCCCTTCATGTATCTGAATGTTTCCATGATACCACCCCCCTCTCTTCTCTCCTCCAAGGTATACATGTTCAGATCTTTTAGTCTATCCTGATATTTCTTTTCCTGTAAACCAGTCACCATTTTAGTAGCCATTCTCTGAATTTTCTCTAGAGTATCTAAATCCTTCTGGAGATGGGGTCTCCAGTACTATACTCTAGGTGAGGTCTAACTAGAGATCTGTAGAGTGGCATGACCACTTCCCTTTTTCTGCTACTAATGCCCCTAGTTATACAGCCCAGCACCCTGCTTGCATTCCCCACTGATTTATTACATTGCCTGCCTACCTTAAAGTCATTAGAAATAATTACTCCCAAATCCCTTTCCTCTGTTGTCTCTGACAGTACAGCACCCTTAATATTATATTTTTCCTTTGGATTTTTTATGTCCCAAGTGCATTATTTTACATTTATCAACATTAAACTGCAGCTGCCCCACTCTTGTCCATCCTCTAATTTACCAAAATAATTTGTCATTTGGCTTATTCCTCCAGGAATGTGTACCCTGTTGCAGGTCTTTGTATCATCTGCAAAAAGGCATACCTTACCTTTTGCATAATCACTAATAAAAATATTAACCTCTTAAAGACCGCCCAATTGGCGCTGCACGGTCCACGGAGCATTTTTTTGTTGTTGTTTCCTGTTCCTGACTCCCCGAACGGTGTGCAGCCACGGGGGAAGCCCGGAATTCCATGATGGTCATAGTACGTCATGGGTTGTTAACTCAGATCGACCCATGACGTACTATGACCGTCAAGGGTCGTTAAGGGGTTAAAAAGAATGCTAGAAAGGTCTCCAGTAAATTGCTTCACAATGCATTGAATACATCTGTGGGTTAAAAGCTACTTTCAAATCAATGGGAACTTTGGGAATTAGTAATTGCCCCATTATGATGCAGTTGGGTTCCTCTAGAATTACCCCATATCATCTGAATACACCAAACCCAGTGCCCTAATATTAGCCCAGATATATATATTTAAGTAAGGCCCCAATGCATAAAAGAAAACAGGAACAATTCTGGATCAAAACAGCTGCATCACTGAGGACAAATTCATTGAATGCTCAAGAGGTCTCCAACACATTGCTTTGAAATGCATTGAAGATCTTTCTAGCATTCAATGGATTAAAAGCAATATGAATTTGGTAAATGTGTATTTGTCCTTTATGATGAACTTCATCTTTAGCTTTCTGTATCAGGCCCAGAGTGTACTAGAAGTTGGGCCAAATGTGGCCCACCTGAGCTTGACCAGCAGACTGCCTGAGATTTTTAACCAATACTATTTTACTTAATTAGCTAGCATACCATACCATACATGTAGGGCCTAACCAACTGCCCACAGGTACCACTAAGTAACTGGCATCCTAGAGTGATCATTTTCCATGGGAATGTCCCTAGATTGAGGTGTCTCTCCCAGGAATATACACATCTCTGGATATCATCAATCTCATGCAAAATAACTGATCAGAGATGCTCAACATAGAACGGGCCTGCAGTAAAATTGAGCAGGCTGTATAGGATTGGTGTCCTACACAGGGTGCAGTCTCTTTTAGCTCACTAGTTTTAAAACTATAACAATCTGGTTCTTGTTTCTTGTTTATATCTGGTAAGTCTGTCTCAGACTGGATGATTATTCATCTCTGGTGGAGTTGCCTGAAAATTTCTTCTTCCTGGGATCAAATCTTAGACAAAGTTACTCACATCTTGCAGATCCTGATTCCTAAAGATCGCCTTCTATGTCTCTCTTATAGTGGACCACATCATCTTTTAAAACACTCTAAATCATTAAGCAGATTCCTCCACACTTATCTGAGTATGGCAATACCACTGATTACCTTAAACTGGCAATCCCAAACTCCACCTAGAATATCTCAGTGGGTTATTAAAACAGAACAGGAGGTTGAGATTGAGAGATGTCATGAGATAGCTACATTTTCTCCACCCAAATTCTTTTGTTCTTGGTCCTCATGGTTGAAATACTATCCTAGTCCCACCAGGTTGTTTATTGCTATAGCTTGCACTAATAGGAATTACTTTTCTCCAAATTTTCAAACTTTACCCTTTTGACAATCTCTCCCCTTTATAATTAACTAATGGCTTCAGCATTATTTGCCGTTTCATGTTGCACTGTTCGTAGCGGCACTTGGAACCTTCTCTCACACTACAATCACCAATCCTGCTGTACTTTCTTTTTGCTTTAGTTCCCTACTGTGTTTTTCTCATGCACCTCTTTCTTTGCCAGTTCTTTTCTTGTGTTCATTGTTTCCTTTGCGTTCACTTGGCCCACAAGTGGAGAAGGTTATTAGGCATGATACTGGGGGCAAGAGTACCCTTCTTTCAACAGAAGACAAGTGGCTTTCATTACTCCTGCCAGTATGGGTATGCGCCCAAGGCATTAATTCCTTTAGGAATCCAGATACTCCCTTCCCTGAAACCCAAATATGCCTGGGCAGATAAAAAGCCTACCCCAAAAGCCCCCAGTTGACAAGTTTTCCTCTGCATGACTTGGAGTCAGGTTTGCCCAAGGCAACTGATGTTAATCTATGTCTCTTTCATGAGGATTTACTCAGTAGTAGAACAGTAGGTTTAAGGGTGATCTCGGAAGGTTATCACATAGAGTTCAAAGCCCTTCCTCCATGCTGCTTTATACACCACAGTTCCAGGTGGAGTCTTTGTGCTCAGTCTTCACTGCTATATGGCCAGGGTAGTTTTTAGCTTCCCTCTAAATAAGGAATGCTTATCTACATATTTCCATTTATGCAGATCATCAGTTTTTCCTTCATTTGGCCTTCCAAGACCAGCATTTCCAGTTTCCCACCCATACCCCAACACCTTGGCACCCTTTGCCACTCCCATCTGTGCTCAGGGGTTTGTGTTACTGCTGACCAGAACAACCTTTTACTGGTAACTCTTTCAGGAGGAAGCTCTGAGACTTCAACTTCAGATGTTCATGTCCATATTTGAGCAGCACAGTAGGGTGATCAGTTTCAAGCCTTAGTTCACCCATCAGCAATGTGCAATGATGTGGGAGTACATGAAGGAGTAGGGAATCTCACATTGGAGGCAGTTCCCTTTGCCCGGTTCTATACATTGGATGCTGCAGCTAGAGATTCCACCAACTGGTCCACATAGTGTCATCTTTCCCTTGCCATGTCCCTTTCCATCATTTATGGTTTCAAGTGTCTCATCTGACTCTGGGTCAACCATTGGTCATCCTGAATTGAGCTGTAGTCATAACAAATGCCAGCCTAACAAGCTGGGGAGCCTCCATTGATTCTCAGATGGCTCAGGGCTTTTAGTCTGAGAGAGAGAGTCTTCTGTTTATAGGCATGCTGGAGCTACGGGCAATTTGTCTTGCTCTGCTGCATTGGCCCCAGTTTCTCCATGGTCTGCCAGGGTGGAAGCAATCTGTCAAGGCAACGGAAGTGGCTTATGTCAACCACCAAAGTGGGGTCAGGGGCACAACCACATGGTCATAAGTTCTGTTGTGTATCATTTGGGCAAAAGCTCACATGCTGGCTCTCTCAGCTATTTATATTCCAGGGATAGACAATGTTGTGGCAAATTTTCTCATTTGTCAGCATCTGGATTCCAGGAACTGGGAACTCAACCAGACAGTGTTTAACTCCATAGTTCAACTAAGTTTACTCCTATCTGTGGATCTGATGGTATTTTGGTTGAACAGCAAGTTTCCCATTTTGTTCCAGGTCCCACAAAGGACCCTCTTGGTCTCTCAGTGGATGCAATTGCCATTCCATGGCAGTTCCTTCTAGCGTATGTGTTTCCTCCTGATCCCCAGAGTGATAAGGAAGGTCAGGAAAATAGGAGGTTGCTGGGAAAAAAAAAAAAGACACGAATGGCATCTACATAGGCACAACATCCTCTATTACCTTCTGTCCAAAAGTTCAGCCAAAGCCAGATCATTGACACATCAATGTTTAGGAAACATACGAAGATACAACCAAGTTGCACCTTGCACAGCTGCTTTAAAGAAGCCTGATTCTTGTAGGCCCAGGAAGCACCCACTTCTCTGGTGGAATGAGCATTAAAGGGATAGTAATGTTTCAAAATAAAAGTAGCTCAAACTAATCTTCATAATATTTGGGCCATGGAGAGAGTGTCAGATTTGCAGTTCAAGAGTAATTGAATGATAAAGTATCCCCCCTCCTGCCCCTTTTACTGATGTAACACTGCTCACCTCAGAACAGAAAGGTGGTGTCCAGATGGCTTGCAGAGAGGGACAAACTTCAATTAGCTTAAGGGAAAACCTGTCAAGTAGGGAAGGGTTTTCATTGTTCTTACAGTAAGAAGATTGTCACTTGCTGTGAACGGTCTGGTCTTAAGACCGGATTCTGCATCTGAGGGGTGGTGACTTACAGTAGGTAAAAGGTTCAGGAGGGGGAGTCTTTATCATTCAATTACTCTTGACCTACAACTCTGACAGTATTGAAATAACACTCTCCATGCCCCAAATACTATGAAGATTAATTGGAGCTGCTTTTATTTTGAAAGAGTACTGTCCCTTTAACTCTAAAGGACACAGACTTTTTCCTAAGGA
This sequence comes from Rhinophrynus dorsalis, assembly GCA_037306005.1. Lineage (NCBI taxonomy): Eukaryota > Metazoa > Chordata > Amphibia > Anura > Rhinophrynidae > Rhinophrynus > Rhinophrynus dorsalis. Next base: position 275,077,010 of record CM074719.1, read on the forward strand.
TGTACACCTGGAAAATGGTCACCTTGATCCACCTTGGACATGACTTGGCCTCCATAAGGGCCCTCAGGAATGACAAGTAGTGAGTCTGATTTGCAAAAAGGTTCCGTGTGTTGAAAATAGTACTGCAATCTCCTGCTTCCATTTGTTAAATGGAAGGGCGATTTCCTGATTAATGTGAAATTCAGAATGAAAAATCAGAAAGGGGAGTTTTAAATGACAAAGCCTCCACATGCTGAACACACAATCAGAAGCAGGAAAGGTGCATTAAGAATCAAAGGGAAACAGAAGACAGGCTTTAAAGGAGCCTTCTGAAGCACTCCCAGGACCAAGTTCATGTCCCATGGAGGAGCAGGATCCTGAAAGACTGGGTAGGAATGATCCACTCCTTGCACAAAGGTTTGCATATCCTGCAAAATCAGGCAATACACCTTCGATAAAGCACAAATATTCTAAGTACTATCAAGGTCCACATTTCAGCTCTAAGTCCTTTCTGAAGCCCATCCTGAAGAAAGGCCAAAATACTCTGAAGACTTTAAGGATGTGGCCATGAGTTGTAGTCTGTGCACCACTTGTAAAGCAAGTGCCATACCCAATTATATGGCTTGGATAAAGCCATCTTTTAGGACTTCATCATAGTAGCAATGACAGTATCAGAGAAAACTTTCTTCCTCAGAATGCTGCTTTCAAGGGCTAAGCTGTCAAAGCTAATTTCCCTACTTTTGGCCAACACAGAGGACCCTGGGTCAGAAGGTCTGGAAGAAGTGGATGATGATGTGGTTTGGCAACAGACTGATTAGAAAGATCTTATAAACTAGACTGATGAGGTCAGTAAGGAGCAGTCAGGATAATATGCCCCTGCTCCATCCTGACATTCCTCAGCACTCTGGTGATCAGAGGGAAGGGAGGAGACCCAGAATGCCATCCAGTAAGTGAAAGGGTCACAGGACCAGGGGAACCTTGCTGTTTGACAGCAATGCCACCAGAGCCACAGCCAGAAGACCACATGGTTGAATTATAGAGTCAAACACTGGCTGGTTGACTTCTCCTGAAATGTGAATGGCATGTGAGCTTCCACCCAAGAGAGAATCAGGTGATGAGCTGACCATGCAGCTATGTTCCTGGCCTCCCATTGGCAGTTTCCATTAGCAACCACCATTGCATTAATAGACTGAATTCACACAGTCAGACTCTGGATAATATAGGACCAATGCAGCAAAGCAAGGGGTATCACCCAGAGCTCCAACAAACTGAAGGACAGGAGATTCTCTCTCTCACACCAAGGACCCTGAGCTGTCTGAGAGACTAAGATGACTCCTGTGCCTATAAGGTAAGCATATATTGTGACTACCTCCCAGTTCAGGATGACTAATTTTTATCTGAACCTTGTGCTCTGGCAGAAAAACCTGGCTCTGAAGAGGGTCAAATCTCATGCCAAGAAAGACTAGAATATTTTTTTCGATTTTTTTTTATTGATCACCCAACCATGCTGCAATATGGACACACACATCTGAAGGTGAAGGAGCAGGACCTCCTCTGAAGACACTTTCAGTAAAAGGTAATCCAGATCTGGAATTATTGAAATCTACAGAGAATAAATGTGGGCAAGTAAGTCTGCCATGACTGTGCCGAAAACTTGTGGCGCGAACTCCAGCCCAAAAAGAAGGGAGGTTAACTGAAAGCAAAAGCAATGAAGAAAGTTTTGATGATTTGCATGGATGGTAATATACACATAGGCTTTATTTAAGTCTAGGGAAGCGAAAAATCCCAATTGATGATGGGGAGAATAAATAAAGAGACACTTTAAAATCAAGGATAGGCCAGAAGCTGCCATCCTTTTTGGAAACTATGAAAAGCTGAGAGTATAATCTCATGATGGTTCCTGAGTGGAAACAGGCACAAAGACCTGCATGTCCACCAGGGAAAAAACCTCCTCTAAGAATAAACAGCCTTGTACCAGATTGAGGAGGACTCTGGACATAAAGAAACAACGAGGAAGAACTGTGAAAGGATAACCTTCAGAGATAACCTATAACACCCACTGGTCTGTCACTTAGAAAATCCATGTACTGTGAAAGAGATGTAAACAACCACCAATTGTCTTGCATGGACCCAACCCTTGCAAGTCATGTTGCTGGAGGCTTTTGGTTAAGCTTCTTGTCTACTCAGGCATGTTTCTGTTTTGGGGAAGGGGCGTGCCTGGGTCCCTGAAGGAGTGGATACCCTGGGAGCATGCTCATACAGTCGAAGGTAACAAAAAGCCACGGATCATTGTTGACAAGACAAAAAGACATGCGTCCATCAAGTCCAGCCCATGCCAAAACACTCCTGTTGATCCAGTGGATGGCAAAAAAAAACAAAAAAAACACTGAAGCCATTTCCAATTTAGCCCCAAGTGGGTAAAAATATTCCTTCCTGACTCCAAATGGCAGTCAGATAGTTCCCTGGTCAACAACCTATGTGCATTGAAGCATGATTTTCAGTATTGTTCTCTGCTAGATAGGCATTCATTACATTTTTGAAAGCAGTTACAGTATTCTGCAAGCACAACATCCCAAGCCAAAGAATTCCATACCTTTACCGCCAATACTTTATAAAAAAAATCCCTGTCATTGTTTTAGTCAAAAGCACATTTCCTCTAGCCTTTTTTTTATCAAATCAGGTTTTATTGAGTTTTGAAACTGCAATACAAGGAGAAGGGGGTACAGAAAGTAGAAAAATGGGGGAGGGGGAATAATCTACAGTCTATAAGAGTAAAAACATACACATCTCAAAGCAAAAGGCAGTGTAAATGTAGCACAAGAAACCTGAGGACCCGGTAATCCTGCCTAGCAGGGAAAAAAAGGGGAGCCATAAAAGTGGGCCGCCCTGCTTCAAAAAGTTCTAGTGACGATTGAAGGTGCGAAAAAAAAAATGGGGGGGGGGGGGGTCGACAGAAGAAGGGAACAAGAAAAAGAGGGAAAAAGAAAAGATGAGGAGGAGGAAAGAGGAGTGAGAGAATCCCACACCTCCCACACCGAAGGCCCAGCACCAAGCAACACGGAGTGAAACAAGAGGCAACCTCTACACTTACTGGTCAGCTAAATCTCCCAGTAGGGGATGCGTCAGTGGATCTTCCAGAAACTGCATCCAGGCAAACTAAGTGTTGGAATATCGATCTCTCTGATTTTCAGCTGTAAGGAGTAGTTCCTCCAGGCAGCTTGTGTTCTCCACCCACGAGACCCAGTCGCGGAATGTCAGAGGCGAAGATTTGCCCCAATTAAGGTGAATAAGTGGCTTTGCTTCATTCAGAAGATGTCGTATGACAGACGTCTTGTATTGCGAAATCGACACAGGGTGTGATGCAAAAGAAAAGGAGCAGGCGAAAAAGGAGGGGGAGAGTCTGTAAACTTTGGAAGGACAGAGTAAATCATCTGCCGGAATGGTGAAATAAGGGGACAGTCCCACCATGTGTGTAACAAAGTACCAGGAGCCAGCCCACATCACCAACACACGTTGGACCTCTCAGGTGAGTAGGTATGTAAAAGAACCGGTGTGCGATACCATTGTCAAGAGTTTGTAGGACATCTCCTGGGTCTTGTTGGCCAGGGAGCATTTATGTGTCAAAATGAATATCTTTTCCCACTCCGGCTCGCTCAGAGAAATCTGTAGGGCGTTTTCTCATTTCCCAACATAGGCCGGCAGGCCAAAGTCACCCGAGGAGCAAAGAAGCCGGTATAGGAGAGAAATACTGGGGGGGGGTAAGACATCTCTAGAACTTAGAGCTTCAAATGGGGTAAGAGGTCTAAGGAGATTATGTTTCTGTGGGAGAGTGGAAGAAATACCCAAACTGGCTAAATTGAAACCAGTCCAAGGGACTCTGGTGACGATGAGACAGGATTTCCACCAGAAGCTTGACCTTGCAGTCAGCAGTCAAGAGGGATGCTATCCGAGTAACATCAGCAATAGAGGTGCCCAAAAAGGATCCAGAGGTCTGGCTAGGAATAAAGTCTGGGTTACAACGTAACGGGGTCATTGGGGAAGGGTAGGTGGTAAGCCTGAGTGGAGCACGAGCTCCATGGAAAACCAAAAGAGTAGCAGAGATCAGAGGATGGCCCCCAGAGAGCGATTTGGCATGTTTTGGTGACAGCCATGGAAAGGAATGAAGTGGGACACTTACTTCCGCAGCCTCTATCCCCACCCACAACTTCTGTGGAGGTCGAAAGACCCATTTCAGGAGTCGTAAGGGATGACAAGCCCGATAATACGTCCGAGGGCACGGCAATGCCAGACCACCACATGACTTTGGCCGTGTCAAGACATCAAAGAGAAGTCTGGACTTCCTACCCGCCCAAAGGAACCGCAGCCACATGGAACTCAGGGAAGAGAAGAAAACCAGCGGGATGTGGTTAGGGATCATCTGAAGCAAATAAAGCATGCACGGGAGAACGATCATTTTCAGCACATTAACTCGCCCCAGCCAGAACACATGGAGCAGCCCCCAAGCACTCAGGTCTCTCTGGAGAGTAGTTAAGGAATGAGGGAAATTATGGGGATAAAGTTGTGAAGGGTCTTCAGTCAGCCAAATCGCTAGGTACTTGAGTTTGTGTCGGCACCATCTAAAGGGAAAGGAGGAGGACAGATCTTCCACCTCAGATGAAGGTAAGTTAATATTGGACAGTTGGACAGATCTCAGTATTCCTGAAATTCTCTAAGAAGGATAGGAAGAGAGATCCTAGGCTTGGTTAACATGAAGAAAAGGTTGTCGGCGAAGCCCAGAACCTTGTGATGAACACCCTCCACAAGCAAACCACTAACATCTGGATTATTGCGAACCACCTTCAGAAAAGGTTCAATGGAAAGCACAAATAAAAGTAGGGAAAGGGGGCAAGCTTGCCACGTTTCATTCGAAATCCTGAATGACTCAGAGAGGGCACCATTGACACATATTCTGGCCGAGGGGCGAAAATACAAGGCTGAAATCCAGGTCATCATATGTGGACCAAAACCCACGTGGCACAAGACCTCTAGTAGAAAAAATACAAAAAAGACAAACAGATAACCTGCCTAAATAGCACTCAAAGATATAGTATCTATAATACTGTTGGAACTATGAGTGATAGTGGATAAGACTTAACTTTTATAAAAACATACAGTTAAAAACAGAAGAATAGCGAAATCATAATCTTGGGACAGTACCTTCCTGAAATATGACTAAATATTCAAATGACTCCTAAGAGTCAAATGTAACATTGTAGATATAACACAGAGTGGTAAAAGAAAAATGTTTTCACTGCCACTTGATATATCTTACACGGAATATAAATAACACCATACTGTTATGAAGAAATCCACTTAAAAGAACAGCCTAAGTAAGATCTCTTAATTGCCAGCCCTGAAACAGGACCGTTTTAAGTTGAAAAACATAGCTAGGTATATGCTGTGCAATGGTAAAAATTGGATCTGACACCACTAAATTCCTAATTACCAGTCCTAACAAGGATCCTTGTGAGTGGAAATTTAAATGCTTGGTAGTTAGCGGAGCCACGTTTTTTATGGCAGCTGAAACCACTCTACCTAATTACCAGCCCTGAGAGGGACCATTGTGGCTATCAATAGATTGCTCAGCTATAAATATGCTGAGCAATATTGCCCATCAGAGCAAAAAAACCTCTATGATAGAAAAACACTAGGCTGTTATACCTAATCTTAGTTAAAGTAAAGTGCTAATCTAATGCCGGGGGACAATCCGGCTTGCCAAAAAATACAAAAAAGTAGTAATTACCCAGTTTAATACCAGCCCTAAAAAGGGCTTTTAATACCAAAAATCTAATTGGTAACCCTAAAAAGGGTCTGGATTACCACCCTATTACCAGCACTTAAAAGGACCGTTGTGAATAGAGGCTAAATCTGGAGCTAGATAGTTAATTGGATTCTGTTGATTAAGAAAAATCTCTCACATAACTGCAATGGTCTAAACTACCCATCTAAACGTAAGGCCACTTTCACCTGATATTTATTCCTTAAAGCTGGCATCCTGTTTATTCAAGAAACCCATCGTTCCCACATATCACAACCTACAAACATTTCCCAAACAATTCCCACAGTACCTCTTCATTACTTCCCCTACTAAACACTGAATTAAAACCACCCATCCCACCCCTCATATCTAATACTTTATTGAAAAGATTAGTTTGCTTTAAACAGGAAAGGTTTGAAGTAGGTAAGTGAAGACCCAAAGACGAGTGAACAACACACCAACCCCCTTACATAGGGCTAATCTACCTACCACTGCAAAAAAAAAAAAAGTGTTCAATGTATCTGGGATTAGAGGAGTGTCCTGAGTGAGGGACCAGTTTATCTGATTGCTGTGATATTGCGTTAATGCAAGTTAGAGTTTGGTAGCTAGCACGGTGTGTGCAGAATATTGATAGAACCTTTGTTTAGTCCAAATCAGGGATTTTTCAGTATTGGTGATAACAGCGTTAAGTTGGCCACACAATGAAACAATTTAAAGAACAGTGGCTGGGGAGAGAGAAGTTTTGTGTAACTGGGTCATCCGGTCCAGGTCACCGGTAGGTATGTTGATTGTTGCAAGGTGATCCCTCTTTTGCTTCGCATCTATGCCTATCGAATTAATATTGAGGGGGAAAATATTCTGATAATGAATCTCATATTTGAGTTTTAGTGGTGGTGTCCAGAGAGATGGAATCATTCTGCCTCCACATTCCCATCCCCTGCAGCGCACCAAGATCCCCAAATGTGGAGATGACTATGGAGTGATCATACCAGGACACAGACCGTATGGTGGAGTCAGTAGGTGTTGTAGGGACAATTGGGTTGCCAATATAAAATCCTGTAGTAAATTTTATGAGGAGCGGAATAAAAAGTATAGTCCAAATCAGTGGGGTGTGTTTTCCTCCAGGTGAACCCTGGTGTCTGATGCATAGGCAGGAAGACGTGAATAAAGGCCCTGGAATTTAGAGAACGATTGGCAGAATTGCTTTTTGTAAGCGTTAGGGGTGTAAACACTAGTTAGAGTAAGGTGGTGGATGTGAAGAGTCCCTTGAACTGTGAGATATCTGCAATCAGTGTGTGAGGCTGTGATAGACAAAATTATGACCCAGGAATATATATAAACTCTTTTTCAAATTGTCTTCCAAATAGTTTTTTTTTCTATAAATCTGTTTTTTAATCTCTCTGCTTGTTCTTCAAAAACAGAATTTTCAGCACAATTCCTTTTAATTATCAAAAACTCACATTTGGGAATATTATTCAACCATAAGGGAAGAGGACAGCTATTTAACCCCTTCAGTGCCAGAGGCTCAGGCCATTTCCTGAACCCTGCAGGCCAGACACTTTTTCAACATTTTTGCTATCCTTCCGTTTAGGCTTGATTTCCTCTGGGGATTTTTAGTTACATATGGAAAACTATATATTGTTTTTTTCAGAACGAATTGAGCTTTCTTGTGATACCTTACATGAAGAGAATTTTACATCGTGCAAAAAGCTATGATGTCATAATGACAAAAAAAAGTGAAAATTTACTCATTTTGCTAAAATCACATACTATGTATCAAAAACATTTACCTTGATTGAAAAAGTTTCAATTATTTGAAAAAGCCTCGAGTCCCCTGAGTAAAAAAATACCAAATTTGTATAGTTTTACCTACGTCCATGGCTAGCGTAGAGCCCTAATCACCAGCAGCGCAAAATGACATTTTCAACTTCATAAACTAATATGCGCATTCTAGGGTTTTTGTGGTAAAACTACCCTAAAACAGTGGAATAACTATATAAAACTATATATTTCGGAAAAGTAGACAACCTGCCGCATCTAATGAGGGGTAACTTGCCTTCTTACCCCAAGCCTGGTGTGCACAAATGCCTCCAGAAGATGGCGCTAATGGAAAAAAAAGGCATTTTCTTACATTTCTGCCCCTTCAAATGTACTGAAATTTGTGAAAACCATGGCATTTCCAACTGTATTCATTAGCTAGTGCTCTTAGGAGAAAAATGACATCCCATTGGTATGAGTTTAACTACCTCAGGGGGCGTTAGAAGTGCAAAATGACACCTACTACAACCTCAAATTTTTCTAACATTTTCTCAAACATTACTTGTCTGTACACAAATGGTTATAACAACTACAGAAGTGAAGAAAGGGTACACAAACCATACCATTTTGAAAAGAAGACACCCTGCCGCATCTAATGATGGGTGACTTGCCTTGTTACCTCAAGCCTGGAGTGCACAAATGCCTCCAGAAGGTGGCGCTAATGGAAAAAAAAGGCATTTTCTTACATTTCTGCCCCTTCAAATGTACTGAAATTTGTGAAAACCATGGCATTTCCAACTGTATTCATTAGCTAGCGCTCTTAGGAGAAAAATGACACCCCATTGGTATGAGTTCAACTACCTCAGGGGGCGCTAGAAGTGCAAAATGACACCTACTACAACCTCAAATGTTTCTAACATTTTCTCAAACATTACTTGTCTGTTCCCAAATGGTTATAACAACTACAGAAGTGAAGAAAGGGTACACAAACCATACCATTTTGAAAAGAAGACACCCTGCCGCATCTAATGATGGGTGACTTGCCTTGTTACCCCAAGCCTGGAGTGCACAAATGCCTCCAGAAGGTGGCGCTAATGGGAAAAAAAAGGCATTTTCTTACATTTATGCCCCTTCAAATGTACTGAAATTTGTGAAAACCATGGCATTTCCAACTGTATTCATTAGCTAGCGCTCTTAGGAGAAAAATGACACCCCATTGGTATGAGTTGACCTACCTTAGGGGGTGCTAGAAGTAGAAAACTACACCTACTACAACCTCTGATGTTTCTAACATTTTCTCAAACCTGACTTGCCTGTACGAAAATGACTATAACACCTTCAGAATTGAAGAAAAGGTAGATAAACCATACCATTTTGGAAAGAAGACAACCTGCCGCATCTAATGAGGGGTCACTTGCCTTTTTACCCATAAGTTAGTTGGCACAACTATTTCCAGAATGTGGTGCTACAGGAAAAAATAAAATTTTGTTTTACACATCAGTCACTTCAAAGATACTAAAATGGTTCAATGGCATGGGATTTCCTAGGAGGACTTCTTGCCAGCCTAAGAAAAATGGTACCCCACTGCTGTGGGTTGACATACCAATTTACGCTACAGGAGTGTAGCTACCAGTGAAACAGAAATGGTAAACCAAACAGTGTATGTGTGATTTTATGGCTAACAGATGAAAGAAGCTAGGGCGTCAGCCGGTGTACGTGCGGACCTGTGACTACAAGTGTAACAAAGTATGTGGGAGGGTGAGGGATTAGGCAGTGTGTGTGGGTATGAGCAGAGGAGCAAGGATGGTGGGGCAGTGTTTGATAGTGTGTATGGGAGATCTGTGACTACCAGTGTTGATAAAAAGTCCTGTGTGTGCCACAGGAAGGGGGTCGGCATTGAACTCCCCTCCTAGTGGCACACACAGGGTTAATTTGTGTTTTAATTTTTTTTTTTTTTATTATATACCTCATTGAGGGGCATAAGGACCCCCTGATCCCTCCCCAATGAGGTCTTAGTAAAAAATATATATATATATGTCCACAAACAGGGGACCCGGAGAGTGCCACAGGGGTCTCCAGCGCATTGCAAAGCAATGCATTGGATCCTTGTGGCACTCAGAGGGTTAATTTTTTTTTTTTATCATTACTTGGTAATCAGAGCTTGTTGGGGGGCCATCAGGACCAATCATGATGGCCCCCCAACAATCTCTGATAACGAAGTAATGATAAATGCCCTGTGTGTGCGCCGCAGAAGGGGGGCTGCATTGGCCCCCCTTGAGGCACACACAGGGTTAATTTTTTTTCTTTACTTTTTTTTATTATGGACCTCATTGGTGGGTATCAGGACCCCTTTGATTCCCCCCAATGAGGTCTTAAAAAAAAAAAAAAAAAAAAGGAATCACAATAAATGTCCCTGTGAGTGCCAAAGGGGTCTCCAGCGCATTGCAAAGCAATGCATTGGACCCTTCTGGCACTCAGAGGGTTAATTTTTTTTTTTAATCATTACTTGGTAATCAGAGCTTGTTGGGGGGCCATCAGGACCAATCATGAAGGCCCCCCAACAATCTCTGATAACGAAGTAATGATAAATGCCCTGTGTGTGCGCCACAGAAGGGGGGCTGCATTGGCCCCCCTTGTGGCACACACAGGGTTAATTTTTTTTTCTTTACTTTTTTTTTTATTATGGACCTCATTGGTGGGTATCAGGACCCCTCTGATTCCCCCCAATGAGGTCTTAAAAAAAAAAAAAAAAAAAAAGGAATCAAAATAAATGTCCCTGTGAGTGCCAAAGGGGTTTCCAGCGCATTGCAAAGCAATGCATTGGACCCTTCTGGCACTCAGAGGGTTAATTTTTTTTTTTTATTACCACCTTGTAATCAGAGCTTGTTGGGGGGCCATCAGGACCAATCCTGATGGCCCCCCAACAATCTCTAGTAACAAAGTAATGATAGAAGCCCTGTGTGTGCCACAGGAGGGGGGGGGTGCATTTGACCCCCCCTGTGGCACACACAGGGTTAAAAAATTTTTTTTTTTTTTTTTTTTTAATAATAGACCTCATTGAGGGGCATCAGGATCCCCCTGATCCCCCCAATGAGGTCTTTAAAAAAAACAAAAAAAAAAACCCCAAAGAAAAGACCCTGTGAGTGCTACACGGGTCTCCAGCACATTGCAAAGCAATGTGCTGGGGACCACTGCGGCACTCACAGGGTTAGTTTTGTGGGGGTTTTTTAATTTTATTTTATTTTTTATATATTCAGACCTCGTGGGGGACATCAGGACCCCTCCTGGTGTCCCCCAAGTAATTGATCTCCCAGCCGATAGGCTGGGAGACCAATTTGGCGACTGCAGGAGAGCAGAAGCTCTCCTGCCTTTCACTCCTACCACCGGTAGGAGTGAATCGCTTAAGGGAAACTTCCCTAACGTCATCGGTGATCATGTCACCGATGACGTTAGGAGGTTTCCCCCGGTCCCGCCCACTCCTACCCGGAAGTTCGGGTAGGAGAGACGGAAGAGGAGAAGCTGCGCTTCTGCTGCGCTTCTCCTCTTCTTTTATTGATCTCCCAGCGCGATCGGCTGGGAGATCAATAACAGGGGGGACATGAGGAGTGATCCTCATGTCCCCCCACGATTGCCCACCTTTTTTTTTTTTTTAAATGCGGCCACTGCATGCCGGTTATACCGGCTCATGCAGTGACCGCATTTTAGTGGGTACATTGTACGAGCTTGGCACAGCGGGTACAGCTGTCCAAACTCGTACAATGTACCCACTTGGCACTCAAAGGGTTAAAGAGATATAATTGTTACAATCTACTGGTTTAAAAGAGGATTTTAGTCTTACCTATTAAATCCTTTTCTCTTAATCCATATAGCTTACAGGTAACTCTGGGAAGGCGACCGCCCCTTTAAGTAGACTGGAACAATTCTTGGAAATAATGCAGGGCACCAGCCAATCCCCAACCAGTGAGATTTGAGACATTACCCTATTGACTAGTTAGCAAGAAGGAAAAAGAAGACTCCTGTGGGCATGAACCCGAAGGAACTCCTACGTTCAGTCACAAGAGAACCAAACATGGTCCCTTGATAGGGTGGGAGACTTGTAAGATATATGGACTAAGAGAAAAGGATTTAACAGGTAAGACTAAAATCCTCTTTTCTCTGTCGTCCAGTATAGCTTTCAGGTAACTCTGGGATGTACAAACATTTATTTTCCCAGAGGTGGAAAATAAGACAATGATCATGCGCCGGTCCCCTAAGTTACCAGAGTTCATAGAGACTAATCAGATCCAGAATGGCCCGTAACAAATTAAGTGTCAACTGACACTGAACTGTAACACAGCATACAAGTAACTGTAAAAACAGCACACAGAACAAGTGCCAACAGGACTCAACTAAGACACAGGAAATAAATGCCTAGACAGGCAAGACTGCTGGCAGGAGTTTCCTGTCAAAGCTGGCTTCAGCCGAAGCTAGAACATCAACACAACAGTGTTTAGCAAAGGTGTGTGCAGATGACCAAGTGGCCACCTTGTACAGCTGATCAGCCGAAGCCTGATTCTTATAGGCCCAGGAGGCCCCAACAGACCTGGCGGAATGAGCTGTGACACGTAAAGGAACAGGTTTCTTCCTAAGTTCATAAGCCTTAAGAATGGTAGACCTGATCCAAGATGCAATAGTCACCTTGGACACAGCCTTGCCAGCCCTAGGACCCTCAGGGATGACAAAAAGTGCATCAGTCTGGCAAACAGACAGACTATATCCCTCTCCTTGTCAGATTTAGGGTCAGGACAAAATTAAGGCACAACAATCTCTTGGTTGATGTGGAACTCGGAGACCACCTTAGGAAGAAATTCTTGGGAGGTAAGAAGAACAGCCTTGTCCTTGTGAAACAACAGGAAAGGAGGTTTGCAGGACAAGGCCTGTAGGTCAGCAACTCTGTGAACAGAGACAGTCGCCAAGAGAAAAGCCATCTTCCAGGTCAGAAGACGAAGAGGAATGGTAGCCAAGAACTCAAAGGGAGGACGCTGCAAGACTCCCAACACCAGATCAACGTCCCACTGAGGAGTGGGATGCTTAAAGGCAGGGAAAGCATGAGCGACACCCTGAAAGAAAATCTTGATATCTGGAAGGATGGCGATGCATCTCTGAAAAAAAAAAGACAGAGAGGAGATGTCTGAACTCTCAAAGAACTCAGGGTAAGGCCCTTGTTTGCACCATCCTGTAAAAAGGACAGGACAGATGGCAGATCAAACTCTTATGAGGGCAGATCCCTGTCCACACACACTATGAGTGGAAGACAGACCAAATCCTGTGGTAGGCCTTGGAGAAAACATGCTTCTGGGCCTGAATCATAGTGGCTACCACTGCAGAAGAGAAACCCTTCTTCCTCAAAATTGAGGATTCAAACGCCAAGCCGTCAGACTCAGACATTTCATGTTCTCCTTCCACAGGTAGCACTGCAGGAAGAGATCCGGTCTGTGTGGAAGCCGAAACAGTCCGTACACAGACAGGTTCAGCAACTCTGGAAACCAGGGGCCATTACGGAGCAACTAGAATGACCGGAGTTCTCTCCATCCGTAGCTTCCTCGGCAATCTGGGAATCAGGGGAAGAGGAGGAAAAATGTAGGCTAGAGGAAACTGCCAAGGGATTGACAAAGCGTCAACTGTGAGAGCCAGAGGATTCTTCCAGCAGGAACCTTCCTGTTGTCTCTGGTCACCATCAGGTCGATCCAGGGAAGTTAGATGAGGTCGAACACCTCTTGGTGAAGCTCCCATTTGCCGTTGTCCATGTGTGTCAATGTAGATGTCGGCCAAGATGTCGTCTACACCTGGAATGTGTACTGTGGAGATGGAAGGAACATGTTCTTCTGCCCAAGTCAAAATAGCCTTGACCTCCAACCAAGCTGTGAGATGTCTCGTTCCAGCTTGCCTGTTGATGTAAGCTATGGCTGTGATGTTGTCTGACTGGATGCGAACTCAACATGCATCGAGATGAGATGACCAGTAACTCAGAGCGTGGAACATCGCCCTGAGTTCCAGAATGTCGATGGGTAGGAGACACTCCTCCGCTGACCACCGAGCCTGGACATTTAGGTGACCCAGAACCGCTCCCCAACCGGATAAGCTGGTATCCGTTATCACCTTGATCCGGAATGGAATCACAAAGGGTCTTTCTGTCCGCAGGTTGGAGAGATTCAGCCACCAAGAAAGGCTCGGCTCAACATGTAAGGGGGATAAACTGACAGCTTCAAGAAAACTGGGTTCCCCTTACAAAACTGGATCACAAACCAAAGAGAGAAGTTCCCAAAAAGGGAAGAGAAACAAATGATTTCTTGGAAATTGAATCAACAGACCATAGATTAAGCCATAGGGAATGCCTGGCAGCCACAGACAGGGTAGAAGCCTTAGCTTCTAGCCTGATAATGTCAAAGATAGCCTCAGGAACGTAATGCTGAGCTTCAAAAATGTTCGCCAAAAGTCACGGCAGGTCAGCTGAAAGGGCATCCTGAAGAACAGCATCAGTAAGCTGTTCCGTCCACACAACAATGGCCCTATTCACCCAAGCTGAAGCGAAGGTAGGTCTCAAATGTGGCCTTCAGAATAGCCTCAAGCTTCCTGTCAGTCAAATCCTAGAGAGAAAAAGAATCCGCCACAGGCAGAGCCGTGGATTGGAAAGTCTAGATAGGGGCATCAATCTAAGGAGGGAGGGCCCACGAGCCAAAGCCTCTTCATAGGTAGAGGCGTTAGTCAGGGGTCTTCCACTCATCTAGGATGAACTGGTCAAGAGTGGGGTTAGGTGGAAAGACAGTATATAATGCTTCTTGCGCCTGAGAAGACGTCAGTAGTCAGAGGATCCTCAGAAACAGGGGAAATGTTCAAGGTATCCAGGACTGATCTGATAAGACCATCGCCAGAGGGCTCAGGGTCAGTCTCAAAAGAGGTCCCCCAAAAAATTGAGAGTAAAACACCTCAGATCAATCACCCTCATTTGAGTCCACCAACAAATCCCCATCAGAGGAATCAGACACATCAGGGAAACCCGGAGGTTTAGATGCCAGAGACCTAAATAATGCAGGGGGCTTCCAAGCCTGGAGGACCCCAAGGGTACATAGGAAACTGACAGAGTAGATTTATACTCTTGCACTCAAGGTGGCTCCTGAGCATGGCTGGTAGGCCCTGGTGGAGATGCTGGTGGACAGATTGAAAGACAGTCAGTGTCCCTGATTTTAATAACCCTTTAAATGCCAGATATGTGTGCAACATATTGATCTGCAATGCATTGCACAATTCTCTGACATTCAAGTGGTTCATTCATAATTCTGAACAGCACGTTTGGCAAATAAAATTGGTCAGACAAACTAAAATATTAAATACCTGATTGTCAGCTAATCTGACGTGCTCAAAGCTGTCATACAGAATAAGCCATATATATGCCAGTCAATTCAAATGATCAAATCTGTTGCTGGAATACAACCCCACTATTAACTTCAGTATGCTGGTAATCCAATATTTAGTGTAACAGCAGCTGGAGAGTACAATCTGCTCACTAGGAAGTAACTTCATTGCACACATTCTGTCAGGGGTGGACATGCATATTTGCCGCTTCCCCTTGTATTGGAACATGGGTTTTCATCCGCTAGGAATTGGGGGTGTCTTGCCTCCTTCCGGAAATGCCCAGTTGTGAGATGAGATCTTTAACAATCATGGCGGCAGTTGAGCAGCAGGCAACTCTCTGGCCTGGCGCCTACAAACAGCAAAATAAGCAGCATAAGAGTGGCAGGCATCGTGGTCGGGGGGCGCAGGGACGGGAGAATAAGGGTGCCCGAAGAGCCTGGGTGGAGCCTAATGACTGACAGCACGGGACCGACTTGAACATGCCCACTTACTAAACTGCATGTTCTTACTTCAGCGCTGGCACATGCCCTGTTAATAGCTATAGAGCACCAGCCCTGGGTGACTGATGATGACTGCGCTAAAAGATACATGGATCAATGACAGACAGAGCCCAGGATGCGCCCTTTCAGTAGGCAACCTGAGAATCTTGCCCTGTCATGCAGCGTGACATTCTTATGTTGCCATTTTAACCCTTGCACCATAGTTAATGTGTTGTTTGGTCAAACACTCTTTCGTGTGCGACCTTTTAAAAGTAAACCTACATGACCTAAGTATTTTCTGGTAAGCCCTGAATGACATGAGGAGCAATGCGCAATAGGGGTCACAGACACCCCAGTATCCTTAGTGTTAGGTCTAGCCCCAGGTCGAAACGGGTCTGACATCCTGACAGGAGATAATGTCTGAAAGTATAAGGAATAAACCAAATACTGTGTCCCAGATTAATAATTCACCCCAGAAGGAGCTACAATACACTAATCTGGCAACAAAAGAGTTCATCTGCTAAGAGAGGAAGATTCCAAGCCCTGTGCATGATACTTGTGAGAGGAAAGAAAGAAAATGGCTTCAGAAACGGGAGCCAATCAGAAAATAGCACTCGAAATGAGCGTTCATGGGAAATGTAGATTCCTCTCAATGTACCTAAAAACAGTGCCCAAAGCCCCATGAGCCCCCCAAGACACTCAAAACATGGACCGGATTATAGGACAAGGGCAGACAATAAGAATGAGCCATCTCTGAACTCGGTACGTGGAGCAGATGCAGAGATATGTCCCAAATGAAACTGTCCCATAGAGATCAATGGAGCATTACGGCCATGCGGTAAAGTCTGCTTTAAAGGTGCAGAACTCAAACCAAAATTTTGAAAAGTGTTCCAAAAGTTGGAAAACATATGGTAAACACATGTACATTAGTAGAAAACACAGACCCCAAAAGGGAAATGCGTGAAAACATCATCCAAAGCACCCAACATGGCAAATAAGGTGTTAAATTACCACAGAGAAACCAAAATGCTCCAAAGACCCCAAACAGACAAACATAAATCCAAATTAGTGCAGGTGTATGTGTAGGAACTCCTAAAAGAAACCCCTGTGTGGAGGGGAAGCAGTGTGACAAGTGGACCTCAGCACTCAAAGGGTTGCTCACTTTTTTTTTTTGGAGATCTTCTGTCTTCAGCTTAGCATTGGTAAAAGGGAGAAGGCTCACAAGTTTCACAAACAGCACCTGTTAACTGAGCAATCCACCACTGGGAAGTCTGTAATGGTAATCTGCCTAATGAGAGATTTCTACATCCCATATCTAACAGAAAACAATAAAAGAAACTAAAAACTAAGCAGAACTGTTCTCTTTCCTTTCCTCATCATGGAACAAATCTAATTGGTTGGAGATTATCTGGTGCCCAGCTAGGCTCCACACTGCATTCTTTCCAAGAATTGTTCCTGCCTACTTAAAGGGACCTGTTGCCTTCCCGGAGTTACCTGTAAAATATACTGGACGACAGAGAAAATAAGTTTTTGTTTTGATATTTCTACCTTCTATATAAATTACCACGTTAAGTAAAGTCACCCTGCAATACTTAGGCAGGTGGCGACTAGCTTAATAGTTATTTTACCTCTCAAAAGTAGGTGCTTGTAAAGTAAACCTTAAGCTTCAGAGACTGACGGCCAGGTTAGTGCAGTAAGCGCACCTGAGCTGTCAGTCCCTTCTGGTGCTGTTCGGGCCAGTGCAATGCTTCTGTAGGGAGACCAGGACTGACAGCGCAGGCAAGATGTCTTCTCTGATGCCTGGCTTTCGGTCCCGTAAGCTTAAGGATTACTTTACAAGCGGCTACTTTTGAGAGGTAAAATAAGTATTAAGTCGACACCTGCCTAAGTATTGCAGGGAGGCTTTAGCGAACGTGGCAGTTCCACTTTAAATTAAAATCATTGTTATTATTCCAGTGTTAGTCCATCAAGATCAGGTTTGTTCAGCTATTAACTCAGATCCTGTTGCGAAAATGGTGGGCCCCGGGATTACAGCAGATTGGTTTAAGATAAAAAAAAAAAAAAATGGCATAAGGCAGGGTTGCTCATTGGCTCCACTTCTCTATATATTAACATTAGAACCTTTGGCGGCTAGTATAAGAGAAAATAGACATATTTGAGGTTTTAAAATAGCTCAAATGTAATATACAATTAGTCTGTATGCAGATGATGTTATTTTAATTCATTAGAGATTTTAGTACAAGAGATTGAGAAATATGGTAGGGTTTCTAATTATAAGTTGAATATGAGTCACAAGCGATGGAGTCAAATATAGAATGTAAGGTAAGGTGATAAATTATTTTCTGTATTACTCTTTCAATTGGGCCCCTATTGGATTCACATATCTTGGTATATTATATTACTCCACAAGTAGGGGATCTGATGGTGAAGAATTTTGATTTATTACGAAGAGAAACTAATCAGAAATTGTTAACGGAATGGAAAAATATAGAAATTTCGTGGTTGGGTAGAGTCAATGTTATTAAATCTTATGTGTTACCAAAATGGGCTTATCTATTTAGAATTGTTCTCTTAGATATTACACTGATGAAACCCAGACAAGTCCAAAGGTTATTTATGTTATATATGGGGGTTCTAAGAAACCTAGAATTGCAAAAGAACATGAAGGATGTTAAAAATGGGGGTCTTGCGGTCCCAAATATAATAAAATACTATGAAACAAGTAGTCTGTTTCATATACGAAAGTGGCAAGATGTTTCTTCAAAAAGGGAACCTTGGTATACTATTGAATCAGATATTCTGGGGATTAAGGATTAGCCACAGAGTGTATAAAGATTTAATGAGGAAAATAGATATTATACAAATTAAAGTTTTTTTGAAGAGCTGGGCAAGATTTAAAAAATGTAATAAAATCGATAAAATATCTGTTTATTGTCCAGTTGCTGTTCTGAAGAAGAAAGTAGAAAATCATTATCTGAAAAACTGGTTAACGATTGTTCCTTTCAGAATAGTGAATATGATGGAAGGTAATTAAAGACATTGCCACAGTTACAGTGAGAACTTCTCCTTCCATCAAATCAGATTTTACATACCTCAGAATAAAAGATTATTTAAAACACCATATATTAGATGAGAAGAATCCATTATAATAAGCTGTTTGATATTGATCTTATACAAAAGGTAATTAGTAAATGCTATAAACAAGTTAATTATATAGAGAACGAAACTAAACTGAAAGCTTGGATTAACTGGGAAAGATATTGGAAGAGTAATCTGTACAGAGCAGTGGTATAAATCTGTGGAAGATGTTAAAATGTCAGCACGCTGTCTTAATATAAAATAACATTATAAAATAATTCATCAATGGCATTTGGTCCCAAAGATTATGAATAAAATTACATCTACACCATTAACTTGATATCTCAGGATTAAAGTACAGGAGGGTACTTCAAGACATATTTGGTGTGATTGCCCTAGAAATAAGACAATGTGGGATAGAGTGTTTCAGGAATGATCTGTGATCATGGGAGAAGAAATTAGAGAATCACTAGAACTTGCATTTTTCCATTTTGAAATTCAGACTTTTCCCTTCTATAAGAGATTCCAAATAATTCAAATATTGTTGGCAACTAAAATAGTTCCATCAAGAATGTGGTTTCAACAAGAAACTCCGTGTTGGTTACAAATTTATATTCAGGTTTGGTATCCGTATAGAATGGAAAAGGGAGTATCTGTTCAAGTGGGTAATATTGCTAATTTTGAGAAGAGATAGCCCTATGGATACAAAATTACCAAACAAATTGAGATTTATGAGACGCCCTGGGCATTCATACTGATACTAATTATATCTATAGTTATAGAAGTATTTTAACTGTCTCCTTCCTTCAGGATCATGATTCAGTTATTTTATGGATAATATATAGCGTCTGACAGCCATGATGAATGTGTATATGTGGAGTTGGTAATTAAGATTTATATTTAGATATTTATCTTGATTGTATATGTATTAAAGGGTTAGTAATCTCTTCATGATATAAAAAGTAATATTGTAGTGCAGAAAATAAGAAATCCATCTGTGCTATTCCTCAAGTTCCTCCCTCTCCCCCCTTCTCCTGACGTCAGCTGTAAGCTGACAGCAGGAGATCCTGGTCCGGGGACAGACAGGCGACTCTTGAGCAGAGCCAATTAAAAAAAAAAAAATACTTCATTGGAAAGGTCTACAAAGTGCACTTGGATTGCAAGCACACTTTAGACAATTCCAAAGAAGTATTTCTTTTTCATTTGCGCTATTTCGGCTCTGCTGAAGAGCCTCCTCGAGGCGGCCGACTTGGATCTCCATCTGTCAGCTTTTACAGATGACATCAGGGAGGGGGAAACTTTAGAATGCTCCATCTCTCAAACCATAAAGGTTTGAGAGATAGACATAGCTCTGATGGATTTCTAATTTTCTTCACTACAATAATACTTTTTAAATTAAGACATTACGAACCCTTTAAAAGTCACTGCATCTGCCAGAGGCAAAGCTGTATTTTTGGCAAGGTGAGAAATTTAGTGATCATCACAGGGGCACGGACCCACGGTGCTAAAGCCTCAGCATAAAAAGGACATAAACGTTACACGCCAATTAAAGAATAACCTGTCACGCATTTCCCATTCATCCAGGAGTGTTAAATGTCTATAGGACAGGACAAATAAGATCCTTAACATAAGAGCTGGGGTCTTCCTCATGAGTCCCAAACAGAGGACAAATCCAGGTCAACACCATCAGTCTCTCCTTATCGAGCATGGGGGTATTACGCTCAATAACATGACTTAAAGGGATAGTAATACTTAAGATGTAAAAAAAAAATAAAAAAATTATATAATGTTGTAGAGTTTATGTCCCCAAATAAAACAAGAGTACTCCCAACTGCTGAGAGATATTTTATTAAAAAATTAAAACAGCTCAAACTTGAATTTTTTAGGTGCAATATCACAGTGGCCTGAAACTTTACAGTGGCACTGTTGCAACACCATCCTAAGGCAATTTATGATCTACAGACCAGATCAGCCCATAGGAGGGTGTAGCAACAGCGCCACTGTAAATTTTCAGGCCACTGTGATATTGCACCTAAATAATTCAAGTTTAAGCCGTTATAATTTTTTTTTAATAAAATCTCTCAGCAGTGGGAGTGCCCTTGTTTTACTCAGGGGGATAAACCTTACAACATATATTTTTTTACATTTTAAGTATTACTATCCCTTTAAGTGCCTTTTGAGGGGGTTCAGGGTGTCACATGGACCAATATTCTAAAAGTATTTTACTAGGAAAGATACACTGAGAATGTCTCTTGTTTACACACATGTCCTGATGTATAGATGTTGTTACCCAATTTAATGGTACTCATTTGATCTACCTTGGAAAGATGAAAAGCCAAGTTGACCCTGCTGGGACTAGAAGTACATTAACTAACTGAGCTATCTCACTGGCCAATATGGCATGAGGAGCAATGGGTTAAAGAGATCACTGAAGCCTTAGATTCTGATGGTCAAGAGACCCACTAAATTATAAAGTAAAAGTAGTAGAATAAAAGTACATATAAATACTTAAAAGTACTTATCTGACAGCAAGGGTTAATGTGGCAGACAGGAGGAAGAGATCAGCCTCTGTGTAGCAAGTAGAATCCAAAAAAAGCAGAAGGACAGCCAAGGACCACCTCTACCCCTGCCAAAAAGCCTGAGAAGAACGGGCTGCTGGGAACTGTAGTATCCCAGATCTAACAATAGTGCAGTGTCCAGAGTATTTAAGATATCAATTTGCACCACTACTAAGGATAATATATAGACTATTCTTCTTAAATGGTATTACACTCCTGCTAGACTGCTTCCTATCCAATCTGCTACATCTGATTTCTGTTGGAGGGGTTGTGGTCATGTGCTAAATGTTTGGTGGACCTGTCGTCTTCCAGCATATCTGGAAAAAGTTGATCCTTCTTATTTAAGAGATACCACAACGGACTTAAGAGGATTTTAGTCTTACCTGTTAAATCCTTTTCTTTTAGTCCATACAGGTTACTGGTAACTTTGGGTAGGCGATCCACCCCTTTAATTGTAGGCAGGAACAGTTGTAGAATTGTATGCAGGGGTGGAGCCTATCTTCCCTCCTTGGCTACAGCTAGCCAACCAGCTCCAGAAAGATTTGAGACACTAACTATTGACTAGATCATGGAAGAGAAAGAAGACTCCTGTGAGCATGACCCCTAAGGACCCCCACAGTCTGCCACAGGAGAGCCAAGCATAGTCCCTTGACAGGGTGGGAGACCAGTAACCTGCATGGACTAAGAGAAAAGGATTTAACAGGTAAGACTAAAATCTTCTTTTCTCTGTCCAATACATGTTACTGGTAACTTTGAGATGTCCAACCACTGAGTTTCCCAGAGGCAGGAAGTAAGGCAAGGACCAGGCGCAAGGCCCCCAAAGTCACCAAGGCATATATGAACCATCAGATCAGAGAAAGCCCAACAAAACAATGAAGTGTCAACAGACACTGAACAGGGGTAACAACACCCCAAACTGTTACACAGCACACTGAACTAGAGCCAACAGGGCTCAAAAGGGAAGGAAGCACTGAAGAAGATCCTAGACAGACAAGACTGCCTCCAGGATTTTCCTCCCAAAGCTGGCATCAGCCGATGCCAGCACATCAACACGGTAGTGCTTCGAAAAGGTGTGTACAGACGACCAAGTGCCAGCCTTGTACAACTGATCAGCAGAGGCCTGATTCTTGTAAGCCCAAGAAGCCCCAATAGATCTTGTAGAATGAGCAGTGACCTGAAAGGGGACAAGCTTCTTCCTCAGCTCGTACGCCTTACGAATAGTGGACTTGATCCAAGAAGCAATAGTAACTTTGGAGGCTGGTCTTCCTGCCCTAGGACCCTCAGGAATGACGAACAGCGCATCAGATTGCCTGACAGACTCGGTGCGATATACATAAAACTTGAGACAACGCACCACATCTAACAAGTGGAGATCCCTCTCCTTGTCAGAGATGGGGTCAGGGCAGAAAGGTGGCACCACAATCTCCTGATTGATGTGTAACTCCGAAACCACCTTCGGGAGAAACTCCTGAGAAGTGCGAAGCACCGCCTTGCGCTTGTGAAACACCAAATAGGGTGGCTTACAGTACAGAGCATGTAACTCTGCGACAGAGAACAGACGATTGCCAGGAGAAGGGCCATTTTCCATGTCAACAGACGCAGAGGAATAGTAGCCAAGGACTCAAATGAAGGGAGCTGAAGAATGCACAAAACCACATTAAGATCCCACAGAGGAGCGGGATTCTTGAAGGCAGGACGAGTATGAGCAAAGCCCTGGAAGAAAACCTTGGCATCAGGAAGGATGGCAATGTGCCTCTGGAAGAAAACAAAGATAGCAGAAGTCTGAACCTTAAGGGAACTCAAACTAAGGCCCTTATCCACACCGTCCTGCAAAAAGGCCAGGACCGTAGGCAGATTAAATTCCTGAGACAGGTCCTTGTCAGCACACCAAGATAGAAAGGTGGACCACACACGATGGTAGATCTTGGAAGAAGCAGGTTTGCGGCCACGGAGCATAGTAGCCACCACCCCAGAAGAAAAACCTCTTCTTCAATACTGATGATTTAATTTCCAAGCCGTCAAAGTTAGCCACTGAACATCCTCTTTCCACAGGTAACCCTGTAGAAGAAGATCCGGACGGCAGGGAAGCCGGAATGGCTCCACCACTGACAGATCCAGCAGCTCCGGAAACCAAGCTTGGCGAGGCCAGTACGGAGCAATCAGAATGACTGGACAGCTTTCTAGTCGCAATTTCCGTAACACCCTGTGCAACATTGAGAGGGGAGGAAAGAAGTAGGCCAGAGGAAATAAGCAAGGAATGGACATTGCATCCACCTCCAGAGCTAGAGGGTCCCTCCACCAAGAGCAGAACCTCGTAACCTTCCTGTTGTGGCTTGTCGCCATCAGGTCGATGTAAGGAAAACCCCACTTCTGAACAATGAGGGTGAACACCACTGGGTCCAGTTCCCACTTTACGCTGTCCACTGTGTGTCGACTGAGGAAGTCCACCATGAAGTTGTCTACGCCAGGAATGTGCACTGCAGATATGGCAGGAACGTGTTCTTCTGCCCAGGACAAAATAGCCTTGACCTCTAACCAGCAGTGGCGTTGTTGGACGGTACCTGGACTGGATAGTCCTCCAGCTGAGGTGTCCAATGACGAAGGGCATGAAATATTGCCCGAAGCTCCAACACGTTGATGGGAAGGAGAGATTCCTCCGGAGACCACCGACCCTGAGCACTCAGGCGACCCAGAACTGCTCCCCAGCCAGAGAGGCTGGCATCCGTCGTCACCGTGGTCCAGAAGGATACCAGAAAGGACTTGCCTTTCAGCAGATTGGAGAGGTCAAGCCACCATGACAAGCTCAGTTCCACATGAAAAGGGAGGGACACTGACATATTCAGAAGGTCCGGCTGACCCCTGCACTCCTGGATTCACAAACCTCTGGGAGTTCCCTGGAGTGCTCCATGGCAAACGGGACCACTTCTATGGTGATGAATTTCCCCACTAGAGAGGGCAGATTCTTGTCTGGAACCGGATTTTGAGCCAGAACCGCAGAAACTCTGTGGGCGATGTGGTGAACTACCACGCCCATGAGAAACACCATGCTCTTCTGAGTGTCGAAGAAAAGGCTCAGGAAGACCAGGCGTTGGGATGGGACAAGATCTGACTTTATTTTGATGATCCACCCGTGATGGGTGAAAGTGTGAATGCATAGCTGAACCTGCTGATGAAGAAGTTCCGCAGAGGGGGCTTTCAGAAGGTTGTCCATGTATGGAGTAATTCTGATGCCGTCCAGGTGGAGGACGGACACTAAGGCTCCTAGGACATGGTTGAAAACTTGAGGCGCTGTAGTCAGACCAAAGGGAAGAGCTGAATTCTGAAAGTGCCCTTGGTCACAGGCAAATCTGAGATACTGCCGGCTCTCTGGATGAATGGTGATGTGTAAATATGCATACTGAAGGTCCAGAGATGCAAGGAATTCCCCCAGGGACATAGCAGCAATCACCATCCATAGAGACTCCTCGTGATAATGAGTCCGGATCACAAAGGAATTGAGATCCTTCAAATCCAAAATGGGGTGACAACCTCCATCCTCTTTGGAGACCACAAAGAGGTCCAAGTAAAAACCCATACCTCTGTCCTGAACTCGAACCGGCTCTAGAACATCCTTGTCCAGAAGAGCCTGAATAGCGCTGTTGAACAGCTGGCGTTTCTCCACACCCTGAGGCGTATGAGAAGGAAAGAAGCGAAAGGGAGGAAGAGAGACAAAAGGTATCCTGTACCCTTCCATCACCACCTGTAAAACCCACTGGTCCACCACTGAATCCTCCCAGATGCTGTGGTAGTGATGCAGACGACCACCCACAGCAGAGGGGGGACCTGAGTTCGGTGAGTCAAGCCGAAGAAGGCTTGGAAGAGACCTTGGGCTTCCACTGCTGTTTTTGGCTTGGAGGAGGCACGCGGAGCTCAGGGAACAGTCTGGTTCCCCGGACGTTTCTCAGTCTGAAAGGAAAGAAAATACTGATTAAGCTTAAGCAGCGTGTTCTTCCTGGGGACCAAATGTAGAAGGGTACTCTTACCCCTGTGGCCTCACTGATCAGATCTTTAAGATCTGGCCCAAACAAAGAAGTACCTTGAAAAGGTAAGGAGAGCAATGCTTTCTTGGAAGCAGTGTCAGCAGATCAGATCTTGAGGCAAAGAGCCCATCTGGCAACCACAGACATGGTGGAAACCCTAGCCATCAAAAGGATGGTATCAAATAAGGCAGCAGAAACATAGTGCTATGCCTCAGAAATGTTGGCAAGAAGGCGCAACATATCCAAAGTAGAAGCACCCTGACGGACAGCCAGGGTGAGCTGTTCAGTCCAGACCGCAATGGCAAAAATGGACTTGAGGGAGACCTCAAGTTTCTTGTCAGTCCAGTTCTTCAGAGCAGACGCATCAGAAACTGGCAAGGCAGTAGACAGATAGCCTGGAGATAGGAGCATCCATTTTGGGAGGATGAACCCACTGAGCAAGCGCTGTCTCATAGAAGGGATAAAGCTTGGCAAATTTCTTGGACACAGAAGGTTTCCCGTCCGGAGATTTCCACTCTTCAGACACAAGGAGGTCTGAAATTTCCTGGACACAGAAGCAGTCTTATCCAGTGATTTCCACTTCTCAGAAACCAGGTAACCCTGTAGAAGAAGATCCGGACGGCAGGGAAGCCGGAATGGCTCCACCACTGACAGATCCAGCAGCCCACAGCAGAACATTCCTCAACATCTGAATCCACCAGCAGTTCCTCCTCAGAGGAATATGTTAGGTACTCCCTGAGGTTTTGGGCAGGTAAGACTTGACGGAGGAGGGGGTCTGCCAAGAATGGAAGACCCCCTGTAACTGGGATGGAAAGAGTTGCAATGCAGACCTAAGGTCCCTGGTAGCCGCCTTGAACTCTTGCACCCAAACTGGCTCTAAAGTATGGCTGGAGGTCCCTGGGAGACTCTCAGGGACAGCAGAACATGCTGGGCATAAATGGCCTGAGAATTCTCTAGGTAACCCTGAATAACAGGAAGAGCAATGCGCAATAGAGGAGACAGAGACCCCAGCATCCTTAGTCTTAGGTCTGGCCCCAAGCTCCAACGGTATAGACATTCTCACAGTGTGAAAAATAACCTTACAGTACAGGAAATCACCCAAGTAAAGTGTGTAGGATTAAAGTTTCACCCCAGAAATCGCTAAACTAGACTTATCTGGCAGGTGGAGGGTTAATCAGCAGAGGAGAGAAGGACAGTTAAAGCCCTGCGTAGGAGATTCTTTCTGGAAATGGCACAAGATGGCTTCCGCGGCGGGAGCCAATCAGCAACGAGCGCGCAAAGCAAGTGCTCATGGGAAATGTAGTTTTCCCAGAAAAGTACCCCAAACAGTGCCAGAAGACCCCTGAGCCCCTCAACACACTAGAAACATGAACCGGATGATAGAGCAAGGGCAGACTAATAAAATGAGCCATCTCTGAAGTCACTAAGTTAAATGGTTGCAGAGATATGTCCCAAACTGTACAGTCCCATAGGATTGAATGAAGCAGTGGAGCCTATGCAGTAAAGCGTGCAACTCAATATTTACAGAATTGAAGGTGTAATATTAAAAGACACGAAACATCACTAAAACAAGTTAGGATACCCCCCCCCCCCAAAAAAAAAACAAAACACTGAACCAGTATGTAAGAAAACCCCCCAAAAGAATACCAAAGCAGCATCCAAAGGGTTAAATGCCACCTAAACCTGCTCCAAACACCAAACAGATAGACCCAGTGAGTGCTGGCAGTGTGCAATAGGAACTCCAAATGAAAACCTGCAGCACTCAAAGGGTTGCTCACCTTTCCTGCAGATCTTCTGTCTTCAGACTACCATTTATTACGAAGAAGCCTCAGTGGGCAACTCCTGAGGAAAGTACTTGTAGCCAAGATTCCCCCCCCCAGGGATTAAGGTCCACAAAAAGCACCTGGTTTCTGAGCTAGCCACATTGCATTGCCAGTTATGGTAATCCGCCTAATGGTGGTTTTCCATTTCTAACAGAAAAATAAAAAAATTCTAAAACTATAGCGGAACTGTTCTCTTGCCTGTGTCTTCACCAAGGAACAAATCTTTCTGGAGCTGGTTGGCTAGCTGTAGCCAAGGAGGGAAGGTAGGCTCCACCCACTGCATACATTTGTAGAATTGTTCCTGCCTACAATTAAAGGGGCTGATCGCCTACCCAAAGTTACCAGTAACCTGTATTGGACGACAGAGAAAGACAGATTTAACATTTAAACTGTTAAGTGATCCTCTGTATCAGGTGTTTAAGCCTCTAGCTAAATGTATTTCTCATCCTCACAGCTGTTAGTTGAGAATAGCTAAATATCGATTTCAAAGGCATCTCCTCTTGATCTTATCTGGCATAAATTTCCCATTTAAAGCATATGGAGCAGTTAACAGCCATTAATTATTACACTCTTCCTAAGCATAATGAGATGTAAGGTATGTGGGAATTTTCTTGAGATTTAATTGATGCTGCTAGCATTTAATATTCCTTTTCTGGCCTTAGATCAGTGTTTATCAACCAGGCTGCCAGGGCACTTTGGTGTGCCATGAACATCCTCTTAGGGTGCCCCATTTCATCAATGAAGACTAAGAAAAATGTGACTGTTAATATGTAACTGTATATTTATGGAAATTGTTATATGCACATCATGTTTATTTTAATTATTCTAAAATAAGAATGAGAGCCAAGAATAACTTGGCTGTATTTATAACCTTCATTACACCTTGAAAAATCACAAAATGTTAGGTGTGCCGTGGAAATTCCAGACTGCGTGTTAGGGGTGCCTTGAGTAAAGAAGATTGAGAACCACTGCCTTAGATCATAGCTAGTAAACCTCTCATCCCTCTCTTTCATGACATGGTGCCTGTCCTACTACACTCCTTTCGTCCAGCTTATACATAAATAGGTGGGGTGGCTCTCTAACCATTGCTAAATGGTACCCCCCACATACACGGAGGCAAGATGCCCAAGGATAGCGTTCTATGTTCCATCTAATTTGGCAACCACATGTGCCCGTTACTAGTAAGGGAGCAAAGGTTGCGAAGATTAATTAAAAAGTATGTAAGCACCACTGCCAATAAAAGACTGTTCCCAAATGAAAAGTACCACAGAACTTTGCACAAAGAGGCAGTACAAAGATTAGGAACATAAAAGTTATCCTTTCATAGATGTACTGCTCAAGAAAGCCCATCAATAGAATGCAAGTCAGCCTTCCAAACAAGAGAAATTATGCTGCCACACAGAGAAGTAGGTATTCAAAAGTCAGAGATGCTAAACTAGGAATGAACCTGCAATACAACTTTGCAGGCTCTGTAGGAATGGTGTCCTACCCAGGGTGCAATCTATTTTAGTGCCTTTCACAGAGAGGAAATATCCTAAAGCATATCATATTGGTCCTGCCCTTACAACAGTCCAACCACGAAATGACAGGCAATTCCTCTCTGAACAAGAGAAGCAGCCAACCCCAGACGTAGTTTCAGCCTTGTTGGGCCTCGTCAGTGAGGTGTAGCTGATCTCTCTAAGCTCTGTGAGCAAGGGGTCCAATGCTGGATTCCCCTTATTACCCTTGGGGTGACTTTCGTGGTTGGACTGCTGTAATGACAGGACCAATATGATATGCTTTAGGATATTTTCTCTCTGTGAAAGGCACTAGTGGGCTAAGAGAGATTTTACCCTGGGTAGGACGCCATTCCTATAGAGCCTGCAAATTTGTATTGCAGGTTCACTCCTAGTTGAGCATCCCTCACTTTTAATATACACAGAGAAGTAGGGACATACTCACAGGACCTTTGCGCTCAGGAAAAGAATTCTGTCTCTTTAGACTCCTATACAAATAGGGGGCCTACAGAGAATCTATGATAAAACAGTTTGATAAAGCAAGCAATCCTCTACAGACTCAGCTCCTTGAAGCCTGTGCACTGGTCAGTCCTTCCAAAAAGAGGCCAAAAATTGGAACCCAGCTAATGGAGTATTATACAGCCCCATAAGGTCAATTTTAAATACAGAGCATGTGCAGGCAGGGGGCCAATGTGAGAAAGTGAAGGAACAGTATGGACGGAAAGCCTATTTACTTTGGTGCCCTTATTCACATATTACTGTTTCTGGGCTGATTCTTAGGATGTAGAACAATATTTCCCAAATTATAAATTGTAATATTACTTGCAAAGTTTATTTAGCTTAAGTTCCATGTGCTCAAAACCATATTTTGTTCATACTACTTGTTCACTTAAAGACAAAATTGCAGAACATATGAAATATATGAATTTTAGTATGGAATCTGCTATAACATCTTAATGATTCACTATTCGGATTCAGGCTTCTTCAGATTTATTAACAAGGAAAAGAATGCGAAGATTTTAGTGAACTTACTATTAAATCCTTCTCTCTCTTAGTCCATGTTGAATACCGGAACCATGGGGTAAAGTTCCCTCCTCCTGGAGGCAGGTCACGTCTGAAAACAAGGAAATTGAGGCAGAAACTCACCTTCCCTCTACTTTACCCCCACCTACTACATGCAGTTTTAACATATAGAAAGACCTAGAAACAATAGAATAAGAAAAAAGGAGGAAATCCCCTGAACAAAGAACACAAGAGGACCTCTCTGACTGGGAACTCAAACCACTGGTCTTTTCTACATGTGGGTGTCCTGTGGACTAAGAGAAAAGGACTTAACAGTAAGTTCACTAAAAATCCTATTTTCTCTGTTGTGCAATGTGGAACACAGCAACCATAGGGATATAGCAATGCTATTCACTAAGATTTCAGGGAGGGAAAAAGACAAACACGGAGGACCAGTTTCCACAGCACCCACTGGTACAACATAAAGCTAAGGTGTCAGAAACCAAACTTGAACACCAAAAAACAGTAAATGAGCAAGTAAACAAACAGGGTTCTGATATTCAAGGAAAAAAAAAGAAAGCAGGCAGAACCTTTACACAGACATGGCAGCCTGAAAATCCTTTCTTCCAAAGCTGGCCTCAGCCGAGACAAAGACATTTACCAGTATCTGGAAAGTGTGTGCAGAGACAACAATGTTGTCGTCATACACAACTGCTCAGCAGTGACCTGATTCTTGTAAGATGCTCCACCAATCTGGTGGAAGGGTACAGGGTTCTTTCTGTGGACATAAGCCTGCTGGATGGTCATCTTGATCCAAAAAGCAACCATAACCATAGATGCAGACTGACCATCACCGATGACAAAGAATGAATCAGATTTCTGAAAAGGCTGCCCACGATGAGCACATCCAGTGGATGAAGTTCCAGCTTCTGTCTATAAGAAGGAGCTGGACAGAAAATGGGCAAAAAAAAAAAACAAAACAACCCACAAAACCCCCCCAACAAAAACAGAAAGGGAGGCTTTACAGGACAAAGCCAGTAGTTCAGTCATCCGATGAACAGAAAATGACCAGTACAAAAACCATTTTGATAACAAATACACAAGAGGAAAACTCTGTGTGTGCACACATCTACAGTGGAACCTTGTGGTTCAGGCAAGAATACATGAGGTCTACTGATGGTAATCCCCAGCAGCAGATGATCAGGTTGAATTGCCAGTTTTCAGGACTCAGGTGCTGATGACTCAGGAAGTCTGCCACTATGTTTTGTAGGCCTGGAATGCGAACTCCAGAGAGGGTCAGCCCACTGGAGGATCTTTCGAACCTCAGCCCAAGCTGACATGTTTATGGTTCCTTCTAGGCAGTTCATATAAGAGACTACTGAATCTTCACTGAACACCCAGACAGAGGAAGATGCCAGTGGCATAGCGCTTGATGGATCACCCATGACTTCAAATCACTTATGGCTAGGATGCTCTCCTCCCTCGTTCAGAGACCCTGGGCCACTAGGAGAACCAGGGTAGCACCTCAGCACAAAAGGCTGGTGTTCGTGGTGATCACAATCCACCCCAGGATGACAAATAGATGTCCCAGCTTCATACAGGACAACTGAAGCCACCATTGAAGGTCTTTCTTCATCCAGGGAGGACACACAATCTGAGACAAAGGAAATTGATGTCTGGCTAATTCCTGAGAATTTCCATTTGTAATTGAGCAAAGGGAACTGCCTCCAGAGTAGAAACTAGGTAACACAGTGCTATAATGTATTCCCACCATGTTACCGATGGCCAGGATCTCTCTTTAGACACCAAAACTGACTAGGAGTGAATCTTGTAGGGTGTCAGACCTCATGCCTAGGAAATTAAGGCCTGGGAAGGAACCAAAGAGGATTTCTTGAAGTTAAGCACCCAACAATACTGCTCCAAAATAATGATGAACAACTGAATCTGAGAGCTCAGGGTTGCCTCTGAAAAAGTCTTGAGTAACAGATCATCTAGGTAACTGGTTCTGAGATGGAATGGGGACAGACTAGTTCTTTCCTAGCAGAAAGAATAATGTGCCAAGAAACAGATGCTCCTGAGCTGAATTCTGAGGAACTATGAAAAAAATGAAATTACCTGCAAAACCCACTGATCTATCAAAGTTGTCCACTTCTTTAAAGAGATAAGTGGATTTTAGTCTTAACATGTTAAATCCTTTTCTTTTAGTCCATACAAGTTACTGGTAACTCTGGGAGGCGATCTGCCCCTTAGTAGGCAGGAACATTTCTCCAAATGTATGCAGGGGGTGGAGCCTCCCTTCCCTCCTTGGCTGCAGCTAGCCAACCAGCTCCAGAAAGATTTGAGACACTATGACTAGATAGTAAAAGGGAAGAAGACTCCTGTGAGCATGACCCCGAAGGACTCCCACCGTCTGCCACAGGAGAGCCAAGCATGGTTCTCTTGACAGGGTGGGAGAACAGTAACCTGTATGGACTAAGAGAAAAGGATTTAACAGGTAAGACTAAAATCCTATTTTCTCTGCCGCCCAATACAGGTTACTGGTATCTCTGGGATGTCCAACCACTGAGTTCCCCAGAGGCGGGAAGAAGGCAAGGACCAGGGGCAAGGCCCCCAAAATCACCAGTGCAGCTATGAACTAACAGGTCAGAGATAGCCAAACAAAACTGAAGTGTCCATGGGCACTGAACAGGGGAAAAACACCACAGGAACTGATACAAAGCACACTGAACCAGAGCCAACAGGGCTCAACAGTAAGGAAGCACCAACAACCTAAGAAGAAGATCCTAGACAGGCAAGACTGCCTCCAGGACCTTCCACCCAAAGTTGGTGTCAGCAGAAACCAGCACATCCACACGGCAGTGCTTCGAAAAGGTGTGTACAGAGGACCAAGTGGCCGCCCTGCACAGCTGATCAGCAGAAGCCTGATTCTTATAGGCCCAAGAGGCCCCAATGGACCTAGTGGAATGAGCTGTGACTCGAAAGGGAACATGTTTATTCCTCAACTTGTAGGCTCTACAAATAGTAGACTTGATCCATGACGCAAGTCACTTTGGATGCAGGTCTTCTTGCCCTAGGACCCTAAGGAATGACTAACAGAGCGTCAGATTTCCTCACAGACTCAGTGTGATGGACATAAAACGTGAGACAACGCACCACATGCAACAAGTGGAGATCTCTATCCTTGTCAGAGGAGGGGTTAGGGCAGAAAGAAGGCACCACAATCTCCTGATTGATGTGAAACTCACAGACCACCTTGGGTAAAAACTCCTTGGAAGTGCGAAGCACCATCTTATCCTTGTGAAACACCAGATATGGTGTTTTATAGGAAAGAGCTTGTAGCGCCGCAACACGGCAAACAGACACAATACCCAGGAGAAAAGCCATTTTCCACGTCAAGAGATGTAGAGGAATAGTAGCCAAGGACTCAAAGGAAGGGCGTTAAAGAACGCCCAAGACCAAATTAAGATCTCACTGAGAAGCGGGACTCCGGAAGGCAGGACGAACATGAGCAACGCCCTGGAAGAAAACCTTGACATCAGGAAGGACAGCAATGCACTGTTGAAAGAAAAAAAAAAGCACAGAAGTATGAACCTTAAGAGAGCTCAAACTGAGGCCCTTATCCACACTGTCCTACAAAAAGGCCAGGACAGTAGGCAGATCGAAATCGTGGGACAGATTCCTGTCAGCACACCAAGATACAAAAGTCGACCAGACACTGTGATCGATCTTGGAAGAAACAGGCTTACGGGCACTAAGCATAAGTAGCCACCACACCAGAAAAAAAACCCTTCTCCCTTAATATTGAGGATTCAACCTCCAAGCCGTCAAAATGAGCCGGTGAACATCTTCCTTCCACAGGTAACCCTGTAGAAGATCCGGACGGGAGGGGAGCTGAAAGGGCCAGAAGCTCCAGAAACCAGGACTGACAAGGCCAATATGGAGCAATCAGGATGGCTGGACAACGTTCCATCCGCAACTTCTGTAACACCCTGGTCAACATGGGAAGGGGAGGAAATATGTAGGGCAGAGGAAATATCCACGGGATGGACATAGCATCTACAGCTAGAGCTAGAGGGTCTCTCCACTGAGAGCAGAACACTGGAACCTTCCTGTGGTGTCTTGTCGCCATCAGGTTAGCGAGAGGCATACCCCATTTCTGAACGAGTTGTAACACCTGGGGGTGCAACTCCCGCTCTCCACTGTCCACTGTGTGACAACTGTAGTCTGCCATGATGTTGTCTATGCCTGGAATGTGCACTGCGGATATGGCAGGAACATGTTCTTCTGCCCAGTACAAAATAGCCTTGACCTCTAACCAAGCAGCGAGACTTCTTGTTCCTCCTTGCTTGTTGATGTAGGCCGCTGCCGTGGCGTTGTCGGACTCCACTCGGACTGGACAGTATCAACTGAGACTCCCAATGATGCAGGGCATGAAATATCGGCCGAAGCTCCAATATGTTGATCTGAAGGAGAGACTCCTCCATGGACCATCTCCCCTGAGCGCTGAAGCGACCCAGGACAGCTCCCCAGCCCGAGAGGCTGGCATCCATCGTCACCATGGTCCAGAAGTGAATCAGAAAGGATCTTCTCTTCAGCAGGTTGGAAAGGTCTAGCCACCATGACAAGCTCAGTTCCACATGATGAGGAAGGGAAACCGACGTCCTCTGAGGATCTGGCCGATCCTTGCATACCTGGATCACAAACCTCTGGAGTTCCCTGGTGTGCGCCACAGCAAACGAGACCGCTTCTATCGTGGATATGAACTTCCCCACTAGAGAAGACAGCTTCTGAACTGGAACAGGATCCTGAGACAGAATCGCTAAAATCCTGTGGGTGATCTGGTGAGCCACCTTGTCGGGGAGGAACACCATGCACTTCTGAGTATCGAAGAGAAGACCCAGGAAGACCAGTTGCTGGGACCGAACCAGATCAGACTATTCCAAGTTGATGATCCATTGGTGATGGGAGAGAGCTTGAATGCAGGTCTGAACTTGCTGATGAAGAAGATCCGCAGAGGTGGCCTTCAAAAGCAAGTCGTCCATGTGAAGAGTCACTCTGATGCTGTCCCGGTGGAGGACGGATATCAAGGCCCCCAGAACCCATTGGGAAACCCGAGGAGCCGTTGTCACACTAAAGGCAAGAGCTGAGAACTGAAAATGTCCTCTGTTGCAGGCAAACTGAAGGTACTGCCAGCTCTCTGGATGAATGGAGATGTGTAAGTATGCATCCTGAAGATCCAGAAAAGCAAGGAACTCCCCCGGGGACATGCAGCAATCACTGTGTGCAGAGATTCCTGGCGATCGTGAGTCCGGGTCACAAAGGAGTTGGGGTCACAAAGGAGTTGGGGTCCTTCAAATGCAAAATAGGGCGACATCCGCAGTCCTTTTTGGAGACCACAAAGAGGTTAGAATAGAACCCCGAACCCCTGTCTGGAAGAGACACTGGCTCCAGGATGTCCTTGTCCAGGAGAGCCCGAACAGCGCTGAACAGACTGCGTTTCTCGGTACCCTGAGGAGTATGAGAAAAACAAAAGCGAAAAGGAGGAAGAGAAAAGAAAGGGATCCTGTACCCTTCTGTCACCACCTGTAAAACCCATGGGTCCTTCACTGAATCCTCCCAAACGCTGTGAAAGAGTCGCAGACAAACACCCACAGCAGGGTGCGGACCCGGGTTCGGCGAGTCATGCCGAAGCGGTCTTGGAAGCCTTGGGCTTGGAAGAGACCTTGGGCTTGCATTGCTGTTTGGGCTTGAAGGAGGTACGCGGAGCTGAGGGAACTGCCTGGTTTGCCGGATGTGTCTCATTCTGAAAGGAACGAAAATACCAGTTACGGTTAAGTGGCAATTTCTTCGTAGGGACCGAGGGTAGAAGAGTACTCTTACCCCCTGTGGCCTCGCTAATGAAATCCTTAAGATCATGCCCAAACAAGGAGGTACACCCTGAAAGGGCAGGGAAAGCAAGGCTTTCTGGGAAGCAGTGTCAGCAGACCAGATCTTGAGCCAAAGGGCTCGCCTGGCCACCACAGACGTAGTAGAAACCCTAGCCATCATGCGGACGGCATCAAAGGCGGCAGCAGAAACATAGTGTTGCACTTCAGAGATATTGGCAAGAGGACGCAATCTCTCAGAAGTAGGCGCATCCTGTCGGACAGCCATGGGGAGTTGCTCAGTCCTGACTGCAACGGCCTGGTTAACCCACGCAATAGCAAACGCTGGGCGCATAGCGGTACCAACAGTGGCAAAAATGGACTTGAGGGAAACCTCAAGTTTCTTGTCAGTCCAGTCCTTCACAGCAGAAGCATCAGAGACTGGCAAGGCAATAGATTTAGATAGCCTGGAGATAGGTGCATCCACCTTGGGGGGATGAACCCACTTAACAAGAGCAGCTTCAGAAAAGGGATACAGCTTGGCAAATTTCCTGGACACAGAAGCAGTCTTGTCCAGTGATTTCCACTTCTCAGAAACCAGACTGTCAAGAGTGGGGTTAGGTGGAAAATAAGTAAGGGGCTTATAGCAGGCTCCTGAAAGACATCAGAGGGATCAGAAGGGACCTCCTGAACTAAGGGAATGTTAAGGGTGGTTAAGATGGCCCTGATCAGACCCTCAACAGAGGGGTCAGGATCAGCCTCAAAGGGGTCCCCAAGACACCAAGAAGACTCCAGAACAGAACAATCCTCAACATCCGAATACAACAGCAGTTCCTCCTCAGAGGAATCTGACACATCAGGTGCCCCCTGAGGTTTAGGCAGGGAAGATCTGATATTAGAGGGGGCCTGCCATGTCTGAGGGGCCCCCTGTATCTGGGATGGAAAGAGTTGCAATGTGGACCTAAGGTCCCTAGTTGCAGCCTTAAACTCTTGCACCCAAGCTGGCTCAATAGCATGGCTGGAAGTCCCTGCGTTGCTGTCAGGAACTTCAGAACATGCTGGGCATAAGTGACCAGATAACTCTCTAGGTAGCCCTGAGTGACAGGAAGAGCAACATGCAATGGGGGAAACTGAGACCCCAGCCTCCTTGGTCTTAGGTCTAGCCCCAAGCTCCAGCGGTACAGATATTCTCACAGTGTCAAAATAACCAACAGTACAGTAAATCGCCCAATTACAGTGTGCAAGATTAAAATTTCACCGCAGGGTTAATCTGCAGAGGAGAGAAGGAGAGTCCAAGCCCTGCTCAAGAAATGGCTGCCACGACGGGAGACAATCAGAAAATAGGTCCGAAGCAAGTGCTCATGGAAAATGTAGTTTTTCCCAAAAAAGTATCAAAGCCCCCTGAGCCCCCCAACACACTTGAAATATAAACCGGATGATAGAGCAAGGGTAGACAAGAAAAACGAGCCATCTCTGAAGTCGCTAGGTTAAACGGTTACAGGGATACGTCCCAAACAGTATAGTCCCATAGAGGTGAATAGAGCAATGGCGTCTGTAGTAAAGTGCACCTTAAAGGCGCAGTACATAATTTTAACAAAAGCTAAAGTAACACAGAAAAAAAGTGTAAAACATCCATGGAACATGTATGGACACTTAGAAAACACTAACCCAGTAGGGAAAGTGCCATAAACCCCCCAATAAAATGCCAAACTAGCAAAGGGTTAAGTTACCACATAAACCTGCTCCAAACACCCAACAGACATACAAATATACCCAATGAGTGCAGGAGTGTACAATAAGAACTCCCAGTACACAACCCCTGTGCAGAGGGGCACTGTGGAACAAGTGGACCTGCAGCACTCAAAGGGTAGCTCAACTTTCCTGCAGATTTTCTGTCTTCAGATTACCATGGAACAAGAAGTACCTCAGTGGGTAACTCCTGGGGAAGCACTTGGAATCACGATTTTCCCCCTCAGGGCTCAAGGTCCACTGGAAGCACCTGGAAACTGAGCTAGCCACTTTGAAGGGCATTGTCAGTCATGGTAAACCGCCTAATGGTGGTATTCCATATCTGACAGAAAAATAGAAAAAGAATCTAAAACTATAGCAGAACTGTTCTCCACCTGGTGGTGTTGCACCGAAGGAAGAAATCTTTCTGGAGCTGGTTGGCTAGCTGTAGCCAAGGAGGGAAGGGAGGCTCCACCCCTGCATACAGTTAGAGAAATGTTCCTGCCTACTAAGGGGTGGATCGCCTCCCAGAGTTACCAGTAACCTGTATTGGACGACAAGAGAAAGAGGACCCCAACTGTCAGAAAAGGACCAGGACCCCGAGATTCATGCTGAGGTGGGCTCGTCAGCCTTAGACTGCTGAACAGTTTTCTCACCTACCCAAGCCAGTCTGGGCTTTGGGGTAGTGCTCTCTTGGGAAGCCAGGGGGGTTGCACCCTAGGCACGTACCCAAATTGGCAGGGGTAACAAAAGAGTCTTCTTAGGAAAAAAGGCATGCTTAGAGAGATTTGAGGCAGCGCTAGGGCTAAACAACCGCTTGCTCACAAATGGAAGAGACACCAAAGACAATTTGGAAAATTGGTCAGCCAACCAAATCTTGAGCCACAGAGTGCGATGCACAGCCACTGAAAAGGCTGAGGCTTTTACAGAAAACCTGGCAGCATCAAAGGCTGCTTTTGTAAGGTATGCATTTGCTTCAGGATTTTGGCAAGCAGCACCATCCGCTCATCTTTTGAGAGCATTATCTAGGATGGAACCTGAAAGTTGATCAACCCAAACAGCCATAGCTCTAGTGACCCAGACAGAAGCAAAAATTGGTCAAAGGGCAGCACCTGTGGTCGCAAAATTTGCATTCAGGAGAGAATCCAAGCATCCAGAACCCAGGAGAGGGTGCCAAAGGTGACCACTATAAAAAAAAAAACAAAAAAAAACAGGCCACCTGATTTAATACAAGTCCATTCCGACCCACTAAAGAGTACCCATACAGCCTCTTCCCTTTGGAGGTTAATTAAAAATGGATGTAGTAGGTGGGGTAATGTGGAAGGATGATGGGAGACTTCAACTCAGAGACCTAGTTTTTAGAAGTGCTCTGACTACAGGAGGATGTGACTTTACCGCATGGTTCCTGTGTTTCACATTGGACAACAGACACATTTTGGTTTATTAAACAGGCATGAAGCTTTTCTGACTCAATTAAAACCCAAACTCCATATGGTCTCCGCTACGAATAAGGCATTTGCCACCTCATAAATCATTTTTATATGTAACAATTACATTTCTTCCCCCTTCCATGTTCATTCTTGCTCTTTATGGCCAAACATTTAGGTTTGCAATATTAATTTCCTTTGATTCTATTTTGGGTGTGATGTCACAGTCTTCATAGTATTGTGAGTTGGCATTCTGTGTAGAAAGCAATGTCTATGAATAAGCTTGCTTGCAACTGTATCACACTGGGCTGGAGATAAGCAACCTATGAATCCTCAGCTGTTGGAGTCAACTTCCTCCATCCCCAGTCAGCCAAAGGTTTATGACTGAAAATATGGAAAACCCTCTGTATGCTTAATATACTGATTGAAGA
The DNA here is from genome assembly GCA_037306005.1 of Rhinophrynus dorsalis. Taxonomy (NCBI): domain Eukaryota; kingdom Metazoa; phylum Chordata; class Amphibia; order Anura; family Rhinophrynidae; genus Rhinophrynus; species Rhinophrynus dorsalis. Next base: position 275,115,841 of record CM074719.1, read on the forward strand.
TCATTGAGTCCAATGTTTGTTTGTTTTTTTTTTTTTTTTATTTAATTTCTTCTGATACTGTATTACGAAATCGCACTAAGTGGGAAAATTTCTTGTTCAGGCCCAAAAGAACCTCACTTTGTACATTCTCACATCATGCCCATAACTTACAATTATTAAAGTTGATGAAAATAGCAGGACATGTATATAAAAGCATTGCACAAAAAAAAAAAAAGGAAGTAATTTTTTCCCTAAAATAATTTTTTTATTTTTGTCATTAAAATTCAGATCTAGACAAACTGATATACAGACGCTGATCCAATCCAATTATATATACACATTCAGACAGAATATTCCAGTTGAGTGCTCCCCAATAATGCTGGAAGGGAACTTTAGAATATCAATTAACAGTGAAAATAATAAAGCACATTAAGGTTTACAGTAAGGCGTAGTGATTTAGTTTATTAACCTCATGTGCAATGCTTCATAATTTCTCCATTGTACAGTGTTTTCTATTGTTCTATAAAAATATTCTTTAAAAGGGAAATATACCCTGGGAATACATGGCTTTGTTTAACAGAAAGACTTACCTGGCTAGATCAAACTGCAGTCAGTTTTCTCTACATACTAATTATCTTGTACTCAATTGCTAATAGTTTCTGTTTACATTCTTTTAAGAACTTGAGTCCCTTATGAGTTATGCAAGATTACTGACAATTTTCTGAGGAGTTATGTCCTATGTCAGAGTAAATCACTATATACAGAAAATGGCAGATGAAATGTAATATATATATAGATCAGGGGTAGCCATCCCCAGTCCTCAACAGTGCATGCTTTCAGGGTATCTCAGCTGAAGCACAGGTGGACTAATTAGTGGCTCAGTCAATTTAAAGGAGCAGTAAAAGACTTTCTGCTCAATAAAACAAGGGCACTCCCACTGCTGTCAGATGTTTAATTCAAAAATGTATAGCAGTTAAAAAAAATCAGGAAGTGAATTTACTATGCTTTACTTCCCGATAGTTAGTTCTATGGAGAACTGTACGTCTCTCTCTCTCTCTCCATTAGAATCTAACAGAAAAACTAATTATAATTTGACCACTAGAGGGCACTGCTAATGTAAAAAAAAACATGGGTTCAAACTGTAATAACTCTAGAAATATAAATCTCTCGGCAGTAGGAGTACCCTTATTTTACTCAATAGGAAAATCTCTGCGATATATATTTTTTCCATAAAAAAGTTTACCGTTCCTTTAATTGATGTGCATATGCCAATTCAGGAAAATCTGAAAACACAGACTGGTGGTAGCTCGAGGACAAGGGTTGGTTACAAGTGATACAGATATACAAGAGGACTGTATAAAGGCCAATTTCACAGGTAAGAATCTAATAAACAAATAGAGAGCCTCTTATTCCTAGTCCCTTTAAAAGCTAACCAAATGACTGCCATCACCTCCCTATATGTATTTTATCTGACCTTGTAGGTCTATAAAAAATATATTTTGTTGGGTGACTGAAGCGGTTGTTAATTTAGTGGTCAATTATTCCATGTGAACCAAGCGTAAGTTCCTAGGGTTATTACTGTAATCGTAGTGTTGATTTAAATATGGTTTGAAACCCCTTGAATGCAAGAGAGGTCTCCACGCATTGCTTTGCAAATCGTTGGGAGACATTTTTAGCATTCAAGGCTTTAAAAGCCCTACTAAAAATCAATGGGAACTTATTTGTCCCCTGTGATACAGCCTGTTTGCCTCAGAATAACTCTGGTTCTTCTTAGTAATTCAGCCTCATTGTGGCAGCAGGAAGACTCTGTACATCACTCACTGCATAATTAAAATGTATACTGCACATCAGCTGTCCCTGAGAAATATCCAGCTTCCCGAAGAGCCCTATAGAGGGAGGCAACATAAACCCTTCCAAGAGAGAAAGGATTTCCAGGACCGTAACCTTTTCAAGAATCTGCAGGATTAAAAAGAGACACAAACAAGAAAACAGAGGGAGGGCCAGCCCTAAACCTCTGCAATAAGGCACCTGGGAAGAGCATACAACAAGAGGAGGGAATGGGTGTCTGCGGTATCCATTTTACATCAGAAATGTGGTTAATGAAGACCCTGCACAAAACATGAGGGGGAAGTGGTTATTCCAGTTAAAGGCATTTCTGCAGTCCAATATACATATTGGAATAAGAGCTGGTGAGTATAAGATGAGCAATGATGTCACTCTTCAACAACTTCCACTACAGTGTGAGGTTCAGTGTGCAGAAATGAGGTAAGTCAGTTTGAGGACAGACATCATTGGCACAGCAAGGGGTTGATAAGTGCTTCTTGCCCAAATGCTCCTCTCCTTATACCTTCCAGGACAACAGATTAAGGCCGATGGAACCTGTATTTAAAAAGGATAAAAAGTGAGAGGTTATTCTATAACAAGACCGAGTGAAGGTGTTCAGGGCTTCATAGTGGGAGGCTCAGTAAATTACTCACCTAGTGTAGTGTTTACTTTCCTCATGAACCGCCATCTCTGAGCTCTTGAATTCATTCAGTTCCTTGCGGATTGCTGCCTGTGAGGTAAAACAAGTTGCCAGATAATATAAACTTTCTGAAGAAGGTAAAATAAGTTTAGTGGCATCAGGATGAGAGAAAGAAATACTGAAGTGGCAGGGTAAATTACCGAGATATGAGACAAACAGTGAAATGTGCCAATACAAGAGACCAGAGAGTTGCATGAGACCACAGGGATATACGTAATTAAGAGAAACCAAGAGGGAGTATTGAATTAACCCCTTAAGGACCCTTGACGTACCAGGACCGTCACGGTCCTTGAAATACTCAAGGACCGATGACTGTCATAGTACGTCACGTACTTTTTACTTACAGAGCTCTACCGGGAGCGCTGTAAGTAAAAATCAGGCCCCATAATGACGCGCCAATACACGCGACAGGTCACGTGTACCGGCGCGTCCAAGTGCTCCTATGCGGTCATTATGGGACGGAAATGTCCCAGGACCGCCGGTCCTTAAGGGGTTAAGGCTACAAGGAAATACAGTGTAACCCAAAGACAAGAGAGAGAGGATAAAAGAGGAACAGGAAGGCAACAGCAAGCAGGACACAGAACACAAAAGGACAATGGAAAACAAAAAGGGGTAAAAAGAAGCAAGCTAGGATCACAAGAAATTAAAAGGAATGATTCAGGGAAGTAAGAGAAGCAAAAACAAGTGTTTTAGATCTCTAAGTTGTGCAAATCTAAAGTAAGTTTTCTGCTTCTGCATTTTTTTTTTTCCCCCCTTCACCCAGGGGAAAACATTTACCGTAAAATCTTGGGTATAATAAGCACAATTTTACCTCACTTCACCTTATGTGAAGTGGGGGGTGCGTATTATACTCGAGAGTTTTTTTTAATAAAAAAAATACAAAAAAAAAAAAAAAAAATTAAGCCTGCCAGACCCCTTCCCTCTCCTGAAGCTATCTGCTGCTAAAATACCATTTACTTACTTCAAGGTTCAAGTCCCTGCATCTTCCCCATTAGCAGGCAACATATAACAGATGTCAATATTCCCTGCGAGCGGCATGCTTCCATTCGACACCCGCTTCCAACAGGACCTACCGGCTCCAGCCAACGGTAATGTCCTGTGAGGATCTAAAGGAATGAAATGGAATGGAAGCATGCCGCCCGCAGGGAATATTGACATCTGTTATATGTTGCCTGCTAATGGGGAAAATGCAGGGACTTGAATTTTGGAGTAAGTATATGGTATTTTAGCAGCGGATAGCACCGGGGGAGGGAAGAAAGGGATCTGGAAGACTTAATTTTTTTTTTTTTTTTCTTAAGAGGGGAAAAAAAGGGTGCGTATAAAATATAGGCACTCTTGTTTTCCCCTAAAATCTTGGGCATGATGTACACCTGCGTATTATACACAGGTGCGTATTATACCTGAGATTTTACGGTATATGACCTCCAAATTTACAAAACCATTGTATGTCTAGTGAGGGTTCTAATAGCACTAGGTTACAGCAGAAAGATCCTCACCTTGTCAGCAGGGGTGAGCTTGGTCCAAGGTTTATCTGCTCGCCGATCATATTCATGTGCGTCTGTCACCTCCACATACTCATTAAACCGGAGTATTTTTCTGTCCAGCAACTCTGCCACTGTTGGCCTCTGACTGAGCTAGGGACAGAAAAATAAGAGTTAGTGTGACAGGTCACTGCACATCTCTATTTCAAATAGTGAAAATTCTCAAACATTTTTCATCTGACAAGTACCCAAGGGCACCATGATATCTGTTCCATTCTAATGCACTCCTTTCAAATATTTAAGCAATCTTTTTCTTCTACTGACAGTCCTAAAAAATGTGTATCCTGCAATCACTGTAATCCTATTCAGATGCCTTGTTATTACTACTTTCCTAGTTTACTCCCAGGTATAAGTAGGGGAGTTTATGGACCATATAGCATAAGCCTAAATCCAATTTAAGATGAAACAATAGCCGATTTCCTTGCTTAGAGTAATCTTGCATATGCTAGGCAAGTAAATATGCTCATTCAGATATTTATGAGCAGCTTCTGCACAAAACTGCACATTGCAGCATATCTGTCAGAAACTTTTGCAGTATTTCCCACTCAGATTTTAGGCAATGAGAAACTCCGCAACCGAACATTAATGAGGTAAATGCAAAAGCTGTTCTTCTTACATAAGAATCCATTGATGCTAGGCCACCAATACATTTTATAAGACCCAATATACAATTTCCCTGCATGTGTATCTGCCTTTTTAGAATTCTGTTTTTATTCCATAAAAAGCAAAAAAATGTGTAATACACAATATATATCATATACACACACACACACACACACACACACACACACACACACACACACACACACACACGCGCGCGCGCGCGCGCAAAAAGATAGGAAGCAAAAGGGCTGTAGAAAAGGAAAGGATTTGTTAACACTGCCCACCAATGTTGTACAGTGTTTACACACAACCATTTCGGTGCCAGTGGGTTCAGATTACAGAGCAGTCTTTCTCAACCAGGGTGCATACAGGTTACTGGTAACTCTGGGTAGGTGATCCGCCCCTTTAAGTAGGCACAAACAATTCTAGAATTGTATGCAGGGGGTGGAGCCTAAAAGTAGACACCCTAGATGTGTGTTTGGGGGTGGGCTATAAAAAAAAACAAAAAACAGTCTATCATGCAAACAATGGAGGCTTGGGGGGTAACCTGAGAAAACTATGCACTCTTACCCCCAACCGCATGGTTAATAACCTTCTCCAGTTCTGAGACAAACAACGTACTGCCTACAAATAGGAGAGAAACCAAAGGACTGGTCCACAATCAACATTTAGGCAAATGCTATTACACGCAACAATAGTATGCCAAGGCCTTCCCAGTAAGCCCAGTGGAATCACAAACCGCTCGAGGAAGGTACAAATAATATTTACTCCTGGTGAGTCTGTACAGACAGCTTCTAAGAGTTGTATTCCCAGCACCCAAGAAACCACGAAGTTGGGGAAAAAAAAAAAAAAAAAAAAAAAGAGCAACACCAGAAGCAACAAAACTGGACTGAAGGAGAGAATACAGGGCATAATCTGCCTGATCCTAAAAAGCCACAACATGTGCAGGCAGAGCTTTAAAGGGATAGTAACACTTCGTTTTAACTTTATTTTATTTTGTAGGCATTAAAAAAACATGAAGAATGATATAAGTCTTATCGCTCAAACCTTTATGGTTTATGAGATATTCACAAGCAAAGTTCCCCTCCCCGCCCCTTTTACCTAGTGTAAACAATCTCTTCTCAGATGTGAGTCTGGTTGTATGACAGTACAGATAACAGAAGGGGACAATTTTCTTTGTATGAAAACAATGAAAGCCCTTCCCCCCTTGATAAGTTTTTCAGCTTTTTCCATTATCTTAATTGAAGATTGTCCCTCTCTGCAGTCTACCTGGGCATCTCCCTTCTGATTTGGTTGAACAGGGGGGGGATACTTTGCTTTTGAATATCTCTTAAACCATAAAGGTTTCAGAGATAAGACTTATATCATTCTTCATGTTTTTTTAATGCCTACAAAATAAAATAAAGTTAAAATGAAGTATTACTATCCCTTTAAGCTCAAGAGAAAGGCAAGAAACAAGGAGGCCACTGCAGGGGGGGGGGGGGGAGAAAGCCCACTGATGTGGGGTAGCAGGATAGGAAATCTTCTGGGAATAACTAGCATCCAAATAGGCTAAGTCCCATTCCTTAAGAACCAACAGGTCTAAGGAGTGATGACCACTAGTTGCAGACAAGTATATATGGGGAAATCAATTGGAGTCAGAGGCTACAGACTCCAAAGGTCTGCAAACTACTATGTGATGTAGGGTCACCTTCAAATGTCATTTTTGCCAATGGAATCTATCCGGTGCAGAACAAATCACAATGTTACAGTTGATGTCTAATCCAATTTGAACACCATCAAGCCTCAAATTAGGTAAACTTTAGGAAAGTCTAGAATAAAATCACTTCAGGACAGGAGGGGAAAAGGAATAGGACAGAAAGGAAGAGCAAAGAGCAGATCTAGCGATTTCACCACAGACAATGTGAATGTGGCTGCTTGACAGGGACATACCCTACAGGATCTGGGCACTCTGAATTCTGGAAACTGTCCTCTTAAGGCTCCTATAGATATGAATGTTCTGCACAAGCAAGCAATGCAGAAAGAAATAGGCTGTAGCAAAATGGGTGGCAGGATCACTGCAAAACAGACATTTAATAAAGAAGTCAATCCCTTATCTGTTTGAGCCTTAAAAGCCACAGAATCTGCCAGAGGCAGAGCGGTGTTCTTGGCAAGGTGAGAGATAGGGTGATCATCTGCAGATGGAGTAGCCTACTGCGTCAAAGCCTCAGCTCTTCTAGCAGGTGTCGCAGGAGTGCCTGTCCAGAGAGTGATGGGGAGGAAAAAAATAGGAATCTAGCAAACTTACCTGTTAAATCCTTTACTTTTTTAGTCCATATGGAACACTGGGGGCCAGGAGGGTTGAGATTCTCCTCCAGGAGGGCTGGGGACATTTCAAATGATGTATCTTTTGGGCGGAGACTCCCTCCTCTTACACCAGGTCAACCACCTGCCTACTAACTTCCAGATCTGTGTGCGACAATAGTCACAGCAAAAAGAACCTAAGCGGGAAAGAAGAAAGCTACATAGACTAAGACTCTAAGAGGTTTTTCTCCAGGTGGGTGTCCTGTGTCCCATATGGACTTCGGAGAAAAGGATTTAACAGGTATGTTCACTAAAATCTTATCTTCTTTTACATACAATATGGAATACAGGTAGCATGAGGATAAAATGCAAAGCATCTCAAAAATTCTGTGGCGGGAAAGGTGGGGGAAAAAAAGCACTTCTTCCATGATACCAGTGTTCCCTAGAATCAAACTGGATATGCATAACCGCAGGTGTCAATGAACATCAAACTAGCTTAGCACACCAACAAGAGCCAACAGGGCTCAAACTACAGAACAAACTGGCAGTAGACGAAGGGGGGGAGGGGGAGTGATGCTCGATCAGGCAAAACTGCCTGAAGGATCTTCCGGCCAAAAGTGGCCTTGGCCAAGGCCAGGACATTGACATGGTAGCATTTTGTGAATGTGTGCAATGAGCACCATGTCACAGCCTTGGTCAGCTGCCCAGCTGAGGTCTGGTTATTGCAAACCCAGGAAGCACCCACAGATCTGGTGGGATGCGATCTTGAAAGGAACAGACTTCTTCCTGATCATGTACACCTGGCATATTTGATCTAAGAGGCTGTGGTAACCTTGGATATTGCCTGACCCGCCTTAGGTCCATCAGGGATAGCAAAAATAGAGGTAGCCTTGCGAAATGGCAGGATGCGACTTACATAGTACTTTAGACAACACAGTGTCCAACAGATGGAGATCCCTTTCATGTGTGGATGAAGGGTCGGGACAAAAGGAAGCAAAACAATCTCGTGATTGATGTGAAAGTCAGAGACTGTCTTCAGCTGGTGAAACAAAAGCATGGACGCTTGCAAGACAGACTGCAGCTCAGCCACTCTCCTAACGGAGACAACTGCCAAAAGAAAAAACATCTTCAGTATCAGCTGATACAAACGAATTGAAGTCAGAGGCTCAAAGGGAGGCCTCTGAAGGATACCAACGGAGTCAGATCCCGGAAGGAAGGAAAGGCATGAGAGCCAAACCCATGAAGAAAGGTCTTCACCTCCGGTATAATGGAAATGCATCTCTGAAAGAGAACCGGGAGAGCCGAGATCTGTACCTTAAGGAAACTCAGACTGAGACCCTTGTTGACCCCGAAGGATGAACTGTACACAATAGGCAGATCAAATGTCTGAGCAGACGCATTCTTGTCAGCGCACCACCGGTGATAACTGGACCGGACTATGGTATGCGATAGAGGAAACTGGCTTCCTAGCTTGGATCAAGGTAGAGATGTCATTGAAGAATCTCTTATCTCTGAACAGTGGCCTCAAGAAGCTTATAGTCAAGGCCAGCTTTTCCACATACTCGTACCACAAAGGTCCCTTTGGCAAGTCTGGCCTCGGCACAGGCAGAGCAGTTCCTGAACGGACACAGACTGAAAAGATTCACAAAACCAAGTTTGTCAGCGCAGAATGGAGTGATCAGGATGACTAACGCCTTGTCCATCTTGACCTTCCGGATCATGCTGGGGATGAAACGAATCTGAGGAAACATATAAGACAGAGGAAAGTTCCATGAAATGGAAATGGTATCCATCGCGAAGGCCAGGGGATCCCATGTTCATGCACAGAATGTGGTTACTTTCCTGTTCTCCCCGATTCCCATCATGTCTATTGCCAGAACACCCCAGCTTTGAAATACCAGGTAGAATGCCTCCGGGGCAGGTTCCCAGTTTCCTGGACCCATGTCTTGCAGACTGAGTTTTCCACTCCTGGAATTTGGATGCCTCAGATGGTTCAGACATAAGAAATCCTTCACTTCCCTCCCCGCTATCTCGCCGAGAGTAACCCACCCACCCGATGATGTATGCTACCGCCATTAAGTGTTGTCCAAATGAATACTCACTGGGGTTCCCACGAGTACCTGGGAACAGTGCAGGAGAGCAAGACAAGCCACAAAGTGTTCCAGAATGTTAATGGACAGGAGACTCTCTTCCCATGACCACCTGCCCTGGGCCCCAACGTGTCTCAGGGTTGCACCCAGGCACCATAGGCTGGCATCCTTTGTCACCAGGTTGCACTCAAGGATCACAAAGAGTCTTCCTGGATTCAAGTGTGGAAGACAAATCCTCCAGTGAAGGTCCTCCCTGACCTGCTGTGATAATCATCTTAATGAATGAGATGCTCTGGTCACCAGGACCAATTCCAGAGTATGTCCCGCTGAAGTTCCCTCGTGTGGAAATGAGCATAGGGGACTGCCTCCAAGACAGACACCAGGTGACCCAGGACTTGCATATGGTCCCTGGTCATGGCTTATTTATCCCACTCCCTTCATTCTCCCCCCAATCACAACCTCTTCCATCGCTCCTTCCCCCCCCCCCCCCCAGCTCCCGTGAGACATCCTGAAGTTGGATCATTTCTTCTGTAAGGAAAACCTTCCTCCCTTGGAGGGTGTTGAATCTCATGCCCAGACACTCCAGTAACTGGGATATGATAAGAGCATTTCTTGAGGTTGCGGACCCAGCCGTGATGCACTAGAACACGGATGGATGCTTTCTTGATACAGAGAACCAAGATTTCTTCTGAAGGAGCCTTGATCAGCAGAGTGTCCAAATGTGGTGTCAGAGAAATGCCTTTGGCATGGATGTTCCCAGCCTGGGCTGCCATAATCTTGGTTTAGATTCCGGGTGCCGAAGCCAGGCCAAATAGCAGTGCTGTGAACTGGTAGTGAGTACAACTGAAAGCAAAAAGTAGCAAGTGTTGGTGGTCTGGGTGGATTGGGACCTGCAGATATTAATCCTGAAGATCCACTGAGGCTAGAAACTCCACTGAGCACATTGCTGAGATGACAGAGATTGAGAGATTCTAGCTTGAAGGGCATTCAACCACATATCTGTTGAGACAGCCACCAGAACAGTTTTTTTCCCGCTTGGGAGACTTAAGGGATTTAGGCCCTGGATTGGTGTGGGAGAGGGTATGAAACCCACCCATCTCCCTTATCAGAAAGGTCAGTTGGTGCTAATCTGGGGCAACAGATTCCCTTTTCCCACCAGTAGCATCACTAATGATCTGCTGCAGGTTAGGCCCAAACAGGGCCTTGCCCAGAAAAGGCAAGGACACCAATGACCCCTTAGAAGATTGGTTTGCAGACCAAATCTTTAGCCATAAGGGGATGCTTGCTGAAACAGAGAAGACTGAGGATGCCAACAGCATCAAAAAGTGCTTCAGTAATAAAGGCATTAGCTTCCATACTGTTAGCTAGTAAAATCAGCCTCTCTAGGAACATCAGAAGACATTGCGTCAAAGAGCTGTTCTGCCCACATAGCAATAGCTCTATTGGCTTAGGCAGAGGCAAAAAGGGCTAAGAGCTGTCCAAGTGGCCGCAATTGGCCTTAAGTAGAGAATCAAGCTACTTTCCAGCACGATCCTTTTGCCCAGAGGCATCTGCTCAAAGGGAAGTGTTCTTTGCAAGATGTGAAATAGGAGGATCAATAGTTTGGGGAAAGACCCAATGAGCCAGCACATCTGCTGTAAAGGGGTGTTTTTTAAGGAAAAGTCTGTTATATGGAGTTTTCCATTCTTCCAGAAGGATCTAGGAGGAAAGACAAGAGTGTTTCTTGTGCATCTAGAAACTACACCAGTGAGGACAGGGTCAGCTTCATAGTAATCAAAGTAGAAGGAAGAGTCCATATCCTCCTCATTTTAGGAATATAGTTCCTCAGAGGATACCCCAATAAATGAGTATGAACCTGTTTTAAAGTGGGTAAGGGTTGGAGTACCACCTGATTGGAACATGGAATAGCTGCAACATTTGACAGCAGGGTTTTAACTCAAGCAGGCTCTTAGTCAATGCTGGATGGCACAGAATATTCCATTGGAAGCCCTGAATACTTAGGCCTGGCTTTCCCCATATGCCCCTTAGTGCCAGACATTGTCCAGGAGAAAGTGTCTTTAAAACGTAAAAAGTAATTTAAAATATCCCCAGTTTAAGGCAAAGGCCCCAGAAAAACCCGAAAAAGTACACACCCTATCACATTTTAATTTTTTTTAATAACTATTCCTACAAATTTGAATGTTTATCAAATGTGATAAAGATGTCATTTACAGGTCTTCCCCATGACATAAGAGAGCAGGAAGCAATCCTAGCCTGGAAGTACGCAATGGGCAACAGTACCATGCAATATAAGTATGTAGGTATAAAAGCGTAGCATGAAGGTGACCTTACCTTCACTATACACAATTTCAGCAAATGCTTCTGTTTGAATGGTAACTTTTTTTATTTATTTATTTATTTATTTTTACTAGCTGTATTACTGCAAGGTACAAATAAAACAATACACTACTTCTGAAGGAGTAAGACACATACAGGCAAATACTTTATAAGACTTAAGACTAATGATTCAAACACTCCAGCAATGTTCAAGTTCGATAAACTAAAAAAGCAATTTGACCTTTCTCCAGGCAGTCCTTTTGGAAAGAATACATTTATCTGATGCACAAATCCTGCTGATGTCAGCTTTACGTGACTGGCTGCTGCCCAAGTGGGTTGGTCATTCATTGTTCAAGTAACTAGGGTATGTCCTGCAGACGGCCCCCAATGCAGATCACCTCTGCTGCAACTTCCCTCCATTCTGAGCTGAAAGCAGGAATATTGCAACAAGCAGTGCTGAGCTGCTTCATGATCGTCACCAGTATGAACAGTCCAGTGAGACAGTTGTGTTATGTTCTGTACTTAGCTGATGATGACATGTGGACATATTGGCCATTCTCTCTTTATCAATCCTGTTTACAATGCTGACTCATTAGTAACAGCAGTTACTGTCACAAATGTGAGAATCGCATTTATGGTAGGATGTTTTTGGTATTAATGGGTCCTCATTTTTTTTTTTTTTACCCAATATTTACTTCCAGGTTTTCTTTTTGATATGACCAGTTGCAGTAGTATATCTGCCGTTTTATGTTTGCTTTTGTTTAGAGTAAAGTCAGTATAACATTGTAATACCAATTTGTAATAAAAACCGTGTGCGTACGTCGTCTCCTCAGTTTCACCAGTTATACATACTAGAAAATTAAAGAGAAGCTCACACTCCCATGCAAGGATTAATACACACATGGCACTTATTAACCCCTTAGGGTCCGACGATCCCGCAGTGTCTGGTCCTTTAAGGACCAGATTGATCACGTGGGGCGGCACATCGAAAGGAGGACTGAAAGAGATCGCTCCGGTCTTGGAGCGATCAATTTCAGTCCACGGTATTACTCACCGTGAGTAAAAGTACATGACATACCAGGACCGTCACTGTTCCTTAAGTGCCGGACCAGCGTGACGGTCCGGGTACGTCACAGGACGCGAAGGGGTTAAAGGGGACAAGTACAAGTGGTCCTTAATGTTTATCAGAAAGACTCAAGTAGGTAGGGGTCCTTAAAACAGCAGTCAGGTATATCTACCTACTATTTTTTTTTTTATAGAAATCTTGTAGTACACTGCAAAGTCATTATTTAAAGTTTGGTAAACACTAGTGTCTCCCATCAGTCATTTTGGTCTACTTAAGCCCACTGTTTGTTGTGAAGAGGTGCGACCTAGAGGCAACTTGAATGGAGATTATTATATACATGACACTGAAGATACAATGCAAATGCTGCTGAATGAAGGACAAGTAGCGAGGTTACAGTGGCAGTGTTACTACATCATCCTATGGACAGCTCTGGTCAGTTGATCATAAACCTCAAAGGATGGTGTAGCAGCAGTTCCACTGTAAAAATTCAGGCCATTGAGATACTGAGCCTAAAAAAATCCAGTTTTGAGCTGCAATAACTTTTGAATGAAACAACTCTCAGCAGTGGGAGTACCCTCGTTTTACTCAGGAGGATAAATCCTACAATATCTTTTTACATCTTAAAGTGATCGTATTGTTTCACAAAAACAGCAGCTCCAATTAATCTTCATGGTATTTGAGCCGTAGAGAGTGTTATTTAATTACTGTGAGCTTTGTAGTTCAAGAGTAATTAAATGATAAAGCTTCCCCCTCCCGCACCCTTTTACCTAGTGTAAGCCCCCACTCCTCAGGTGTGGAATCCACTCCATAGACCAGACAGCTTACATCAAGGGTCAATATTCTTTCAGTGAGAACAATGAAAACCCCGCCCCCCTTGACAGGTTTTTCAGCTTTTTCCCTTATCTTAAATGAAGATTGTCCCTCTCTGCAATCTACCTGGACACTCCCTGCTGCTCGAAGCTGAGAAGTGTTACATCAGTAGAAGGGGCGGGAGGGGGATACTTTATCATTCAATTACTGTTGAACTACAACTCTGACAGAATTGAAATAACACTCTCCAAGGCCCAAATACCATGAAGATTAATTAGAGCTGCTTTTATTATGAAACATTACCATCCCTTTAAGTGTTAATATCCCTTTAAAAGCCATTTATTCATAGGGAAGGTTCTACTTTAATAAAGGACTAAATTCAAATTCAGCTACATATTACCACCTCTCAAAATGGCTGAAGAAGCTCAACAGACATTACTGAGGGTACCGCCTCTGCCACACCCTACCAAATGAGGTTATAAAATTCTCTCTGACAGGTCAACTATGGGTAGAAAAGGAAAAGCCTTTAAGATTTGAATGCAGTATGTGGAGGAACTTGCCCAGCCTTACACTTCATACAGATTATGTTAAAATCTGCAAAAAAATCTGCTCAATAGGAGTGATGCATGCAATATTTGAAGGCAGTGCAATTTGTGCACTGCAACATTCATACAGTCTTCAAGTGCTACCCACTTTCTTTGCAAGACAATGCACTAATACTATGAAAGGTTAGGAAAAAGAAAGCATATTGCTTGTTTTTATGGCTGTCTCCATGTAGCTTTAACACACAAAAACAGCAGTTCCAGAGAACAAAAAACACAACAGGAGAAAACACAGTTTGTGTTATTTAACATATCATTTGGGTCTCCTTTCCATTTCAGCACTCAAATTACCAAGCTGTTATGCTCATGAAAGTTATTATCTATGCATGCACTGAGACACAGCAGGAATTATACATGTTTACAGATACATGCAGTACCTTGCGAGTCAGACGCCTCTTGATTTCTCGTTTTTCCGCCAGCCTGTCAGCTTCATTTTTTTCTGCAGAGAAGAGGAACATAATTCTCATACTGTCCTAGATGTAAAGTAGCACTGATACAGTTCTAGAGGAACCATGACCTTTACCCTTACACTTGGCAATGTCTCATGGAGAGCCTTCACTAGGTTTGTATCTCTAACCTCCTTTTGACTTTATCCTTTAACCTCACCTTAGGCAGAGAGGCTTCCACACTCTTATGCTGGACCATAGATGCCAAATGCTAATACAGTGAAAGCTGCTGAATGTAGCCAGTGCAGACATGGTAGAGGAGCTCCTGCAGCACACCACATGGACAAAAATATCCATATTTAATGAGAGCAACATTTGGACATGTACAAAACACCATCATCAGGAAAGAGAAAGTACAAATTAAACTGCGATCGACATCAAATTAGTGTGCCCCATGTTTTCTACGAAGACTGACAAAAATACGAATATTGTATATTAAATTTATATATATGAAAATTGTTATGCACAATATTTTACTACTATGATTGTGAGACCTAATAATATCTGTGTATTTATGGATTGCATCCTTTATTATGCCTTTGATAAATTACATTAAACATGTTAGGGGTGCCCCAAAAGTTCCAGATTGTGTGTTAGGGGTGTCTTGACCAAAAAAGGTTTAGAACCACTGGTTTAGAGAATTATACAAAACACCAGCCCAAAGTTAAATTTGGTCCACTGTCGAGCTTACATGAGTCAGATGTTGAATTTTAATCCTACTGCCTGAAATACACAAATGCATATAAAAGATTCAACCTAATGGCTATAGTGTAAAAATCACTTGGATAGTGCTCCATCAAAACATCTGCACCATTGGAAGCAGAAATGCTGAGGAAGCTGGCTCTGCATTGTGTGCCCTGATGGACAATGCAGAAAGAATATCTGAAGAGAGACCCAGGTGAAATTAAAGTCTCTCAATGCAGTCTCACTGGACTACTCTGTTCAGTCCCCACTGACCCCAGTGGAGGGCTTCCAAGCCACACATCAAAAAGTATATGCAGGCTGCACGAGCAACTATCAAATAACATTCCAGTCAAATGTCAGGATAGTGGAAGGGTTTTTTTTGTCACTTCGACTGACACCAGTCAATTTAAGGCTGCACATCACCAAGGATAATTGCCATTTAAACTGTTTCTAAATTCAGTTACTGAAACATCTTAGATAATGACACAAATTATGTAAAATAGTGCACACAGAGCAAGATTTTTTTTCCTGACAAAAGATACTGATAAATTGGGCTGACAGAAAAACAGAAGATGAAGGTTAATAAAAAAAAAAAATGAGGATTTTAGACTTGCCTGTTAAATCCTTTTCTCTTAGTTCAAACAGGTTACTGGTAACTTTGGGTAGGCGATCTGCCTCTTTAATAAGGCAGGAACAATTCTAGAATTGAATGCAGGGGGTGGAGCCTACCTTCCCTCCTTGGCTGCAGCTAGCCAACCAGCTCCAGTAAGATTTGAGACACTAACTATTCACTAGATAGTAGAAGGGAAAGAAGATTCCTGTGAGCATGACCCCGAAGGACCTCCACAGTCTGCCACAGGAGAGCCAAGCATGGTCCATTGACAGGGCAGGAGACCAGTCACCTGTATGGACAAAGAGAAAAGGATTTAACAGGTAAGACTAAAATCCTCTTTTCTCTGTCATCCAATACAGGTTACTGGTAACTTTGGGATGTCCAACCATTGAGTTTCCTAGAGGCGGGAAATAAGGCAAGGACCAGGCGCAAGGACCCCAGAGTCACAAGAGGAGATATGAACCATAAGATCAGTGATAGCCCAAAAAACAAATGAAGTGTCAATGGACAATGAACAGAGGTAACAATACACCAAGAACTGTTACACAGCACACTGAACTAGAGCCAACGGGGCTCCAAAGGTGAAGGAAGCATCAGAGAACATCCTAGGAAGGCAAGACTGCCTCCAGGATCTCCCTCCCAAAACTGGCTTCAGCCGATGCCAGCACATCAACATGGTAGTGCTTCGAAAAGGTGTGCACAGACGACGAAGTGGCAGCCTTGCACAACTGATCAGCAGAGGCCTGATTCTTATAAGCCCAAGAAGCCCCAATAGATCTAGTAGAATAAGCCATGAACAGAAAGGGAATAGGCTTCTTCCTCAGCTCATAAGCCTTACGAATAGTGGACTTGATCCAGGACGCAATAGTCACTTTGGATGCAGGTCTTTCTGCCCTGGGGCCCTCAGGAATGACTTCAGACTGTAGAACGAACTCAGTGTGATGTACATAAAACTTGAGACAACGCACCACATCTAACAAGTGGAAATCCCTCTCCTTGTCAGAGGTAGGGGTCAGGGCAAAAAGAAGGCACCACAATCTCCTACTTAATGTGGAACTCCGAGACCACCTTAGGGAGAAACTCCTGAGAAGTGCGAAGCACCGCCTTGTCTTTGTGAAACACCAAAAAGGGTGGTGTACAAGACAGAGCATGCAACTCCGAGACACAGAGAACAGGCACGATCGCCAGGAGAACGGCCATTTTTCACGTCGGCAGGCGTAGAGGAATAGTAGCCAAGGACTCAAAGGGAGGGAGATGAAGGACGCCCAAAACCAAATTAAGATCCCACGGAGGAGCCGGATTCTTAAAAGCAGGACGAGTATGAGCAACGCCATGGAAGAAAACCTTGACATCAGGAAGAATAGCAATGCGCCTCTGGAAGAAAACAGAGAGCAGAAGTCTGAACCTTGAGGGAACTCAAACTGAGGCCCTTATTCACATCATCCTGCAAGAAGGCCAGGACCGTAGGCAGATCAAATTCCTGAGACAGGTCCCTATCAGCACACCAAGACAGGAATGTCAACCAGACAATGGTAGATCTTGGAAGAAACAGGTTTGCGGGCACTGAGCATAGTAGCCACCACACCAGGAGAAAAAACCTTCTTCCTCAATATTGAGGATTCAATTTCCAAGCCGTCAAGACAAGACGATGAACATCCTCCTTCCACAGGTAACACTGTAAAAGATCCGGACGACAAGGGAGCTTTAACGGCTCCGCCACTGACAGATCCAGAAGTTCCGGAAACCAAGCCTGTCAAGGCCAGTACGGAGCAATCAAAATGACTGGACAGCGCTCCAGTCTCAATTTCCGTAACACCCTGCGCAACATGGGGAGGGGAGGAGAGATGTAGCCAGAGGAAATAACCAAGGAATGGACATGGCATCCACCGCAAGAGCTAGAGGATCCCTCCAGTGAGAGCAGAACCTCGGAACCTTCCTGTTGTGTCTTGTCGCCATCAGATTGACGTAAGGAAGACCCCACTTCTGAACAATGAGGGTGAATACCTCTGAGTGCAGTTCCCACTCTCCGTTTTCCACCGTGTGGCAACTGAGGAAGTCTGCCATGATGTTGTCTATGCCAGGAATGTGTACTGCGGATATGGCAGGAACATGTTCTTCTGCCCAGGACAAAATAGCCTGGACCTCTAACCAAGTGGCAAGACTCTGGCATTGTCAGACCAGACACTGGGATGGGACAAGATCAGACTTGTCCATGTTGATGATCCACCTGTGATGGGTGAGCGCATGAATGCAGTCCTGAACCTGCTGATGAAGAAGGTCTGCAGAGGTGGCTTTCAGAAGCAGGTCGTCCATGTATTAAGTAACTGATGCTATCCTGATGGAGGACAGATACTAAAGCTCCCAGGACACGGTTGAAGACTTGAGGAGCTGTAGTCTTGATCACAAAGGAATTGAGATCCTTCAAATCCAAAATGGGACGACAACCACTGTCCTTCTTGGAGACCACAAAGAGGTTTGAGTAAAAACCCCTACCTCTGTCCTGAACTGGAACAGGCTCCAGAACATACTTGTCCAGAAGGGCCTGGATAGCGCCATTGAACAAACAGCATTTCTCTGCGCCCTGGGGTGTATGAGAGGGGAAAAAAGCGAAAGGGAGGGAGAGACAAAAGGGATCCTGTACCCCTCCACCACCACCTGTAAAACCCACGGGTCCACCACTGAATCCTCTCAGACGCTGTGGTAGTGATGCAGGCGGCCACCCATAGCTGAGTGGGGACCTGGGTTTGGCGAATCATGCCGAAGGGGGTTTGGTAGCCTTACGCTTGGAGGAGACCTTGGGCTTCCATTGCTGTTTGGAGGAGGCACGCGGAGCTGAGGGAACCACGTGGTTAGCCGGACGTGTCTCAGTCTGGAAGGGAAGAAAAAAAATGATTACACTTGAGAGGCGTTTTCTTCCTGGGGACCAAAGGAGAAGGGTACTTTTACCCCCTGTGGCCTCTCTAATCAGAGCTTAGGATCTGGCTCAAACAATGATGTGCCTTGAAAAGGCAAGGAGAGCAAGGCTTTCTTGGAAGCAGTGTCAGCAGACAAAATTTTGAGCCAAAGAGCTCATCTGGCAACCACAGACATGGTGGAAACCCTTGCCACCAAACGGACGGCATCAAATAAGGCAGCAGAAACATAGTGCTGGGGCTCAGAAATGTTGGCAAGAAGCAGTAACATATCCGAAGTAGGAGCACCCTGACAGACAGCCAGAGTGAGCTGTTCAGTCCAGACCACAATGGCCCTGTTAACCTATGCCGCAGTGAACGCTGGACGCATGGCAGTAACAGCAGTGGCAAAAATGGACTTGAGGGAAACCTCAAGTTTCTTGTCAGTCCAGTCTTTCAGAGTGGACACATCAGAAACTGGCAAGGCAGTAGACCTAGATAGCCTGGAGATAGGAGCGTCCACTTTGGGGGGATAAACCCACTGAGCAAGCGCTGCCTCAGAGAATGGGTAAAGCTTAGCAAATTTCTTGGAAACAGAAGGTTTCCTGTCCGGAGATTTCCACTCATTAGACACAAGGCGGTTCAGAGTGGGGTTAGGTGGAAAAAAGTGAGGGGCATCTTAGGCTCCTGAAAAACATCAGAGGGATCTGAAGAAACCTCTTGGACTAAGGGAATGTTTAGAGTGGTTAAGAAAGCCCTGATCAGGCCCTCAGCCGAGGGCTCAGGATCAGCCTCAAAGTGGTCCCCAAAAAACAGAGGAGTTCAGAGCAGAACATTCCTCAAAATCTGAATCCACCAAGAGTTCCTCCTCAGAGGAATCTGATACATCAGGTACTCCCTGCGGTTTCAGCAGGGAAGATCTGGTGGAAGAAGGGGTCTGCCATGAGTCGAAGACCCCCCTGTAACTGGGATGGAAAGCGTTGCAATGTAGACCGAAGGTCTCTAGTAGCAGCTTTGAACTCTTGCACCCAAACTGGCTCTAATGCATGGCTGGAGGTCCCTGGGAGAGACTCCAGGACATCAGAACATGCTGGGCATAAATGACCTGGGAATTCTCTAGGTAACCCTGTATGACATGAGGAACAATGCGCAACAGGGGACACAGAGACCCCTGTGTCCTTAGTCTTAGGCCTGGCTCCAAGCTCCAACGGATTAGACATTCTCACAGTGTCAAAAACGTTTAAAGTATAAGGAAATACCTAAATACAGTATGCAAGATTACATTTTCACCCCTGAAATCGCTACAATACACTTATCTGGCAGGTGAAGAAGAGAGAAGGAGAGTCCAAGCCCTGCGTAGGATACTCGTTCTGGAAAAGGTACAAAATGGCTGCCGCGGCAGGAGCCAATCAGGAAGAAGAGCGTGAAGCAAGTGCTCATGGGAAATGTCGTTTTCCCAGAAAAAAATACCAACAGAGCCCCCCCAACACACTTAAAACGTTAACTGGATGACAAAGCAAAAGCAGACAATTAAAATGAGCAATCCCTGACGTGACTATGTTGAGCGGTTGCAAGGATATGTCCCAAACTGCATAGTCCCATAGAAGTGAATGGAGCAATGGCGTCTATGCGGTAAAGCGCACGGAAAACAATTTTTTTTAAAAGTTGAGACTGTGAATAAAAAGTACATGAAACATCATTAGAACATGTTAGAAGACCCAAAAAACACTGAACTCAGTAGGGAAAGTTCCAATAACCCTCTAAAAGATGCAAAACTAGCAGCTAAAGGGTTAAGTTACCACAGAAACTTGCTCCAAAACACCCAGACATACAGATAAATCCAATGAGTGCCAGTGTGTGCAAAAGAAACTAAAAGAAAAACCCTGTGCAGAGGGGCACTGTGGGACATGTGGACCTGCAGCACTCAAAGGATTGCTCACCTTTCCTGCAGATCTTCTGACTTCAGACTATCATGTATTAAGACGAAGCCTCGGTGGGCAACTCCTGAGGAAAGAACTTGCACCCAAGATTCCACCCCCCAGGGCTTAAGGTCCACAAAAAGCAGCTGGATACTGAGCTAGCCACATTTAAGGGCATTGTAAGTTACGGTATTCAACCTAATGGTGGTATTCCATTTCTAAAAGAAAAATAAAAAATTAGCTAAAACTATAGCATAACTGTTCTCTTGCTTGTGTCTTCATCAAGGAACAAATCTTACTGGAGCTGGTTGGTTACCTGCAGCCAAGGAGGGAAGTTAGGCTCCACCACCTGCATTCAATTCTAGAATTGTTCCTGCCTAAGTAAAGGGGCGGATCGCCTACCCAAAGTTACCAGTAACCTGTACTGGACGACAGAGAAATAAATGTAATATTATGGAAAAGGGACACTACTTGGGGAGCTCTTGTAAGGAAAGATGAAAGAGTACTCAAGTCAACAAACTTCACAGCAATGTAAAACACCATTAAACTACAAGTGCTAATACAATACCAACATGTATAAAAAGTGGTATAAATATACAGGAGTAAAATAATTGTACCTTTCAATGAAACCTTGGAAAAAGAGGCCTCTCCTAGAAAGCAGTGTACAGTTTTGGCCACTAGTTTTAATACATTACTGAACTGTGGCAAAAGTTGTCAAAGTTAATAGAAAATTGTTAGTTATAAAGAGACTATCCACATTTCATGTATTTACATCAGAAGCAGCATCAACTAGGATATGAATACTATATACAGTATATATTCATTCAAAAGCAATACAAAGCTAAGAAAATATTTTCCAATTAAGGTCATGAGGCAAAACTGGAAAAGGCTTCAACTGGGGTTTGTTTTATTCCTCTGTATCAACAGAGGGGATCTGGCAAAGGTTGAATGTTATGGACTTGTCTTTTTTCCAACCTCATCACTATTAACTATGACATCAGGCTACACATGACAACATCAGCATTACAGCCAACACTAGTAAATCTAGTCACAACTGTTAACTATTGTACACAATTCAAAATTAACCAACTGTTAGTTCAGCAAAAAAAAACAAAAAATGTGCACGCAGCCCTAGTAATAGTCAAAAATAAATAAACAAATGCAAGACTAATGAATGCAGTGAAACCTGATGTCAAAATACCACAGCGTGTTACATACTCTCTCACTGCTGGTTTTTCAGGTGCAATTCATTTAGGGTCAGGGTTGAAGGAAAAAGGTTCAAAACCATGAATACTGGAAACTCAAGACATAGGACATAAAAATATTTATAGCAGGTGAGGCACTCTTTTGCCTCCACTCATTTAACAAGGAACTATACCGGTAGAAAAGAGGATTTTAGTCTTACCTGTTAAATCCTTTTCTCTTAGTCCATACAGGTTACTGGTAACTCTGGGAGGCTATCCGCCCCTTTAAGTAGGCAGGAACATTTCTCTAAATGTATGCAGGGGGTGAAGCCTCCCCTCCCTCCTCAGCTGCATCCTAGCCAGCTAGCTCCAGAATGATTTGAGACACTAATAACTGACCAGAAATAGGAGAGAAGAAGACTCCTGTGAGCATGCCCCGAAGGACGCCCACGTATTGCCACAGGAGAGCCAAGCATGGTCTCTTGACAGGGTGGGAGACCAGTAACCTGTATGGACCAAAAGAAAAGGATTTAACAGGTAAGACTAAAATACTCTTTTCTCTGTTGTCCAATACAGGTTACTGGTAACTCTGGGATGTCCAACCATTAAGTTTCCCAGAGGCGGGAAGAAGGCAAGGACCAGGCGCAAGGCCCCCAAAGTCAACAGGACCTCTATGAACCAACCGGTCAGAGATCCCAACAAAACGTGTCAACAGACACCAAACAGGGGTAAAAACCCCTAGGAACTTAACACAGCACATTGAACTACAGCCAACAGGGCTCAACAGTAAGGAAGCACTAAGAACTTGAGAGGAAGATCCTTGACAGGCAAGACTGCCTCCAGGACTTTCCTCCCGAAGCTGGCATCAGCCGAAGCCAGCACATCCACACAGTAGTGCTTCAAAAAGGTGTGCACAGAGGACCAAGTGGCCTCCCTGCACAGCTGATCAGCAGATGCTTGATTCTTATAGGCCCAAGAGGCCCCAATGGACCTGGTGGAATGAGCCGTGACCCAAAAGGGGACATGTTTATTCCTCAATTCGTAGACCCTACGAATAGTGGACTTGATCCATGACGCAGTCACTTTGGATGCAGGTCTACCTGCCCTAGGACGCTCAGGAATGATGAACAGAGCGTCTGACTTCCTGATAGATTCAGTGCGATGGACATAGAACTTGAGACAACGCACCACATCCAACAAGTGGAGATCTCTCTCCTTTTCAGAGGAGGGGTTAAGTGCAGAAAGAAGGCACCACAATCTCCTGATTGATGTGAAACTCTGAGACTACTTTAGGCAAGAACTCCTTATAGGTTCAAAGCACCGATTTATCCTTATGAAACACCAAATAAGGTGGTTTACAGGATAGAGCTTTCAACTTCGCCACTCGGCGAACTGACACAATCGCCACAAGGAAGGCCATCTTCCACATCAAGAGACGTAAAGGAATAGTGGCCAAAGACTCAAAGGGAGGATGTTGGAGAACTCCCAAAACCAAATTAAGGTCCCACTGAGGAGCCGGACTCCGAAAGGCAGGACGCACATGAGCAACGCCCTGGAAGAAAACCTTGACAATGCGCTCCTGGAAAAAGACAGAAAGCGCCGAAGTCTGAACCTTAAGAGAACGCAGGCTGAGTCTTTTATCCACACCTTCCTGCAAAAAGGCCAGGAGAGTGGGAAGACGAAATTCATGAGACAGATCTCTGTCAGCACACCAAGACACAAATGTCGACCAGACACGGTGATAGATCTTGGAAGAAACAGGCTTACGGGCACTAAGCATAGTAGACACCACAGCCGAAGTAAACCCTTTCTTCCTTAAAATCGAGGATTCAACCTCCAGGCCGTCAAATTGAGTCGATGAACATCTTCCTTCCACAGGTAACCCTGCAGAAGAAGATCTGGACGAGAGGGGAGCGGAACGGGCTCCGCCACTGATAGGGCCAGAAGCTCCGGATACCAGGACTGACTAGGCCAATTCTGAGCGATCAGGATTATTGGGCAACATTCCACTTCCAATTTCTGCAGCACCCTGATCAACATTGGAAGAGGAGGGAAAATGTAGGCCAGGGAGAAGTCCAAGGAATGGACATTGTGTGGGCAGCCAGAGCTAGAGAGTCTCTCCACTGAGAGCAGAACGCCGGAACCTTCCTGTTGTGTCTGGCTGCCATCAGATCCACTAGGGGTACCCCCACTTCTGAGTTAGAAGTTGAAACACCTCCGGATATAGTTCCCACTCTCCGCTGTCGACTGTGTAACGACTGAGGAAGTCTGCCGTGACGTTGTCTACGCCTGGAATGTGCACTGTGGAGATGACAGGAACATGAACCTCTGCCCAGGACAGAATGGCCTTGACCTCTAACCAAGCGGCGAGACTTCTTGTCCCGCCCTGTTGATGTAAGCCACTGCAGTGGCGTTGTCAGACTCCACTCGGACTGGACGGTCCTCCAGTTGAGACTCCCAATGGCGGAGAGCATGAAATATTGCTCGAAGTTCCAGAACGTTGATGGGAAGGAGGGACTCCTCCATGGACCACTTCCCCTGAGCGCTGAAGTGACCCAGAACAGCTCCCCAGCCCAAGAGGCTGGCATCCATCATAAACTTTGGTCCTGTAGGGAATCCAGAAGGATCTCCCCTTTAGGAGATTGGAAAGGTCCAACCACCACTCCAAGCTCAACTCGACATGAGGAGGAAGTGAGATCGATAGTTTCTGATGATCTGGTCGGTCCCTGCATGTCTGTATCACAAATCTTTGAAGTTCCCTGGTGTGTGCCATGGCAAATGGAACCGCCTCTATCGTGGAAATGAATTTCCCCACCAGAGAAGACAACTTCGGAACTGGGATCCGATCGCGGGATAGGATCATTGAGACTCTTTGAGCAGTTTGATGGGCTACCGGTAGAAACACCATGCACTTCTGAGTATCGAACAGAAGACCCAGTTGCTGGGACGGAACAAGGTCCGATTTGTCCAGGTTCACAATCCAACCGTGATGTGTAAGGATTTGAATGCATATCTGGACCTGCTGATGAAGAAGGTCCGCAGATGAAGCTTTCAAAAGCAAGTCGTCCATGTATGGAGTCACTCTGATGCCGTCCCGCTGGAGGATGGATATCAAGGCCCCCAGAACCCGTTGGAAAACCTGGGGGGCTGTTGTCAGACCAAATGGAAGAGTTGAGAACTGAAAATGACCTCTGGCGCAGGCAAACCTCGGATACTGCCTGCTCTCTAGATGGATTAGGATGTATAAATACACATCCTGAAGGTCCAGAGAAGCAAGGAACTCCCCCGGAGACATGGCAGCGATCACTGTGCACAGAGACTCCTGACGATAGTGAGTCTTCACTACAAAGGAATTGAGATCTTTCAGATACAAAATAGGGCAGCATCCACTGTCCTTCTTGGTCACCACAAAGAGGTTTGAATAAAACCCTGAACCCCTGTCTGAAGGAGGTACTGGCTCCAGGACATCCTTGTCCAGAAGAGACTGAATAGCGCCTTCGAACAGACGGCTTCTCTCGACTTCCTAAGGAGAACGAGAAAGATGAAAGCAAAAAAGGTGGGAGGGAAAAGAAAGGGATCTTGTACCCCTCTGACACCACCTGTAAAACCTATGGGTCCGACACTGAATCCTCATAAATCCCGCGGAAGAGGCGGAGACGACCACCCACAGCAGGATGCGGACCCAGGTTCGGTGAGTCATGCCGGAGCAGTCTTGGAAGTCTTGGGCTTGGATGCGGCCTTGGGCTTCCATTGCTGCTTGGTCTTGGAGGAGGGACGCAGAGCTGATGGAACCACTTGGTTCGTTGTATGTGTCTCAGTTTGAAAGGAACGAAAGGACCGGTTACACTTAAACGGCAACTTTTTCTTAAAGACCAAGGGCAGAAGAGTACTCTTAACCCCTGTGGCCTCGCTAATTAGTTCCTTAAGTTCAGATCCAAACAAGGAAGTACCCTGAAAAGGCAAAAAAAGCAAAACTTTCCTGGAAGCTGTGTCAGCAGACCAAATCTTAAGCCAAAGCGCACACCTAGCCACCACAGAAGTAGTGGAGGCCCTTGTCATCATGCGGACACCATCAAAGGCAGTAGCAGAAACATAATGTTGAGCTTCAGAAATATTAGCAAAAAGACGCAATTTCTCCGAAGTAGGCGCATCCTGATGGACCGTCGTAGTAAACTGTTCAGTCCAGACTGCGATAGCCCAGTTAACCCATGCAACAGCAAAGGCTGGACTCATAGCATTGCCAATAGAAGCGAAAATGGACTTGAGGGAAACCTCAAGTTTCTTGTCAGTCTTGCGGGCACCTGAAAAACATCAGAGGGAACCTCCTGAACCAATGGAATGTTGAGAGTGGTCAATACAGCTCTAATCAGGCCCTCAGCAGAGGGTTCAGGATCACATTCAAAAGGGTCCCCAACAGACCTGGAAGACTCTATTAACTGTACCATCCTCAACATCTGAATCTTGAAACAATTCTTCCTCAGAAGAATCTGACACATCAGGCGCCCCCTGTGGTTTGGGCAGGGAGAATCTGATTGTAGAGGGGGTCTGCCATAATTGAAGAGCCCCCTGTACCTGGGATGGAAAGAATTGTAGAGTGGACCTAGTCGCAGCCTTAAACTCTTGTACCCAGACTGGAAGGCCCTGAGTTGCGGTCAGGACTTTCAGAACATGCTGGGCATAAGTGACCAGAGAATTCTCTAGGCGGCCCTGAGTGACAGGAAGAGCAATGCGCAATGGGAGATACTGATACCCCAGCCTCCTTGGTCTTAGGTCTAGCCCCTAGCTCCAGCGGTATAGACATACTCACAGTGTCAAAATAACCAACTGTTCAACATATCACCCAATTGTAGTGTGTTAGATTAATATTTCACCCCAGAAACGCTAAATATAGACTTATCTGGCAGGCAAAGGGTTAATCTGCGGAGGAGAGGAGAGTCCAAGCCCTGCGTAAGATACTCGCTGAGAAAAGCTACCAAAATGGCTGCCGCGACGGGAGCCAATCAGAAAAAAGGAGCGAAACAAGCGCTCATGGGAAATGTAGTTTTTCCCAAAAAGTACCACAAGGCAGTGCCCGAAGCCCCCCCCAAGACCCCAAACACACTTGAACTATAAACAGGATGATAGAGCAAGGGTAGACAATTAAAATGAGCCCACTCTGAAGTTGCTGTGTGAAACGGTTCCAGAGATAAGTCCCAGACAGTGTAGAGCCATAGAGAGTAAATGGAGCAATGGCGTCTATGCGGTAAAGCGCGCCGGTACATAAATTTAATAAAAATTAAACCATAAAGTAAAAACATGAAAAGCATACAGGGAACATGTGTGCATAATAAGAAAACACTAACCCAGTAAGGAAAGTGTCAGAAAACAAAATTAACGTGTCAAACCAGCGAACAAAGGGTTAAGCTACGACATAAACCTGCTCCAAATTCCAAACAGACATACACATATATACCCAATGAGTGCAGGAGTGTGCAATGAGAACTCCCAAATATAAGCCCAGCGAAGGGGCAATGTGGGGCAAGTGGACCTGCAGCACTCAAAGGGTAGCTCACTTCTCCTGCAGATCTTCTGTCTTCAGGTTACCATGTAGTAAGAATTACCTCAGTGGGTAATCCATGGGGAAGCACTTGTACCCAAGATTTTCCCCCTCAGGGCTTAAGGTCCACCAAAAAGCACCTGGACACTGAGCTAGCCGCTTTGAAGGGCATTTGTCAGTCATGGTAATCCACCTAATGGGGATATTCCATATCTGACAGAAAAATAAAAAAGAAACTAAAACTAACAAGAGATGTTCTCCACCTGGTGTGTTCACAGCCAGGAACAAATCATTGTGGAGCTAGCTGGATAGGATGCAGCTGAAGAGGGAGTGGAGGCTCCACCCCCTGCATACATTTAAAGAAATGTTCCTGCCTACTTAAAGGGGCGGATCACCTTCCAGTGTTACCAGTAACCTGTATTGGACGACAGAGAAATAAATTAATGTATTTTAGAGAAAAATTTACTCAGCATTGTGCCCTTCAAAAGGCAGTTAGATGTATTTAGAGTAAATAAAATCATAGGTAATTTCTGTATCTTTCAGCCACACCCCGGGATGGCAGTTGAGAGGAGTTAGCCATGACTACACATTTAGCTGGGGGTGGGGATTTCAACGGGAGTGGCCAGGGTTGACTCTGCATTGCTAGTTTATTCATATTTTTGCATAGTACCTGCACTTGCCTATATTTGCTGCTCACCATATTAGGTCTATATTTAGTTCCTAGCGCCACACAATAACATTAGACTATCGAAATGAAATGAGCCAGACATTTTCTCCAATAATTCTAGTGGAACAATGTTTTCAAAGTTGGAGTTTAGCCCAATATAGTCCCTCCCT
The DNA here is from genome assembly GCA_037306005.1 of Rhinophrynus dorsalis. NCBI lineage: Eukaryota > Metazoa > Chordata > Amphibia > Anura > Rhinophrynidae > Rhinophrynus > Rhinophrynus dorsalis. The sequence goes on from CM074719.1 coordinate 275,143,765, forward strand.
CATTAAATAAACTTATATACTTGACTGATGCATGAAAGGCAAATTCCCAAGTCCCTCCACTGTACAAATTAAGAACCATTTATTTAAAAGATAAAGTGGCTCTTTAATCCTCAGGCATGGTCACACCAGTTTTAATCATGCCACATATATAACTTTTTAACCCTATGTAAACAGGGTAGCGACTAAAGGTGGAGCTGCTGTAATGATGTTCATGTAAATCTCCCAAACCACAATCTTTTGATGCAGAATACTAGGGCTTATGCACAATAGAGGAGAAATAAAAATCCATATTTAGTTAAATCAGGCTTTTAACCCCTTACATATTAAAGAGTTCTTCAACACATTGTGAAGTAATGTATTACAGACCTCTAGCATTCACAGGGTTAAAAGCTCAATTTAAATCAATGGAAATGTTAGAAAGGTTTACTTCAAACATGTGGTCTCAACGGGTTTGCTTAAAAATGGCTTCTCTTTGGAACATAAGGCCCTTTGTGTCTATGGTATTCCGTGTACAAGAAGGTTAAGAACACAAATGGATCTAGTAGATACCAACTAGTCCAATGGCTACACTGACCTGATGAATGAGTTATGAAATGATTAATATATACACTTGTATGGAATCATCACTGTTTTAATAATACATTAAAACAAAAAAGCTAAAAGTGGCACAGGGAAAAAAAATTGGTTGGAACAGAAAATAGATTTTACCGATTTTTTCATAAAACATAAAGGAAAGAATTCCAACCTCCTCCTACTGAAGTGCCAGTATCTTTCACAGGTTATATATATATATTTGCTCCATCAATTATAAATGCTGTAGCCAGGGAGCAAATATACACACCTATGGCAAGTATGATTGGGGAGTTCTGCAGCTCTTCAGCAGAAATAGCGAGATGTAGGAAGAAATACTTCACTGGAATTGGTCTACAAAGTGGGCTTGCAAACCAGGCATACTTTGTAAACCGTTCCAATTAAGCATTTCTTCCTACATCGCACTACTCTGCTGAAGAGCCGCAGGACGGTCCCAGCACTGTATTGTCCTTTTATTAATATTAAATTAATTTAATATTAATTTCTGTAAAAACCTAGTAATACTATCCCTTTATGGATGAAATTAGTGGAGGAGAGCCAGCCGCTAATAAAGTTATAGGCCTCACTGCAACTGAGATCCTGCTACACCTGGACTACATTTTATATTCTACATATTGTATGGTACACCTGTTTGGGCAATACATATAGATCTGTTTTAGAGATTCCACAAACAGGAGACAAATTGAAAACAAATACATGCGATGTGTATGCACACATGCAAAAGGTAAAAGCTAACTACTTATTACACTGACTTAATAGAACTTTCTTCAGTCTGACAGAATTTTGATATCTACAGCATTTAATTTCTCTCTCAAATTTTGGGGCCATTTCATAACAGTCGGATTTACCTGCAGTTTGACAAACACTTGTAATTTATGTACATTAGACCAATATGGGGAATGGTAAAGCAAACAGTAGTTGGTCGGCTGAGTTACAAGTATTTTGGTAGGGGTCTTGGCTTTTTTGATTTTGTATATTTACATTTCTCTGTCCTGACAAAGAATTTGTACAATGTCATCATTATTATTGATAAAACAGTTTTTTGTTTTGTTTTTAAATTCTATTTTGGTGTGTGGTAGAATTTCTTCTACTGTATCTTAATGCTTACACAGTTGTCTCCCTTACCTCTAACCCTTAAAATAACTATACACTTTCAACCCTCACAATAACTTTACTCTGTTTCCAACCCCATCTTCCTTCTCATCGCCAACCCTCGCCATCAGTCACACTCTGCAGGCTCCCAACATTATGGCCACTCTCATATCCCAAATATTTGCTACAATTTACCTCTCATGAATATCCAATAAATTTCCATCTCTCTCTGCACTTCCACCCATTCTTATCTTTCTCTCCTTCTCCACTCTATCTTTACTCTCTTACCACACACTCAACATCTCATCACCTTGCTTCTCAAGTTCGCCTCTTGTTCCTCCATCAACTCTCTTCTCCCTAATCTAAGTGTAACGTCATGACTCCCAAGGTTTGTCTCAGTCACACTCCCATGACACCTCTCTCCCATCCTCACGTTGTAGGATGTTTCTCTGCTCCAGCTCCTCCGCAGTGGGTCTCTGACTTAGCCTCCGGTTCAGCTGTGACCCAATCTGTTGCCGAATCTGGTTCCATTCTTCCCGGCTGCGCTGAGGAAACTCTGGATGTGGGCCTTGATGGTCCAACTTCTCACTTAACTTCATGGCTAAGGTATCTTTCCTCTTCACCTTATTGGCCAGGGAGCCTATGGGAGAGTAATACCAGGATTAACATACTTGCATTCTATATTTATTATTATTATTATATATACACACACACACACGCGCACATATCTATACAACTACTATGTGTGCAAATACACATATATATACATATCTTATAGATGTATTAAAAAAAGGAGAGGGCTGGCAGGTAGCCAAATTCTCAGTCTCCAGCAACACACCCAGGGGCAGGAGTAAGGAGGAGATATTCATGTAACCCTCATACTGTCTGTCTGAAAGATACAGGGGCGTGATTTTCATAAGAGAGGGCAGGGGATCTCTGCAAGGAGCTTGCCAGCCCTCAACATCCGGCTCAAAAAAAGGCTGACAATATAATACAGCAATTGGAACATTGCTTAACCCTTTCAATGTCTCAGGGCTACCACCTTCACACACCCTCACAATATGTCACTGAAGTAGTTTGATCCTTCCCGTGTGTGTTTCGCTGTAGCTTTAATTCTTTCCTGAGCTATGCCTTTGCAAGCACTTACAGTGCGGTAGGGCGCACTGCCACACTGTAACTGGAAGGCAAAAGACCTTTGACCGCTCACCAACAGGAGCAGCTGGTGCAGGTAGGCAAGTTTGGTTCAGGCTATTCTCTGTTTGTGTGCATTGTTGCTGGTCAAATGAAGGAAACAGAAGCCTCCACCACTCACCCACACCACCACCAGCTGCTGCAACCACAGCTCCAAGGGAGCCCATTGTCTTATCGCTACAGAGCACCCGAAACTCTAACTGCATGCAGGCCTAAAAAACTTAACCCTCTGAGTGCCAGACAGGTAAACAACACATTGCTTTGCAATGCTCTCACGAGCAGGGCCCTCTGATCCTCCTGTTCTCCACATCTGATTGTACTATTTAATACCTCTGTATGTCTATTCCCAGTTGTACAGCGCTGCGGAATTAGTTGGCGCTATATAAATAAAGAATAATAATAATGCGTTGCATACACCTCCGGTACTCAAAGGGTTAAGAGGAATCATAAGCCGGATCACACACAACTTTGCTGCTAAACTTCAGGAACACATAATGGACACCACACAGTGGCCGCCATGGTTCCTCCACTGCTGTGCCGCCTCCTTCGACTGAACTTATCTTTCTGCCCTTAACACCTTACACAACATTAACATACTTAACTCTTTCAGTGCAAGACAGGCATACAGTGCATTGTAATGCATTGCATACCTCTCTTGCACCCAAAGGCTTAAAGTATGTTTATGTCATCTAAGGTGTTGAGAGGGCACAGAGTATCTTCAGCAGAAGGAGGAACAGCAATGGAGGAACCATGGTGGCCGCTGCGTGTTGTGTGGTGTCCATTATGTGTCCCTGATAACGGACAAGTACCAGTTACAGCGAGCATTACTTCCCCCTTGCTGTTCATGTTGCTCCTTCCCACCCTGTTCCTCTTGCTCCACAGCCTCTTTACCTCTTTCCCCAGTGTATTCTAGCTATTTTTTTTTTTCTTCCTTAGCAGCACCACAGGACTCCTCCGGGGAGCCCAGACCAAAGAATTCCCAGGTATGCCTAGCTCACATCATATTACAACATTAACAAATGGACTGTAATTTCTATAAATTACGCCTCATATGCTCTGTTTCAAGAATGCAAAAATTAATCAGGGCTTGCACAAAAAAAGTAACATTTATATGCATATTTTACAACAGATTTACTATTTCTTGGGAATCTCAAAAACTAAACAAAAACTTGTATAGATGGACATGGGGTAGATGGTATAACAATCCTTCATTTTATGTGTTCATATCCCTTTAAATATAAATTTGCAACTAGCAGTGCTGCTACACACCATCACATGAGGTATGTTGATCCATGAGACCCCTTTTGGTTATAGCACATATACAATCTTCTATAGCATATTGAAACATAAAAATAGGATTTTAGTCTTACCTGTTAAATCCTTTTCTCTTAGTCCATACAGGTTACTGGTAACTCTGGGAGGCAATCTGCCCCTTTAATAGACAGGAACAATTCTATAAGTGTTTGCTGCTCCTTGGCTGCAGCTAGCCAACCAGCTCCAGAAAGATTTGAGACACTAACTATGACTAGATAGTGAAGGGAAAGAAGACTCCTGTGAGCATGACCCCAAAGGACCCCCACGGTCTGCCACAGGACAGCCAAGCATGGTCCCTTGACAGGGTGGGAGACCAGTAACCTGTATGGACTAAGACAAAAGGATTTAACAGGTAAGACTAAAATCCTCTTTTCTCTGTCGTCCAATACAGGTTACTGGTAACTCTGGGATGTCCAACCATTAAGTTTCCCAGAGGCGGGAAGAAGGCAAGGACCAGGCGCAAGGCCCCTCAAAGTCACCAGTGCAGATATGAACGATCAGATCAGAGATAGCCCAACAAAACAACTAAAGTGTCAACAGACATTGAACAGGGGTAACAACAACCCAGGAACTGTTACACAGCACACTGAACTAGAGCCAACAGGGCTCAAAAGTGAAGGAAGCACCAAGAACCGAAGGAACCCTAGACAGGCAAGACTGCCTCCAGGATTTTCCTCTCAAAGCTGCCGTTAGCCGATGCCAGCACATCAACACGGTAGTGCTTCGAGAAGGTGTGCACAGGTAACCAAGTGGCCGTCTTGCACAACTGATCAGCGGAGGCCTGACTCTTGATTCTGATTCTCCAAGAGGCCCCAATAGATCTTGTAGAATGAGCCGTGACCCTGAAGGGGACAGGCTTCTTCCTCAGCTCATAAGCCTTACGAATAGTGGACTTGATCCAGGAAGCAAAAGTCACCTTGGATGCAGGTCTTCCTGTCCTAGGACCCCCAGGAATGACGAATAGCGTGTCCGATTTCCTGATAGACTCAGTGTGATGCACATAAAACTTGAGACAAAGCACCACGTCTAACAAGTGGATATCCCTCTCCTTGTCAGAGGTGGGGTCCGGGCAGAAAGAGGGAACCACAATCTTCTGATTGATGCGGAACTCAGAGACCACCTTCGGAAGAAACTCCTGAGAAGTGCGAAGCACAGCCTTGTCCTTGTGAAACACCAAACAGGGTGGTTGACACGACAAGGCATGTAACTCCGCGACACGGCGGACAGATACAATCGCCAGGAGGAAGGCCATTTTCCACGTCAAGAGGCGTAGAGGAATAGTAGCCAAAGACTCAAATGGGTGGCGCTGAAGAACGCCCAAAACCAAGTTAAGATCCCACCGAGGAGCAGAAATCTTAAAGGCAGGACGAGCATGAGCAACTCCCTGGAAGAAAACCTTATCAGGAAGGATGGCAATGCACCTCTGAAAGAAAACAGAAAGCGCAGAAGTCTGAACTTTAAGGGAACTCAAACTGAGGCACTTATCCACACCATCCTGCAAAAAGGCCAGGATCGTAGGCAGATCAAAATCCTGAGACAGGTCCCTGTCAGCACACCAAGACAAAAGGGTAGATCTTGGAAGAAACACTTTGCAGGCACTGAGCATAGTAGCCACCACACCAGAAGAAAAGCCTTTCTTCCTCAATATTGAGGATTCAACTTCCAAGCAGTCAAAGCTAGCCGGTGAACATCCGCCTTCCACAGGTAACCCCGTAGAAGATCAGGACGGTAGGGGAGCCGAAAGGGCTACGCCACAGACAGATCCAAGAGCTCCAGAAACCAAGATTGATGAGGCCAGTACGGAGCAATCAGAATAACTGGACAACGCTCCAGCCGTAATTTCCGTAACACCCTGTGCAACATGGGGAGGGGAGGATATAACCAAGGAATGGACATCACATCTACTGCTAGAGGCAGAGGATCTCTCCACCGAAAGCAGAACCTCAGAACCTTCCTGTTGTGTCTTGTTGCCATCAGGTCGATGTAAGGAGGACCTCATCTCTGAAAAATGAGGTGGAACACCTCTGGGTGCAACCCCCACTCTCCGCTGTCCACTGTGCGTCGACTGAGGAAGTCCGCCATGACGTCTACTCCTGGAATGTGCACTGCGGACATGGCAGGAATGTGTTCTTCTGACAAAATAGCCATGACCTCTAACTAAGCAGCGAGACTTCTTGTTCCGCCTTGCTTCTTGATATAAGCCACGGCCGTGGGGTTGTAGGATTCCACTTGGACTGGACAGTCCAAGATGTCCAATGTCGAATGGCATGAAATATTGCCCGAAGCTCCAATATGTTGATCGGAAAGAGGGACTCCTCCGGAGACCCCCGGCCATGAGTGCTCAAGCGACCCAGGACTGCTCCCCAGCCGGAGAGGCTGGCACCCGTCGTCACTTTGGTCCAGAAGGGTACCAGGAAAGACATGCCCTTCAGCAGGTTGGAAAAGTCGAGCCACCATGACAAGCTCAGTTTCATGTGAAGAGGAAGAGAAACAGATGTCATCAGAAGATCCTGTTGACCCTTGCACATCTGGATCATGAACCTCTGGAGCTCCCTGGTGTGCACGTTGGCAAACAGAACCGTTTCTATGGTGGAGATGAACTTTCCCACTAGAGAGAATAGCTTCTGGACTGGAACTGGATCCTGAGACAGAATCGCAGAAACCCTGTGGGCGATCTGGTGAGCCACCTTGTCTGTGAGGAACACCATGCTCTTCTGAGTGTCAAAGAGAAGGCCCAGGAAGACCAGACGCTGGGATGGGACAAGATCTGACTTGTCCAAGTTGATGAGCCATCCTTGATGGGTGAGAGCGTGAATGCATAGCTGAACTTGCTGATGAAGAAGTTCCTCAGAGGGGACTTTCAGAAGTAAGTCGTCCATGTATGGAGTAACTCTGATGCCGTTCCGGTGGAGGATGGATATCAAGGCACCCAGGACACGGTTGAAGACCTGAGGAGCCATCGTCAGACCAAATGGAAGAGCTGAGAACTGAAAATGTCCCGTCGCAGGCAAATTGGGGGTACTGCCGGCTCTCTGGATGAATGGCAATGTGTAAGTACGCGTCCTGAAGATCCAGAGAAGCAAGGAATTCCCCAGGGCAAATGGCAGCAATCACCGTGCCTAGAGACTCCTGGTGATAATGGGTCCGGGTCACAAAGAAATGGAGATCCTTCAAGTCCAAAATAGGGCGACAACTGCCGTCCTTTTTGGCGACCACAAAGAGGTTCGAGTAGAAACCCAAACCCCTGTCCTGGACTGGCACCAGCTCTAGAACATCCTTGTCCAGAAGAGCCTAAACAGCACTGTAGAACAGACAGTGTTTCTCTGCACCCTGATGCATGTGAGAAGGACTAAAATGAAAGGGAGGAAGAGAAATGAAAGGGATCTTGTACCCTTCTGTCACTACCTGTAAAACCCATGGGTCTGCCACTGAGCCCTCCCAAATGCTGTGATAGTGTCGTAGACGACCACCCACAGGAGAGGGCGGACCCGGGTTCGGCAAGTCATGCCAAAGTAGTTTTGGAAGCCTTGGGCTTGGAGGAGACCTTGGGCTTCCATTGCTGTTTGGGCTTGGAGGAGGTATGTGGAGCTGAGGGAACCGTCTGGTTCGCAGGACGTGTCTCATTCTGAAAGGAACGAAAATACCGGTTTCTTCCTGGGAACCAAGGGTAGAAGAGTACTCTTACCCCCTGTGGCCTCACTGATCAGATCATTAAGATCTGGCCCAAACAAAGAGGTACCCTGAAAGGGTAGGGAGAGTAAAGCTTTCTTGGAAGCAGTGTCAGCAGACCAGATCTTGAGCCAAAGAGCTCGTCTGGCCACCACAGACATGGTGGAAACCCTAGCCACCAAACATATGGCAACAAATAAGGCAGCAGAAACATAGTGCTGCGCCTCAGAAATGTTGGCAAGAAGGCGCAACTCATCTGAAGTAGGTGCATCCTGATGGACAGCCCGGGTGAGCTGTTAAGTCCACGCCGCAATGGCCAGGTTCACCCAAGCTGCGGCAAAGCTGGACGCACAGCAGAACCAGCAGTGGCAAAAATGGACTTGAGGGAAACCTCAAGATTCTTGTCTGTCCAGTCCTTCAGAGCAGAGGCATCAGAGACTGGTAAGGCAGTAGATTTAGAAACAGGAGCATCCACTTTGGGGGGGTGAACCCACTGAGAAAGCACAGCTTCAGAGAAGGGATAAAGCTTGGCAAATTTCTTGGACACAGAGGGTTTCTTGTCCGGGGACTTCCACTCTTCAGACACAAGGAGGTCAAGAGTGGGATTAGGTGGAAAGTAAGTAAGGGGCTTAACAGGCTCCTGGAACACATCAGAGGGATCAGAAGGAACCTGCTGAACTAGGGGAATGTTAAGAGTAGTTAAGACGGCCCTGATCAGGCACTCAGCTTTGAAAGGGTCCCCAAAAAACTGACAGACCTCAACACAGAACACTCATCAACAGCGGAATCCACCAGCAGTTCCTGACTGGGAAGACCTGACTGAGGAGGGGGCCTGCCAAGATTGAAAGGCCCCCTGTAATTGGGATGGAAAGAGTTGCAATGTGGACCTAAGGTCCCTAGTCGCAGCCTTGAACTTTTGCACCAAGCTGGCTCTATTGCATGGCTGGAGGTCCCTGGAATGCTGTCAGGGACATCAGAACATGTTGGGCATAAATGACCTGAGAATTCTCTAGGCAGCCCTGAGTAACAGAAAGAGCAATGCGCAATGGGGGATAGCGACCCCAGCCTCCTTAGTCTTAGGTCTAGCCCCAAGCTCCAGCGGTATAGACATTCTCACAGTGTCAAATAACCTTACTGGACAATAAAATACCCAATTATAGTGTGTAGGATTAAAATTTCACCCCAGAAATCGCTAAAATAAACTTATCTGGCAGGTGAAGGGTTAATCTGCAGAGGCGAGAAGGAGAGTCCAAGCCCTGCATAGGATACTCGCCCAGAAATGCTCATAAAATGGCTGCCGTGGCAGGAGCCAATCAGAAACAAGGGCACTAAGCAAGTGCTCATGGGAAATGTAGTTTTTCCCAAAAAGTACCCAAAGCCCCCTGAGCCCCACAACACACTAGAAACATGAACCGGATGATATAGCAAGGGCAGACAAGTAAAATGAGCCATCTCTGAAGTCGCTAGGTTTAACGGTTGCAGAGATATGTCCCAAACTGTACAGTCCCATAGGAGTGAATGGAGCAATGGAACCTATGCAGTAAAGCGTGCCTTAAAGGTGCAGTACTCAAAATTTTCAAATTTAAAAGTAAAACGGTAAAAAGTGTAAATCAATAGAACATGTGGACACACCCAAAAAAACACTAAACTAGTAGGAAAAGTGTTAGAAACCCCCCTAAAAAGTGCCAAACCAGCAGCTAAAGTGCTGTCACCACATAAACCTGCTCCAAACACCCAACAGACATACATATAGACCCAATGAGTGCAGGAGTGTGCAACAGGAACTCCATGAATACACCCCTGTGCAGAGGGGCACTGTGGGACAAGTGGACCTGCAGCACTCAAAGGGTTGCTCACCTTTCCTGCAGATATTCTGTCTTCAGATTACCATGGAGCAAGAAGTACCTCATTGGGTCTCTCCTGGGGAAGCACTTTGAATCAAGATTTTCCCCCTCAGGGCTTAAGGTCCACAAAAAGCACCTAGATACTGAGCTAGCCACATATAAGGGCATTGTCAGTTATGGTAATCCGCCTAATGGTGGTATTCCACATCTAACAGAAAAATAAAAAAGATTCTAAAAGGTATCCATGCTGAGGAACAACTGCTCGAATCTGATTGGCTGGGATGTGCATAAGTACATCCCAGCCAATGGCTGTGAGGGAATTGGAAGTGAGACTGCCCACATATAAAAGCAGGCTCACTTCCAATTCCCTCAGTGTGCTACGGGCATCGGCCCATGAAGGACTGAAGCGGACCAGTGTGGCTCATCTATGTCTCCGTCACCTCCACGGCTGCACCAAGCGGTGGACAACTGAAGAATTAGGCCAAGTACATATACTAGGCATTTATTCAGGACATTTCTTCATGGCCTATGTTTATAGTATTTTTCATGGCATTTTTACATACTTGGGCATTAAATGACGGAATTTACTTAACGGAATAATGCGTTGCATACCCCTCTGCCACTCAAAGGGTTAAACTATGTAATTGTTAATGCTTTGTATTCATATTTATGTTTTCTTTTGCAGCCAGAAGGAAGAGAAGAAATAAGATTGAAGAAAAGGACAGAAGAGGACCAGGAAGCTAAGGACTCCACTGGACATCAGGATTAATAACAAGTGTTACTTTTAATGTGTTTTTTTTTTTTTTTTTTTTTTTTTTAAATAGTCGGTTTAACCCTATGAATGCCGGTGGGGTAATTATACTGGCACTCAGAGTTAATTCTACTAATATCTTTTTTTTTTTTTTTTTCCCCCACTTTTTTTTTTTTTTTTAAATTCAAGTGTCTGTGTCGGCTCTTTAAAGAGCCGATAAGGGACTCAAGTGTAAAAAAAATAATAAAAAAAATAAATAAAAAGTGGGTATTAACTTTTCTGCGATAACTTGAGTCACTTATCGGGCTTTCATGGTTAACGCAGACATCTGAATTGATATTTACAGTGTTTTCATCATTTTCTATGGATGAAAACACTCTTTTTTGCCAGTATTTTTTCAAAGCAATTCAATGCAAAGGCATTTGAATAGCTTACTGCGCTTGAAAAAAATGCAGTCAGCAGAAAAAACAGCTGTCTCCAACATTTGTATCGAGCCCTTAATCCCCACGGGAACGCAGTGGCCCTTTTGCTAGTATATTCATACTAGCACAAATACAGAGTTGCCAGTAACACTCACACAGAAGGATAGACACACATGCATATGTGTAATGCACAGTCATACACAGTTTTAAGATGGAATCATAAGACCCACACATACACAGTTACACAGACAAGACCCACACAGTTACACACAGACAGACACAGTGAGACATACATACATAGTTTTAGCTGTGATACACATGCGCGCGCTGCAGCCAGTAGACCTGATGAAAATTTTGCATCAACTGCATCATGCACCACCATTCCTCTCTATCAATACACTGTAGTGATTAATCTGTCCACAGCCCAGACCCTGTGACCCAATGGTGAGGATGATGGCAGTAGTAGTATTAAAAACCCACACACAGTTACACAGACATAATTACAAAGACAAACACACATACACAGTTTAAGTTGTGTATCAGCATGTAGTAGAGAGGTAATGGTACAAACTTAGCATGTGTGTGTTATTATTATTTCTGTTATTCATCTGTGTTGACAGACTGACCACTGGGGGCACCCTATGTACTACACAGACACATACAGAAGCTGCAGGCAGTAAGACATGATAAAAATATAGCATCAGCTGGATGATGCACCACCATTCCTCTGTATCAATACACTGCAAAGGCTAATCTGTCCCCAGCCCCACCCCTTGACCAAATGGTGAGGATGATGGGAGTAGTAGTATTAGAAGAAAAAACACACATTTAATCAAACAGGCACACACAGTTTAAGCTGTGTGCCAGCATGCAGTAGAGGTAACAGTTAAACTGAGCATGTGTGCGTGTTATTAATACACACACACACACACACACACACACACACACACACACACACATCTGTCCACAGCCCCACCTCCCGACCCAATGGTAAGGATGATGGGAGCAGTATTACAACAAAAACACTGGAAGAGTCTTGCCATGTCCATGACTGAGTGTGCACAGGTTACACTATAGGCAGAGTGGCTGTTGTGTTGAACATGATGGTCAGAGCATCAGAAAGAAAAATAAAATAAAAATGCACAAAATAAGAGGATTTTAGTCTTACCTGTTAAATCCTTTTCTCTTAGTCCATACAGGTTACTGGTAACTCCGGGAGACGATCCACCCCTTTAAGTAGGCAGGAACATTTCTCTAAATGTATGCAGGGGGTGGAGCCTCCTTTCTCTTCTTGGCTGCAGCTAGCCAACCAGCTCCAGAATGATTTGAGACACTATGACTAGATAGTAGAAGGGAAGAAGACTCCTGTGAGCATGACCCCGAAGGACTCCCACCGTCTGCCACAGGAGAGCCAAGCATGGTTCTCTTGACAGTGTGGGAGACCAGTAACCTGTATGGACTAAGAGAAAAGGATTTAACTGGTAAGACTAAAATCCTATTTTCTCTGTCGTCCAATACAGGTTACAGGGAACTCTGGATGTCCAACCATTGAGTTCCCCAGAGGCGGGAAGAAGGCAAGGACCAGGCTCAAGGCCCCCAAAGTCACCAGAACAGCTATGAACCAACAGTTCAGAGATAGCCCAATAAAACAACTAAAGTGTCAACAGACACTGAACAGGGGTAAAAATACACCAGGAACTGGTACACAGCACACAAAACTAGAGCCAGCAGGGCTCAAAAGTAAGGAAGCACTAAGAACCTAAAAAGAAGATCCTAGACAGGCAAGACTGCCTCCAGGACCTTCCTCCCAAAGCTGGCGTCAGCCGACACCAGTACCTCAACACGGTAGTGCTTCTAAAATGTGTGCACAGAGGACCAAATGGCTGCCCTGCACAGCTGACCAGCAGAAGCCTGATTCTTACAGGCCCAAGAGGCCCCAATGGACCTGGTGGAATGAGCTGTGACCCGAAAAGGAACATGCTTATTCCTTAACTCGTAGGCCTTACGAATAGTGGACTTGATCCATGACGCAATAGTCACTTTGGATGCAGGTCTTCCTGCCCTATGACCCTCAGGAATGACGAACAGAGCGTCAGACTTCCTGACAGATTCAGCGCAATGGACTTAAAACTTGAGACAACGCACCACATCCAACAACTGAAGACCTCTCTCCTTGTCAGAGGAGGGGTTAGGGCAGAAAGAAGGCACCACAATCTTCTGATTGATGTGAAACTCGGAGACCACCTTGGGTAAGAACTCCTTGGAAGTGCGGAACACCTCCTTATCCTTGTGAAACACCAGATATGGTGGTTTACAGGACAAAGCTTGCAACTCCGCAACACGGCGAACGGACAAGATCGTCAGGAGAAAAGCCATTTTCCACGTCAAGAGATATAGAGGAATAGTGGCCAAGGACTCAAAGGGAGGACGTTGAAGAATGCCCAAGACCAAATTAAGGTCCCACTGAGAAGCGGGACTCCGGAAGGCAGGACGAACATGAGCAAAGCCCTGGATTAAAACCTTGACATCAGGAAGCATAGCAATGCACTTCGGAAAGAAAACAGAAAGCTCAGAAGTCTGAACCTTAAGAGAACTCAAACTGAGGCCCTTGTCCACGCCGTCCTGCAAAAAGGCCAGGACAGTAGGTAGGTCAAAATCGTGGGACAGATCCCTATCAGCACACCAAGAAACAAAGGTCGACCACACATGGTGATAGATCTTGGAAGAAACAAGCTTACGGGCACTAAGCATAGTAGCCACCACACCAGAAGAAAAAACCTTTCTTCCTTAGAATTGAGGATTCAACCTCTAAGCCGTCAAATAGAGCCGGTGAACATCTTCCTTCCACAGGTAAACCTAGAAGAAGATCCGGACGGGAGGGGAGCCATAAGGGTGCCGCCACAGAAAAAGTCAGAAGCTCTGGAAACCAAGATTAACAAGGCCAAAACGGAGCAATCTGGATGACTGGACATCGTTCCATCCACAATTTCCGTAACACCCTAGACAACATGGAAAGGGGAGGAAATATGTAAGTGAGAGGAAACATTCAAGGGATGGACAATGCGTCCACAGCTAGAGCTAGAGGGTTTCTCCACCGAGAGCAGAACACTGGAACCTTCCGGTTGTGTCTTGTCGCCATCAGGTTGACAGGGGGCATGCCCCATTTCTGAACCACCAGCTGGAATACCTGGGGGTGTAATTCCCCCTCTCTGCTGTCCACTGTGACGACTGAGGAAGTCTGCCTGGAATGTGAACTGCGGATATGGCAGGTACATGTTCTTCTTCCCAAGACAAAATAGCTTTGACTTCTAACCATGTAGCAAGACTTCTTGTTCCTCTTTGCTTGATGAAGTAGGCCATGGCTGTGGCATTGTCTGACTCCACTTGGACCGGACAGTCTTCCAACTGAGATACCCAATGGCACAGGGCATGAAATATCGCCCGAACATCCAATATGTTGATCGGAAGGAGGGACTCCTCAGTGGACCATCTTCCCTGAGCAGTGAAACGACCCAGGACAGCTCCCCAGTCCGATAGGCTGGCATCTGTCGTCACTGTGGTCCAGAAGGGAATCAGAAAGGATCTTCCTTTCAGTAAGTTGGAAAGGTCTAGCCACCATGCCAAGCTCAGTTCCACATGAAGAGGAAGGGAAACCAACTTCCTCTGAGGATCCAACCGGTCCTTGCTTATCTGAATCAAAAACCTCTGGAGTTCCCTGGTGTGCGCCATGGCAAATGGGACCGCTTCTATCGTGGAAATGAACTTCCCCCACCAGCGAAGACAGCTTCTGCACTGGAACAGGATCCTAAGACAGAATCTCCAAAACCCTGTTGGCGATCTGGTGAGCCACCTCGTCGGGAAGGAACACCATGCACTTCTGTGCATCGAAGAGAAGGCCCAGAAAGACCAGTTGCTGGGAAAGAATCAGATCCCACTTGTCCAAGTTGATGATCCATCCGTGATGGGAGAGAGCTTGGATGCAGGTGTGAACTTGCTGAAGAAGGTTCGCAGATGTAGCTTTCAACAGCAAATCATCCATGTAAGGAGTCACTCTGATGCCGTACCGGTGGAGGACAGATATCAAGGCTCCCAGAACCCGTTGGAAAACCTGAGGAGCCATCGTCGGACCAAAGGGAAGAGCGGAGAACTGAAAATGTCCCCTGTCGCAAGCAAACCGAAGGTACTGCCAACTCTCTGGATGAACGGAGGTGTGTAAATAGGCATCCTGAAGACCCAGAGAAGCAAGGAACTCCCCCGGGGACATGGCAGCAATCACTGTGCGTAGGAACTCCTGGCGATAGTGAGTCCGGGTCACAAAGAAATGGAGATCCTTCAAATCCAAAATAGGATGACATCCGCCATCCTTTTTGGCGACCACAAAGAAGTTTGAATAGAGCCCCGAACCCCTGTCTGGAAGAGGAACTGGCTCCAGGACGTCCTTGTCCAGGAGAGTCTGAACAGCGCCATCAAACAGACGGCATTTCTCTGTACCCCGAGGAGTAGGAGAAAGACGAAAGTGAAAAGGAGGAAGAGTATAGAAAGGGTTCCTGTAACCTTCTGTCACCACCTATAGAACCCATGGGTCCACCACTGAATCCTCCCATACACTGTGATAGAGTCGCAGACGACCACCCACAGCAGACAGACACGGGTTTGGCGAGTCATGCCGAAGCAGTCTTGGAAGCCTTGGGCTTGGAGGAGACCTTGAACTTCCATTGCTGTTTGGGCTTGGAGGAGGTACGCGGAGCTGAGGGAACCATCTGGTTCGCCGGGCGTGTCTCACTCTGAAAGGAACGAAAATACCAATTACACTTAAGCGGCAATTTCTTCTTATGGACCAAGGGTAGAAGAGTACTCTTACCCCCTGTGGCCTCACTGATCAATTCCTTAAGATTGGGCCCAAACAAAGAGGTACCCTGAAAGGGCAGGGAAAGCAAGGCTTTCTGGGAAGCAGTGTCAGCAGTCCAGATCTTGAGCCAAAGGGCTCGCCTGGCTACCACAGACGTAGTAGAAACCCTAGACATCATGCGGATGCATCAAAGGCAGCAGCAGAGACCTAGTGTTACGCTTCAGAGATATTGGCAAGACGACACAATTTCTCTGAACAGCCATTGTGAGTTGTTCAGACTGCAATAGCCCTGTTAACCAACGCAATAGGAAACGCTGGATGCATAGCTGTACCCACAGTCGCAAAAATGGACTTGAAACTCAAGAAACTCAAGTTTCTTATCAGTCCAGTCCTTCAGAGCAGAAGCACCAGAGACTGGCAAAGCAGTAGATTTAGATAGCCTAGAGACAGGAGCATCTACCTTAGGGGGATGAACCCACTTAGCAAGCGCAGCTTCAAAAAAAGGGGTAAAGCTTAGCAAATTTCCTAGACACGGAAGCAGTCTTGTCCGGTGATTTACACTCCTCAGAAACCAGGCGGTCAAGAGTGGGGTTAGAAGGAAAATAAGGGGCTTAGCAGGCTCCTGAAAAACATCAGAGGGATCAGAAGGGACCTCTTGAACCAAAGGAATGTTGAGGGTGGTTAAGACGGCTCTGATCAGACCCTCAGCAGAGAGGTCAGGATCAGCTTCAAAGGGGTCCCCAAGACACCGAGAAGACTCCAGAACAGAACAATCCTCAACATCCGAATCCAACAGCAGTTCCTCCTCAGAGGAATCTGACACATTAGGTGCCCCCTGAGGTTTAGGCAGGGAAGATCGGATATTGGAGGGGGCCTGCCAAGTCTGAAGGGCCCCCTGTATCTGGGATGGAAAGAGTTGTAATGTGGACCTAAGGTCCCTAGTCGCAGCCTTAAACACTTGCACCCAAGCTGGCTCAGTGGCATGGCTGGAGGTCCCTGGGTTGCTATCAGGAACTTCAGAACATGCTGGGCATAAGTGACCAGAGAACTCTCTAGGTAGCCCTGAGTGACAGGAAGAGCAATGCACAATGGGGGATAGTGAGACCCCAGCCTCCTTAGTCTTAGGTCTAGCCCCTAGTTCCAGCAGTATAGACATACTCAGTGTCAAAATAACCAACTGTACAGTAAATCAACCAATTACAGTGTGTAAGATTAAAATTTCACCCCAGAAATGCTAAATACAGACTTATCTGGCAGGTGAAGGGTTAATCTTCAGAGAAGAGAAGGAGAGTCCAAGCCCTGCATAGGATACTTGCTAGAAACGCTCACAAAATGGCTGCCGCGACGGGAGCCAATCAGAATTTAGGCGCAAATCAAGTGCTCATGGGAAAAGGTGAAATTTACTCACAGATATTTGTTTTGCCTGTGTGTCCTTTCACGGCATACTGTGGGTAACTGGCTCCACCTCCCAGCTGGTAGGGCCAATCAAAAAATATGAATTCTGTGAGCTTACTACCCCCCTGCAGTTATACAGTTGCCCAAGCTGCAAAACATATAACAGGTTAGAGATGGTACAGTAAAGGCACACTGCAGTAGATATTACATGACTAATATGGTACAGTATATGTATCGATACAAATACCCAAGAATAACCTTCAGGGAGGGTTGCCGTGGAAGGACACAGAGGAAAAACAACTATTGGTGAGTAAATTTCACCTTTTCCTCTGTGTCCAATCCACCGCATACTCTGGGACTTACCAGAGCAGTACCCCAGAAGTTCGGGAGGGATGAGACAGTAAGTTCAGATAGGAATGGCAGCTTCAAGCACCTTCCTTTCAAACTTGTTGTGCTGTGATGGTTGAAGGTCCAGTCTATACTGTTTGTTGAAAGTAGAGACTGATGATGAAATAGCAGTCTTGCAATCTCAGTAGGTGTTGCAGCTGCTTCCTGAGCCCATGAGGTTGTAATAGCATGAGTAGAGTGGGCCTTAATACCCTGAGGAGGCCCTCTTAATGTAGTCACAAATCCCACATGTGATAGAGGGTCTGGTGGATGAAGACCCTTTGAATTTTCCAAGAAATTGAGAAATTAGTCAGTCCTACGTAGAGTTTGGTTCTGCTGAGATATATCTGAAGGCAGTGGAGAAGATCCAAATGATGTAGTCTCTTCTCCATCTCATTTGAAGGATAGGGACAGAAGGACAAAAGTTTCTTGGTGAAGGTGAAACTGAGCAATGAACTTGGAGCAGAAGGAAGCCTTAGGATGTAGGACTACCTTATCTTGATGGAAGACCAAAATTGGGGTAACACATACCAAGGCCTAATTTATTTATATTGAGGTAAATTATCTTCTTACCAGGTGGTGGTCTGCAAAGGGAGTAGCTAGAACTGCAGAGAGTTGGACTATCAGGGATACAGGTTCAAGGTCCTTTCAAACCCTATCTGCATAATTTAAAGGATTATTGGAGCAGAGTCATCTGCCTCTCAGCATGGTTTGGACGACAGGCTCAGATACCCCCTGTAGACTTAAGGATTCCTGCTTAGCCTCCAGGCCTTGAGCTGGAAGAAAGTTGGATCTGGGAAGAAGAGGATCTGGTGATAACAGGTCTGGGATGTTTGGCAGAGAAATGGGGGCATGACTGACAATTAAAGGAGATTGGAATATCAGGGTTTCCCAGACCCGTCCGGGGCGATAAGGATGACATTTGACCTGTCTCAACCTTACCTTATCACCTCCACGAGTACAGGAAGGAGAAAATAGGTATGCCAGGCAGAAGTCCCAGGACACAAATTGCATTCTGTGCCAGGGCCGGAGGTTCGTGCCATCTGGATAGGTAGGTCTGACATTGTCTGTTCTGAGATGAGTACATTATATCTATTGAGGGTCTCCTAAAGTTGGTGTTCCTGAATAAAACCTTCTTTGTTTAGAGTCCACGCTCCTGGATCCAATTTCTTGCAGCTTAGAAAGTATGCCTGAACATTTAGATGAACTGACAGGAAGGATGCTGAGAGACTCAGCAGGTTCTTTGTTACCCAAAAGAGAATACCCAATGCATGGATGTTAAGTGTAGTGCTCCCTGGTCTTTCCTGGTGTAGAAGGTAGTGTACTGCTGATGTATTGTCTGATCTAATCAAGACAGCTGTACTTTGTAGATCGGCCTGAGATGTTTGACAGACTTCCAAACACTGATGTGTAGACCGAGTTGTCAAAATGCCCTGAGTGCAGATTCCAGATTGTTCCTCAATCTGTGCTGCTACCGTCTGTCCACAGACTTTTCTGAGGAGTCTACCACGACAAGTGCTTACTGGTGGGCCGGAAGACTGGAATTCTCTGAGTCAGGTAGGGCAGATTTCTTTTGTAATAACGGAGATAATTCTCTTGGGTGAAATGTGAATGAACCTAGGCCTATGATAGGATCTGATAAGTTGAAAAGAGGCATCCCGGTAGTCGTGAAAAACTTTATTGCGGTGTGGAACTTCCACTGAAGAAAAAGCCATGATTCTGTTGAAACTGCGGTGCTGGGTATTTAGGGACAGGGTTACTTGCCCTTGACAGGTATTGAGTTGCATCCCCAAGAATCTTAGGTGTTTGGTGGAAGAGACCTTCTTTCCAAATGGACTATCCAACAGAGTTTGTCGAGGTGGTCCCGGCAAATGTTTGTGCTGGTTACTGATTGGGGAGATTATATCTAACTAATCAGAATGTTGTCTAGAAAGCGGGCCACTTTGATCAGATGAATGTTGCAGCATTGCCATTACCTTAATCTTTGTGGAGACTCTTGGGGCTGACGCTAATCCAAATGGGAAGTCCCTGTACTAATACGGATGACCGAAGATCTAGAATCTGAGGTAATTCCTGTTTGTTTCCCAGATCAGGAGATGATAGTATGTGTCCTGCAGGTCTATTCAGGTGACTAAGACATGCGGCTGTATCAAATTTAGAGTTGATGACTCAATTTCCATTTTGAAATGTCGGACCTTAAGTACAGAGTTGAGCTTCTTAAGGTCCAGGATGAGGCATAGCTCCCCAATAGGTTTGATAACAGAGTGGAATGGATCACCCAATTCACTGATGCAGTGGGACCTCTCTATCTATTAAAGGAATGTTGGACTTGACACATGAGGAATGACGAGACAAACCTGGATGAGGTGGCCAGGGGACACCCCTTGAAATTAAAGGAAAGGAGGTTTCGACTTCAGTAGAGGAAGGGTTCACAGTAAGGTCTGTTAACCACCTGAGTGCCGGAGCTGCACGGAACGCACCGCTTGCAACTCACACAGTACCACTCCTGCACCCAAAGGGTCAAATTGTGGAATTCCTTGCCCAAGGAGTTGGTTATGGCAGATACAATGGATACATTTACTGCAAAAGGGAACATACAGGGTTATACTGAATATTAGTAGGCAATTCAGGAAGGTCCGATAAATGACTAACGTAATTGATAGCAGGATAGCTATACAATTCTCATGTCACTAGGGTATGAAGCAAAGGTTGAACTTGAACTCACAGAATTTATATTTTATGATTGGTCCTACAAGCTGGGACGTGGAGCCAATTACCCACAGTATGCCATGGATTGGACACAGAGGAAATGTAGTTTTCCCCAAAAAAGTATCCTAAACAGTGCCCGAAGCCCACTGAGCCCCCCAACACACTTGAACTATAAACCGGATGATAGAGCAAGGTTAGAAAAGTAAAATGAGCCATCTCTGAAGTCGCTAGGTTAAACGGTTGCAGAGATACATCTCAAACAGTAGTCCCATAGAAGTGAATGGAGCAATGGCGTCTATGCGGTAAAGCGCGCCTTAAAGGCGCAGCACACAAATTTTTAACAAAATTAAAGTAAAACATGAAAAGGTGTAAAACATGGGAACATGTGTAGACACTCAGAAAACACTAGTCCAGTAGGAAAAGTGCCCCAATAAAATGCCAAACCAGCAGTGAAAGGGTTAATTTACCAAATAAACCTGCTCCAAACACTCAACAGACACACACATATAGCCAATGAGTACAGGAGTGTACAATAGGAACTCCAGAACACAACCCCTGTGCGGAGGGGCACTGTGGGATAAGTGGACCTGCAGCACTCAAAGGGTAGCTCACCTTTCCTGGAGATCTTCTGTCTTTAGATTACCATGCAGCAAGAATTACCTCAGTGGGTAACTCCTGGGGAAGCACTTGGAATCAAGATTTTCCCCCTCAGGGCTTAAGGTCCACCAAAAAGCACCTGGATACTGAGATAGCCACACTGAAGGGCATTTGTCAGTTATGGTAATTCACCTAATGGTGGTATTCCATATCTGACAGAAAAATAGAAAAAGAATCTAAAGCTATAGCAGAACTGTTCTCCACCTGGTGGTGTCGCACTGAAGGAACAAATCTTACTGGAGCTGGTTGGCTAGCTGTAGCAAAGGAGGGAAGGGAGGCTCCACCCCTGCATACACTTAGAGAAATGTTCCTGCCTACTAAGGGGTGGATCGCCTCCCAGAGTTACCAGTAACCTGTATTGGACGACAGAGAAAGAGGACCCCAACTGTCAGAAAAGGACCAGGACCCTGAGATTCATGCTGAGGTGGGCTTGTCAGCCTTAGACTGCTAAACAGTTTTCTCACCTACCCAAGCCAGTTTGGGCTTTGGGGTAGGGCTCTCTTGGGAAGCCAGGGGGGTTGCACCCTAGGCACATACCCAAATTGGCAGGGGTAACAAAAGAGTCTTCCTAAGAAAAAAGGAATGCTTAGAGAGATTTGAGGCAGCGCTAGGGCTAAACGACTGCTTGCTCACAAATGGAAGAGACACCAAAGACAAGAAACTAAAACTATAGCAGAACTGTTCTCCACCTGGTGGTGTCGCACAGAGGAACAAATCATTCTGAAGCTGGTTGGCTAGCTGCAGCCAAGGAGGGAAGGGAGGCTCCACCCCCTGCATACATTTAGAGAAATGTTCCTGCCTACTTAAAGGGGTGGATCACCTCCCGGAGTTACCAGTAGAGTTACCAATAGAGTTACCAGTAACCTGTATTGGACGACAGAGAAAATAAAGTTGAAAAGAAGTAAAAATAAACCACATACAGCTTGCCTTAATATCATATATTGTGCTACTGCATTTATTTCAGAGTGGAAATAGCATATGACATGGAATTGTTGAAATAAAGTAGTGAATATTTGTTGTAGCACAGTAGATGTTACAGTGAAAATTTGCTGTGATGTGTAAGCATGGTGTTTGCAAGATGTGTCAATTTTTTTTTTTTTTTGTCTCCAAACAGAACTTGAGTGCAGGAGTGTTCAAGTGGCCTTCGATCCCTGCCCACTCCTTTCAAAATCATGCCCACCTGTATCTCCAGGACTGGCAGTATGGAGGAGATATGATTTCTCCTCCTTACTGCCGCCACCAAGTGTGTGTCCATCTCCTGAGGAGACAAATTATGTAATGAGGCTCTCATTTATATATATTTTTTTTATATGTATATATGTGTAAATATATATATATATATATATATATATATATATATATATATATATATATATGTATGTATATATGTATATGTAGTGGTAGCACTCTTGACACAAATGCCAGGGTACTGGTAAACAAAGGGAGTATAGGTCAGGAAAAAAGACAAAACAGCACTCACTAGACTTGAGTGCAATAGGTGAACATTTTATTACTAATTCTGTCAATGTTTCGGTCCACACTTGAACCTTTATCAGAAGTGAAGAAATGCAAATACTCACGTTACATACCCTTAACAACTGGTGACTTCTCATGACTGCCACCCCAAAGTACCAGTGAAGGTTCTGGCACATCACGTATGTTGTGTAAGCAATAGCAGGGTCGGAAATTGTTGCTCCTAGACCGGAGTGATCTCTCTCAGACCCCTGTTTGGCACGCCTGTACACATCACAAGACCTGTGTGCTGGTACACGTCACAAGACCTGTGTACCGGCATGCCGTCAAAGATCAAAGAGGTTGCTAAGGGGTTGACCATCTAAAAGGAGCCAAATGTAAATCACAATTAGCAGCCCAGATGCTCTTATGACTTAAAAGTATTCCTAAAATAAACATATAGCATACATATCGTAATATAAACAAAAAAGGGGGGAAGGGTGAAGGTAAATCTATGTAAGATAAATACAGACCACTAAATATCTAGCAGAGCATCAAAACAAGAAATCAAACAGACAAATTTCATAAATCAGTACAGAGAATAAAATAGGAAACAATAAGCAGAAGCACAACACTGATCACACCAATCCCATCGATTATCTAGAAACAAAGTAATACTGTTACACGACCACAAGGGCTTCCAGGGTGAAACAAAATTAAAGAATCCACACCACAGAACTGATAAGTAAATCAAGATTAGTGACTTTCTGCTATATAAAGCAGAGAGAGAGAGAGAGCGAGAGAGCATGAGAGAGACAGCAAGAGAGAGACAGCAAGAGAGAGACAGCAAGAGAGAGACAGCAAGAGAGAGACAGCAAGAGAGAGACAGAGCGAGAGAGACAGAGCGAGAGAGACAGAGCGAGAGAGACAGAGCGAGAGAGACAGAGCGAGAGAGACAGAGCGAGAGAGACAGAGCGAGAGAGACAGAGCGAGAGAGACAGAGCGAGAGAGACAGAGCGAGAGAGACAGCAAGAGAGAGACAGCAAGAGAGAGACAGCAAGAGAGAGACAGCAAGAGAGAGACAGCAAGAGAGAGACAGCAAGAGAGCGAGAGAGAGCGCAAGACAGAGAGAGCAAGACAGAGGGAGCAAGACAGAGGGAGACAGAGCGAGAGAGAGAGGGAGGGCGAGAGAGAGGGAGGGCGAGAGAGAGGGAGGGCGAGAGAGAGGGAGGGCGAGAGAGAGGGAGGGCGAGAGAGAGGGAGGGCGAGAGACAGCGAGGGCGAGAGACAGCGAGGGGCGAGAGACAGCGAGGGCGAGAGACAGCGAGGGCGAGAGACAGGGAGGGCGAGAGACAGGGAGGGCGAGAGGACAGGGAGGGCGAGAGACAGGGAGGGGCGAGAGACAGGGAGGGCGAGAGACAGCGAGGGGCGAGAGACAGGGAGGGCGAGAGACAGCGAGGGCGAGAGACAGGGAGGGCGAGAGACAGCGAGGGCGAGAGACAGCGAGGGCGAGAGACAGCGAGGGCGAGAGAGAGGGAGGGCGAGAGAGAGGGAGGGCGAGAGAGAGGGAGGGCGGAGAGAGAGGGAGGGCGAGAGAGAGGGAGGGCGGGAGAGAGGGAGGGCGGGAGAGAGGGAGGGCGGGAGAGAGGGAGGGCGGGAGAGAGGGAGGGCAGGAGAGAGAGAAAGAGAGGGAGGGGAGAGAGAAAGAGAGGGAGGGGAGAGAGAAAGAGGGAGGGGAGAGAGAAAGAGAGGGAGGAGAGGGGGAGAGGAAGAGTGAAGTCTGTAAGCTGTGTGCTGAAAATAGGATTTTAGTCTTACCTGTTAAATCCTTTTCACTTAGTCCATACAGATCACTGGTACTCTGGGAGGCGTAAGTCCTCTTTAATAGGCAGGAACAACTATGCAAATGATTTGCAAGGGGCGGAGCCTCCCCTCTTACTTAAGCCACCTTCTGGCCAGAGCCACTTAGATTGATTTGAGACCCTAAAACTGACCTCAGGTAAGCAAAAAGAAAGACTCCTGTGAGCATGCCCGAACGGTCTCCCACTGAATGCCACAGGAGAGCCAAGACTGGTCCCTTGACAGGGTGGGAGACCAGTGACCTGTATGGACTAAGTGAAAAGGATTTAACAGGTAAGACTAAAATCCTATTTTCACTGTCGTCCAATACAGGTCACTGGTACTCTGGGATGTACAAACATTGAGCTGATCCAGAGGCGGGAAGTAAGGCAAGGACCAGGCGCAAGGCGCAAGTCACTAGAACTGCTATGACCCAGTTAATAACATAGCCCAAACTGTAAGTGTCAACGGACACCAACCAAGGGAAACAATCCCTGGACTAACACAGCACACGGAACAAGAGCCAACCGGGCTCAACAGAAAGGAAGCACTAAGGATCACAGAGCGGAAGACCTACACAGGCAAGACTGCCTCCAGGACCTTCCTTCCAAAACTGGCATCAGCCGAAGCCAGTACATCAACTCGACAGTGCTTAGAAAAGGTGTGCACAGAGGACCAAGTGGCCGCTCTGCACAGTTGATCAGCAGAAGCCTGATTCTTGTAGGCCCAAGAGGCCCAATAGATCTGGTGGAATGGGCAGTCACCCGGAAGGGAACATGCTTATTCCTCAACTTATAGGCTTCACGGATAGTAGCCTTAATCCAAGAGGCAATGGTAACTTTGGAAGCCGGTCTCCCTGCCCTAGGCCCCTCAGGAATGACGAATAGAGCGTCAGACTTCCTGATAGACTCGGTGCGATGAACATAAAACTTGAGGCAACGCACCACATCCAACAGATGGAGATCTCGTTCCTTGTCAGATGAAGGATTAGGGCAGAAAGAGGGAACCACAATCTCCTGATTGATGTGAAACTCAGACACAACCTTGGGTAAGAATTCCTTGGTAGTGCGAAGCACAGCCTTATCCTTGTGGAACACCAGGTAAGGAGGTTTACAAGACAAAGCCTGTAACTCTGCTACCCGGCGAACTGAAACAATAGCCAAAAGGAAGGCCATCTTCCAAGTCAAGAGACGTAATGGAATGGAAGCCAAGGATTCAAACGGTGGTCGCTGGAGAACTCCCAGCACCAAATTGAGGTCCCACTGGGGAGCAGGACTCTTGAAGGCAGGTCGAACATGAGTCACACCTTGGAAGAAAACTTTCACATCAGGAAGGATAGCGATCCTTTCCTGGAAAAACACAGACAAGGCAGAAGTCTGAACTTTGAGGGAACTCAGACTGAGCCCTTATCCACACCGTCCTGCAAGAAGGCCAGGACAGTGTGAAGATGAAATTCAAGGGATAACTTCTTATCAGAGACCCATGTCACAAAAGTTGACCATATGCGATGATAGATCTTGGAGGACACAGGCTTACGAGCACTGAGCATAGTCGACACCACAGAAGGAGAAAATCCTTTCTTTGCTAGAATCGAGGATTCAACCGCCAAGCCATCAAATGGAGAGAGTGAACATCCTCCTTCCACAGATATCCCTGAAGAAGTAGGTCCGGACGGGCAGGAAGTGGGAACGGATCCGCCACTGACATGGCCATCAACTCCGGATACCAGGACTGGCGAGGCCAGTTTGGAGCGATCAGGATCACAGGACAACGCTCCCGCTTCAGTTTCTGGATGACTCTGATCAATAGAGGAAGAGGAGGAAAGATGTAAGCCAGGGAAAAATCCAAGGGATCGACAAGGCATCCACTGCTAGAGCAAGGGAGTCCCTCCGCCGGGAGCAAAACACCGGAACCTTCCTGTTGTGTCTGGAGGCCATCAGGTCCACCTCCGGCATCCCCCACCTCTGGGTGAGCAATTGAAACACCTCTGGATGAAGAGCCCATTCTCCGCTGTCGACGGTATGACGACTGAGGAAGTCTGCCATGACGTTGTCCACGCCTGGAATATGAACTGCAGAGATGACAGGCACGTGATCTTCTGCCCAAGACAAAATATCCTTGACCTCCCACCAGGCGGAACCGCTTCTTGTGCCGCCTTGCCTGTTGATGTAAGCCACCGCCGTGGCGTTGTCGGACTCCACTCTGATCGGAAGACCGGTCAGTTGAGACTCCCAGTGCCTCAGGGCAAGCCGGACAGCTCGAAGTTCCAGAACATTGATGGAGAGAAGGGATTCCTCCAGACCCCATTTCCCCTGAGCACTGAAGCGACCCCAGACTGCACCCCAGCCCCGAAGGCTGGCATCCGTTGTGACTGTAGTCCAACGAGGAACTAGAAAGGATCTCCCTTTCAGGAGATGAGAGAGATCTAACCACCAGTGCAGACTCGACTCGACTCGACATGAGGAGGAAGAGAAACAGACAGATGTTGATGATCTGGATGATTCCTGCACGTCTGGATCACAAATCTCTGAAGGTCCCTGAGTGGGCCATGGCAAATGGAACTGCTTCGATCGTGGAAATGAACTTCCCCACTAAAGACGACAACTTCGGTACCGGAATTTCGTCCATGTCCAGAATCCCAGCCACTCTGACGGATATCTGGTGAGCCACATCCTCTGGAAGAAACACCATGCATTGGCGAGTGTCGAACAGGAGACCCAGGAACAGAAGCCTCTGAGATGGAACCAAGTCCGACTTGTCCAGATTCAGGATCCAGCCATGACGGTTCAGAGTGTGCATGCACTTCTGTAATTGCTGACGGAGAAGCTCCGCTGAGGCGGCTTTCAGTAGAAGATCGTCCATGTATGGGGTCACTCTGATCCCATCCTGATGAAGCACCGCTATCAAGGAGCCTAACACCCTCTGGAAGACCTGAGGGGCTGAAGTCAGCCCAAAGGGGAGCGCTGCAAACTGAAAGTGTCCCCTGTGGCAGGCAATCCTGAGATACCGCCTGCTCTCTGGATGAATAGGGATGTGAAGATAAGCATCCTGAAGGTCCAGGGAGGCAAGGAACTCCCCTGGAGACATTGCTGCAATCACAGAGCGCAGGGACTCCTGGCGGAAGTGGGAAGTCACCACATAGGCATTGAGATCTGTGCGATCCAAAATGGGACGAGCCCCTCCGTCCTTTTTGGCTACCACAAACAGGTTGGAATAGAATCCTGAACCTGTGTCCCCCTGAGGAACCGCTTCCAGGACCTCTTTGTCCAAGAGATCCTGAATAGCGTCGTCGAACAGACGCCTTTTTGTGGGTTCCCGAGAAGGACGAGTAAAATGGAACCGAAAAGGAGGAAGGGAAGAGAAAGGGATCCTGTATCCCTCTGACACCACCTGAAGAACCCATGGGTCCGCCACTGACTCCTCCCAAGTCCGGCGAAAGATGCGGAGACGACCACCTACAGCCGGATGCGGACCCGGGTTCGGCGAGTCATGCCGAAGCAGTCTTGGAGGTCTTGGCCTTGGGGGCAACTTTGGGCTTCCAGGACTGTTTGGGCTTGGAGGAGGAGCGCGTAGTGGGAGGACCCGTTTGGGCCGAGGAGCGTGTCTCAGTCTGAAAGGAACGAAAGGACCGATTGCGTTTGGCTGGAAACTTTTTCTTAAAGACTGAGGGTAGAAGAGTACTTTTACCGCCAGTAGCCTCACTGATCATTTCTTTGAGTTCAGACCCAAAAAGCAAATTCCCCTGAAAGGGCAAGGAAAGCAAGGCTTTCTTAGAGGCTGTATCAGCAGACCAAATTTTCAGCCAAAGGGCGCGTCTAGCCACCACAGAAGAAGTGGAGGCCCTCGCCATCATGCGCACAGCATCAAAAGCAGCGTCAGCAACATAGTTCTGAGCTTCAGTGATATTAGCAAGAAGCTGCAACTGTTCAGATACTGGTGCATCCTGGCGAACTGCTTCAGTCAGTCGTTCAGTCCAGGCCGCAATGGCTCTATTAACCCATGCCACAGCAAAGGTTGGACGCATGGCAGTGCCAATGGAGGCAAAAATAGATTTAAGAGAAAGCTCTAGCTTTTTATCCGTCCAATCCTGCAGGGCAGAGGCATCAGAGACAGCCAAGGCGGTAGACTTGGATAGTCTAGAAACAGGAGCATCCACCTTGGGAGGATGAACCCATTTTGCCAGCTCAGCCTCAGGAAAAGGGTATAGTTTAGCAAACTTTTTAGAGACAGAGGAAGATCTATCAGGATTCTTCCATGCCTCAGAGACCAGACGGGCAAGAGTAGGGTTAGTTGGAAAACAACTGGCTTAGATGGCTTTTTCTGAAAAACATCAGTAGGATCATAAGTGGATTCCTGAGTCAGAGGAAGGTTGAGCGTATTCAGAACCGCTCTGATCAGACCCTCAGCCGAGACTTCAGGGTCACACTCATAGGGGTCCCCAATGGACCTGTTAGATTCAATAACAGTACGTTCCTCAGCATCAGAATCCTGTAAGAGTTCTTCTTCAGAAGAATCAGTTACATCAGGAGCCCCCTGTGGCTTAGGCAGGGAGGTCCTGATGGTAGAGGGGGTCTGCCAGACCTGGAGAGCCCCCTGTATCTGAGAGGGAAAGAGTTGAAGCGTGGATCTGAGATCCCTAGTGGCAGCTTTAAACTCCCTCACCCAAGATGGCTCAATAGCGTGGCTGGAAAGCCCAGGGTT
Source organism: Rhinophrynus dorsalis (assembly GCA_037306005.1). Classification (NCBI taxonomy): domain Eukaryota; kingdom Metazoa; phylum Chordata; class Amphibia; order Anura; family Rhinophrynidae; genus Rhinophrynus; species Rhinophrynus dorsalis. The sequence continues at coordinate 275,172,628 of CM074719.1, forward strand.
GCTATCTTGACCAGTACAATTAGGGCATAGATCCCCCACATTATCGCTAGACAGCCCAATGTGGCAAGAGGAGCAAAACGCCATGGGGGTAGCAGACCCCCCATCCTCCTTAGACTTGGGTCTAGCCCCTAGCTCCAGTGAAGTAGACATGCTCACAGCGTCAATATACCCCACTAATAACACTATCACCCAGAAAAAGTGTAAAGGATTAAAGTTTCACCCCAGAAATGTCTAAATTCGGACTTATCTGGCCAGCGAAGGGTTAATCTGTTGAGGAGAGAGAAGGCTCGGTCCCTGCGTAGTGTACTCGCTTAGGAAAAGTACCACAAAATGGTGTCCGTCATGACAGCCAATCAGAAACGAGCGCGAACCAGGCGCTCATGGGAAATGTAGTTTTCCCTTACAAGTACCCCAAACATTGCCCAAAGCCCCCCTGAACACCCCACATACATAAAACACATTGCGGATGATAGAGCAGGAGCCTAGCATTAAAATGAGCCCTCTCTGAAGTTGCTGTGACAAGCGGTTCCAGAGATATGTCCCACACTGTGAATTCTCATAGACAGTAAAGGAGCCCTTGCGTCTGAGCGGGAAAAAGCCGCGCTTAAAGGCGCGGAACACCATTTTTAACAAAGTTTAAGAAAACATTAAAAAGTGCCCAAACAAGTATGAAACACATAAGAAACATGAGTAAACGAATACCAAAAGCTCCAAAACCCAGAGAATACCACAGAAATAGCATAAAACAGTAATAATGCAATAAAAACACCGTATGAGTGCTGGAGTGTATTGAAACTCCCAAATACAAGCCCATCAAAGGGACACTGTGGGGACAAGTGGACCTTCAGCACTCAATGGGTGACTCACCTTTCCTGCAGGACTTCTGTCTTCAGGTGACCATGATAAAGTGGGAAAGAACCAGAGGTAAATTCCCCAGTAGGGAAGCTGCTTAACACAAGCTGTCCCCTCTTCAGGGCATAAGGTCCACAGAAAATCCCTGGAAGCTGCACCAGCCACTTTAAAGAGGGCAATTCACAGCCATGGTCACCCTCCGAATGGTGGTATTCCATATTTGAATAAAAAAATAATAAAACACTAAGATGCATAGATGTTCTCTACCTGGTGTGCAAAGCACTCCAGGAACAAATCAATCTAAGTGGCTCTGGCCAGAAGGTGGCTTAAGTAAGAGGGGAGGCTCCGCCCCTTGCAAATCATTTGCATAGTTGTTCCTGCCTATTAAAGGGGACTTACGCCTCCCAGAGTACCAGTGACCTGTATTGGACGACAGTGAAATAAGCCAAGTTTGGGATATTTATTGAAGAAAGTGTTGTATGGTAAGGAAGATGTTTAAAACAAAAGCCTTTTTCCATCCTCTTGAAGTTGTACAATTGATTGACTGCCATGCGTGTGTGGGATTGCAGGGTGAGGTGGGACTGGTTGTGTTTGCTGGTTTGTAATTGGTGGCTTTCTGCTATATAAAGCAGAGCGAGTTAAAGGGATAGTAATGTTTCACAAAAACAGAAGCTTCAATTAATCTTCATAGTGTTTGAGCCATAGAGAGTGTTATTTCAATACTGTCAGAGTTGTAGTTCAAGAGTAATTGAATGATAAAGTATCCCCCTCCCACCCCTTTTACCTAGTGTAACACTGCTCACCTCAGATGTGGAATCTGGTTGCTACCAGACAGATAACAGCAAGGGACAGTCTTCTTACTGTGAGAACAATGAAAACCCTGTCCTCTTGACAGGTTTTTCAGCTTTTTCCCTTATCTTAATTGAAGATTGTCCCTCTCTGCAATCTACATGGGCACCTCCCTGCTGCTCTGAGCCGAGCAGTGTTAAATCAGTAAAAGAGGCGGAAGGGGGAAACATTTTCATTCAATTACTCTTGAACTACAGCTCTGACAGAATTGAAATAACACTCTCCAAGGCCCAAATACTATGATGGTTAATTAGAGCGGCTTTTATTATGAAACATTACTATCCCTTTAAGCCTGTAAGCTGTGAGATAAAATAAGCCAAGTTTGGGATATTTATTGGATAAATTGCAGTGTTGTGTGGCAAGGGAGGGGTTAAGAACAAAAGCCTTTTTTCCCCTCCCCTTGCAGTTGTACAATTTATTGATTGCATCTGTGTGTAGTGGGAGTGGTTGCGTTTGCTGGGTTATAATTTGTGGCTGCTATATAAAGCAGAAGGACAGTGAATACTTGAATGTGTGAATCTTACATCAGTGTATGTGCCAAGTGTGGTAAGTGTTGGGAGTTTAGATATCATGGGCATTACACAGAGGAGAAAATATTTATTAACTTTATTGTGCCAATTTTTATTTCTGCCTGCCTTTTAACTTGAGGTAACTGGTATAATATGAATGGTAGCATGACTATCAGTTTAACTCAGTGCACAAGCTGCCATATGTTTGTACACCTGAAACAACTATTACAGGGTGCATAATACCTCTGTGGCAGTTGTGAGCAAATAGCATCGCTCTAAATCAGTGATCTGGTTTGCAAGCACACTTTGTAGACCGTTCCAGTGAAAATTTATTTTTCTATCTCGTGATCTCGGCTCTGCTGAAGAGCCTCCGCCGGTCCTGGGACCGGATTCTCCTGCAGTCAGCTAGAGCGCGGACGTCAGGGAAAGTGGAGGAAGGGGGGAACTTTAGTGGATAATATCTCTCAAACCATAAAGGCTTGAGAGATGGGACTGGGGTTAATTAGTTTAATTTTTTAATGGCTACAAGATTCAATTTTTTTTAAACAATACTATACCCCTTTAAGACAATATATTCAATTTACTCTATCCATTAGGACATCAGATACCTTGTTGACGATTCCAGATGGCCCTAAGAAGGGCAGACCAGCATCCAAAAAAATTACTGCCTCATGGCTTGAACAGGTTGGTTATCAGACACACATTAGACAAAGTCTGTTCCAGCACCTTTCAGAAATAACAGCTCATTCTACTAGGTTGATTAGTACCTCATGGGCCTTGAAGAACCAAACTACTGTTGACCAGTTGTGCAAAGCGGCTACATGGTCATCTGTTCACACATATTCAAAGTTTTGGCCAAAAAGTTCCAGAGGCCATTGTTCAATAGTTTTCTTCCCTACAGCTAATTTGGGACAGCTTTAGTAAGTCCCAATAGTCACTGAGTCCCTCGATGATGCTAGAGAAAAATGGGATATATTACTTACTGATAAATTCTTTTCTCTTAGTCCAATGAAGAAAGCAGAGCTTCCTGCCCACTGAAAACCTGTTGGGTCAGGATGCACTGCCATTTCTGGCAAATCTGCTATTCCTTTCCTGACTCTGCTAAACAAAACCTGAAAACAGCTAAGCAAGGGGAGGGGTTAGAAAATAGGAGGGAGGAGTTTTTGATTAGAACACCCTACCTCCTATCGGCACCACATAGACCCATGTATCCCTCAATGGATGAAGAGAAAAGGATTTATCTGTAAGTAAAAAAAAAAAAAAAAAAAAAAAAGGGAGTCCAACTAAGACAAAAGCTGATTTTTCAGCATATTTCATTCAGTGGTTAGTCCCTACTTGTCACATCAGGTCAGCACAAAGATTGTCATTTTATTATCTTTTTTGTTTGTTTTCCGTTACGTATTTTTAGCTGTGGGTTCTTTCATTTTATATCTCCCGGGAAGACCTTGTGTTCATGCAACAGTATCACCTTGTTTATAGATATTTGTTGGGATTGGTGTGATCAGTGCTAATTGTTTCCCATTTTATGCTCTATACGGATTTATGACATTTATCCATTTTTTTTTGTTTTTTGTTTTTTTTTTGTTTCGATGTCTGCTAGATATATAGCTGTCTGTATATATCTTATATGGGATTTTCTTTTTGCCCCTTTTTTGTTTATAGTACGATTTTTATACTACATGTTTACAGTGCAAATCCTTTTTATGACATCATAAAGGCATCATTGCTGCTAATTGTGGTTTACATTTGGTGCCTTTTAGATCATTAAAGGGATAGTAATACTTAAAATGTTGCTACACCATCCTATGGAGATTTATGGTCCCGGGACCAGAGCTGTGCATAGGATGGTGTAGCAACAGCGCCACTGTACAATTTCAGGCCACTGTGATATTGCACCCAAAATAATTCAACTCTGAGATGTAATAACATTTGAACAAGACACCTTTCAGCAGTGGGAGTACCCTATATAACATTTTGTTTTTTTACATTTTAAGAATTACTATCCCTTTAAGGGTATTTAACATGGTTATGTGCACTTCTTTTGTCTTGAAGAAGTTTCCAGTGTAGACAGACTAAACAATAAAATGTTCATGTATTGCACTCTCTTAAGTCCAGTGAGTGCTGTGCTGTTCTATTATATATGTAGTAAACAACAGACAAGCACTCTCTGGACTTGAGGGATGTAAGAAAAAGGTGTTTGATTATGTAAGATAATTGAAACAGTCTTCCTCAGGATGCAAATACAATACAATGTGCTACCCTAAATACCATCTGCGCAAATAAAAATACTCCACGTTTGGTGTCTTCCTAATCAGTGTGACATCATTAAAAAATCTTAAATCAATTAAGTCAGAATGTGCTCCAGGTTATAAGGCAAAACAGAAAAACTTATAATGTTCAAGTAAAATCAATATTTCAGTGTATGAGAGAAGTGGGGAAATATTAACCGCAGACATGACAACCTACGTAATGTAGTCTAGATACAGACCCGAGGTGCTCCTCAATGCTACACTGACCATAGAGGTGCGGCGCAGAGCACCACAAGATAACTGAATCAATACCAGGTGCAATCAGTGGAACACAGCAGGATGATTAATGCCCTATATGTATCATGGAGAAAAACTCAAGACTAGGAGAATGGAGGGCAACACAGCTGCGCAATGCGCCAGAGACCACTGCAGCACACCGTAAGTCCCAATACATCAAACATGCAGAATGAAAAGAATATGTAATAAAGAATAAAGAACTGTTGAGATGCAACTAAGGTCACAAAATAAACTCTGATGTGTGACTCAGAGGTGCTCTGCAATGCGGCAGAGACCAGACCGTTGCATCGCCAAGCATCAGATGAAGCCACTGGCTACCACAAGTTTATGTGATATGATAGACAGCCAAGAGATCCTAAGGCCATTATAAGTTTTTCTGTTTTGCCTAATAGCCTGGAGCATATTTTTGACTTTGATCACTTTTGGTGGTATCACACTAATTAGCAAGACGCCAGCTATGGCATTTTTTTCTTTGCAGTGGATATTTAGGGTAACATTTTGTATTGTATTTGCATCCTGACGAAGATTATGTAAGGTAATCAAATAAAACACCTTTTTCTTTCATCCTTCACAAGTCCTGAGAGCGCCTGTTCGTTCTTTACTACTTTTCTATCTACTGGCCATAGGATGCGGCACACAGGCTGATGACTTTATGAAGCATGAGTGCTTCCCTCCTTACTTCTATTTAAAGAGCATATGTTACAGTGAGAAGCCAGAGTGAAAGGATTCCACTTTTACTCACTTGTTTCCTCTTCCTCTTCATCCTCTTCTTCTTCTCTATATAGGATGGGTCCCTCTGAGTCACTATCACTGACTCCTCCTTCCTCCTCCTCTTGCAGACATGGGGGCAAGTAGCCTGGTATTACTGAAACAGAGGGAACATCTCCAATGTATACCCTTGAAGGGGGTGGATCACTGGACTCTGGAGACAAGCTCTCCTCTTCAAGGCTGATGTCCTCCTCCTCGTCATAATCATCATCAGGCCTGGTAAAAAATGTAAATGTCAAGGCATGTGTACATCTATACGCATGCAAGCAGAGAGAAACTGGGTCTGGGAGAAAACAGGAGAGCAAGCGGCTGAGAATTAGGGGGAACAGAAGGAGGATATATGGGAGAAAGACCTGGAGAAAGAGGGAGGTACAGAGCCGGAAAAGAGGTGGGGAGACAAAAGGGAATGTGATGGTAAGTGGCACTCACACTTTGAGGAGTTCAATTGTAACAGGCAAAGACCTCACTCTCACCCTCTCTTCACCTTCCCCCGCCTCATTGTGTACAAACAAGAGGGATTGTGCCCGCTGGCTACTATCCACGATGGGCATGGGTTGGGGACTATTCAATGCCTGCTGGATGCGGATGTGAAGGGGGAGGTTGGCTGGCAGTTGCACTTTGTCAGCTTCTGTGCTGGGAAGGGGTAGCACATGGGGAGGATCTGGGGTAAGAATTACTGGAATGTGAGAGGGAAGGGGTGGTGAGGGTGGAGTAGGTGCAGGGGCTTCGCTTGCAGGAACTTCGCTTGCAGAGGCTGGCGGTAGTGAGGCAGGGCGATTAATCTTCTCTTTGTTGCTCACTGCGTCTGTAGACAGGTGGACTCCACGTTTGGCAGGAAGAGGGGGGGAAGGGCGGGAACCAGCAGGTGATAATGTGCTTCCTCCCAAAGCCTGACACAATTCCGCTAGAAGAAAAACAGAGTAAGTTTACTGTTACATCTAGTGGGAAATAAGACTAATAAATAGAAAGAGCCTCTGACAGGGAAAAAAAGTTACATTAACATTATCTGCAGAGCTCTCTCTGGCAGGCACATGGCTGCATTGTCACCCAGAGCTGTTGTTCCCAGAGCTCTTTCGCAAGTAAAGGGGTTACATAAGCCAGAAGTTAAAGAACTGTGACTGCCACTACTCACCCATTAGTGGATTGCTGTTGCGATTCTGTGGTTTAGGAGGGGGAGCAGGGGGCTGTTTGGGGGCTGTGGATGGATGCAAGGTCCTAGGTGCGGGTGAGGGGGCAGAGATCTGCTGTCTCAGAACTGTCGGACCAAGGTCTGCTTTTTGTCCTTCAGGGAACTCCTGGGCAGTGGAGGTGGAGTTTGAGACTGAGAGGGGTCTTTTCGGAGGTAGGAGGGGCTGTTTTGAGGGTTCCCGGGGAACATCTTGTATAGGGGCCGTGTCAGAGGCAGGCTGGGGTCCTGTGGAGTCTGTGAAAAGGGACAGATGTGATTGTGAGGAAAAGTGCTCCATTATATACTACGTGCAAATAGTCCATATTCATTAACCCTTTGAGTGCCAGAGAGGTACGCGATGCATTGCAAAGCAATGCGTTTCGTACCCCTCTGGCACTCAAAGGGTTAAATGTTCAGAGGCTTCATTTTGTTTCTCACCTAGTCTGCTCTTCCTTTTTAATAACCCTTCATCCTCTTGTGGGTCAGGGGGTACAAGGTTCATGTGACCATTCCTCAGAGGGGGGGACTCTGATGCAACAGGAACATCTGTTGGGGAGATAGTATATACACTTATATGAACATTATACAGAGCACATACAAAGTGGAGCAGGGATCAGTATAGGTATAGATGTGCATGGGGCCTAAAACTCACCCTCCTCTGGAACCTCCAATAGGACTCCTCTTTTCACCAGTTCTTCACGGGGTTTCCTCATGGAAATCTTCCTTTCTAGCACTGAAATGGAAAATAAACAATGAGGAAAAAAAATGGAGAGACGGACAGGGATGACCAAAAGAGATCATGAAAGGTTGAGACAGGTAGGATGTGAGGGACACATGAGAAGAAATATAGGAGAAAAGTGCTAGTATGCTTGCAGAAATAAGAGGAAGAGAATTAGGAAGATACAGTACAATGTATACAAAAATAGGATTTTAGTGTTCTGATCTGTTAAATCCTATTCTCTATAGTCCGTATAGAACACAGGTACCATGGGGTTTGAGTCCCTCCTTCTGGAGGGCAGGACACATCTCAAAAGTCAGTGTCTTGTGGATGGAAACTCCCAGCTACTTCTCCAGCTCAGCCCTAGCCCCTTCTACAGTATGAATGTGGCCAAAGCCTCGCTAACAGAGTGAGTAAGAAAAGAAGGAAATCTCCTTTCAGAATAAAGACCCTAAATGGTTTCCACATCCCAGACAGGCAAGAACAAGAGGTCCCTTTTGCTGGGTGGGAGACCTGTGTTCCATACGGGCTATAGACATTTAACACTAAAATCCTATTTCTCTTACATCCAATATGAAACAGAGGTACTATGGGGCTATCCCAACACTAAGCTCCCAGGGTGGGAAGAAAGGAGAAAGTCCCCATGATACTGGGGTTCCCTAGGCCTATCCAGAATCGGAATAGCCCAAACAGAAAATAGTGTCAACTGACACTGAACTGTCACAGCACACAATAAGAACCAACAGGGGGTCAAATAACTAAACAGAAAGGTAAGAAAACTGTTTAGGTCCCTAAACAGGCATGTCTGCCTAAAGGACTTTCTGGCCAAAGCTGGCTTCAGCAGAAGCCAGACCGTCAACATGGTAGTGTTTAGCAAAGGTGTGCAGGGAGGACCAAGTCGCAGCTTTGCACAACTGCTGAGCAGAAGCCTGATTTTTGTAGGCCCAAGAGGCCCCCACAGACCTAGGAGAGTGTGCCGTAATCCTGAAGAATAGGTTTCTTCCTGAATACATATGCTTGGCATATGGTTGCCTTAATCAGAAAAGCCACAGTGAACTTGGAAGATGCTTGCCCTACCCTAAGACCCTCGGGGATGATGAAAAGAGTCAGCCTTGAGGAAAGGCTCAGTACGTTGCACATAAAACTCAAGGCAACACACCACATCTAACAAATGGAGATGCTTCACCTAGTTAGATTTCAGGGCAGTGCAAAATGAAGGCAACCACAATCTCTTGACTGAGGTGCAACTCAGAAACCACATTAGGAAGAAATTCCTGAGAGATCCGAATTACTGCCTTTATCCTTGTGAAAAACCAGGAAAGACTGGCTTGCAAGACAAAGCCTGCAGTTCAGCAACCCAGCAGACTGAGACAACTGCCAGGATAGAAGGCAACTTAAGCGTTACTTGACGCAAGGGAATAGAAGCAAGGTGCTCAAAAGGAGGCCTCTGCAACACCCCCAAAACAAGATTAAGGTTCCACAGAGTAGAAGCCTTAAAGGCAGGGAAGGCATGAGACACCCCTTGATGAAAAACCTTGACATTTGGCAATACGTCTCTGAAAGAACACAAAGTGCTGAAATTTGGACCTTCAAGGAGCTCAAGCGGAGTCTTTTGTTCACTCCATCCTGGACAAAGAATAACACCAAAGGAAGGTTAAACTCCTGAGAAGAGACAGACCTGTTCACACATCAGGAATGAAACAGAGACCCTACCCTAAGGTTAGGTCATGGAATGGACAGGCTTGTGAGCCTGAATCAGTGGAAATGACCTCAGTGGAGAACCATTTTCTCTTCCAGATATGGGCTTGAACAGCCATGCATTCAAAGTCATCTTTTCCACATCCTCTTTCCACAGGTAACAGTGGAGCAGGAGGCCTGGCCTGGGAGGGAGGTGAAGCAGGTCCTGAATGGTAAGACTGACCAGGTCAGCAAACCATGACCTCCTGGTCCAGTAAGGAGTGATCAGAACCAGAGTCGCACTAATCATTCTGATCTTCCTGAGGGCCCTGGGTAGGAGAGGAATTGGAGGAAAGACATAAGCTAGATGGAAGTTCCAAGGGAATCGACATGGCATCAGTGGTGAAGGCCAGAGGATCCCCCTTCTGGGGGCACAAGGTCAGAACCTTCCTATTTTCCCTGGTGGCCATGAGATATATTGTGGGCACACACCCCACCAAAGCACAATTAAATAGAACACATCCGGATTGAGTTCACACACTCTGGGATCCATGTCTTTCCAACTTAGGATGTCTGACAAACATTTTCTATCACTGGAATGTGCATGGCGCAGAACATGGGCTTCCGCCCAACAGAGAAAGTACCTTACCTCGAAACAGGTGGCAGCACTGCCCCCGACTGTTGATGTATGCCACAGCCGTGGCATTGTCTGACTGGACCCTCACTGGTTTTCTCTTCAAGTGTGAGGTCCAATACATAAGGGCCAGACGAATTGCTGAGTTCCAGAACACTGACTGATGGGATTCCTCCGCAGTCCACCTGGACTCTCAGGTGATCCAGAACAGCACCCCAGCCGCTCAGGCTGGTGTTCATTGTCACCAGAGTCCATTCCAGTATTACAAACTGTTTCTCCAGTTCAAGGCTGCATTGGCGCAGCCACTACTGAAGGTCTCTGCATCCTTGTGAAGAGAGGGAAATCTGGCGATCCAGGTGTGCCAGATTCCCTGTTCAGCTCTGAAGATCAGGTCTCAAACTCCCTCGTGTGGACCTGAGAGTAAGGCACAACCTTCAATGTAGACACTAGCTTGCCCAACACACCTATACTACCCGATTGTGGCGAGGGCCACTCCAGGGCCTGAGACACCTCTGGCATCACCAGAGGATCTTCTCGTCTGGCAGGAATACGTTCCCCTGACTGGTGCTGAACCTCATTCCCAGGAACACCAGTTCGTGAGAAGGAACCAGAGTGGACTTTGGCATGTTCAGAATCCACCCATGGTGGACCAGAACCCCTGCAAAATCTTGGACGTGCTGGTCCAGGAGTTCTCTGAGGGAGCTTTGAGCAAAAGATCATCCAGCAAGGTTTCATGGAGATACACCTGGTGTGAATGAAGGCCACTCCTCCTTTGGAACCACAAACAGGTTGGAATAAAAAGCTGAATTGAGCTCTGGGAGAGGTACTGAGATCAGAACCTTCTTGGCAAGTAGTGAAGCCCACTGCCTCCTGGAAGAGCCATACTTTGCTCGGCTTTTTGTCACCCTGGACAAAAACAAAACAAGATGGTGGAAGGGACTCAAAATTTATGCGATAACCCACAAAATCCACAGGTCTGTTAGAGGACTCCCAGGCATCTCAAAACAGGCAAAAATGCCCCCTACAGGTAAATGGGGGAGAAAATTCCAAGAGTCATAAGGAAGATTACTTGACAGACTTTGCCCTCGGAGCTACTCACTTGGGCTGTCGCTGCTGTCTGGGTTTGGGGAAGGAATATGCGTGGGAGGCGTGCAAAGCTTTGGTGGGGATAAATAAGACAGCTTCCTCACCATAGTCAGACGTTTGGAGGTCAACTGAGGCAACAATGTGATCTTGCCTCCAGTAGCATCACTAATGATCTGCTTCAGTTCTGTTCCAAATAGTGACTTGCTCTGAAAAGGCACAGAAACCAGTGACTTTTTAGAAAATTGATCCTCAGGCCAAATCGTAAGCCACAGAGTGTGTTGTGCAGCAACAGAAAAGGGTCAGGCTTCAGTGGAAAATATGACTACCTCAAAAAGTGCCTCAAACACAAGTTTTTGCCTCTTTAATGTTGGACACAATAACCAACAGGCCTTCCTAGGAAATATCTGCATGTACAGGCTCCAGCAACAGCCCAAGCAGAGGCAAAGATAGATCTAAGTGCCGTACCAGTGGCCGCAAAGTTGGCTATGAGGATGGAATCCATTTTCTTATCTGCAGGATCCTTAAGTCCAGCTGCGTCTGCCAAAGGCAAGGCAGTACATTTTTTCCATCCTGGAGACAGGAGGATCTACAGTTGGAGGAGAGGCCCACTGCACCAGAGCTATCTCAGAAAAGATCTACCTTTTGGTAATAGACAGTCGTTTGTCCAAGGTATTCCACTCATCCAGAAGGATCTGGTCCAAACTGGTAAAGATTTCTTACACCTCTGGAATACATCTATAGAGGAAGACCCTAATCAGGGGTGTCAGAGCAGAGACCTGAAGTGTTTCCAAAATAGCTCTAAGACTCTCAGAAGAGGGAATGGGGTAAATTCTCATATCAGTCCCCACAGGAATAAGAAGAGCCCATATCCTCATATTCTCCTTCCTCACCTTCCTACTCAGATGATTCCTCCTCAGAGGAAGCACCTAGCAACTGAGGAACACTCAGAGATATAGGGGCCACAAATTTAAAGGTAGTGGGGGGTTTCCAGGATTGGAGAACCCCCTGAAGGGAGAAAGGGATTTGGGCTAATGAGGACAGAAATGTTTTCATCCATGCTGGCTCTTGTTTGCAGGGCCCTGGCGGAATAGTAAGGGCCACAGTAAACGAGGGTCAGAGGAATCCAGAATACTCTCTAGGAAGCCCCGTTTGACACGAGAAACAGTAAGCAAGGGAGGGTCAGGGACGCCCCTTAGTCCTTTAGTCTCAGATTTACTCCCATGACCCTTAGAACCAGACACCCTGAAAGGAAAAATAGGATTTTAGTCTTACCTGTTAAATCCTTTTCACTTAGTCCATACAGGTCACTGGTACTCTGGGAGGCGATCCGCCCCTTTAATAGGCAGGAACAATTATTCAAATGTGTGCAGGGGGCGGAGCCTCCCCTCCTACTTAAGCTGCCTTCAGGCCAGAGCCACTAGATTGATTTGAGACACTAAAACTGACCGTAGGTAAGCAAGAAGGAAGACTCCTGTGAGCATGCCCTGAAGGTCTCCCACTGAATGCCACAGGAGAGCCAAGCATGGTCCCTTGACAGGGTGGGAGACCAGTGACCTGTATGGACTAAGTGAAAAGGATTTAACAGGTAAGACTAAAATCCTATTTTCACTGTCGTCCAATACAGGTCACTGGTACTCTGGGATGTACAAACATTGAGCTGACCCAGAGGCGGGAAGTAAGGCAAGGACCAGGCGCAAGGCCCAAGTCACTAGAATTGCTATGAACAAGTTAATCACATAGCCCAAAATGTAAGTGTCAACGGACACCAACCAGGGGGAAACAACCCCTGAACTAACACAGCACACTGAACCAGAGCCAACCGGGCTCAACAGTAAAGAAGCACTAAGAACCACAGAGCAGAAGTCCTAAACAGGCAAAACTGCCTCCAGGACCTTCCTCCCAAAACTGGCATCAGCTGAGGCAAGTACATCAACTCGATAGTGCTTTGAAAATGTGTGCACAGAGGACCAAGTGGCCGCTCTGCACAGTTGATCAGCAGATGCCTGATTCTTGTAGGTCCAAGAGGCCCCAATAGATCTGGTGGAATGGGCAGTCACCCGGAAGGGAACATGCTTATTTCGCAACTTATAGGCTTCACGAATGGTAGCCTTAATCCAAGAGGCAATAGTAACTTTGGAAGCCGGTCTCCCTGCCCTAGGCCCCTCAGGAATGACAAATAGAGCGTCAGACTTCCTGATAGACTCGGTGCGATGAACATAAAACTTGAGGCAACGCACCACATCCAACAAATGGAGATCTCGTTCCTTGTCAGATGAAGGATTAGGGCAGAAAGAGGGAACCACAATCTCCTGATTGATGTGAAACTCGGACACAACCTTGGGTAAGAATTCCTTGGTAGTGCGAAGCACAGCCTTATCCTTGTGGAACACCAGGTAAGGAGGTTTACAAGACAGAGCTTGTAACTCTGCTACCCGGCGGACTGAAACAATAGCCAAAAGAAAGGCCATTTTCCAAGTCAAGAGACGTAAGGGAATGGAAGCCAAGGATTCAAACGGAGGACGCTGGAGAACTCCCAGCACCAAATTGAGGTCCCACTGGGGAGTAGGACTCTTGAAGGCAGGCCGAACATGAGTCACGCCTTGGAAGAAAACTTTGACATCAGGAAGGATAGCAATCCTTTCCTGGAAAAACACAGACAAAGCAGAAGTCTGGACTTTGAGGGAACTCAGACTGAGCCCTTTCTCAGCACCGTCCTGTAAAAAGGCCAGGACAGTGGGAAGATGAAAATCTAGGGACATCTTCCGATCAGTACACCAAGCTACAAAGGTGGCCCAGACACGATGATAGATCTTAGAGGACACAGGCTTACGAGCTCTAAGCATCATCGACACCACTGAAGGAGAAAATCCTTTCTTCTCTAGAATCGAGGATTCAACCGCCATGCCATCAAATGGAGATTCTGAACATCCTCCTTCCACAGATAACCCTGAAGGAGTAGATCCGGACGGGCAGGAAGCGGAAACGGTTTCGCCACGGACATGGCCATCAACTCCGGATACCAGGACTGGCGAGGCCAGTTTGGAGCGATCAGGATGACAGGACAGCGCTCCAGCTTCAACTTCTGGATGACTCTGATCAATAGAGGAAGAGGAGGGAAGATGTAAGCCAGAGGAAAATCCCAAGGGATTGACAAGGCATCCACTGCTAGAGCAAGAGAGTCCCTCCGCCGGGAGCAAAACGCCGGCACATTCCTGTTGTGTCTGGTAGCCATCAGGTCCACTGCAGGTACCCCCCACCTCTGGGTGATTAGGTGAAACACCTCTGGATGAAGAGCCCATTCTCCGCTGTCGACTGTGTGACGACTGAGAAAGTCAGCCATGACGTTGTCTACGCCTGGAATGTGAACTGCTGAAATGACAGGTACGTGATCTTCTGCCCAAGATAAAATATCCTTGACCTCCAACCAAGCGGTGCAACTTCTTGTGCCACCTTGCCTGTTGATATAGGCCACTGCGGTGGCGTTGTCGGACTCCACTCTGACTGGGCAACCTTCCAGCTGAGATTCCCAGTGCCTCAGGGCAAGCGGGATGGCACGCAGTTCCAGAACATTGATGGAGAGAAGAGATTCCTCCAGTCCCCATTTCCCCTGAGCACTGAAACGACCCAACACAGCACCCCATCCCAGGAGGCTGGCATCCGTTGTGAGCGTGGTCCAATAGGGAATTCGAAAGGATCTCCCTTTCAGGAGATGAGAGAGATCCAACCACCAGTGCAGACTCGATTCGACATGAGGAGGTAGAGAGACTGACAGATGCTGATGATCTGGATGATTCTTGCACGTCTGGATCACAAACCTCTGAAGTTCCCTGGAGTGGGCCATGGCAAATGGTACCGCTTCGATCGTGGAAATGAACTTCCCCACCAGAGACGTCAACTTCGGTACTGGAACTCGGTCCAGCTCCAGGATCCCGGCTACTCGGATGGCTATCTGATGAGCCACTTCCTCTGGCAGAAACACCATGCATTGCCGAGTGTCGAACAGGAGATCCAGGAAAAGGAGCCTCTGAGATGGGACCAAGTCTGACTTGTCCAGATTCAGGATCCAGCCGTGATGGTTCAGAGTGTGTATACACAGCTGCAGTTGCTGGTGGAGAAGCTCCGCTGAGGAGGCTTTCAGGAGGAGATCGTCCATGTAGGGGGTGTCACTCTGACACCTTCTTGATGAAGCACAGCTATCAAAGAACCCAACACCCTCTGAAAGACCAGAGGGGCCGAAGTCAGTCCAAAGGGAAGAGCTGAAAACTGAAAGTGTCCCCTGTGGCAGGCAATCCTGAGATACCGCCTGCTCTCTGGATGAATAGGGATGTGAAGATATGCATCCTGAAGGTCCAGGGAGGCAAGAAACTCCCCTGGAGACATTGCGGCAATCACAGAGCGCAGGGATTCCTGGCGGAAGTGGGAACTCACAACATAGGAATTGAGATCTTTGAGATCCAAAATGGGACGAGCACCTCCGTCCTTTTTGGCCACCACGAACAGGTTGGAAAAAAATCCTGAACCTGTGTCCTCTGGAGGAACCAATTCCAGGACCTCTTTGTCCAAAAGATCCTGAATAGCGTCGAACAGACGCCTTTTTGTAGGTTCCTGAGAAGGACGAGTAAAATGGAACCGAAAAGGAGGAAGGGAAGAGAAAGGGATCCTGTATCCCTCTGACACTACCTGAATAACCCATGGGTCCGTCACTGACTCCTCCCAAGTCCGGCGAAAGATGCGGAGACGTCCACCTACAGCCGGATGCGGACCCGGGTTCGGTGAGTCATGCCGAAGCAGTCTTGGAGGTCTTGGCCTTGGGGGCAACTTTGGGCTTCCAGGACTGCTTGGGCTTGGAGGAGGGACGCGTAGAGGACGACCCCGTCTGGGACGTGGAGCGTGTCTCAGTCTGAAAGGAACGAAAGGACCGATTACGTTTGGCTGGAAACTTTTTCTTGAAGACTGAGGGTAGAAGAGTACTTTTACCGCCAGTAGCCTCGCTGATCATTTCTTTGAGTTCAGAACCAAATAGCAAGTTCCCCTGAAAGGGCAAGGAAAGCAAGGCTTTCTTAGAGGCTGTATCAGCAGACCAAATTTTCAGCCAAAGAGCACGTCTAGCCACCTCAGATGAAGTGGAGGCCCTCGCCATCATGCGCACAGCATCAAAGGCAGCATCAGCAACATAATTTTGTGCTTCAGTAATATTAGCAAGGAGCTGCAACTGCTCAGATACCGGGGCATCCTGGCGGACTGCCTCAGTCAGTCGTTCAGTCCAGGCTCTATTAACCCACGCCACTGCAAAGGTTGGACGCATGGCAGTGCCAATGGAGGCAAAAATAGATTTAAGAGAAAGTTCTAGCTTTTTGTCCGTCCAATTCTGCAGGGCAGAGGCATCAGAGACAGCTAAAGCAGTAGATTTGGATAGCCTGGAAACAGGAGCATCCACTTTGGGAGGATGAACCCATTTTGCCAGTTCAGTCTCAGGAAAAGGGTAAAGTTTAGCAAACTTTTTGGACACTGAGGAGGATTTGTCAGGATTCCTCCACGCCTCAGAGACTAGACGGGCAAGGGTAGGGTTAGTTGGAAAACATACAACCACCTTAGATGGTTTTTGGAAAACGTCAGTTGGATCATGAGTAGATTCCTGAGTCAGAGGAAGGTTGAGCGTAGTTAACACAGCTCTAATCAAACCCTCAGCAGAAACTTCAGGGTCACATTCATAAGGGTCCCCAATGGACCTGTTAGACTCAATAATAGTGTCTTCCTCAGCATCAGAAACCTGTAATAATTCTTCTTCAGAAGAATCAGACACATCAGGAGCCCCCTGTGGCTTAGGCAGGGAAGTCCTGATTGTAGAGGGGGTCTGCCAAACCTGGAGAGCCCCCTGTACCTGAGAGGGAAAGAGTTGGAGAGTAGATCTGAGATCCCTAGTGGCAGCTTTAAACTCTTTCACCCAAGTTGGCTCAATAGCATGGCTGGGAAGCCCAGGGTTGCTATCATGACAATCAGTGCATTTAGGGCATAAATTACCAGAGTGACAAGAGGAGCAAAGCGTAATGGGGGGAACAGACACCCCAGCCTCCGTAGTCTTAGGTCTAGCCCCTGGCTCCAGTGGAGTAGACATGCTCACAGCGTCAATATACACCACTTAACAAATATCACCCAGTAAAAGTGTGAAAGATTAAAGTTTCAACCCAGAAATGCCTAAAATCGGACTTATCTGGCCAGCGAAGGGTTAATCTGCTGAGAGGAGAGAAGGCTCGGTCCCTGCGTAGTATACTTGCTGAGAAATCACACCACAAAATGGCGGCCGTCAGGTCAGCCAATCAGAAACGAGCGCGAACCGGGCGCTCATGGGAAATGTAGTTTTCTCTCAGAAGTACCCCAAACAGTGCCCGAAGCCCCCCTGAACTTCCCACACCCTGAAAACAGACACCAGATGATAGAGCAGGAGCATAGAAATAAGATGAGCCATCTCTGAAGTTGCTGTGACAAGCGGTTCCAGAGATATGTCCCACACTGTGAAATCCCATAGAGAGTAAAGGAGCAATGGCGTCTAAGCGGGAAAAGGCATGCTTAAAGGCGCGGAACACTAAATTTTAATAAAGTCGCACTGAACTTTAAAAAGTGCCAAACAGTTACCAAATACATAAGAAACATAAGTAAAACTATACCCAAAGCTCCAAAACCCAGAGAGTACCACAGAAATTGCATAAACATGAGAAATGCAAATAAAAACACCCTATGAGTGCTGGAGTGCAATGCAAACTCCCAAATACAAGCCCATCAAAGGGACACTGTGGGGACAAGTGGACCTTCAGCACTCAAAGGGTGGCTCACCTTTCCTGCAAGGACTTCTGTCTTCAGATGACCATGATGAAGTGGGAATAGACCAGAGGAAAATTCCCCAGTAGGGAAGCTGCTTGACTCAAGCTGTTCCCTCTTCAGGGCATAAGGTCCACAGAAAATCCCTGGAAGCTGCACCAGCCACTTTAAAGAGGGCAATTCACAGCCATGGTCACCCTCCTAATGGTGGTATTCCATATTTGAATAAAAATAATAAAATACTAAGTTGAATGTATAGATGTTCTCCACCTGGTGTGCACAGCACACAGGAACAAATCAATCTAGTGGCTCTGGCCTCAAGGCAGCTTAAGTAGGAGGGGAGGCTCTGCCCCCTGCACACATTTGAATAATTGTTCCTGCCTATTAAAGGGGCGGATCTCCTCCCAGAGTACCAGTGACCTGTATTGGACGACAGTGAAAGTGTCTTACACTAGTACTAGTCTAGCAGGTGAAGGGTTAATCTGGAGAAGGAAAAGCAAGGAGAATCAGCCTCTATGTAGCATAAGCAAGAGAAATGTAAAATATTGACTGCAAAATAAGCAGCCAATAGGAAGAAAGCCTGCGAAATGGGCATTCTGGAAAAAGTAGTCTCCTCAGTTGCTGTTGCCTAGCAATGCCTAAACTCTGTCCACGGATTGCCACTGGCCTCCAAGACACTCAAGACATGAACCGGATGAAAGGGCATAAGGAGACCAGAAGAACAAGCCCACTCTTGCTTCTATATGCAAACAGGAGCAGAGTTATGTCCCAGAGAAGTTTGCCCATAGAAGTCAATGGAGAAAAGATGGAGGCAGTGTGGGCACCTGCTCTTAAAGGGGCCACAGCACAAATTCAGTCAGCACCAAAAGAGGTACACAAAGACTCAAAAACCCCAGGAAACATGCAAGGGAATCCTAAAATTATACACCATGTAAGTAAAGTGAAAATCTAGCCCACAATATTCCACCAACTAATGAGAACCAGCGAGGAAAGAATTCTGGAAAGCTGCAACCATCTTCGCCCCCAAAACACTCAACAACATAAATGAAACAACCAGACATGAGTGCAGGAGCCCAAGGCACTCTGTCTCTGTATGGAGAAGTACAAGGTAGGGACAATGTGGATCAAGGCGCTCAAAGGGTTACTCAGACTTCTGCCTTCAGGCTACAATTGTGAAGAAAAGCAGAGCCCCAGTGAGACTCTGCTGGGAGGGAAAACGTGGGCCACAGGGGTAAGGGTCCACACAGCGCATGTAAACTGTCAATCCACTCCAGGGGATGCCCAGTAATGGTAACCCACCTAAAGGGGGGGGATTTTGACAGCCCTATATATATTAGGAAAACAATATCACTGCTCCATCTGTATACTTCAGAGGACACATTCTGAAAGGGCTAGGGTTGAGATGGAGGAGTATCAGGGAGTCTCCACCCACAATAAACACAGTCTTTTGAGATGTGTCCAGCCCTCCAGAAGGACAGATTCAACCCCATGGTACCAGTGTTCCACTGGATGCAAAAGCGCACATTTGGAGTTAGTCTGGGGAGCCCAATGGCCCCATGAGAGTGAAATAAAAATTCCAAAAATATATTAACACATCTTGAAGGCTAGGAAACTCAACACATTGGGGAACGGTCTACCATTCAAGCAGTTAAAAAGTGCCCAGTTCAATCAATGGAGATTTTTGTTTATCCCCTATGGTGCAGTTTTTCCCCAGAATTGCCTCAGGTCCTTGGAACATCTGTGAAATAGGGAGGAAAATGGCAGGGGAACAGAAAAAGCAGTGCAGAGGAGAAAAGAGGGGGAGTAAACGAAGGAAAGGAAAAAGGTAATGCTCGAATAATGGCAATAATGAAAGGTAGGGGGAGGAGCTGTGTGTGTGTGTGGGGAGATCTTGCACATCTTACCCTCTGACGTCTCCCTGAATGAATCACTGCTCTTTCTCTTCCTCCATTTCCAGGGCTTGAATATTTTTCCTATCCCAGCAAACTTGCTCTTCCTCTTTGTGGGAGGCGTTGGGGGAGCAGGGGGCATTGTGGGGGGTTCCCCCTCCTCAGCTGCAGGAAGACAGGATAAAAACTTTCAGTCACCATGCCAGGGGAAAATTATATGCAGTTTAAAGAAAGGGGATGGCACTCACACGCTGCTGCATGGGCCACTAGAATTGCAGCAGTGCTTAGATCAGAACAGTGCCCAGATTGGACAACCTAAACCCTCCAGCTGTTCAGGACTACGATTCCCACCATTTCCAAACAGCCTCCAGGATAGAAGGCCTCAAATGCCCAACCCCGATTTAAAGCGAACTTAATGGCTCATTATAACCTCAGCTTCAATTCCTTAAACTGTATACCAGGGCTTAAAATTTGAATTCCTTTGCTACTAGCCAGGCCTGAAAAGTTATTCGCCACTGCAAGCTATAGCATACCCACCAGGGCCGATTTTCTGCTCACCGGGGCTAAATTTTCACTCGCCATTGGCTAGTTGCAAGTGGAAATTTTGAGCCCTGCTGTATACTATTGCCAGTGTTGGCAATGTTGACATCACTATTTTCTATGAAATCCTTTATAATAATTCGCTAAAAGTTTGTAACAACGCAGTCATGCACAGTAGAGACTGCTGCTCGTGCTGCAGTCATGTGCAGTAGAGACTGCCTGTGACGCGACTGATACGGAGTGGGGTGCTCTGAATTCAGACAGTGGTCCTCTCTGTGCCCCGAAGGGTGCAATTCGGAGTGCCCCACTCTGTATCAGTTGTGTCACGGGCAGTCTCTACTGCGCATGACTGCACCACGACCGGCCGGCGCTGTTGACGGCCTCTTCAACTAGTTATATTATAAAGTGTCCTACACCACCCTCACCTTTTCCTTACTTCAATCTTCTGTCTTTAGAGCTGAAAGCTGGTCTGGACGGATCTCAACAAGGGGCATTCTTCTGTCAGTAAAAGGAAAAACATGCCCTCTTTCGTCAAGTGGGGGAAGGAAGATTGTCCCTCATTGCGATCTGTCCGGTTTGATGACCAGATTTCAGATCTGAGGGAATGCTGCTTAAAATATTGAAAAGGGGCTGGAGGGGGACATTTTAGAATATAATTTCATAAAAAGTAGAGCAATGTCAACATTGCCAACATGGGAAAGCAATAGTATACACTAAAAGGAATGATAGTAGCCGAGGTTATAATGAGCCATTGCTATCCGTTTAAATAACAATTGATAGTTGCCTTATCAGAAGAGATATTCCCTCAAGAGCAGACCTTCCCATGAAGCCATGGTTTCAATGTAAGCTCCAGTGAACCAACAGGGGAGCACAACTGGGTCATAAGAGACCTCCCCCAATGCATTGATGCTACATTGCACAGGACAGTTTCTATCCTTAAGAGTTTAAAGAGACAGTAATGGATGAATATAAAGGCATCTCTGATAACTCCTCATTTTTGACCGTGTACCTCAGTATTTCAATATCCTCGGGTGTGCAGTTGAACAGAAATTCAATGATAAAAAAATCCTCCTCCCGCCTCAACTATTTCATGCTGCTCTGCGAGACTGTCTGGACTGCTCACAGTGAGAGACAATCTTTTGCAAGCATAAGAAATATCCCGCCCTCCTTCGTCAAGGAGGGCAGGGTTTTCCTTATGCTCACAGCAAGAAAGATTGTCCCACGCTTTGAGCTGTCCGGTCAAGCGACCGGATTCCACATCTGCAAGGTGGCGGCAAGGAAGAGGTAAAAGGGGTAAAAGGGTATTCTTTATAATTTAATTTCTGTTCAACTACAAGTTGAAGGATATTGAAATACTGTGGTACATGGTGAAAAATATATGAGGAGTCATCGGAGATGCCTTTATATTCATGCATTACTATCACTTTAGGACTTAACAAGTAAGCTAAAGTTTCAGGTAACTACTACCATAATCTTACACACATCCATTGGCAGTGCCAAAACTACAGAAACTGAGGCAGATGTAATAAGAACAAATAAAACTTTATCTAAAGGGATAGTAATACTTCGTTTTATATTTATTTTATTTTGTAGGCATTAACAAAACATGAAGAACGATATAAGTCTTATCTCTCAAACCTTTATGGTTTAAGAGATATTCACAAGCAAAATTTCCACCTCCCTTTTTCCTAGTGTAAGCCATCTTTTCTCAGATATGAATCTGGTTGTAAGACCAGACAGATAACAGCAGGGGACAATCTTCTTTGTATGAAAACAATGAAAGCCCTTCCCCCCTTGACAAGTTTTTCAGCTTTTTCCCTTATCTTAATTGAAGACTGTCCCTTTCTGCAGTCTACCTGGGCATCTCCCTTCTTGTCTGGTTGAACAGGGGGGGGGGGGGGGGGATACTTTGCTTGTGAATATATCTTAAACCATAAAGGTTTGAGAGAAGACTTATATCGTTCATGTTTTTTTAATGCCTACAAAATAAAATAAAGATAAAATGAAGTATTACTATCCCTTTAAATTAGGATTTTTAAACTTTTGTATGGTAAAGAGTTCTCCAACACATTGCAAAGCAACACGCTGGGGGATCTCACTGGCATTTTCGAGTTAAAATCAATGACAATATTTATTTCTCCCCTGTGGTGCAGTTGATTTGCTCCAGAATTGCTACACTTTTCTTAGTATATCAGCTTTGTTGTCAGCAATTACAAAAATCTGTTCTGTGGAAACCCATGTACCAGAACCACTGGATTAAAATACAATTAGGTATGTAATGGGCAGAGGCCCTGCCACTGTAGCTGCATGTGATTGTACAGTAGTATAGTAGTCATCGTGATCCGATTCTCTGTGGACGACTCACACATTATTACACCGCACAGGAAATGTACGTTTAATAACTAATATCTATGGCTTGATTTACATCAAAAAACAGTTATGGTTGCCTAATAAAGACATATAATGACGGCAAATATATCAGTCAAGTTCGAAAAGATAGTTAAAAGTGAGGGACGTCAAACATCTGCCATTGTTAAATATGTTTGTTCAGTTTGGCAGCACCTTAAATTTAAGATCTCAGACCCACTTAACAGCAAGCTCTAATTTTACTCTGTTAAAAGGAATAAGGCCTTCAACTTCCTAATGAAGGACTGGATTACACTGCAGGTCATCAAAATTATCAGTGGTTTTATCTGATACATTCCAAATGACGTATATAGGGGAACGTGTAGCTAAAACACATGGTAAAGTTATCACCTGCCCATAGTCATAGGAACAATATAAAATTTGAATAGAGAGCAGTTGCAGGAACAGGACAGCTATCTTGTATACCCCAACCTTGCAGTGTCCTGCAGTCCTGGGCAACAGCTAGTATTTTAATAAAGTCTTACACTGAGGTAAGGGAAGTAACATGTATTGGAGACGAGGAGAGGCAGGAAGAGTTATATGAGGGAGTTACAAGGAGAAGTTGTAAGAACAAGCTTTATGAAGAAATATAAAGGTTTAAAGGAAGAGTTTATAAAAACAGATGGGAGAATGTGGAGAGATGTAGTTTTGAGAGAGGTTGGAAGATGTTTCGTGGAGAGGTTGTAATGGGCTTTCACAGTTTGTACAG
This sequence comes from Rhinophrynus dorsalis, assembly GCA_037306005.1. Taxonomy (NCBI): domain Eukaryota; kingdom Metazoa; phylum Chordata; class Amphibia; order Anura; family Rhinophrynidae; genus Rhinophrynus; species Rhinophrynus dorsalis. The sequence continues at coordinate 275,195,795 of CM074719.1, forward strand.
TAAATGTAATAAGGCAACTGAATTTCTAATTACAGAGGACAATCTGCTTTGCCTCAAAGCACAGAAAATGGCATACAAGAATGTGTATTTTAACCCTCTAAGAACCAGGGCGGTGTGCAATGCATTGATTCTCACTGAGTTACACAACCCTCTGGTCTTAAAAATGTAAGACTGCCTATTGAAAGGCAATTCCATATTTACTAATACCTAACATGTATGAACAAGTACATAAAGCAGAAGAGTTTTTACATAAAACACAGTAGAGCACACACACACACACCTTTGTATGCGTGTATAACCCTTCAACTGTCAGAACAAATTCCAAGGTGAGGTGTTTACCGGAGTAACAACACTGCTGGCCAGCAGTGGACAACATCCCCCTCCCTCCTTGTATACTCACCCCTCAGAGCTGGGATCATAGGACGGGAGAAAAATGCACGTCCCATTAAAACTTTCTGGATGTGCACCTTGGGATCTCCCCTACGATAGGGCCCACAGCTGCAAATACCCCCTGAGGGGAGTAAGCGAGAGAGGACTGGGGTTGATTTATACAGAGCAATGCAGTCAAGCAAGACACACATACACTGGGAACTTAATACTACTGCCGCCCTCTTAACCCTTTCCAGATCCCCTGCCTGCCACAAACAGGATTAACAGGATCCTGAATGTAATTACTAATTCTATCAACCGAAAGAAAAGCATTAAGACAGAGACCAGAAGGGCTCCAACAAGAGGGAGACTCCCGAATATCAATCAGTGCCACTGAGATGAGGGAGCAGGATATAAATAAAAGGTCTGCAACTTCAGTACAAGCCTATTTCTTTATAAAATCTGTCCATGGAAATCTCCATTAACCGTCAGCTTTTTGTCCATCAGCTGCTGGGTGCTACAAATTCCTCTGATCCCCAAACATACAACCAGAAACTGGAGGACAAATAATCAACCTCTACATATTCTACAATACAGCAACAGATGTGGTGAGGGGGTCCGGTACTAAATATCCTCATTCCTTCTCTTATATCTCAATATATCTTCCAAACTATAAATCGTCCTATTTCTCCACAAAGCAACTCCCTAAAAAAGGTGACTGTCTTCCAACCTGAAAATGAAACGCCATAGAACAACAAAGGAATGGGAAAGCTTATCACCTTAGAACATAACCTACACTTATCTTTCTATATAACCCAACCTCTTCCCATAATCCCTCCCATTTCTATATACTGACATTATTACTCATCTCTCTTCATACAAACTTTCTACAAAACTTTGCTCTCCAAAGAGCCATTCCTATAAATTCAATTTCCATGTAACATCTGCCAGCAATTTGTTATCTCTCCATTTAACAATATAACCTCTCTCTTCACATACCATCTCCTTATAAATCTTCACCTCTTAATACAATCCCTCTATAACTACACTCAACTCTAAGCTCTCTCTTCAACAGAATTTCTCCACATACTCTCCTCTCGCTACCGCACCCCCAGTTTGTCTGTGTAACCTCTTCCTTTATGTCAGGGGTAGACAAAAAAAAAAACAATTTTTTTTTTTTTTTTTTTTAGGAGGCAAACGAATGATACAGGTGTACAGAAGTAGTATATTAAACACTATCACTATTTAGGATCTAGAAGTAAAGCTCAATGAGAGCAAACTCAATGGAACTTTCTAACCAGTTATAAGTCATCCTACTGCTCCATATAGCCATTCCCCACAAGTCACATATCTCTATATTGCCTCCATCCAATATCTACATATAACCCCTCCCTATAAATCCTCTCTGGCAAAGAACTGGTTACAAGTGACTCAATAAGTGTGATTCAGTCCCTGTCCCTCCCTTCTTGTGACACAAGTTTATGTACTCATGGCATGAGACATTCTTTCCATTTTCTGCAACTCTCTCTCTTGAGGGATCCCCACTATTAAGAAAAACTTATAAAAAAAATACCTACTACTTAGCCCTGTTACCTACTATGCAGACCTCTCCAACCAGAAAAACACCCCACTGCCAAGAACAAATCCGTCAAGATCTGTGTCAGCTCAATCAGGGAAGCTCTTTTTGCACAAATACCATAACCACACATTTGTAATATCATACTGCCCTCTGCTGGAAATCAAACATTTGTATTTACACAAATTTAAATCAAAGGTCAGGAAAAGCATTTTTAAAGCAACATACCAGTATAACTTTTTTTTTTTTTTTTATTTTTTATTTTTTTTTTTTTTTTAAACCAGTATTGTATCCATTAGTTCAATGTGTTGATTGAAACATCTGTACAAAGTCATTCCTTCTAGAATGCAATTTAAAGGGATAGTAATACTTCGTTTTAACTTTATTTTATTTTGTAGGCATTAAAAAAACATGAAGAATGATGTAAGTCTTATCTCTCAAACCTTTATGGTTTATGAGATATTCACAAGCAAAGTTTCCCCCTCCCTCCCCTTTTACCTACTGTAAACAATCTCTTCTCAGATGTGGAATGCAGTCCATAGACTGGACAGATAACAGAAGGGGACACTCTTATTCCTATGAAAACAATGAAATCCCTGCCCCCCTTGACAAGCTTTTCAGGTTTTTCTCTTATCTTAATTGTAGATTGTCCCTCTCTGCAGTCTACCTGGCCACCTCCCTTCTGCTCAGGCTGAACAGTGTCACATCAGTAAAAGGGGAGGGAGGGGGAAACTTTGCTTGTGAATATCTCATAAACCATAAATGTTTGAGAGATAAGACTTATATCATTCTTCATGTTTTTTTAATGCCTACAAAATAAAATAAAGTTAAAACGAAGTATTACTATCCCTTTAAGACCCCTGCTATACATACAAAATCCAGATGTGCTGAGCTGTACTCCATGGACCCACCATTTTCTCAAGTGTTAAAAAAAACGCACAACCAAAAAACACACATCACAGTACCAGCAATTAAATGATATAACAAATCTCAATCTCCAGCAAAAAAGTATTCACAATAACATATTACCTGGGAAGGTGGAGCCTTAATAATACATCATTAAATGTTTTATTTGACCCCTTTAGTGCCAGAGGCTTAGGGAAGTTTCTGTACCCTGCAGGCCAGATATTTACAGCATTTTTGCTATCCATCTGTTTAGGTACGATTTTTGCTGGTAACTTTCTAGTTATACGTGGAAAACTATATATCTTTTTTCAGTCTCATCTTTTTCATGGCACATCACAAGAACTAATTTTTGCATTGTGTTACAAGCTATTATGTCATATAACAAAAGTACCGTAAACACTCGGGTATAATACGCACAATTTTACCCCACTTCACCTTATGTGAAGTGCGTGTGAAGTGTGCGTGTGAAGTGTGCGTGTGAAGTGTGCGTGTGAAGTGTGCGTGTGAAGTGTGCGTGTGAAGAAGTGTGCGTGTGAAGAAGTGTGCGTGTGAAGAAGTGTGCGTGCGTGTGAAGAAGTGTGCGTGCGTGTGAAGAAGTGTGCGTGCGTGTGAAGTGTGCGTGCGTGTGAAGTGTGCGTGCGTGTGAAGTGTGCGTGCGTGTGAAGTGTGCGTGCGTGTGAAGTGTGCGTGCGTGTGAAGTGTGCGTGCGTGTGGTATTATACCCGAGAGTTTTTATTTATAAAAAAAAAAAAAAAAAAAAAAGCCTGCCAGATCCCTTCCCTCCCTCTCCCGGCACTATCCACTGCTAAAATACCATTTACTTACTTCAAAGTTCAAGTTCCCGCATTTTCCCCATTAGCAGGCAACATATAACAAATGTCAATATTCCCTGCAGACGGCATGCTTCCGTTTGCCAACCGCTTCCTTCAGGACCTACTGGCTCCAGCCAATGGTAATGCCCTGTGAGGATTTGAAGGTCCGCACAGGGCAATAGCATAGCCGGAAGGAATGGGGCGGCGAATGGAAGCATGCCACCTGCAGAGAATATTCACATGGGTTATAGGGTTCCTGCTAATGGGGAAAATGTGGGGACTTGAATTTTGAAGTATGTAAATGGTATTTTAGCAGCGGATAGCACTGGGGGAGGGAGGGAAGGGATCTGGAAGGCTTAATCTTTTTTTTTTTTTTTTCTTAAGAGGGGAAAACAAGGGTGCGTATTATACATATGCACTCTTGTTTTCCCCTAAAATCTTGGGCATAATATACACCTGCGTATTATACACAGGTGCGTAATATACCTGAGATTTTACGGTACATATTTGCCAAAATCACACACTACATATCAAAAACATTTATGCCAATTGTGAATGTTTCAATTATTTGAAAACGTTCTGAATCTCCTAAGTCCAAAAATACCAAATATGTATAGTTTTACTTACATTCATAGCCTGTGCCAATTACCAGGAGCATAAAATAGTATTTTCAACTTCATGAACTAAAAGGAACATTCCATGGTAAAACTGCCCTAAAGCAGTGAATAAATATATATATATATATATATATATATATATATATATATATATATATATATATATATATATAGGAACATTCCATGGTAAAACTGCCCTAAAGCAGTGAATATATAGATATAGATATCCCATTGCATCAAATAAGGGGTCACTTACCTTTCTACCCTAGCCTGGTCTGCACAAGTATATCCAGAAAGTGGAGCTAAACTAAAAAAGAGAGTAATTTTCTTAAGTTTATCTCCATAATTTGGTGTATGGGTAAATTTAGATTCCTATTTTTTTTACATTTGCACCAATTCAAACATACTAAAATCTTTTGAGAACTATGAAATTTCTTAATGTAGTCAGTACTGCTATCAGCATAAGAATACACTATTGGTAAGGGTTGATATACTGTAGGGGTCATTTGAAACACTGACAAACACCTGACACTTCTTTTGTGAAATTACTTGCTTGCTCTAAAATCATCATAAACATTACATATGTATTTTATTAGTATGTTTTGTTAACACACTTCAGGTCACTTAGAAGATACTAAACTCACCTTGAGATTTCCTAGTCTATCCAGTACCTAGGGCCAGTCCGAGAAGAATGGCATCTCTGTTATTTTAACATACTGTAGTGGATGCCAGGATCATGGCTACTAGAGGTGCAGGCACTATGTGTGCGATTCAGTGACTACCAGTTGAACAAGACGGGGGGGGTTTAAAGTGTGTATTCAGGGTTCTGCAACTAATAGTGGGCAATGGAACCAGGTTATGGGGGACAGGTAGTGTATGAGGGGGTTCCAGTACGCAACAGAACCAGGTTTGGGGGTCTGACAGTGCATGTTGGGTCTGCAGTCGGGCAAAGAAAAGGGGGGGGGGGTTAGTGAGTACAAAGGTGTGTCCAACAAATTGCAAAGCAACGTGTTGGACACCATTCTGGCATAGGTATTTATTTCTATATTTTTATTGCATTGGTACCTTTCTGGAACTCACAGGGTTAACTCAGACCTTACTAGAGGCATCAGGACCCCTCCTGATCCCCCACTTATCGTTCTCCCAAAACATTGGTGGGGAGATCAATAAAAGGTGACAAAGAAGAGCAGTGTGGCTCTCCTGTGTCACCTATATATTGACCTCCCCGCCAAACTGGGAAGAGGAGTCCTGATGTTCGCCATGAAATCTATTTTTTTTTTTTAATTATTATTATTAACCCCTTAAGGACCGGGAAAATCTGAGGTCGTTTTCCCTTAAGGACCGGAGCAATTCTGACCTTTTTGACTATGTCTTTGTTCAACAGTGTTTTCCCTCTAAGTCTTATTCCACCCCCATAAATTATATAGTTTTTTTAAGCACAAATAGGGCTCTCTTTTGATACTCCACACATATGGATAACTCACCATTTACTTTATGAAAATTTTAAAAAAATGTTAAAAAAAAATAAAAAAAATGGTAAAGGTAAATAAACCACCATTTTTGTTTTTTCTCTTGGGATCAATTGGGCACAAAGGGATAAATTTTTACGGAGACTGCTTGAAAAGTATGACCGGTCAGTCATACCTACAAAATGCGCAGTTTAAAGCGGCCACTGTCCCCCCTGGGTGAAAATCCCATGTCCCTTTTTCCCACCCTATTTTGACACTTTTTTTTTTTTATCCCTGACATACGGCGGTGTGTATAAGTATATTACATGGCTCCACAACAATCACACTTCCAATATTGTTTAATATATATATATATATATTTTTTTTTTTTAAATAAAACCACAAGTATATCATTGCAGGTCAAAAATTGCATTTAGCCAGCTCCTGCACCAGCAGTGAAGGAGTTAATACCCCCAACTGCTGTATTTTATTTTACCGCTAGGTGTCTCCTCTCTACTTCTCTCTCCCTTACTTTGATAGCAAGGGAGACAGAGGTAGAGGAGACTCTTTCTCAGAATGCCGGTACATGTGATCCCTGCTACGGCGATCACATGAACCGGCTCAAGCATGAAGGGCTGAGACTGAACGCCCCGGTCTCGGAGTGCTCAGTCTCAGCCTGGAATTAATGATAGCAGCGTGCAAGGAGGCACGCTGCCATCATTTAAGCCATGACGGTCCTGGACCGTCATGGGTCCTTAAGGGATTAATGCAGCCCTGCATGCAAGTTTTACCAGCTTATGTAGTGACCACATTTCACTCGTACAATATACGGGCCTGGCATTCTACAGGATAAATGGGAGTAGCTAAAACAGGTGTAGCCAAGCATAAGCTATCGACCGCAAATCAAGATATAAAACAAATCAAAATATTGGCCCATATCAGTGTTCTAAACATAATCCTCCAATGCACAACTGTAATGGAAAACAGAAAAGGGAAAGAAAAGACAGTATAAAAAAAGTTGAGGAGAAAAGAAGAGGGAAAGAGAAGGAGGAAAAGAGAAGAGCCCACAGCCCCCTGGGTAAAACATCCTTCCCCCACTCCACAGTCCAGCAGTGTCAAATCCCTGTTAAGTACTTGAAACATCCAGGTCCAACCCGCCACCTCAACCTAAAATCAACCAGGGGTCTGTAGGAATATCCAAGTAGGTCAATTCATAAATAACACCCAGCACTTCCGCCAAGTACGATACTACTCTGGGACAGAACCACCAGAAGGGGACCATGATTTTCCTCTACCTGGAGCAGTGCAAACATCTTGTTAGCACAGAGGTTAAAGGGATAGTAATACTTCGTTTTAACTTTATTTTATTTTGTAGGCATTAAAAAAACATGAAGAATGATATAAGTCTTATCTCTCAAACCTTTATTGTTTGAGAGATATTCACAAGCAAAGTTTCCCCCTCCCGCCCCTTTTACCTAGTGTAAGCCATCTCTTCTCAGATGTGAATCTGGTTGTATGACCAGACAGATAACAGAAGGGGACAATTTTCTTTGTATGAAAACAATGAAAGCCCTTCCCCCCTTGACAAGTTTTTCAGCTTTTTCCCTTATCTTAATTGAAGATTGTCCCTCTCTGCAGTCTACCTGGGCATCTCCCTTCTGATCTGGTTGAATGGGGGGGGGATACTTTGTTTGTGAATATCCCTTAAACCATAAAGGTTTGAGAGATAAGACTTATATCATTCTTCATGTTTTTTAATGCCTACAAAATAAAATAAAGTTAAAACGAAGTATTACTATCCCTTTAATGATCTTTGTATAGTTGTCTTGTACCACAAGACTAGACCTTTTAAACTGGTTTCTTACACAAGGTTACAAGAGGAGGACTACCAGACAGACACCTATGGATCCTGTGCCAAGTCTCCCTCTTCCATGCCACCTTGCGTGGGATTTGTTCTTTGTATTTTTGTCCACCGTAGTTTTTGTTTATACCTCTTCACAATGTACCCACATCAGGCTCTAATACTGTACAATAAATCCTGAAGAGAAAGGCCCAAATCGGGTTTCTGGAAAACTACTGTCCTTTTCAAATTGTTAAGGGAAAGTAAACTGGTATAAAACACAAAGTGAAAATGTATATACACAAACAACTATTGTATGGAGAATAACTACCTAGGCAAGTCCTTCAGTAACGCAAATAATAAGCTGACTTGTTTATAAAGTATATTTCCCTTTTACATGTAACCACTCTGTACCCATGGGCTCAAATGAACACAAGCATTAAAAGTGGGCCTTAAAGGATAGTAACACTAAATATATATTTTTACATAAGGCAGGGTTTAATCCTGCTGAGAGGCGCTTTATTTATAAGCTCTAACTTATATTTTTTGAGTGCATTACTTCCATGGCCTGAAATGTTACAGTGGCTTTATTGCTACAACAAGTCTGTAGATATTTCTGTTCAAAAGAACTTAGCGGTCGCAACAGCACCACCATAAATTAATATGCCTAAGTACTGCATCCAAAAATGCTATTTTGAACTGTAATAAGCTTTGAATCAAACAACTCAGTAGTGGGAGTGTCCTTGTTTTAGTCTGCAGGATAAAACCCTGTAGTAATCTTTTCCCCAAATTAATTGGCATAAAGTGGTTCACAAAGAAGTGAATAATAAGACACAAACCTTTAAATTATTACATTTGAGGGGTCAGATGCATCATTTAGAACAAATAAAGAATGCAGCACAATCTGAAAACAAGGAATTAGGGTAGCTAAAATGTAAAATAAGAACATTTTGCAACACAGCAAGAAAAATGCTAAATATTTCTACAAATATATAATTGCAAAAGAGATTAAGGTTGGTATTGGAACACTTAAAACAGAGACAGGTGAATTAATTAGTGAGGCTAAGTCAATGACTGACACTTTGTATATATAGAAGGAGAAAAATCAAAGAAAGCAACATTGAAAGGATTTGGGCAAACAGGGAGAATCACAATCACATCCATTGCTTAATAGGTCCCAAAATCATGGTGCATAAAGCACCTGGAACTGATGGCATACACCTAAGCTTGGGTCAGTTATTAAAAAAAAAAAAAATAAAAAAAAATAAAAAAGAAAACCGATTGTAAAAACACCACATTTGTTCATTTCATCCAATCATTAAGCGCTCCTCAACTGCCCCTAGTAGCCACAGATCCCCATATCCACTATATGACCTCCAGCTTTGTTTCAGTGGAAGCTAGACAGCCACACATTACTCTGACATTCCAGCCTTGTTCGTTTGGTAACCAACGAAAAACAGTCTGCTTTCAAAGTCTGTGTACCCTAGTAAAATCTATGGCCGCCATGAAATTTCCTATCTTTGAAGTCAATTAATTTTTTTCCATATAGTACAACTTTCTGGAAATTGAGCACACTAGTCTAGGGGTAAAAAGGCACGAAGGGCAAACAAACAGTCATTTGATGCTGGTGATTGTCTACTTTCCAAAATAGTATAATTTGCATGCCTTTCGTTCATATATTTAGTAGTTAGGACCATTTTAGAGGAGGCAGGAGATTTAAAAAAGAAACTAGGAAGATGTAAGTTTGTGCTTCTGGCACCCACTATGGTAAGTCAAGCCATAACAATGGGGTACCATATTTTTGGAAGAGTAGTAGATAATCAATGCAGTAAGAAATTCCATAGTTTTCAAAGATTTCGGTACATTTTAGTGCCATCTTCTGGAAACATTTGTGGCCATTAGGCTGGGACAGAAAGGCAAATAAGCCTTCATTTGATGCCATGTGTTTTCTTTCCAAAACTGTATGGTTTTGTCTACCTTTTTCTTCATTTATGTAGTTGTTTGAATCATTTTTTGTATATGCAAGTCACATCTGGCATCCGGTTTGTCGTATTTTTTTAAAAAAAAGTTGGCAAGTCCATTGAAGTGCCTGGAGTACATCTCTGGAAAGGAGCATATTCAATTCACCATGCAAATTAGTGAGGCGAAGAAGGTTAGCTGCCGTGGTGTCTCGTTTATGAGCCTCCTCAGCAGTGTGGAGAAGAGTAGAAAGCCGCTCCCGGTCTGCCAATCTATTGCACTTGAGACGTGAAGCCGTTGCTATCAGTTTAACATGCATAACTGCTTTATGAGCGGTCCACAGCGCCCCAGCCGATATGTCAGGCGAATTATTAAGAGTAAAATATTCTTCCAAAGAGTTGGCTATATCAGACAATGTCTGGATCCAGTAGAAGGGATTCATTGAACCTCCAAGAGGAAGAGGACTAGGAGCACAGTAGATCTGAGAAGGAGCATTCTACTATCGCGTGATCAGACCACGGGATATCATGGATCCTGGATGAGCGAAGTCCGATAATGAGAGAAGGATTGGAAAAAAATATAAAATATAAATCAAGCCTAGAATAGTGTCCATGGGGGTGGGAAAAAAAAGTGTAGTCACAAACCCCTGGGTGCAGAAGACGCCAACAATCCAACAACTTATGGGTAGAAACCAAGTCCAGTAGATGTTTAGATTTCGGGGGTAAAGAACAACCAGGTGGCAGGGCAGAATGATCTAAAATAGGACCCATTAAAGCATTGAAATCACCTCCCAAAATGAGAGGCATGGTCAGTACTAAATCCAAAAGAGAGGACAATTAAGAAAAGGTTATCCAGAATCTCCATGAAGTCTTGAGAGGTGTGAAGCGGACTCTTCTCGAATGCAGCTATCCTCTTGACAATTCAGTTGACCCTGTCCTCAAGCAGACTGTATTTGCCTAGTTCAGCTGTAATACCAAAAAGGTTATTTACCTGGAAGGTGAAAGTTGACTTTTCTTCTCCTTTATCAGCCACCCCAACAGATGAAGATGTGTCAGACAGCCATGTTCTGGGATTCAGCAAGAATCAAGATGTCACCCAGATAGGAGATGATGTGTATTCCTCTTTTCTGCAGAGGCTGAAGAGCTGCTTGTAGGATTTTGGAAAAGACTCTGGGGGCTGTGGCTAGTCCAAATGGCAGTGACGTGAACCTAAAGTGCTCCTCTCCTAAGCAAATCTCAGGAACTGTTTGTGAGACACTCTGATCAGAATGTGATGGTATGCGTCTATGAGACCTATTGTCGACATGAATGCTCCTGGGAAGATTCCATCTTGAAATGAGATACCCTGAGTAACCGGTTCAAGCCTTTAGGTCCAGAATAGTCAGAAAGCCTCCCGAACTCTTGGGAACTGTAAAGAGAACCAAACTGATAACAGAACCTTGAAGAGACGAAGGGACTGTTTCTATAACCCTGTTGTCCAACAGGTTCTTGATGGATTCCATGAAAGCCTTCCTTTTTACAGGACTGGTAGGAATCTTGGATCTGATGAACTGACAGTTCAGGGCTTTGAAAAACTCTACTGGGTACTCCAGGACTTACTGTACTCATTGATCTGGGTTTGCTAGTTGTTCCCATGCTGTCAGGAGTTGACCCATTCTGCCACATACTGGATCTAGGGTTATGGTCTGCTTGTCTTCACTGGAATTCTCTCTTATTCTGGGGCTTTTTGGAAAATTCCTTCCTATAGCCCCCCTCTGGTGTTATGGGTGAATCCTTGTTTCCTGTGATAGAAGGATCGTCACTGAAACTTAGGCTGTTTCCGAAAGGAAGGATTTCTGACCTTTGAACTAGATGATCAAGAGGATGAGAACCTCCGTTTACATTCCTGTGGCATGAAAGTGCTTTTTCCTCCTGAAGCCTTCTTTATGATGTCCTCTAGGTGTTCCCCAAACAGGGAAACTCCTGAAAAAGGTAATGATACCAGTTTGCTCTTTGAAGGCGTATCCGCATTCCATGACTTAAGCCACAAGGCCCTCCTGGTGGCTAGAGAGAGCTGAAGATCTGGCTAGGAGAAGAACAGTCTCAAAAGAGGAGAAGTTTGTGGCTTCCTTCATGATAGCTACCTCCTTCAATAATATATATATGGAGACTCAATCTTCTCTTCTAGGCCAGTTAACCATATCCTCATGGTACGGATTAAACAAGTTATAGCTGTGGCCTAAAACAGTAAATTGGCGTCTAAGGAGCCCTTCCAGCTTCCTGTCCATAGGGTCACCTTTTCCTCTGGGTCCAATCCAGGGCATACTGTGGGACTTACCAGAGCAGTACCCTAGAAGTTTGGGAAGGGCTGAGACAGTAAGTTCAAAAAGGAATGGCAGCTTCAAGCACCTTCCTTCTGAACTTGGCGTCCGTTGATGGCTGAAGGTTCAGTCTACACTGTTTGATGAAAGTAGAGACTGATGATCAAATAGCAGCCTTGCAAGTACAGTAGGTGTTGCAGCTGCTTCCTGAACCCCCGAACTCATGATAGAATAGGTAGAGTGGACTTTAATACCCTGAGGAGGGTTCTAGATAGAGTAATAAGCCGTCATAATGTAGACATGAATCCAACATTCGATAGAGTCTGGAGACTGAATAACCCTGAATTTTCCAAGAAATGGAAAAACGCGTCTGTCTTGCGTAAGAGTTGGGTTCTGCTGAGGTATATCCAAAGGCAATGGAGGAGATTCAAAGTATATAGTGTCAGCTCAATCTCGTTCGAGGGATAGGGACAGAAGGACTGGAGAACTATACCTTGGTGGAGGCAAAACTTATCAAGGACCTTAGAGAGGAAGGAAGCCTTAGGACGTAGGACTACCTTATCTTGATGGAAGACTAAAAATGAAGTACACACGGCAAGGCCTGACTTTTTATATTTAGGTAAGTATATCTTACCAGGTGGTTGTTTGCAAAGGGAGTAGCTAGAACTGCAGATAGCTGGACTTTCCGGGATGCAGGTTTAAGGTAATGTCGAAACACTGCCTGCAGAAATTGAAGGACTCCTGGAGCCTAGACTGATTTATGTTCCAGATTCTGTGATATGCACCATTTGTAGAAAATAGACCAGGCTCCATAGGAGATGGTCACCTGTCTCTCTGCATGGTCTGAAAGACAGTTCAGATATACCCTGTAGTCTTAAGGATTCCCACTCAGCCCCCAGAGCAGGAAGAAAGCTGGACACGGGAAGAGGAGGACCTGGTGACAACAGGTCTGAGATGTGTGGCAGAAGCATGAGGGCCTGACTGACAACTGAAGGAGATCAGCATACCAGGGTTTCCAGGACCAGTCTGAGGCGATAAGGATGACATGTCTCGCCTTAGCTTCTTATAACCTCCGCATGTAGAGGAAGAGGAGGAAACAGCAGTCCTATAACACGAAGTGCATCCTGTGCAAGGGCAGGCGGTTTCTGACAACTGGACAGGTAAGTCTGACATTGTCTGCTCTGAGATGTGGCCATCATATCTATTGAGTATCTCCCTAAAGTTGCAGTCAGTAACTGAAATGCTTCTTTGTTCAGGGTCCACACACCTGGAACCAATTCCTGCAGCTAAAAAAGTCCGCCTGAACATTCAGATGACACAACAGGAAGGGTGCTGAGAGAGACAGCAGATTCTTCGCTGCCCAATGGAGAATCCACAATGTAAGGATGTTGAGTGTAGTTCTCCCTGGTCCACCCTGGTGTAGAAGGTAGTGTACTGCTGATACATCATCAGATCTGATCAGGACAGCTGTACTTTGTAGATCAGCCTTGAAGTGATTGAGAGACTTCCAAACCAATGATGTGTAGACAGAGTTGTCCAAATGCCCTGACAATACCTTAGTGGTGGGCCAGAAGACTGGAATCATCTGGACCACGTAGGAAGGATTCCTTATGTAATAAGAGATAATGCTATTGGGTTAAATGTGAATGAACTCAGGCCTATGGTAGGATCTGACAAGTTGATGAGAGGCATCCGGGTAGTCATGAAAAGCTTTTATTGCAGTGTGGAACTTCCACTGAAGAAAGGCTGTGAATCTATTGAATCTGTGGTGCTGGAGATCTAGGGACAGGGTACCTAAGAGAGGAGGGAGGGAGAGAGAGGGGGCAAGAAGAGAGGGGGGGAGAAGAGAGGGGGGAGGAGAAGAGAGGGGGGAGGAGGGGGGGAGGAGGGGGGGAGAGAGGGGGGGAGGAGAGAGGGGTTGGGGAGAGAGGGGGGGAGGAGAGAGGGGTTGGGGAGAGAGGGGTTGGGGAGAGATTCTTTCCAAATTGACTATCCAGCCGAGCTTGCCGAGAAGGTCCCAGCAAACGTTTGCCCTAGTTACTGATAGGTGACATGATGTCTCAATAAGCAGAATGTTGTCTAGACAGGGGGCCACCTTGATTGTGGATATACTTGGGACCAACTCCAATCCAAATGAGAGGAGACTGTACTAATATAGATTACCGAAGATTTGGAATCTGAGGTATTTCCTGTATATTTCCCAGATCAAGACATGATAGTACGAGTCCTGCAGATCTATTCAGGTAAGGAAGACATGCAGATGTATCAAGAATTTTTATTGATGATGCAATATGCATTTTGAAATGGATCTTCAATATGGAGTTTGAGCTTCTAGAAGTCAAAGATGAGGCATAGCTCCCCAATAGTTTGAGAACATAAAAAAGAGAAATTGAGCCCCTGCTCTCTGATGTAGAGGAACCTGTCACCCTGTTCTGAAGCAGAATCTGTATTGCCCGTTTCATCTATAGATACTTTGTTTTTGAATAGATGAACTGAAGCGAAGTAACATAGGGACGGGTTGACCTTCCAGACATACTCACTCCGTACAATTTCTAGGACCCATCTGTCGTGGTGGATTCCCGGCCTGATTGAACTCTAATCTGCTCCCTACAGGAGGTGGTGAAGAACAGGAACATCTCCAATTCGGTATAAAACCGGATCTAGCACACATGATATTCAGGTATGTGGATCTTAACTTCCATGTGTGCTGCGATTAGGCAGGCCACATAAAGTGAACAAAACAAATAATAGGATTTTAGTCTTACCTGTTAAATCCTTTTCACTTAGTCCATACAGGTCACTGGTACCATGGGATGTGTAGTCCCCTTTAATAGGCAGGAACAATTATGCAAATAATTTGCAAGGGGCGGAGCCTCCCCTCTTACTTAAGCCACCTTCTGGCCAGAGCCACCCATATTGATTTGAGACCCTAAACTGACCCCAGGTAAGCAAAAAGAAAGACTCCTGTGAGCATGCCCGAACGGTCTCCCACTGAATGCCACAGGAGAGCCAAGACTGGTCCCTTGACAGGGTGGGAGACCAGTGACCTGTATGGACTAAGTGAAAAGGATTTAACAGGTAAGACTAAAATCCTATTTTCACTGTCGTCCAATACAGGTCACTGGTACCATGGGATGTACAAACATTGAGCTGATCCAGAGGCGGGAAGTAAGGCAAGGACCAGGCGCAAGGCCCAAGTCACTAGAACTGTTAACCAGTTGATAACATAGCCCAAACTGTAAGTGTCAACGGACACCAACCAAGGGAACAATCCCTGAACTTAACACAGCGCACGGAACACGAGCCAACCGGGCTCAACAGTAAGGAAGCACTAAGGATCACAGAGCGGAAGACCTACACAGGCAAGACTGCCTCCAGGACCTTCCTTCCAAAGCTGGCATCAGCCGATGCCAGTACATCAACTCGGTAGTGCTTAGAAAAAGTGTGCACAGAGGACCAAGTGGCCGCTCTGCACAGTTGATCAGCAGAAGCTTGATTCTTGTAGGCCCAGGAGGCCCCAATAGATCTGGTGGAATGGGCAGTCACCCTGAAGGGAACATGCTTATTCCTCAACTTATAGGCTTCACGGATGGTAGCCTTAATCCAAGAGGCAATGGTAACTTTGGAAGCCGGTCTTCCTGCCCTAGGCCCCTCAGGAATGACGAATAGAGCGTCAGACTTCCTGATAGATTCGGTGCGGTGAACATAAAACTTGAGGCAACGCACCACATCCAACAAATGGAGATCTCTTTCCTTGTCAGATGAAGGATTAGGGCAGAAAGAGGGAACCACAATCTCCTGATTGATGTGAAACTCAGACACAACCTTGGGTAAGAATTCCTTGGTAGTGCGAAGCACAGCCTTATCCTTGTGGAACACCAGGTAAGGAGGTTTACAAGACAATGCCTGTAACTCTGCCACCCGGCATACTGACACAATAGCCAAAAGGAAGGCCATCTTCCAAGTCACAAGACGTAATGGAATGGAAGCCAAGGATTCAAACGGTGGTCGCTGAAGAACACCCAGCACCAAATTGAGATCCCACTGGGGAGCAGGACTCTTGAAGGCAGGTCGAACATGAGTCACACCTTGGAAGAAGACTTTCACATCAGGAAGGATGGCAATCCGTTCCTGGAAAAACACAGACAAGGCAGAGGTCTGAACTTTGAGGGAACTCAGACTGAGCCCCTTGTCCACACCGTCCTGCAAGAAGGCCAGGACAGTGGGAAGATGGAAGTCAAGAGACAACTGCTTGACAGAGCACCATGTCACGAAAGTTGACCAAATGCGATGATAGATCTTGGAAGACACAGGCTTACGAGCACTGAGCATCGTCGACACCACAGAAGGAGAAAAGCCTTTCTGAGCTAGAATCGAGGATTCAACCGCCATGCCATCAAACGGAGAGAGTGAACATCCTCTTTCCACAGATACCCCTGAAGAAGCAGGTCCGGACGGGCTGGAAGTGGGATTGGATCCTTCACTGACATGGCCATCAATTCCGGAAACCAGGACTGGCGAGGCCAGTTCGGAGCAATCAGGATGACAGGACAACGTTCTCTCTTCAACTTCTGAATAACTCTGATCAATAGAGGAAGAGGGGGGAAGATGTAAGCCAGGGAGAAGTCCCAAGGGATCGACAAGGCATCCACCGCTAGAGCAAGGGAGTCCCTCAGACGGGAGCAAAACACCGGAACCTTCCTGTTGTGTCTGGTAGCCATCAGATCCACCACTGGCATCCCCCACCGTTGAGTGAGCATGTGAAACACCTCTGGGTGAAGAGCCCATTCTCCGCTGTCGACGGTGTGACGACTGAGGAAGTCTGCCATGACGTTGTCCACGCCTGGAATGTGAACTGCAGAGATGACAGGCACGTGATCTTCTGCCCAAGACAAAATATCCTTGACTTCCCACCAGGCGGAACCGCTTCTTGTGCCGCCTTGTCTGTTGATGTAAGCCACCGCCGTGGCGTTGTCGGACTCTACTCTGACTGGAAGACCGGTCAATTGAGACTCCCAGTGCCTCAGGGCCAGCCGGACAGCTCGAAGTTCCAGAACATTGATGGAGAGCATGGATTCCTCCAGACCCCATTTCCCCTGAGCACTGAAGCGACCCCAGACTGCACCCCAGCCCCGAAGGCTGGCATCCGTTGTGACTGTGGTCCAATGTTGATGATCTGGATGATTCCTGCACGTCTGGATCACAAATCTCTGAAGATCCCTGGAGTGGGCCATGGCAAATGGTACTGCTTCGATCGTGGAAATGAACTTCCCCACTAAGGACGACAACTTCGGAACTGGAATTTCGTCCATGTCCAGAATCCCAGCCACTCTGACGGCTATCTGGTGAGCCATGTCCTCTGGAAGAAACACCATGCATTGGCGAGTGTCGAACAGGAGACCCAGGAACAGAAGCCTCTGAGAAGGAATCAAGTCCGACTTGTCCAGATTCAGGATCCATCCGTGACGGTTCAGGGTGTGCATGCACCTCTGCAACTGCTGGTGGAGAAGCTCCGCTGAGGAGGCCTTCAGTAGGAGATCGTCCATGTAGGGTGTCACTCTGATCCCATCCTGATGGAGCACCGCTATCAAGGAGCCCAGCACCCGCTGGAAGACTTGAGGAGCTGTAGTCAGTCCAAAGGGGAGCGCTGTAAATTGAAAGTGTCCCCTGTGGCAGGCAATCCTGAGATACTTCCTGCTCTCTGGATGAATAGGGATGTGAAGATAAGCATCCTGAAGGTCCAGGGAGGCAAGAAACTCCCCTGGAGACATTGCTGCAATCACAGAGCGCAGGGACTCCTGGCGGAAGTGGGAAGTCACCACATAGGCATTGAGATCTTTGAGATCCAAGATGGGACGGGCTCCTCCGTCCTTTTTGGCTACCACAAACAGGTTGGAATAAAATCCTGAACCTGTGTCCCCCTGCGGAACCGCCTCCAGGACCTCTTTGTCCAAGAGATCCTGAATAGCGTCGTCGAACAGACGCCTTTTTGAGGGTTCCTGAGAAGGACGAGTAAAATGGAACCGAAAAGGAGGAAGGGAAGAGAAAGGGATCCTGTATCCCTCTGACACCACCTGAAGAACCCATGGGTCCGCCACTGACTCCTCCCAAGTCCGGCGAAAGATGCGGAGACGACCGCCTACAGCCGGATGCGGACCCGGGTTCGGCGAGTCATGCCGAAGCAGTCTTGGAGGTCTTGGCCTTGGAGGCAACTTTGGGCCTCCAGGACTGTTTGGGCTTGGAGGAGGAGCGCGTAGTGGGAGGACCCGTTTGGGCCGAGGAGCGTGTCTCAGTCTGAAAGGAACGAAAGGACCGATTGCGTTTGGCTGGAAACTTTTTCTTAAAGACTGAGGGTAGAAGAGTACTTTTACCGCCAGTAGCCTCACTGATCATTTCTTTGAGCTCAGAGCCAAAGAGCAAATTCCCCTGAAAGGGCAAGGAAAGCAAGGCTTTCTTAGAGGCTGTATCAGCAGACCAAATTTTCAGCCAAAGAGCGCGTCTAGCCACCACAGAAGAAGTGGAGGCCCTCGCCATCATGCGCACAGCATCAAAAGCAGCATCAGCAACATAGTTCTGAGCTTCAGTGATATTAGCAAGAAGCTGCAACTGTTCAGATACAGGCGCATCCTGGCGAACCGCTTCAGTCAGTCGTTCAGTCCAGGCTGCAATAGCCCTATTAACCCATGCCACAGCAAAGGTGGGGCGCATGGCAGTGCCAATAGAGGCAAAAATAGATTTAAGAGAGAGCTCTAATTTCTTATCCGTCCAGTCCTGCAAGGCAGAGGCATCTGAGACAGCCAAAGCAGTAGATTTGGATAGTCTAGACACAGGAGCATCCACCTTGGGAGGATGAACCCATTTTGCCAGCTCCGCTTCGGGAAAAGGGTAAAGTTTGGCAAACTTTTTGGAGACAGAGGAAGATCTATCAGGATACTTCCATGCCTCAGAAACCAGACGGGCAAGAGTAGGGTTAGTTGGAAAACAAACAACAGGTTTAGATGGCTTTTTCTGAAAAACATCAGTAGGATCATAAGTGGATTCCTGAGTCAGAGGAAGGTTGAGCGTATTCAGAACCGCTCTGATCAGACCCTCAGCCGAAACTTCAGGGTCACACTCATAGGGGTCCCCAATGGACCTGTTAGATTCAATAACAGTACGTTCCTCAGCATCAGAATCCTGTAAAAGTTCTTCTTCAGAAGAATCAGTGATATCAGGAGCTCCCTGTGGCTTAGGCAGGGAGGTCCTGATAGTAGAGGGGGTCTGCCAGACCTGGAGAGCCCCCTGTACCTGAGAGGGAAAGAGTTGAAGCGTGGATCTGAGATCCCTAGTGGCAGCTTTAAACTCCCTCACCCAAGATGGCTCAATAGCGTGGCTGGGAAGCCCAGGGTTGCTATCTTTATCAGTACAATTAGGGCATAGATCCCCCACATTATCGCAATCCAGCCCAATGTGGCAAGAGGAGCAAAACGCCATGGGGGTAGAAGACCCCCCAGCCTCCTTAGTCTTGGGTCTAGCCCCTAGCTCCAGTGAAGTAGACATGCTCACAGCGTCAATATACCCCACAAAAAACACTATCACCCAGAAAAGTGTTAAAGATTAAAGTTTCACCCCAGAAAAGGTCTAAAAACGGACTTATCTGGCCAGCGAAGGGTTAATCTGGTGAGGAGAGAGAAGGCTCGGTCCCTGCGTAGTGTACTCGCCTTGGAAAAGTACCACAAAATGGCGGCCGTCATGACAGCCAATCAGAAACAAGCGCGAGCTAAGCGCTCATGGGAAATGTAGTTTTCCCTATGCAAGTACCCCAAACAGTGCCCGAAGCCCCCCTGAGCCCCCTACAGTAATAAAACACCAACCGGATGATAGAGCAGGAGCCTAGCATTAAAATGAGCCTACTCTGAAGTTGCTGTGACAAGCGGTTTCAGAGATATGTCCCAAACTGTGAATTCCCATAGAGAGTAAAGGAGCTCTGCTGCTGAGCGGGAAAAAGCCGCGCTTAAAGGCGCGGAACACCATTTTTAATAAAGTTTAGTAAAACATTAAAAAGTGCCCAAACAAGCATGAAATACATGAGAAACATAAATAAATGAATACCCAATGCTCCAAAACTCAGAGAATAACACAGAAATTGCATAAATAGTGATAATGCAATAAAAACACCCTATGAGTGCTGGAGTGTATTAAAACTCCCAAATACAAGCCCATCAAAGGGACACTGTGGGGACAAGTGGACCTTCAGCACTCAATGGGTGACTCACCTTTCTCGCAGACTTCTGTCTTCAGGTGACCATGATAGGGAGGGAAAGAACCAGAGGTAATTTCCCCAACAGGGGAGCTGCTTAACACAAGCTGTCCCCTCTTCAGGTATAGGTCCACAGAAATCCCTGGAAGCTGCACCAGCCACTTTGAAGAGGGCAATTCACAGCCATGGTCACCCTCCTAATGGTGGTATTCCATATTTGAATAAAAAATAATAAAACTCTAAGAAGCATAGCTGTTCTCTGCCTGGTGTGCAAGCACACCAGGAACAAATCAATATGGGTGGCTCTGGCCAGAAGGTGGCTTAAGTAAGAGGGGAGGCTCCGCCCCTTGCAAATTATTTGCATAATTGTTCCTGCCTATTAAAGGGGACTACACATCCCATGGTACCAGTGACCTGTATTGGACGACAGTGAAATACAATTTTCAAATAAGAGGGAGAGAGAGGCAAAGCCTCCATCCTCCAGCTTGGTAGGACCAAAATAACTGCAGGGGGAAGTGAGCTCACAGAATTTATAATTTTTGATTGGTTCTACCAGCTGGAAGGCAGAGCCAATTACCCCCAGTATGCCATGGATTGAACACAGAGGAAACCCCTTTTGTACTTGTGTTAAATAAGGGTCTGAGCAGGTCATGCATGCAGGTAAAACTGTACGTATTTTGGGACTCAAGGGGTTCAGGTCTTTTAAAAATAATTTCAACTTCATAGCTTGACCCACAACGTATAATTTACTTGATGTGAGGCACCATGAAAACGATTTATTTAAAAAACAAAACAAAAAAAAACACTATATATAGTTTTACATATATAACTAGAAAGTTACCTTTGGGAATCATATCTAAACAGATGGATAGCAAAATGATGAAAAAGTGTCTGGCCTCTTTGGAGGACAAAAATCTCCAGACCTCTGGTATCAAAGGGTTAAAAAAGATTTTGCCTTTTTGAAGAAGCAGAAAGCGAAACAAGCATCAGGTTATGTTAGAAAAACATGCTTTCCCTCTTCTAATACTTTACTTATAGTACACTTTATTTTGTCAAAGCATCAGTTGGTCATATGTGCCATTTTGTATTTATATGCCAATGCAGACAGGCTCTCTCAATAGCTCTTATTAAAGGTGGTAAAGGTAATCTTTTTCAGTGGGTGGTTCATCAAAACACATTTGATATGTAACTACATACATGCTAGAAGCTCTCTTTTGTTTTCAAACTATTGTCCATATTTCAGCACAACAGCTCTTTTTAGTGCTGGTATATTAGTCAATGTTTTTTTGCTGAATGGAAAAAGGAGAACTTGCTCCACTATAGACGTCTTTTTTCGCATGATACTTTAATCAGGTGTAACTAACCTAGCCTTTGATTATACAGTACTTTGCACTGTTGCCAGATTTACTCTCTAACATCTAGATAAAACGTTTTATACTGGGCTTCATCGGATGTTATTCTGTATCAATGGTACAATAAGATGTCTTATTAATTTGTCTTTCTGGCAATATTGTGACTATCACTACGATGTGTCTATTCAAGATACCCTTTTGATTCCACTGTTTTGTTCTTCTGGCAAGCCGGTTTGTGCCCCGGGAGCATACAATACTTGCTTTCTATTTCGCTACTTCTTTCACGTGATTTTACCTGATTATTTTAACTTAATAAAAGTTAAAAAGTTTAATCCAAATTTTATGTTGCTCCCCATCAGTCGCTCCCTATCAGTCGCTCCCTATCAGTCGCTCCCTATCAGTCGCTCCCTATCAGTCGCTCCCTATCAGTCGCTCCCTATCAGTCGCTCCCTATCAGTCGCTCCCTATCAGTCGCTCCCTATCAGTCGCTCCCTATCAGTCGCTCCCTATCAGTCGCTCCCTATTCTATAATATAAAAGGCCAGATGTATGTTTGACCAATGCAATCATGTGCAGCAGAGACTGCCCGAACGTAGGCTGATGCTGCCATATAAGATTGCCCGAACGCACAGAATGCTGGGAGCTAACACACTTTGGCCATGTTCACGGGCTTTTACACACACCCTACCCGAAGTTCCGGGTAGGGGTCGGCGGGATCAGGAAACCCTTTCACATCAATGTGGGAGGGGTTTCCCTCATTGACATGAAAGGGTTTCTGATCACACCCACTCCTACCCAGTAAGCTTGGAAAGATGGAAGCATGGGGACTTTTTCCATTTGTGTTCCAGCCGAACCCTGAAGCCCCACCACAAGGTCCGATTTTTATTTATATTTTTTCTTTTTGCATTAACTTTCGCCACGGCGAAGGGGAGGGGCAACAGTGTTCGCTGTGGCTAAGGGGAGAGGCGATCCTGTTCCCCCTGGATGAAGGGGAGGAGCCACTATGTCCTTTTGTAACCACAGCAAACAGGGTGGCCCCTCCACTTTGCTGTGGTGAAAGTTGAGCTGAAGAAAGGGCAGAAGAAGAGGTGAAGGGTTTGGATGACTGTCAGTGTGTATTTCTTTGCATTTGGCAACACGCAGTGTCCATTTGACTGAAGAGGAAGGGGATGAAAATCCTGGATCAAGTTGCAGTGTGTATTCCGTTTGGCTGAAAAGGCACAACTCTGCCTTTGTAATGCCCCAGGGCATGGCTGACAGCGAATCAGGAACTCTATTAGAATTATATATATATTTATATTACAGAATATCTTCAATGGGCTAAAACCCATCCTATTAACTAGTGCTAGTTTGGCAGAGTTACCTTTGCTTTTCTAGTACTGCAGAGAGTACAGAGAAGAGCAACAAAATTAAAGGGAATGGAGGATTTGAAAAATGAAGAACATCTAGCCAAACTTGGTTTATTTACTCTAGAAAAAAAGGCACTAATAGTGGATCTTGTTACATTGTAGATGGTCAAGGTCAATACAAGGATCTACTAGTGTGCTTTTCATTCCAAGGCTGCACAAATAACTATGGCCACACTTTACAATTAGATGAAAGGAGTTTTCAGTTGTTTTTTTTTTTTTTTGTTTGTTTGTTTTTTAAACTGTGGAATTCTTTGTCCAAAGATATGGTAATGGCAGATACAACGAACACATTTAAGGAAAGTTTAGCCTAATTTCTTTTGAGACAGAACATACAGGGTTATACTGCGTATTAGTAGGTAGTATAGGATATTCCATAAATAGACTATACTCATTTTGGAGGACGGATTTCTGGTTACCATAAAATCTTGCATATAATATGCACAAATTTTGCTGCACTTCACGAGGGGAAAAAAAAAAGTAATAATTAATGCCAATGTCGCACTGCTTCCTTCCCTTCCCCCTTACCCATGGCCTCCTCTCTCCCTCCGTAGTCCAATTTCTTTATCCTGACAGGGTTGCATCTGTCGCCTGCTTCCAGCATTGCCCTGCCAGGACCTCTTCTGCCTTGCCAACATCCTTAGACGCCTGCAAAGGTCCTCGCAGGGCAATACCAATGCACATAGCTATGGAGGCAGCCATGGGTAAGCGGGAAGGGAGGGAAGCAGTGCGGTAGTGGCATTTTTTTGTGTATGACAGGGGAAAACAAGGGTGCGTATTATACATACACACTCTTGTTTTCCCCTAAAATCTTAGGTATAATACGCAGGTGTACATTATACCCAAGATTTTACGGTATGAGGCATGACGTTGGATGAACTTGTGTCTTTTTTTCCAACCCAATGTATTATGTTACTTAAAGGGATAGTAATACTTAAAATGTAAAAAAAATATGTTGTAGGGTTTATCCCCCTGAGTAAAACAAGAGTACTCCCACTGCTGAAAGGTGTTTCATTCAAAAGTTATTAATTTTCAAAGTTGAATTTTTTAGGTGCAATATCACAGTGGCCTGAAATTGTACAGTGGCGCTGTTGCTACACGATCCTATGGACAACTCTGGTCAGTTGACCATAAATCTCCATAGGATGGTGTAGCAACAGCACCACTGTACAATTTCAGGCCACTGTGATATTGCACCTAAAAAATTCAACTTTGAAAATTAATAACTTTTGAATGAAAGACCTCTCAGCAGTGGGAGTACTCTTGTTTTACTCAGGGGGATAAACCCTACAACATATTTTTTTTTACATTTTAAGTATTACTATCCCTTTAATAAAATATAAAAATAAAACATCCATTTCAAAAATAATTTAAATACCCAGCCCAGGCATGGAATAGCGCACTGCACACCTCTCAAACTCACCACTCCTGTCCTCCATTTGCAGGGGAGCGGAGAGGGGGGGTGTTCTGGGGTACAATTCTGTGGATAACCTGAGGAGATAAGAGTGCATGTCATTAATAAATGGCAAAGCAGTCCATTCCATGTCACAACAAGACATAGCAATGCAGTTACAAGGTGCAGACCTTACATTACTAGAAAAAGCAATGCAGTTAAACCATGTAATTTGTTCACTACCACAGACAGCAACCCAGAGTTAATTGGTTCCAGTAATTTAAGTAATACAAGTAATTTAAGAATAATTAAATAGTTAACCCTTGGAGGTGGCGAGGTTAAAGAACTTATTGCAAGGTCATTGGCTCCCCTGGGTGAAAAACGCCATGCCCCCCCCCCTATTTTTCCACCTTTTTATTGATTACATTTGGCGGTGTGTATAAATGTATTACATGGCTTAACAACAATCACACTTCCTATATTGGTTAGTGAAATGTTTGTATATTTAAATACATTTTTTTTTTTTTTTTTTTTTTAAACAAAAAGTATATTTAAAAAACAAAAAAAAAACAAAACACAAACAAAAGTTAATTTTAGCAGGTCAAAAATGGACCTGCATTTAGCCAGCCTCCAGCACAGCAGTGAAGGAGTTAATACCCCCAGCTGCTGCATTTTATTTGTCCACCAAGTGTCTCGTCTCTTTGCTTCTCTGTCCCTACTCTGATAGCAAGGGACAGACGGCTGAGAAGAGACGCTAGAGGCAGTGTAGAACACTGCCTCATTCATTCTTTCACAATGCCAGTACATGGGATCGCTGCTGCAGCGATCCTGTGAAAGTTGCTGAGACTGAATGCTCCAGTCCCGGAGCACTCAGTCTCAGCTGGGAATCAATGATAACAGCGTGTGCAGAGGCACGCTGCTATCATTTAACCCATGACTTACCAGGACCGTCACGGGTCCTTAAGTCAAATCCACCCACGACGGTCCTGGCACATCATGGGTTGTTAAAGGGTTAAGCACCGTTCCAACTGCCTGTTTAGGAGAGTGTTACTCACATGTTCTCCTGCATTCCCACAGTGATCTCATTAAAGTTTCATAAAGTTCTCATATAGCTGGCAATTAGGAATACACAAGGTCACACTTTGACGCTTCTCCCTGTACCAGTAGTGCAGGGAAAAACCTCTAACTTGTTTCCCTAAACCACAAGGCAAGATTTGGCACTTAAACATTTGAGGTTGCTTCCATGTGCATGGAGCGATTGTGTATATTACATAATGCTGGAGATCTCTATCCCACACTATGTAAGGTTCAAAAGTAAATATCAAACCTTTATGATGCCCCCCTGGAACTGATTGCATATACGGAAGGATAGACTATCAATGCTGCAACCAGGAACATAATTGCCACCTTCCCTTCCTTCCTCAACCCTGCATTCTATGAACCTCCGGGTTGAGCAGGACGACGCTCAAATGCCACAGGTGGGCCTCAATTGAAGGGCCTTTTACTCAACCCATTGGATTGTGGTAAAAGAAAATGTCAATAGCATTTCTGGTCCCAGCATTTGTCTATCCTACTGCATAGGCTATATATACTGTGGTGGGGTCACCATCATGAGGGGTCCCGATGTCCCTCAAAAGTTCTGAAGTTTAATAAATAAAAAAATATTATATATATGCAAACACACACACACATATACATACATACACACATTTATATATATATATATATATATATATATATATATATATATATATATATATATATATATATATATATATATACTAGTTGAAGAGCCCGTTACACGGGCCAGTGCCACTGCCAGCCGGTTGCGGGGCAGTCATGCGCAGTAGAGACTGCCCGCGCCACAGAGTATACAGA
Organism: Rhinophrynus dorsalis; assembly: GCA_037306005.1. Lineage (NCBI taxonomy): Eukaryota > Metazoa > Chordata > Amphibia > Anura > Rhinophrynidae > Rhinophrynus > Rhinophrynus dorsalis. Next base: position 275,221,888 of record CM074719.1, read on the forward strand.
GCTGGACGCTCCTTCGGAACAGTCTACTGCGCATGACTGCAGCACGCGCAGCAGTCTATATAATACACACACACACAACTAGAAAAGGTAATATGGTACCATGAAGAAAATGCACGCTCAGGACTTGTGAAAAAACTGCTAATTTATTAATAAATCATATGTCAACGTTTCGGCCCCCTAAAGGGCCTTTCTCAAGACAAAAAAATAATACATCAGTGTGACCTTAAATACAGTACAAATTGAAAAAGACCACCAAAGACCCTCCACTCAATCATCAGTGACGTCATGCATATCGTTTCAACGTCACAGAGATCAGCAGAGGATGATGGGAAATAAGTCCATCAATTAAACTATTAGTGTGGGAGGACAGACAAGGTTATCTACACATCGTAGGTCAGCTAAGATTAAGAAGGATGTTAAGACAACAAAAGCGCAATGTTATCGCTAAATGAAAATCGGGGACAAAAAAGGAAACCCTTCAGGGCAAACCTCCAACTCTCACTAAAAATCTGTATATGAAATCAAAACATATCAAATAATCACAATGAAACACGATCCCTTGAGTGCTCCTATCAGACAACACACATACCGGCATCCGCTCACACACCACCACTGGCCCGATCATGGAAAGGCAACAAAGTATCCAAATGTAACAAAGTGTCCAGCATAGTGCTAATAGTCCGCAAGCAATCGTAACCACACGAGGTATCTGTTACCTGCCTCTTGGCAGTCATCCGTCTCCCGTCGGAGGTGCTATTTCAGAGCCCAGTGCAATAACCTCTTGAGATACTCATTATAGGTGAAAAGAAGCCCAAAATCCAAATGGATATATATATTGAACATGACTCTTCTCTTGCCCTCTGGCTCTACGCTAGCTGCTATTCTTGCAGACATCGCGGAGACCTAGTATGAGGGTTAATAAAAGTGTGTCCATCGAGTAGAGGTTGAACATGTGCCGCATCATTTTAACTCATGGTGTCATGCTTGCTAATGATTTTGCAAATGTGGCAGGTATCTGATGTGAAAATCACCAGTAATCAACATCGACCATGAGATAGCTTAATTTAAATGTACAATCAGTATCAGTGCAGTGTGTTACAGATGCCAAAAGTGTGAGACCGACAGGACACACAGGATCTCATAAATTCAGAATAGTAATTACATATAATAAGAGTAGGAGGGTGTAACCCCATCTATAGTACGACAAGGAACCATGAGGCATACCGGGCTAAATAACCCCGCATCACCCCCAAGGGGCCTCGATGAAAAGCTCTCTTTGAACTGTTTTTTTGTGAATGATTATGGATGTGGGTTCTGCGCGGGGCGGGTGGAGGGCGGGATGGGGCCATGGACCGTGTCTCGCTCTCTACCCGCCTCGTTCATAACTACTCACAACAGATATCCAGGTTATTAAATATTAGGACTTTTCAAATAACATTTAACCAACAATGTCATTGTATACATATGCTGACAACTAGATGCAGTTTAATGTCACCAGCGTCATGACTGCCACTATAGCAGCCAGCTATAGGATTCATGAGTATTTGTTTTTATCATTGCTTTCAGTCCATAACCCTGTGCAACTTTTTTGAGACCGGGGGTGATGCGGGGTTATTTAGCCCGGTATGCCTCACAGAAATATTTGTGCACACCCACCTAGAGGTAAGAAGCCATACAACCCATCATTTGTCTACTTTAAAAAAATGGCATGTCTTTCATAATTTTTTTCCATATCTCTAATATTTGTCCATTTCAGTGCAGGAAGGCAATTTCAAAAAAGAAAACAGATACGTGTAGTTCTATGCTTTTGGCAACCCCTGTGATATATGAACCCATAACAATAGGGTACCATTTTTCTCAGATGACTGGTAGATAACTAAGAAATGACCTACAGTATTCATTTTCAAACACTTCAGTACATTTGAAGGGGTGAAAATGTTAAAAAAAAAAAAAAAAAAAAAGGCTATTTTTTCCTTTAGTGCCATTTTCTGGAAACATTTGTGCACATCAGGCTAGGGGTAGAAAGAAAATTACCCCTTATTTTATGCGGTGGTTTGGTTTATCTATCTTATCTTAATCTCTGTAGCTGTTACAAACATTTTAGTACGGGCAACTCATTTTTAAAAAGAAAATGTCAGATTGCAAATGGAGTCATTTTATATTTCTGGCACCCCTACAGTAGTTCAGCTCATATCAATGGAGTACCATTTTTTTTTTCAAAAGAGAAGTACCTAATGAATACCTAATTAATGCAGAAGTACATTCCGCGGTTTTCAATGCTTTCAGTACCTTTGAACGGGCACACATCAGACTAGGAGTAGAAAGGCAAGTAACCCCTTACTTGATGCAGTTTGATATCTGTTTTCAGGAAGCTTATGATCTTATGGGTAATTATGCCTTCAGACTAACACACATACATATATTACATATATACACATACATAAAAGAGAAAGGCTCATTACATAATTTATGTCGAGAGAGTGAGAGAAACAGACACAGACAGGTGGGCATTATATTGACAGGAGTGGGTAGGGGCCTGTCAAAATCTCTGCAAGGAGTTGGCCCTCCCTCAACATCCGTTTGCAGCACAAAAAGATACGGCTGACACACGCACTAAAGATAAATACACACATTCCCCACCCAAACACTAAAGAAAAAACAAACACCATACATTAAAATGTACACATGCAGCACTCACACACACCCCAGAAAATAAACACCATACATCCAACACATACAGCACTTACAAACACAGCGTCAGTCCCTACACTCAGGCCTGCTCTCTGTACCCCCGCACGGCTCTCACTGGATTCCCGCAGTCTGGTCCAGCTGCTGTTAACAGCGGATCATTGTGGGTATGTGTGTGTATGGGGTGTATGTGTGCATGCGCGTATGTGTGTGCGTTTTGTTACACGTCTCTGGGTGTGTTCAAGGATGTGTTTTTTAAGAACCGGTGCCCAAAACTGTACTCCTAAATATTTTTCTAATGAGGATTCACCAAGCAGTTTCCCATTTAGGGTATATGTAGCATGTTTGTTTCTACAGCCCAAATGCTCAACCTATCTACATTAGATGTCATCTGCCACTTTTCTGCCCACTCACTTCTACAGAGAAAAAATATCCTGCTGTGTATGCATTTCCTTACACTGGTTAGTGCCACCAGCAGAGATTGAGACATTACTTTCAATTCCCACTTCTAGATCATTAACAAATTAAAAAAAAGCATTGGGCCAGGACTGAACCCTGTGGCACTTTAGACCAACCTGAAATGGATCCATTTACAACAACTCTCTGCCATCTATCATTTAACCAGTTCTCTATCCATGAACAGATATCACCTCCCAAAACGGTGAAATTTACTTTCCGATATTTTCTTTTCTTCTGTGTACTTTCCACGGCATTAACATATGGGTACTGTATGCAGTGGAAGGGACACAGAAGAAAAAATATCGGTAAGTAAATTTTACCATTTCTTCTGTGTCCCCTGTCCACGGCCTTAACATATGGGACGTACCAAAGCCGTGTCCCTTAGGGAGGGTCATCATAACATAAGGATGCATCAAAAAGAGGCATACTATCTTACCCCTCAGGTAGGAATGATTGCTTCACTGACTTGTCTTCCAAATTTAACTTGGGCTGATGCTTGAATATCTAATGGATAATGCCTCATAAAGGTCGAAATAGAGGACCAAGTTGCAGCCTTGCATATGTCCTCTATAGAGGCTTCAGCTTTGGCTGCCTAAGAGGTTGCAATGGCTCTGGTGGAATGAGCTTTAACAATTTTAGGAGATACTGCTCCTGATTCTGCACAAGCTCTCCTGATACAATATGAAATCCATCTAGAGATGGATGCTTTAGATGCTGACTTTCCCTTAAATCTGCCGAATAAAATGCACAAAGAGGTTTTCAGAATCTCTTAAATCCTTAGTACTGGATAAATAGCATGAGATGCATCTAACTACATCCACATTATGCAAGGTTCTCTCCTTGTTTTTACTGGGATTAGAACAAAAAGATGGTAGCACAATCTCCTTGTTGATATGGAAAGAAGATTCTACCTTTGGTCTGAAAGAAGGTTTAGTTCTTAGGACAATCTTATCTTGATGTATCACCATGTACGGGGATGTAATAGATAAGGCCTGAATCTCATTCACCCTTCTAGCCGAAGTGATAGCTGTTAGAAAAATGTTTTTTAGTGTTAGAAGCTTTAGGGGTATGTCCTGAATTGGCTCAAATTTAGATGATGTAGTTAACTGATTTAGGACAATGTTTAGGTCCCATGGGGAATCTAATTCGAGGTCTTGTTTTAACAACAGATTTCATGAAACGTTTGATTAAGTGATCCTTCACAAAGTCAGTTGCTAAGATGGCTGAAATAGCAGAAAGTTGGATCTTTAAAGATGTAGGTCTAAGCCTTTTGTCGTAACCTTTCTGCAGGAACTGCAATATATTTGACGTAGTAACTGCAGATCTGTAAATAGAGAAATTTTGCTTACCGTTAATTCCTTTTCTTCTGTGTATCTCCACGTCACTGAAACCAATGGGATTACTTCCTGCCTCCAGCTGGTAGGACCATGAAAAGTTTAAAATGGACTCCTCCCCCAACCTCCTCAGTTATACTTTTGTCCAAGCTGAAACAATACATAAACACATATTAAGGTTAAGGGTGGGTGTGACGTGGAGATACACAGAAGAAAAGGAAATAACGGTAAGCAAAATTTCTCTATTTCTTCTGTGTACTCCCCGTCACTGAAACCAATGGGAACTTCCCAAGCAAAAAACAATAAGGGAGGGAAATCCACATACACATAAGCAGAACTATCACTTAACATCAGAGGATACTAAGGAAAGGAGAAAGGGGGGAGAATCTTACCCTGTTAATGAGGGATCACTGCTTGCAGGATTCCTCTTCCAAATTTTGCATCCGCAGAAGCCTCTATATCCAACCTGTAGTGCTTAATAAAGGTTGAGATAGAGGACCACGTAGCCGCCTTACATAAGTCTTCAGCAGAGGCGTTGGCTCTTATAGCCCATGAAGTGGCTACAGCTCTGGTAGAATGAGCTTTTAATTTAAGTGGCGGATCCAATTTTGCCTCTACATAAGCAGAGATAATGCACTGCCTAATGCATCTAGCAATAGATTGTTTGGATGCAGAACAACCTTTTCTTTTCCCATAGTACTGAACAAAAAGGGAGTCTGATTTCCTAAAGTCTGCCGTTCTCTGAAGGTAAGTGGAAAGACACCTAACTAAATCTAGTGAATGCAGCCTTACCTCCTTCTCGCCCTTTGGGGAAGAACAAAAGGAGGGAAGAACTATTTCTTGATTCTGACTGAGTTCCGAAACTACCTTTCCCCTAAAGGATGGCTTCATTCTAAGTACTACTTTATCCAGGTGAAAAGATAGATAAGGAGCCTGGCAGGAAAGGGACTGCAACTCATTAACTCTTTTGGCAGAGGTTATGGCTGTAAGAAAAATTGTTTTCCAGGTTAAATGCTTTAAGGATACTGCGTCAATCGGTTCAAATAATGGAGAATCCACCAGTTGCGTCAGGACCACATTTAAATCCCAGGCCGGGATTATCTCCCTGAGTCTTGGACGAATCTTTTCTATTGCTCTGACAAATCTCCTTATTAGGGCATCCTCAGCCCAGTGTTTAGTCATAACTGCTGAAATGGAAGAGATCTGAACTTTTAAAGAGGCTGGGCTTAGCCCCATATCAAAGCCCTTCTGCAAGAAATCCAAAATTATTGGGGCATTAACCTGATCCCTACTGATCTTATTCTTAATGCACCAGGCTCTAAAAACTTTCCAGACTCTATCATAAATCTTAAGAGTGGATTTCTTTCTGCCTGAAAGAATCGTATCTGCTACCCTGTCTGATATTCCCTGGGCTAATAGAGCTTGCCGCTCAATCTCCAAGCTGTTAGACGGAAAAACTTTGGATGCGGATGAAATAGAGGCCCCTGTGTCAACAGATCTGCTCTCTCTGGCAGAGTCCATGGATCATGACTGGACATCCTGACCAGGTCTGAGTACCAAGTGCGCCTTGGCCATTTCGGGGCTATCATTATGACCTCCGCTTGCTCCAATCTCACTTTCCTCAGAACCTCTCTGATTAATGGAATTGGCGGAAAGATGTAGGCTAGGGAGAAATTCCAGGAATGCCTCAAGGCATCCTGGCCTAGGGCCGAGTTTGTTTTCCATCTTGTGAAAAACTGGTGACATTTGCAATTCTCTGGGCTTGCCATAAGATCTATTACAGGGGCTCCCATCCTTCTGGTAATCTGGATAAATACTTCCTGATTTAAGGACCATTCTCCTGGGTGAATTTTCTTCCTGCTCAGGTAATCTGCCTGAACATTTTGTAACCCTGAAATGTGGGAAGCCGTGATTGCTACCAGGTTTTTTTCTGCCCACTTGAATATGCTGGTCAACTCCTTGTTTAGGGCTATACTCCTTGTCCCCCCTTGATTTTTTACATACAGGACTGCTGTCATGTTGTCCGACCTGATGTGAACCGCCGAGTTTTGCAAGTGATGCTTGAACTTTAGTAGAGCGTATCTTACTGCTCTGAGCTCCAGTACATTTATGTGCAGGGATCTCTCTTCTTTTGACCATAATCCCTGAGTTGATCTTGATGCCCAGACGGCTCCCCAGCCTAGAGAACTGGCATCTGTAGTAATGATGTTCCATGCCGGCTCTGCTAGAGATGTGCCCTTTTGTAGGTTTTTTTCCCTTGTCCACCATAACTCGTGGCGAACCTCTGGTGTTAGTTTTTGATGATGCTTGTCCCAATACCTCAGGAAGTAGCACTGAAGATGCCTCGCATGAAACCTGGCCCAGGGTACAACCTGAATGGCTGACATCATGATACCCAGACACCTCATGAAAATGTGGGCAATATGGCTTTTCTTTTTCCTGAAATTTTTTACATTTTTTACAATATTTCTGACCCTGTCTTTTGTTAAGGATATAAGAGGTACTAGAGTCCTGAATCTCATACCTATGAAGACCAGATCCTGAGTTGGAGACAGATGGCTCTTCTGTCTGTTTATTACCCAACCCAGGCTTGACAGATGTTCCAACACTATCTTTGTGTTGATAGTTGCCTGGCTTTTTGACTGGGATACTAACAGTAGGTCGTCTAAGTAAGGAATGACCAGGATCCCCTTTCTTCTTATTGGTTCCAAGGCCGCAGCTAAAACCTTTGTAAATACCCTTGGGGCCGTGGAGAGCCCGAAAGGGAGAACCCGAAACTGAAAATGCTGATCCCCCAAAGCGAACCTTAGATACTTTCGATAATGTTTTCTTATCTGAATATGAAAGTAAGCATCTTGAAGATCTATTTTGGAGAGGAAACTGCCAGGGGGAACCGATCTTATCACGGAATTTACTGATTCCATCTTGAACCTTTTCTTGTCCAGGCATGAATTGACTGCTTTCAGATCCAAGATGGTTCTGATTGAGCCTGAGGGCTTTGGAACCGTGAACAGGACGGAATAAATTCCCTTGAACCTTTGATCTGCTGAACTGGTTGAATAGCTCTCTTTACTAAAAGGGACTGGATCTCCAGGAACAGAAGCTTTTTCTTCCTGGGACTGGAAGGAATTTTTGAACTTAAAAATCTGTGAGCTCTCGGGGTCTGTATGAAGGGGAGCGGGTATCCCATTTCCAGAATTTGGCGGACCCAACGGTCTGAAGACTCCCACTGGGCCTGAAAGAAATGCAGGCGACCCCCTACCTGCTCTGGAAATGGCCTCCGCTGACCTTCAGAACTCCTTTTTAAACTGCTTCTTGGGAAAATCCTTTCTGTACGTTCCCCTGGATGACTGATAAGAGGATTGTCTCCTTTGGTCAAATTGCCGACCCTGATACCTTTTGGAGTCACGAAAGGAATATGACTTATTCCTATATGACGATGCTCTAGGAGGGGATCTTTTCTTTCTCTCCTGAGGGAGAAAAGCACTCTTTCCTCCTGATAGTTAAAAAACTCGCTCTTCAAGTTGTTCCCCAAACAACATTTCTCCCTTAAAGGGGAGGTTGACTAATTTTGATTTAGAGGAGACATCCGCGCCCCAAGGCCTCAGCCATAGAGCCCTTCTTGAAGCAATAGAGAGAGCTGAACTTCTTGCCCCTAATTTAACTGAGTCCAGAGAGGCATCACAAACAAAATTATTAGCCTCTTTAATAGCCGCTACTTCCCTGGCAAGTTTAGTTCTTGATACCCCTGATTCAATATTCTCTTCTAGATTAGTAAGCCAAATCCTCATGGCCCTAGAAACACAGGCCAGGGCGGTAGCAATCTGCATGTTGCTACCAATGAGAGTAAACTGCCTCTTAAGGGAAGACTCCAGTTTTCTGTCCATAGCATCCTTAAGGGATGAACCGTCTTCTAGAGGAATGGTGGTATGCTTGGCTAATCTAGATACCGCTGCATCGACCTTAGGTGGAGACGTCCAGCTCTTGGTTTGGGCCTGATCAAAAGGATACATTTTCCCAAATCTTTTTGTGACCGAAGATCTTTTATCTATCTTCTGCCATTTGTCTGCAACAATATCTGTGATAGACTGATGAACTGGAAAAGTTAGGGCTGGCTTCTTAGAACCTACAAAAGCCGCATCCATGATGCCCAACTCTTTCTGTTCATCTACTAATCCTAGCGACTTACGCATAGATTTTAAAAAGGCATCAATCTTATCCAGGGCAAATTCACCTGAATTCGCTATAATCTCTCCTTCCTCTTCCTCAGAAATTGAGTCAGAATCTCCTTGACTATTTTTATCCTCATTATCCAAGACCCCAGGGGAGGAGGGCCCTTCACCCGGATCCTCTAACCTTTGTCTTTTTTTGGGGTTTAAGGAATTCTGCATAGCTGAGAAGGTCTTCCTGCATTGAGACCTTCATCCAGGAGAGGAAATCTTGAAATTGTCCTGGCATATCCTGCAAGGCCATTTTCTTCATGCAATCCTGGCAAATTTTTGAAGAGTCAGCAACTGGAAGCTTTTTTATCACAGTTGGCACAAGACTTCATTTTTTGGGATTTTTCCTCCTTAGGGGGGCCTGCCTCAGCCTTGTCCTTACTAGAAGAGGGCTTACTAGAAGACATGGTCTAAAACTTAACCTTTAATATCAATAACTCTAAAACTGACTATAAAACATGCAAAGAAAAGTTAATCCTACCTGTAAGGTGCAGCCTGCTTCTTTTAACCGGCGTGCGTTCCACAGCTGAACCGCCCATGTGACCCAGTGGAGACCTGAAGACTCCGTCCACAGCCAGCACTTCCCCTCCGGTTCTATGCGCACAGCGTGCGGCTCACGCTGGAACGCAGCGTGCCTGCAGCCCTTCCTGCATACTGGCTTCCTGCCAAAAATGTGCCTCAGTCTTTCCCAGGCGTCGCTCCTGTGCGGGCTGAGCAACAGGAGGAAGACCGCCTGACGAAGGGGATCCACCATCTGTTGGGACATTGATGCTGGCACATACACATAGCGCACCCCGATGTTTCTGCCGCGTGGAGCAAGATCAATCCGGCCGCATTAACAACGGTACGCTGACAGACTGATATTTTTTTTTTTTTTTTTTTTTAAACCAACGGAGGCTCGCGCCTCCTGTCCATCCAGCTGCTAGGACCAGAAAAAACTGAGGAGGTTGGGGGAGGAGTCCATTTTAAACTTTTCATGGTCCTACCAGCTGGAGGCACGAAGTAATCCCATTGGTTTCAGTGACGGGGAGTACACAGAAGAAATCTTGTTGTTTCTGCACCAAGCACTGAAAGTTCTCCACATTTTGTAATACATTTTTGTGGTGGATGCTTTCCTTCCTGCTATTATCGTATCCATCACTGGTCTTGAAAGTCCCCTAAGAGAGAGCGATTCCCTTTCAGCTTCCAGGCCTACAATTTGAAGAAATTTGGGTTCTGATGAACTATGGCCCCCTGGATCAATAGATCCTGTTGATTTGGTAATGTCAAAGGATTGTCTATTGACATGTTTACTAGAGCCGCATACCATACTCTTCTTGGACACGCAGGAGCTATCAATATGATGTTTGAGTTGTCTCTTTCCAAGGACTTCTGCCATTAATGGAATTCGAGGGAATACATATGCTAACTGATGATCCTATAGGAGGCTCAGGGCATCTTGCACCACTGCTTTCTGGTCCTTCCATCAGGAAAATAACTTTTTGCACTGGGTGTTGTACCTTGATGCCATGAGGTCTCTCTCTGGGGTCCCCATCTCTTTGTTATTTGATGGAAAACTTCTGGACTGAGTGCCCATTCTCCTGGGTTTAACTTGTTTTGGCTCAAAGTATGCCTGGATGTTCTGGACCCCTGGCACATGGCATGCTATGAAAGTCTTTAGATTTCTTTCCGCTCATTGTAATATTGTCTTTGCTTCCAGAAACAATCTTCTGCTTCTTATACCGCTGTGGTTTTTCAGGTATAGTACCGTCATCATATTGTCTGAATAAATTGACAGATTTCCCCAGCAATTCCTTCTTGAATCTGATCAAGCTTCTCTCACTGCTCTGAGTTCCAATATGTTTATATGTAGGGCCCTCTCTTCTGTTGATCATCTGCCCTGTGCTGTCTGCTTGTTCCATACACATCCCCAGCCTTGTTGGCTGGCATCCGTTGTCAGGTCTTCCAATAGAATTGGTTTCAGTGACATTCCATTTGACAGATTCAATGTTTTCTTCCACCATAATAATTCCCTTATCATCTTGGCTGGCAGTATAATCCTCTGTGATGCATCCTTGTAATTATTGTTCCACTTTCTTAGAAAATGAATATGGATGCTCCTCATATGGAACCTTGCCCATGGTAATACTTGGACAGATGAGGTTAAAACTCCTAAGAGCTGCATGAAATCCTGAGCTGAATGCCTCCTCTGAGAATTGAATTTTCCAGTGCTCTGAACAACTCTCCTTTGTCTGTCGCTTGATAGAGATGCTTTCCCTTTGAGAGTGTCAATGCTGATTCCTATAAACACCAATTTTTTGAGATGGGATTATCTGACTTTTTTTGAAAATTTACAAGCCAGCCTAGACTCTGTAGCCGATTTATGGTATATACCTTGTGACTTTCCGCTTGTTGTTTTGAGGCTGATATAATTAGGAAACCGTCCTGATAAGGGATTATAATTACCGCTTTCTTCCTCAGGTGCTCCAAACCTGATGTCAGGATCTTTGTGAATACTCTTGGTTCAAATGACAGGCCGAATGGTAGCGTGGTGAACTGAAAATGCTTCTCTTTTATTGCAAATCTCAGAAACGTGCGATGAACTGCCTTTATCGGAATATGATGATATGCATCCATCAAGTCCACTGTTGTCAGATAGGCATTCATGGGAATCGACTTTATCAGAGATGACACCATTTCCATTTTGATAGCTCTGTATTGAAGTGAGGCATTTAGATTTTTCAAGTCCAGAATAGGACTAACCTCCTGAGGATTTTGGAACTATGAACAGAACTGAAGATATTCCTGTTCTTCTCTGATGTTCTGGAACTTCTATTACTTGTTTGTGCCTTAATGTCTGAATTATGTTCATTAAACCTTCTGCCTTCTGTGGGTTCCTCGGTATTGCAGAAGATCTGAAGAGGTTCTTGTGAGGAATCTTGTTGAATATCAGCGGGTACCCCGTCACCAAAACCTTTAACACCCAGTGGTCCTCTACTGAATCCCGCCAGACTAATAGGAACATACACAGACGACCCCCGACAGGCAAAGACAGTGCACGCTGACCTTCAAAGATACTCCTACTTGAAGTGGCCTCTCCATGAATATTCCTTCTTGAACGTTCCTCTCTGGTTAGGCATAAAGGATGGGCTGATATTTCCTTGCTTCTCTGTAATTTTGTTTTCTCGTCCTATATGCTGGTGTTTGTACTGAACCGCTGGTATGGTTTCTTCTTTCTTGCAGAAGGAAAGAACTCTTTCCTCCTGTCATACTCTTTAGGAGTTCTTCCAAATGATCGACAAATAAGAGAGAACCTTCAAAGGGCAAAGTGACCAATTTATTTGTAGATGAAGGGTCTGCTCCCCAAGATTTCAGCCACAAGGCTCTTCTGGAGGTAACGGAAATGGCGGAAGAGCGAGATGTCAATTTGATCACATCTAATGACACATCACAGGTAAAGCTCACTTTTTCATTAATGATTGAAATCTCCTTTAACAGATTACACCTATATACTGATGACTATCTTCTCTTCTAATTCGGTTAGCCAGATTCGGATAGTTTTGGATATAACAAGCCATAGCAGTGGCTGCTTTAAGATTTCTACCCAAAATAGCAAACTGTTTCTTCAAAGCCCCCTCAATCTGTCTTTCCATGCTATCTCTTAAAGAAGATCTGTCTTCCATGGGGATGGTGGTATGCTTGGCCATTTCTATATCTGCAACTATCTTGGCGGATTAACCTGACCCTGCACTTCGTCTTCCTTAAAGGCAGGGCTCAAAATTTCCACTCGCCACTAGCCAATGGCCCTGGTTGGTATGTTATGGCTTGCAGTGGCGAGTAACTTTTCAGGTCTGGCTAGTAGCAAAGGACTTCAACTTTTAAGCCCTGCTTAAAGGGTTACATCTTTAAAAATGTTCTTGACAGTCACCCTTTAATCTCCTTTCTTCCACTCAGATTTGATGATATCTGATACTGAATGGTGAATAGGGAACACAGGAACTTCTTCCTTATTCCATAGAAATGCAGCATCTAAAACATCCAACTGCTTAGTGATGTCTGTTAAACCCAAAGATTTACCCATTGCCTTTAATAGATTATCCATTTTATCTATATTAAATGCAGGGCTTAAAATTTGAAGTCCTTTGCTACTAGCCAGACCTGAAAAGTTACTTGCCACTGCAAGCCATAGCATACCCACCAGGGCTGAATTTCTACTCGCCAGGGCTACTCCGCTCCCTCCCCCTTCTCATGCATCCGCTGTATAGCGGTCGTCATGAGATCCTGTTTCCAGGACTAGACGGCGGCTCTTCCGGAGCGCTGTCATCTAGATATCTCAGAATAATTACTTCATCGGAATGGTCTGAAACGTGTGCCTGGCTTGCAAGCACCTGTTGTAAACCATTCGATGAAGTACTTGTATCGCGATATCTAGACGACAGCGCTCCTGAAGAGCCGCCGTAAGTCGGTCGACCGGATTCTGCCTCTGACAGCTTTACAGCTCGTAGGGAGGGGAGGGAGCGGAGGTCTTCTCTTACATCTCTCAAACCATAACTGTTTGAGAGATGGGAATATGGGAGTTAAGTATGTTTTACTGATTCCTAGCATTTGGCTTCGTATTTTTTGTGGGGGTTACTATCCCTTTAAAGTAATAAACAGCTGTATGAACAAAGCTAAGAGAAGCAAATCACCTGTACCATGGTAGAAATTAACCCTTAGAGTGCCAGCCACGTGTGGGACAAGCATGTGTCCATAATGTGGCTGAACTCTCCCCATATACCCCACCTTTGTGGTTTTTTTTTAAATAATATTCAGACCGTGTGTGTGTGTGTGTGTGTGTGTGTGTGTGTGTGTGTGTGTGTGTGTGTGTGTGTGTGTGTGTGATATTGATCTCCCAACGAATCGTGCTGGAAGGCCAATATTTGCGACCCCGGAGAATAATCTGCTCTCCTTCTCTTCTACACTCCTTCCTGGTAGGTGTGGGTGGGATCGAAGAAATCCTCCCCACATCACCAGTGATGTGAGAATTGCGAATGCTTTCCCCGATCCTACCCACCCCGGTATTGGGTGGCGAACATTGCAATGTGTTGGACTCCCTGTAGCACACACAGAGTTATTTTTTTTTTTATTTGACCTACATGGGGGGGGCGCAGCACACCAGGAAGGGTCCTAATGTCCACCAACGAAGTCTGAATAAAAAAAATGAGGCAGTAAAAAAAAAAAAAAAAAAATAACCTTGTGTGCCAAAGGGGGGTGTTTCCACGCTGGAAACCCCAGGGACATGATCACTAACTGCCTCCAATCCACCATGTACCCTAACCACCCCATTCTGGTTCCACAGCCCAATGACATTCACATTCTCCCACCCTGACCTCTTCACAGCCCGGTTCCAATGCCCACCGGTATACAGATTACCAATGTCCACTGCAATCAGGCTAGGAATCAAACCGTGTATGTGAGGAACATAGGGCAGTATATGTCCCTCACATACACGGTTTGATTCGTAGCCTGATTCCAGTGCATACAAGAAGGTGCAGATCCCCATATGCACTCTTGACTCCCCAGCCCTGTTCCTCTGCCCACTGGTAGCCAGACATACCCACATACACTGCTTGCCCCTCCCTGGTTCCACTGGCAGTCACAGGTCAGCACATACACTGTCTGAGCCCCTAGCTTGTTTCAACTAGTAGCCATAGAATCACACATTTTCTTTCCCACCCCCAAGTTCCTGGCACCCAGTTTGGTATGTCAGCTCATACTAGTGGGTACCATTTTTCACAGGCTGGCAGTAGATCCTGAATACATTTGGAAGTCCCACAATGTTGAGCAGTTTTAATATCTTTGAAGTGGTTGATGTGTATGTGTTTTTTACCTATAGCTCCCCATTCTGGACATAGTTGCACACACTAACTTAGGTGTAGAAAGACAAGTGTCCCCTCATTTGATGTGACTAGTTTGTCTGCTTCCAAAAAAATGTTATGCTTTATCTACCTTTTCTTCATTTCTCCTGTTGTAATAACCTTTTAGTCCAGGAAAGTCAGCTGAAAAAAGTATGAAGAATGATACACTGTAGTTGGTGTAGTTTTGTGCTTCTGGCACCCCCTACAGTATATCAACTCATATGAACAGTGTGGAGTTTTTCTTGGAGGAGCAGCAGCTAAAGACTACAGTCATGAGGTCCATGTTTTTCAAAGCTATCCGTATGTTTGAAGAGGAAGAAATGTGAAAAAGCTAATTTATTTCTATAGTGACAACTTGTGGAAACAGTTGTGCACCCCAGCCTAGGGGGAAAAAAGCAAGTGACGCCCCAATTAATGCAGTTGAACAACTACCTTGGCTACCTTTCCTGCATACCTGTAATGGTTATGACCACTTTAGTGCAGGCAGGTAATTTCAAAAGCAAAAATTGCAGGTGTAGGTGTAAGTGGGGGTACACTTTATCTCAGGCTGGTAGCAAGTACTTAATACAGTAGGAAATTATATGGTTTTCAAAGATTTTAGTATCTTAAAGTGGTAGAAATATAGAAAAAAGGTGAAATTTACTCAGATATTTGTTTTTCCTCTGTGTCCTTCCACGGTATACTGTGGGATGATAGGCTCCGCCCTCCAGCTGGTAGGATCAATTCTATAAATTTTTTGAGTCACTTCCGTCCTGCAGTTATACAGTTGCCCAAGCTGCAAGAAAGGAAATGTTAGAGATAGCAAAATATAAAGGGGCATGCATAATGCATTATTAAACCATGTAGATAATAATCATTCAACAGATACCATACCATATTACCCAAAAAGGGGAGGTTTGCCGTGGAAGGACACATAGGAAAAACATATCTGAGTAAATTTCACCTTTTCCTCTGTGTTCAATCCACGGCATACTGTGGGACTTACCAAAGCAGTACCTCAGTACCTGGGAGGGATAAGAATAGTTTGATTATACAGGAATGGCTGCCTCAAGCACCTTCCTACCGAACTTAGCGTCTTCAGATGCTTGAACATCAAGCCTATAATGTTTAATAAAAGTAGAGACTGATGCCCACGTAACTGCTTTACAGACCTCCTGTGGGGAAGCAGCCGCTTTCTGTGCCCATGATGTGGACATGGCTCTAGTATAATGTGCTTTGATTTTAAGGTGGTTCAAGATCAGCCGATTCGTATACCAGTGATATACAGTACCAGATACAGCAAGAAATTGATAGTTTAGAGGCAGCTGATCCCTTAAATTTGACGCAAAAGTGAACAAATAAGGCTTCTGTCTTGCTGAGAAGCTGTGTCCTGTTGAGTTAAATCTTAAGGCATCTGACCAGGTCTAAATTATGTGGCCGCTTTTCAATGTCATGCTGTGGGCTACAACAAAAGGATGGAAGAACAATCTCCTGATTGAGGTGGAACTCGGAGATAACTTTAGATCTGAAGGAGGGATTGGGCCGAAGAACTACCTTATCTTAGTGGAATACTGAAAATGGAGGAACTTTCAGAAGAGCTTGTAGTTCCCCTACTCTCCTCGCTGATGTGACAGCTGTAAGGAAAACAGTCTTGATAGTGAGGTGTTTCAGGGACACCACCTCTAGCGGGTCAAAGTAAGGGTGCGAAGACAACTGCTGGAGTACCAAGTTACGGCCCCAAGGTGGAATGGTTTCTCTAATAGTTGGCTTAAATTTTGAGATAGAGGTTAAATATCTCTTAAATCAAATAAATAGTTATTGGCAAAAGAGTAGCTCGAATGGCTTATATAGCTGACAACTGCACTTTCAACGAAGCAGGTTTTAGACCTTTTTGGAAACCTGCCTAGAGGAAATCCAGAATCTGAGGGGCAGAAATGGACTGGCTGTCTGATTTTTTTCCCAAGCACCACCTCTGAAACACAGACCAGGCTCTATAATAAATATTTTAGCAGATTGTTTTCTACCTTGCAAAATGGTCTGGATAACAGACCAAAACCCCTGAAGTCTTGAAGACTGCTGCTCAGCCTCCAGGCCTTGTGCTGAAAGAAAGCCAGATGTGGGTGAACTAGAGGGCCCTGGATTAGCAGGTCCGGAATGTCTGCTAACAGGATGTGAGGCCTGAGGAACAGCCGCAGAAGAGCCGTGTACTGGGGCTTTCTCGGCCAGTTTGGGGCAATTGGAATGACCTCTGCCCTGTCTTTTCTGATCTTTCTTACCACCTTCAATAACAGAGGTAGTGGAGCAAACACATATGCCATTGGGTAAGCCCATGGGAGGTGAAGAGCGTCCTGAGCCAGAGCCTGAGGCTCGTACCACCTGGATATGTAAGTCTGGCATTTCTTGTTGTGGCCATCAGGTCCACTGAGGGCGTTCCCAGTTCCTCTGTGATCAACTGGAGACTCCATTCCCCCTGGTCTATCCTGGTGCAACTTTAGTAGTCTGCCTGGATGTTGAGGTGACCGGAGACGAATGCTGCCATGAGTGAGGAGAGGTGTCTTTCTGCCCAAAAGAGTATTCTTAATGCCAGGTTGTTTAACCCCAGACTTTGTATGCCTCCCTGGTTCAGCAAGTATTGCACCGCCAAGATGTTGTCTGACCTGATTAACATAGAGGTGTGTTATAGGTTGTGGCGGAAATGTCTGAGGGACTTCCATACTGTCAGAAGCTCCAGGACATTGACGTATAGGTGTGCTTCCTGGTTTGACGAGTTGCCTTGGACAGTCTGCTGATTCCAGATGCCCCCCCAAACTGTCATGCTGGCGTCTGTATACAGGAACTGTTTTTCCGGTTCTAATATGGGGCGGCCTTCTGCTAGATGTCAGGGCTGGGTCCACCAATATAACTCCTTCTTGGAGGACAACAGTGGGGGAATCTTCTGAAACAGATGTGAAGGATTTTTCCAGAAGTAACAGATAATTCTCCTGAGTCCTGCAAGCATGGATTTTGGCCCATGGTATAATCTGAAAGGTTGAGGACAGATGTCCCAGTATTCTGGAAAAGCTGTTTGCCGTGGGGGATGCTTCTCGAAGGAATGATTTCACAGTTTGCATTATCCTGTGTTGTCTGTCTACTGATAATGTTGCCAGATTCTGTGCTGTATTGAACTGTATCTCTAAGATGGGTAGGTTCTGAGATGGGATCAGCAAACTCTTTTCCTGTTCGATTAACCAACCCAGGTTGTTGAGAAGATCCCAGCATTGTTTTGTGCTGGACAGTGACCTCTGGAGTGTTGATTCTATAATTAGAATGTCATCTAAGTACGGTACCAGTGTGCTTTGGTAACGTTGGCGTAACTGACATGATCTTTGTAAAGGCATGTAGAGCTGAAGCCAGTCCAAATGGCAGGACTCTGTACTGGAGCGTTTTCTATCAAAGTGTTTCATGTAAAATTTTGCGTCATAAAATGACGCATGTATTCGGCGTCATTTAAGGTGTCGCAATTAAAGTTATGTGTCTTAAAGTGTTGCAAATTCTACATTTCTCGTCATTCAGAATGGCGCATTCACCACATCATGCGTTATATGGGTGAATTAATGACGCAATTTGGGTGCAGCATTAAATACGCAATATGGGTGCATTAAAGACGCATTAAGGATGCAATTTGGGTGCAATACTGAAGCAATAAGGGTGCAGTACTGGCAATTTGGGTGCAGTACTGGCATGCAGTACTGAATTTGGGCGCAGTACTGAATTTGGGCACAGTACTGAATTTGGGCACAGTACTGAATTTGGGCACAGTACTGAATTTGGGCACAGTACTGAATTTGGGCACAGTACTGAATTTGGGCACAGTTCTGAATTTGGGCACAGTTCTGAATTTGGGCACAGTTCTGAATTTGGGCACAGTTCTGAATTTGGGCACAGTTCTGAATTTGGGCACAGTTCTGAATTTGGGCACAGTTCTGAATTTGGGCACAGTTCTGACGCAATATGGGTGCAATATTGGTACAATAAGGACACATTAAGGATGCAATATGGGCGCATTAAGGACACATTATGGGTGCAATACTGACGCAATATGGGTGCAATAAGGATGCAATATGGGTGCATTAAGGATGCAATATGGGTGCATTAAGGATGCAATATGGGTGCATTAAGGATGCAATATGGGTGCATTAAGGATGCAATATGGGTGCAATACTGACGCAATTTTGATGCAATACGGGTGCAATAAGGACGCATTAAGAATGCAATATGGGTGCAAAACCAACCCAAAACATACCCAGAGAAAAAACACAAAACCACCATTAATGCACCCATATTGTGTCCTTAAGGCGTCCTTATTGCACCAATATTGCACCCAAATTGCATCCTTATTACACCCATATTGCATCCTTAATGTGTCCTTATTGCACCCAAATTGCATCAATATTACACCCATATTGCACCCTTAATGTGTCCTTATTGCACCAATATTGCACCCAAATTGCATCCTTAATACACCCATATTGCATCCAAATTGCATCAGTATTGCACCCAAATTGCATCCTTAATACACCCATATTGCATCCTTAATGTGTCCTTATTGCACCCAAATTGCATCCTTAATACACCCATACTGCACCCTTAATGTGTCCTTATTGCACCAATACTGCACCCAAATTGCATCCTTAATGCGTCCTTATTGCACCCAAATTGCATCCTTAATGCATACTTATTGCACCCATATTGCATACTTAATGTGTCCTTATTGCACCAATATTGCACCCATGTCAGGTCCCTATATTGCACCCATATTGCGCCCTTAATGCATCCATATTGCACCCAAATCGCGTCATTAATGCACCCATATTGCGTCCTTAATGCTGCACCCAAATTTCGTCAAACACTGCGACATGTTAACGCACGATAAGGTGAATGCTCCATTCGGAACAACGCAAAATGCAGAATTTGCGACACTTTAAGACACATCACTTTAATTGCGACACTTTAAATGACGCGGCCGAATAAGTTTTATTTTATGAAGCAAAATTTTACATGCATCACTTCAAATGGATACCGTACTGTCCCTGATCAATTCACGATACTATGCGTCCTTCAGGTCTAGACACCTGAGGTTGTAGAAGCCCTGAAATCTCTGGTGTATTGGGACTACTTCTACAAATCTGCTGTGAATCAGTTCTTGTACAGCCAGCTTCATCTGATGAATCTTTGTTTTTTGTCTGGGGATTGATGTTTTCAACAGATGAGGTACTGGGACACACTGTAGTTCCATTGTGTACCTCTTCTGTATAACTTCCATCACCCACCTATTGTGATGAATTTGCATGCAGGCGGAATGGAAAGCCTACTGGAGGAACAGAAGGGGAAGGGCTGGCTTCACTGTTGAAACTGTCCTTTCTTTGGGAAATCCTTGCGATTTGCGGGTCTCTGGGATTGCGGAGTGCCCCTTCTCTGTTCATAACCTCTGCCTGGTTTGTAGCTTCTGGTGTCCTAAAAGGACTGCTTCCTATACTGGCCTGAACGCACTGGTGAATGTCAGATTCTCTTCTCCTGTGGCAAAAAGGAACTCCTACATCCTGAGGACTGCTTGACTATATCTTCCAGTTTGTCTCCAAATAGTTTGAGACCAGTGCATGGTAGAGATACCAGTCTGTTTTTGGACAAGGGGTCTGCCTCCCAGGCCTTTACCCATAAAGCCCTTCTTGCTGCAAGTGACAGAGATGAAGTGTTTGCCAAAAGGCGTATATTATCCGTGGAGGCATCGCAAGAATAAATTGATAACGTTTTTAAATGTAGATAATTCTTAAAGAATCCTGGATCTAGATAGAGGATTCTATTTTTTCTTCTAGGTCATTTAACCAGATGAGAAGGGTTCTAAATGTGGAAGCCATAGCTGTGGCTGTCTTCAGATTCTGTCCTATCTGCTTGCTTGTCCATGGGGTCCTTGAGGGTTGTCCCATCCTCCAGGAGTATAGTTATACATCTTGAAGTTGGGGAGATGGCCACATCCACTTTAGGAGGGGTATACCATGAGACGGTGTCCTCTTCAGCAAAGGGATACATTCGGTGAAATCTTCTAGATACAGAGCTCCGCTTTTAAGATTACTTCCATTCAGCCAGTATAATCTCTTGAATTGAAGCATGCACAGGAAACTGAGGGTTATTTTTCTTATAGCCTATAAACGCGGCATCCATGATGATCAATTCATTTTGAGCTTCTCATAGGCCTAGGGATTTCCGCATAGCTTTGACAAGGCCATCTATCTTGTCTAAGCTGAAGCTGCCTGTTTCTTCCTGAAACTCTCCTTCAGCCAAAGATGCTTCTGATTCTAGTTGTATGAAGCTTTCTTTGTCCTCATCATGTCTCCTAGAGGGTCCCTCATGAGGGTCTGAGGCTCTGGGTCTTTTCCAAGCTGCCTCTTGCATGGAGGAGCATGAAAGAAATTCTTGGAATTTCCCAGGCACCTCATTTCCAACAGCTAATTTCAGACAGGCATGGCATAGTTTAGATGTGTCAGATAGGGGTATTTTCTGATCATAGCCAGCACAACTTTTCATTTTGGCTTTATCCTCTTTGGGAGGATCAGATATCTTGGGTTTGACACCCTTCCCATCTTTTTTTGCAGACATAAGCGGTTACAATGGATCCCAACAGAGGAACAACTCGAATAAGCAATCAGGAGTACTAAATATGCAAAATTTGTAATTTTAAGCAATAAGTACGCATAAATCAACTATATAAATGCAGAAAACGTACCTCTAGCCTCCAGGTGGCATCTGAACGCCGCATATGTCTCCAGAGAGACAGAACATGCTGTATCCAGCGTGTGTTCCACCGGTGGAATACAGAACGCGACACTTCCAGTTCCCAGTCTGTAAAGCTGTCCTGAAGGTCGAGCACGCGTTCAGAGAGAGAGAGCCCGATGCAGATGGCGAATGAAGGGGCTGGTTTACCCGTGGCAAACAAAAGGAACGCTCCAGTAGGCATGGAGCATGGTAGAAGTAGCGTTTGGAAGGCATGGCTACCATTGCTTACAGTATGGCATACAATGGATGCAATATAATGTGAACCCGTGGTACGTCAGGCTACATAATTAAAACAATATTCAAAGGGTGATACGCTTGAGAGAGGAGGCAGTAGCCTCCATCCTCCAGCTAGGTAGGACCAAATAAATGCAAGAGGGAAGTGACACAAAAAATTTATAGAATTGATCCTGCCTGCTGGAGGGTGTAAGCCAATCATACCACAGTATGATTTGGATTGGACAGAGAGGAAACAGATATTTTTCACTATAGCGCCACATTATGGAAATCTTTGTGCACTCCAGCCTAGAGTTAGAAAGAAAAGTGATCCCTCATTCTGATGTGGGTGAATGTGTACTTTCCAAAATGGGACAACTTGCCTACCTTTCTTTCCTATCTCTAATGGTGATGACAATTTTAGCACAATAAGTCATTTTCAAAAAAGAAAAGGTAGTTTTGTAATTTTTGGTACCCCCTACAGCATGTGAACTCATACCAACAGGGTGCCATTTTTTTCAGAAGAGCAGTAGCTAATGAAGACATCTGAAAATTCCATAGTTTTCAAAGATTTCAGTACATTTGAAGGGGTGGAAATGCAATATGTTTCCTTTAGCTCTACCTTCTGGTTGGATTTGTGCACACCGGGCTAGGGGCTAGAAAGGCAACTAAGCCCTAACTTGTTGCGGCGGGTTATCTTTCCAAAATATTATGCTTTGTCTACATTTTTTCACTTCTTTGGCTGTTATAAGAGGATTTTCGTCTAACCTGTTAAATCCTTTTCTCTTAGTCCATACAGGTTAATGGTAACTCCGGGTAGGCGATCCACCCCTTTAAGTAGGCAGGAACAATTCTAGAATTGTATGCAAGGGGTGGAGCCTACCTTTCCTCCTTGGCTGCAGCTATCCAACCAGCTCCAGAAAGATTTGACACACTATCGACTAGATAGTAGAAGGGAAAGAAGACTCCTGTGAGCATGACCCCGAAGGACCCCACCAGTCTGCCACAGGACAGCCAAGCATGGTCCCTTGACAGGGTGGGAGACCAGTAACCTGTATGGACTAAGAGAAAAGGATTTAACAGGTAAGACTAAAATCCTCTTTTCTCTGTCGTCCAATACAGGTTACTGGTTACTCTGAGATGTCCAACTATGGAGTTTCCCAGAGGCGAGAAGTAAGGCAAGGACCAGGCGCAAGGCCACCAAAGTCACCAGAGCAGATTTGAACCATCAGATCATAGATAGCCCAACAAACAATGGAGTGTCAGTGGACACTGGACAGGTGACAACACCCCAACTGTTACACAGCAAAAGTGAAGGGAGCACCAAGAACCGAAGAAAATCCTAGACAGGCAAAACTGCCTTGAGGATTTTCCTCCCAAAGCTGGCGTCAGCCGATGCCAGTATATCAACACAGTAATGCTTCGAAAAGGTGTGTACAGATGACCAAGTGGCCGCCTTGTACAACTGATCACCAGAGGCCTGATTCTTGTAAGCCCAAAAGGCCCCAATAGATCTTGTAGAATGAGCAGTGACCCTGAAAGGGACAGGCTTCTTCCTCAGCTCATAAGCCTTACAAATAGTGGACTTGAACCAAGAAGCAATAGTCACCTTGGATGCAGGTCTTCCTGACCTAGGACCCTCAGGAATGATGAAAAATGCGTCTGATTGCCTGATCGACTCAGTGTGATGTACATAAAACTTGAGACAACGCACCACGTTTAACACGTGGAGATCCCTCTCCTTGTCAGAAGTAGGGTCAGGGCAGAAAGAGGGCACCACAATCTCCTGATTGATGTGGAACTCCGAAGCCACCTTCGGGAGAAACTCCTGAGAGGTGCAAAGCACTGCCTTATCCTTGTGAAACACTAAATAGGGTGGTTTACAGGACATAGCACGTAACTCTGTGACACAGTGGACAGACATAATCAATGCTAGACGATGAACATTCTCCTTCCACAGGTAACCTTGTAGATGAAGATCCGGATGGCAAGGGAGCTTGAATGGCTCCGCCACTGACAGATCCAGAAGTTCCAGAAACCAAGCCTGGCGAGGCCAATACGGAGCAATCAGAATGACTGGACAACGCTCCAGTCGTAATTTCCGTAACACCCTGTGCAACATGGGGAGGGGAGGAAAGATGTAGGCCAGAGGGAATAACCACGGAATGGACACTGCATCCACCGCCAGAGCTAGAGGGTTACTCCATCGAGAGCAGAACCTCGTAACCTTCCTGTTGTGTCTTGTCACCATCAGATCAATGTAAGGAAGACCCCATTTCTGAACAATGAGGGTGAACACCTCTGGGTGCAGCTCCCACTCTCCGCTGTCTACTGTGTGTCGACTGAGGAAGTCCGCCATGACGTTGTCAATGCCAAGAATGTGCACTGTGGATATGGCAGGAACATGGTCTTCTGCCCAGGACAAAATAGCCTTGACCTCTAACCAAGCAGCGAGACTTCTTGTTCCGCCCTGCTTGTTGATGTAAGCCATGGCCGTGGCATTGTCGGACTCTACCCTGACTGGACAGTCTTCCAGCTGAGATGTCCATTGACGAAGGGCATGAAATATTGGCCGAAGCTTCAACACGTTGATGGGAAGGAGAGATTCTTCCATAGACCACCGACCATGTGCACTCAGGCAACCAAGGACCGCTCCCGATCCTCAGAGGCTGGTATCCGGCGTCACCATGGTCCAGAAGGAAATTAAGAAGGACCAGGACAATCGTCAGAAGGTCTGGCTGACCCATGCACATCTGGATCACAAACTGCTCGAGTTCCCTGGTGTGTGCCATGGCAAACGGTACCACCTCTATGGTGGAAATGAATTTCCCCACGAGAAATGACAGCTTCTTGGCTAGAACAGGATCCAAGTATCACAGAAACCCTGTGGGCGCTCTGGTGAGCCACCTCATCCGTGAGAAACACCATGTTCTTCTGGGTATCAAAGAGGAGGCCCAGAAAAACTAGACGTGGGGATGGGACAAGGTCTGATTTGTCCAAGTTGATGAGCCACCCGTGATGGGTGAGAGCATGAATGCATTGTTGAACCTGCTGATGAAGAAGTTCAGCAGAAGAGGCTTTCAGAAGCAGGTCGTCCATGTATGGAGTAACTCTGATGCCGCCTCGGTGGAGGACGGACACTAAAGCTCCCAGGACACAGTTGAAGAACTGAGGAGCTGTCGTCAGACCAAATGGAAGAGCTGAGAACTGAAAATATCCCTAGGTCGCAGGCAAACCGGAGGTACTGCCGGCTCTCTGGATGAATGGCAATGTGTAAGTACACGTCCTGAAGATCCAGAGAAGTAAGGAATTCCCCCGGGGACATGGCAGCAATCATCGTCCGTAGAGACTCCTGGTGATAAGGAGTCCGGGTCACAAAGGAATTGAGATCCTTCAAGTCCAAAATGGGACGACAACCTCCATCCTTCTTGGAGACCACAAAGAGAGTTGAGTAAAAACCCATATCTCTGTCCTGAACTGGAACCGACTCTAGAACGTCCTTGTCCAGAAGAGCCTGAACAGCGCCGTATAACAGACGGCTTTTCTCTGTGCTCTGAGGCGTATGAGAAGGAAGAAAGCGAAAGGGAGGAAGAGAGATGAAAGGGATCCTGTACCCTTCCATCACCACCTGTAAAACCCATGGGTCCGACACTGAATCCTCCCAAATACTGTGATAGGGACACAGATAACCACCCACAGAAGAGTGCGGACCCGGGTTCGACGAGTCATGCCGAAGAAGGCTTTGAAGCCTTGGGCTTCGAGGAGACCTTGGGCTTCCATTGCTGTTTGGGCTGGGAGGAGATACGCGGACCTGAGGGAACCGTATTGTTTGCTGTACGTGTCTCATTCTGAAAGGAAAGAAAATACCGGTTACACTTAAGAGGTGTTTTCTTCCTAGGAACTAAGGGTAGAAGTGTACTCTTCCCCCCTGTAGCCTCACTGAGATCCTTGAGATCTGGCCCAAACAAAGAAGTGCCTTGAAAAGGCAAGGAGAACAATGCTTTCTTAGAAGCAGTATCAGTAGACCAGATTTTGAGCCGAAGAGCCCGTCTGGCAACTACAGACATGGTGGAAACCCTAGGCACCAAACTGATGGCATCAAATAGGGCAGCAAAAACAGTGCTGTGCCTCAGAAATGTTGGCAAGGAGGTGCAACTTATTCAAAGTAGGAGCACCCTGACGGACAGCAAGATTGAGCTGTTCAGTCCAGACCGCAATGGCCCGGTTCACCCATGCTGCTGCGAATGCTGGACGCATGGCAGAACCAGCAGTGACAAAGATGGACTTGAGGGAGACCTCAAATTTCTTGTCAGTCCAGTACTTTAGAGCAGATGCATCATACACTAGCAAGGCAGTAGACTTGGATAGCATGGAAATAGGAGCATCCACTTTGGGAGGATGAATCCACTGAGAAAGCACTGCCTCAAAAAAGGGATAAAGCTCAGAAAATTTCTTCCACTCTTCAGACACAAGGCGGTCAAGAATGGGGTTAGGTGGAAAGCAAGTAAGGGGCTTTTTAGGCTCCTGAAACACATCAGAGGGGTCAGAAGGAACCTCCTGAACTAAGAGAACGTTAAGAGTATTCAAGACAGCCCTGATCAGGCCCTCAGCGGAGGGCTCAGGATCAGCCTCAAAAGGATCCCAAAAAACTGTGGGGAGCCCAGAGCAGAACATTCCTCAACATCTGAATCCACCAGGAGTTCCTCTTCAGAGGAATCTGACACGTCAGGTACTCCCTGAGGTTTGGGCAGGGTAGACCTGACAGAGGAGGGGGTCTGCCAAGAATGGAAGACCCCCTGTAACTGGGATGGAAAGAGTTGCAAAGTGGACCTGAGGTCCCTGGTAGCAGCCTTGAACTCGTGCACCAGAACTGGCTCTAATGCATGGCTGGAGGTCCCTGGAAAACTCTCAGGGACATCAGAACATGCTGGGCATAAATGAC
Source organism: Rhinophrynus dorsalis (assembly GCA_037306005.1). Taxonomy (NCBI): domain Eukaryota; kingdom Metazoa; phylum Chordata; class Amphibia; order Anura; family Rhinophrynidae; genus Rhinophrynus; species Rhinophrynus dorsalis. The sequence goes on from CM074719.1 coordinate 275,248,409, forward strand.
CTGAGAATTTTCTAGGTAGCCCTGAATGACAGGAAGAGCAATGCACAATAGGGGATACAGAGACCCCAGCATCCTTAGTCCTAGGTCTGGCCCCAAGCTCCAATGGTATAGACATTCTCACAGTGTCAATAACCTTACTGTATAAGAAATCACCCAATTTTAGCATGTAGGATTAAAGATAGACTTATCTGGCAGGCAAAGGGTTAATCAGCAAAGGACAGAAGGAGAGTCCAAGCCCTGCATAGGATACTTGCTCTGGAAAGAGAACAAAATAGCTGCCGCGGCGGGAGCCAATCAGAAACGAGCTTGAGAAGCAAGCACTCATGGGAAATGTAGTTTTCCCCAGAAAAGTACCCGAAACAGTGCCCGAAGCCCCCAACACACTAGAAACATGAACCGGATGATAGAGCAAGGGCAGACAAGTAAAATGAGCCATCTCTGAAGTCACTAGGTAAAACGGATGCAGAGATTTGTCCCAAACTGTACAGTCCCATAGGAGGGAATGGAGCCTATGCGGTAAAGCACGTCTTAAAGGAGCGGAACACATTTTACAAAATTGAAGGTGTAATATTAAAAGACAAGAAACATCACAAACATGTTAAGATACCCAAAAAAACACTGAACTAGTAGGAAAAGTGTCAGAAACCCCCCCCCCCAATGAATGCCAAATCAGCAGCTAAAGGGTTATATACAACATAAACCTGCTTCAAACACCCAACAGACATACAGATAGACCCAGTGAGTGTGGGGTGTGCAATAGGAGGGGCACTGTGGGACATGTGGACCTGCAGCACTCAAAGGGTTGCACACCTTTCCTGCAGATCTTCTGTCTTCAGACTACCATTTATTAAGAAGAAGCCTCAGTGGGCAACTCCTGAGGAAAGAACTTGTAGCCAAGATTTTCCCCCCAGGGCTTAAGGTTCACAAAAAGCACCTGGTCACTGAGCTAGCCACGTCTAAAGGCATTGTCAGTTATGGTAATCCACCTAATGGTGGTATTCCATTTCTAACAGAAAAACAAAAAACTTCTAAAGCTATAGCAGAACTGTTCTCTTGCCTGTGTGTTATCTTCACCAAGGAACAAATCTTTCTGGAGCTGGTTGGCTAGCTGCAGCCAAGGAGGGAAGGTAGGCTCCACCGCCTGCATACAATTCTAGAATTGTTCCTGCCTACTTGAAGGGGCGGATCACCTACCTGGAGTTACCAGTAACCTGTACTGGACGACAGAAAATAGGATTTTAGTCTTACCTGTTAAATCCTTTTCACTTAGTCCATACAGGTTACTGGTACACTGGGAGGCAATCCGCCCCTTTAAGTAGGCAGGAACATTCATCTAAATGTATGCAGGGGGCGGAGCCTCCCCTCCCACTTAGGCTGCACCTCAGTCAGAACAAGCCAGAATGATTTGAGACACTAACACTGACCAGAGATAAGAGAGGAGAAGAAGACCCCTGTGAGCATGCCCCAAGGACTCCCACAGCGTGCCACAGGAGAGCCAAGCATGGTCCCTTGACAGGGTGGGAGACCAGTAACCTGTATGGACTAAGTGAAAAGGATTTAACAGGTAAGACTAAAATCCTATTTTCACTGTCGTCCAATACAGGTTACTGGTACACTGGGATGTCCAAACATTGAGTTTTTCCAGAGGCGGGAAGGAGGCAAGGACCAGGCGCAAGGCCCCTAAAGTCACAGAACCTCTATGAACCAACCGGGCACATATACCAACTAGCAGAAGTGTCAACGGACACCAACTAGGGGTAAGAACAAACCCCAAGAACAAAACACAGCACACTGAACCTAGCCAACAGGGCTCAACAGTAAGGAAGCACTGAGAATCTCAGAAGAAGAAGATCCTAGACAGGCAAAACTGCCTCCAGGACCTTCCTCCCAAAGCTGGCATCAGCCGAGGCCAGCACATCCACACAGTAGTGCTTTGAGAATGTGTGCACAGAGGACCAAGTGGCCGCCCGGCACAGCTGATCAGCAGACGCTTGATTTTTATAGGCCCAAGAGGCCCCAATTGATCTGGTGGAATGAACAGTGACCCGAAAAGGCACATGTTTATTCCGCAATTCGTAAGCTTTACGAATAGTAGACTTTATCCAAGATGCAATTGTCACCTTGGATGCCCGTCTCCCTGCCCTAGGTCCCTCAGGACTGACAAACAGAGCGTCGGACTTCCTGATAGACTCAGTGCGATGGACATAAAATTTGAGACAACGCACTACATCCAACAAATGAAGATCCCTCTCCTTGTCAGAGGAAGGGTTAGGGCAGAAAGAGGGCACCACAATCTCCTGATTGATGTGAAATTCGGAGACCACCTTAGGTAAGAATTGCTTGGAAGTGCGAAGCACAGCCTTATCCTTGTGAAACACCAGGTAAGGAGGTTTACAAGACAAGGCTTGTAACTCTGCCACCCGGCGAACTGAGACAATGGCCAAAAGGAAGGCCATCTTCCAAGTCAAAAGGCGCAAAGGAATAGTAGCTAAGGACTCAAATGGGGGACGCTGAAGGACCCCCAGAACCAGACTGAGGTCCCACTGAGGAGCTGGACTCCTGAAAGCGGGCCGAACATGAGCCACACCCTGGAAGAAAACTTTGACATCAGGGAGAATGGCAATGCGCTCCTGAAAAAAAAAAAAAAAAAAAGACAGACAGAGCAGACGTCTGAACCTTGAGAGAACTAAGGCTGAGCCCTTTCTCTACATCATCCTGTAGAAAGGCCAGGACAGTAGGAAGATGGAAATCAAGTGACAGATCCCTGCCAGCACACCATGCAACAAAAGTTGACCAGACTCGATGATAAATCTTGGAAGACACTGGCTTGCGAGCTTTAAGCATCGTAGACACCACAGATGAGGAAAACCCCTTTTTCTTCAGAATTGAGGATTCAACCTCCAGGCCATCAAATGAAGACGATGAACATCATCCTTCCACAGGTACCCTTGTAGTAGGAGATCTGGACGAGCAGGAAGCAGAAAGGGTTCCGCTACAGACATTTCCATCAGGTCCGGATACCAGGACTGACGAGGCCAGTTTGGAGCGATGAGGATAACCGGACAACGCTCCACCTTCAGCTTCTGGATGACCCTGATCAGCAGAGGAAGAGGAGGAAAGATGTAGGCGAGGAGGAAAGATGTAGGCTGGGGGAAATCCCAAGGTATGGACAGGGCGTCCACTGCCAGGGCCAGTGAATCCCTCCACCGGGAGCAGAACACTGACACCTTCCTGTTGTGCCTGGTAGCCATCAGATCCACTACAGGAACCCCCCACATTTGGGTTAGAAGATGAAACACCTCTGGATGAAGAGCCCACTCTCCGCTGTCGACTGTGTGACGACTGAGGAAATCTGCCATGACGTTGTCTACGCCTGGAATGTGTACCGCTGAAATGATGGGAACATGTGCCTCTACCCAAGATAAAATGGCCTTGACCTCTGACCAAGCGGTGAGACTTCTTGTTCCGCCTTGTCTGTTGATGTAGGCCACTGCAGTGGTGTTGTTGGACTCCACTCTGACTGGACAACCCTCCAGTTGAGACTCCCAATGCCTCAGGGCAAGGAAGATGGCACGTAGCTCCAGAATATTGATGGAGAGGAGAGACTCCTCCAATCCCCATTTCCCATGAGCACTGAAATGACCCAACACTGCCCCCCATCCCAGGAGGCTGGCATCCGTCGTGACTGTGGACCAATATGGAATCTGGAAGGATCTCCCTTTCAGAAGATGAGACAGGTCCAACCACCACTCCAAGTTCAACTCGACATGAGGAGGCAGAGAGACTGACAGGTGCAGATGGTCTGGATGATTCTTGCACGTCTGGATCACAAACCTCTGAAGTTCCCTGGTGTGTGCCATGGCAAATGGCACCGCCTCTATGGTGGAGATGAACTTCCCCACCAGAGATGTTAACTTCGGAACTGGAATCTGCTCGAGAGCCAAAATCCTTGATACTCGGAGAGCAATCTGATGAGCCACCTCTTCTGGGAGAAACACCATGCACTTCTGAGTGTCGAACAGGAGACCCAGGAAGAGTATCTGCTGAGATGGGACCAAGTCTGACTTGTCCAGATTCACAATCCACCCGTGTCGAGTGAGTGTCTGAATGCAAGCCTGAACCTGCTGGTGAAGGATCTCCGAAGATGAAGCTTTCAAGAGTAAATAGTCCATGTAGGGAGTCACCTTGATGCCATCTTGACGGATCACCGCTATCAAAGCACCCAGGACTCGCTGAAAAACCTGCGGGGCTGTAGTCAGTCCAAAGGGAAGAGCCAAAAATTGAAATTGACCTTTGTGGCAGGCCTGGTACCGCCTGCTCTCCAGATGGATAGGAATGTGCAGATAAACATCCTGAAGATCCATGGAGGCAAGGAACTCCCCCGGGGACATAGCAGCTATCACAGAGCGCAGGGATTCCTGGCGATAGTGGGTACTCACAACAAATGAATTGAGATCTTTGAGGTCCAAAATAGGACGAGCGCCACCATCCTTTTTGGCTACCACAAACAGGTTGGAATAGAATCCTGAACCTGTGTCCTCTGTAGAAACTAGTTCCAGGACCTCTTTGTCCAAAATATCCTGAATAGCGTCGAAGAGACGCCTTTTTGTAGGTTCCTGAGAAGGACGAGTAAAATGGAACTGAAAAGGAGGGAGAGAGGAGAAAGGGATCCTGTATCCCTCTGACACCACCTGAAGAACCGAAGGGTCCGCCACTGACTCCTCCCAAGTCCGGCGAAAGATGTGAAGGCGCCCACCTACAGCCGGATGCGGACCCGGGTTCGGCGAGTCATGCCGAAGCAGTCTTGGAGGTCTTGGCCTTGGGCGCAACTTTGGGCTTCCAGGACTGTTTGGGCTTGGAGGAGGAGCGCGAAGTAGGCAGAACCGCCTGGGACGCAGAACGTGTCTCAGTTTGGAAGGAACGAAAGAACCGATTGCGTTTGGCTGGAAACTTCTTTTTAAATACTGAGGGTAGAACAGTACTTTTACCTCCAGTAGCCTCGCTAATCAGCTCCTTTAATTCAGATCCAAAAATGGTAAAGAAAGCAAAACTTTCTTGGAAGCGGTGTCAGCAGACCAGATTTTTAGCCAAAGGGCACGTCTAGCCACCACATAGGAAGTGGAGGCCCCCGCCATCATGCAAACTGCATCAAAAGCAGCGTCAGAAACATAATTCTGAGCTTCAGAAATGTTAGCAAGTAGTTGCAACTGCTCTGACACTGGCGCATCCTGGCGAACCGCCACAGTAAGCTGTTCAGTCCAGACCGCAATGGCCTGGTTAACCCATGCCACAGCAAAAGCTGGACGCATGGCAGTACCAATGGAGGCAAAAATGGACTTAAAGGGATAGTAATACTTCGTTTTAACTTTATTTTATAGGCATTAAAAAAACACGAAGAATGATATAAGTCTTATCTCTCAGACATTTATGGTTTAAGAGATATTCACAAAGTATCCCCCCCCTGTTCAACCAGATCAGAAGGGAGGTGCCCAGGTAGACTGCAGAGAGGGACAATCTTCAATTAAGATAAGGGAAAAAGCTGAAAAACTTGTCAAGGGGGGAAGGGCTTTCATTGTTTTCATACAAAGAAAATTGTCCCCTTCTGTTATCTGTCCTGTCATACAACCTGATCCACATCTGAGAAGAGATTGCTTACACTAGGTAAAAGGGGTGGGAGGGGAACTTTGCTTGTGAATATCTCATAAACCATAAAGGATTGAGAGATAAGACTTATATCATTCTTCATGTTTTTTTAATGCCTACAAAATAAAATAAAGTTAAAACGAAGTATTACTATCCCTTTAAGGCAAGTTTCTAACTTTTTGTCCGTCCAATCCTGTAAGGCAGAAGCATCAGATACAGCCAAAGCAGTAGACTTAGACAATCTAGACACTGGAGCATCCACCTTAGGAGGATGAACCCATTTAGCCAGTTCAGTCTCAGGAAAAGGATAAAGATTGGCAAACATTTTTGAGACTGAAGAAGACTTATCAGGATTTTTCCACGCATCAGAGACTAAGCGTTCAAGAGTAGGATTAGTAGGAAAACATGTAACAGCCTTAGAAGGTTTCTGAAACACGTCCGTTGGGTCAAAAGTGGATTCTTGACACAAGGGAAGATTGAGGGTGGTCAAAACAGCCCTGATCAAACCCTCCGCAGAGAGTTCAGGGTCACATTCATAGGGGGTCCCAATGGATCTGGTAGACTCAATAACTGTACCATCCTTATCATAATCCTGCAACAATTCTTCCTCAGAAGAATCAGAGACGTCAGGGGCTCCCTGTGGCTTGGGCAGGGAGGTCCTGACAGTGGAGGGGGTCTGCCGTACTTCAAGAGCCCCCTGAACCTGAGAGGGAAAGAGCTTTAGAGTGGATCTGAGATCCCTAGTTGCAGCCTTGAACTTTTTCACCCATGTTGGCTCAATAGCGTGACTGGAAGGCCCTGGGTTGCTGCCATGACCTTCCACACAAGTTGGGCACAGATGACCATAAAATTCTCTAGGTAGCCCTGCGTGACAGGAGGAGCAAAACGCAATGGGAGAAACAGATACCCTAGCCTCCTTCGTCTTAGGTCTAGTACCAGGCTCAAGTGGAGTAGACATGCTCACAGCGTCAGATATACCCCACAGACAGGAATCACCCGATTAAAGTGTGAAAGATTAAATATTCACCCCAGAAATGTTTAAATCTAAACTTATCTGGCAAGCGAAGGGTTAATCAGCAGAGGAGAGAGAGAAGGTCCAGTCCCTGCATAGTATACTCGATGAGAAGAACTCACAAAATGTCTGCCGCAACGGGAGCCAATCAGAAGGAGGGCGCGAACCGAGCGCTCATGGGAAACGTAGTTTTCCTCACAGAGTACCCCAAAACAGTGACCGAAGTCCCCCCAGTCCCCCATCACACTCAAACATACAACCGGATGATAGAGCAAGGGAAGACAATTAAAATGAGCCCTCTCTGAAGTCGCTATGTAAAGCGGTTCCAGAGATATGTCCCACAGAGTGTAAGTCCATAGAGAGTAAAGGAGCAATGGCGTCTATGCGGGAAAAGCACGCTTAAAGGCGCGGAACGTTATTCTAATAAATTTTACCCTTAAAGTAAAAGTTCCATAACATATAGCAACCAGATATACTATAACAGAAAACATTATCCAGCCATGTAAATGCCCATAAAATAGACAAACCCAGCAGAGAGGGTTAAATCCCACATAAACTGCTCCAAAACTCAGACATACACCAATACTAGCATTAGTAAAGAATATAAAAACACCCAATGAGCGCTGGAGTGCACAATGAGAACTCCCAAACACAATCCCAATGAAAGGACACTGGGGGACAAGTGGACCTTCGGCACTCAAAGGGTGGCTCACCTTTCTGCAGGATTTCTGTCTTCAGGTTACCAAGATAGAAAGGAATCACCACAGAGGATAATTCCCCCCAGGGAAGTTACTTGAAATCAAGTTATTCCCTCTTCAGGGCAAAAGATCCACCAGAAGTACCCTGGAAGCTGTGCTATCCACTTTAAATAGGGCATTTGACAGCCTTGGTAACCCGCCTAATGGTGGTATTCCATATTTGTAAAAATAACAAAGAAACTAAAACTTGAAGAGAGCTGTTCTCTGCCTTGTGTGAACACACCGAGGAACAAATCATTCTGGCTTGTTCTGACTGAGGTGCAGCCTAAGAGGGAGGGGAGGCTCTGCCCCCTGCATACATTTAGATGAATGTTCCTGCCTACTTAAAGGGGCGGATCGCCTCCCAGTGTACCAGTAACCTGTATTGGACGACAGTGAAAACCATTTTAGTTCAAGCAAGTTATCTTTGGAAAAAAAAAATGCAAGAAAAATCCGAAGTTGCAGTTGGTGTAGTTTTGTGCTTTTGGCACCCCCTACGGTATGTCAACTCATCTCATTGCAATGCCACTTTTCTTGGAAGAGCAGTAAATAATGAATACAGTTGTCAATTCCACAGTTTTCAAAGATTTTAATAAATTTGATGGGGTGGAAATGTAATTTAAAAAAAAAAAAAAAAAATGTCTCCTTTAGCAGCCCCTTCTGGAAACATTAGTGAAAGTGACCCCTCATTTGATGCAGTAGGATATCTGCTTTCAGGAAATATATAATTTTATATAGCTATTCAGCCCTTTTAGTGTCATTGTTTAACCATGTAACCACTAGAAAATGCATTTTAGTTTATAAAGCTGAAAATTCCACTTTGCGGTTCTGGTAATTAGGGTCCTGTGCAGGTCAAATCTGCACATATTTGGTATTTTTGTACTTGGGAGATTCATGGTATTTTCAAATAATAGAAATGCACGAACAAATGTTTTGATATATAGTGTGTGATTTTAGCAAAATAAGTCATTTTCTACTTTTTTGTAATTAGGACATCATAGCTTGTTACATGTTGCAAGATTTACTTAATGTGAGGCACCATGCAAAAGCTCAATTATATATGGTTTACCATATGTAACTAGAAAGTTACCTGCAGGAATCATGCTTAAACATAAAATGTTGAAACTTTGTCTGGCCTAAAGGGTACGGGAAATAGCCCAAGCACCTGGCACTGAAAGGGTTAAGGTTCCCTTTGATTTACAAGTGTCTTTTAACCAGCTGTATTCTAAAGATATATCTGTAGTCCTACTGTAAAACAGTTAAAAGCGCCATTTAAGTTAATGGACATTTTCTTTTGTCTCCTTAGGCACTGCTGCTTTGCCCAAAAATTGTTCCACATACTTTGTGCATGCTGCCCATCCAGACAATATTTTTACTACTCCGAAGCATGCCACACACACTGGCCAAGAACAAACACATACTTTATATATCACACACACTGGCAGGTTTCCATCTGACTGCACCCTTTCGGCAGTATTAATATTTACCAATTGCTCACCAAACAGCAAGGGAGCACTCCATATACCCAAAAACACATGCACGTTCCGCTAGTACAGGCACACAGATACACTGTAAATACAATGGAGTACTTAAACATACAGTATTTAAAAACTACAAGACAAGTAGCCTACTTTTCCGATTCTCCAGTTGCAGCCTGGGGATTTAGAAATAGCAACAATCACAAACTGGGGTAGTAGTGAGAGTACTGAGATGAGCCAATAAAAATTCCCATTAATTTAAAATGGGACTTAACTCCTTAATTCAGGGATGAGAAAATCTGTTAGAGGATGACCATTTGTGATAGAAACTAGCTCCCTGCATAGATTTTACCTGCCTTGCTATACAGGTCACCAATGAACTGGATACCTCTTTGAGGATTCAAGGAGTTGTTCCATGGTGCTGATGGTTTGCCCCCAAATTATTCCACTGTCTTCATGCATATGGAACTAGATGTCTACCACTCTGTACTGTTCCCTGATGAAGTACTGTAATATGAAATGCATTGTAAATTAGAACTTAGAAGCTCCATATAGTTATATCCATAAATGTGTGGCGTACGTGTGTATCCATTCAGAGGACATTCATATTAAAAGAAGGATTCAAGACATCTAAATTATTGTGAACAAGTACACCCTCTCTGAATTCTATGGTTTTACATATTAGGGTATAATAGGATATAATAACAATAATTTGTTCCTTAGCTGGTCTAAAAATTAGGTAAATACAACCTCAGATGAACAACACATGACATATTACACCGTGTCACGATTTAACAAAAATAAAGCCAAAAATGGAGAAGCCATGTGTGAAAAAGTACACCCTTACTGCTTCCATAGGAATTAAGATGCTAAGTAGCAGACAGGTGCTGCTAATCAAATGTCCTTGATCAATTGATCATCAGCAAGTGTGACCACCTCTATAAAAGCCGAAGTTTCAGCAGTTTGCTGGTGTGGAGAATTCAGGTAGTTGTGTGTTAACACAATGCCAAAAAGGAAAGACATCAGCAATGATGTTAGAGAACAAATTGTTGCTGCCCATCGATCTGGGAGGGTTATAAGGTCATTTCCAAACAATTTAAACGGGAACTTTCACCCCGCAATAACTTCATGTTCACTTACTGCTCACCTGGCGACTAGCTGCTTAGTAGCGCTAGTCGCCAGAAATCTTACCCGGTTCTTCAGATATCGGCGTTTTACAGGAGCAGGAAGCACGGACGTCTCTTCACAGTGACGTCCGTGCGCCTGCGCTGTCAGTCCCTTGTCAGTCCCTTGTGCACCGTACGGTGCACAAGGGACTGACAAGGGACTGACAGCGCAGGCGCACGGACGTCACTGTGAAGAGACGTCCGTGCTTCCTGCTCCTGTAAAACGCCGATATCTGAAGAACCGGGTAAGATTTCTGGCGACTAGCGCTACTAAGCAGCTAGTCGCCAGGTGAGCAGTAAGTGAACATGAAGTTATTGCGGGGTGAAAGTTCCCCTTTAAAGTCTATTATTCTACAGTGAGAAAGATTATTCAAAAGTGGAAAACATTTAAGACAGTTGCCAATCTTCCCTGGAGTGGACGTCCCAGCAAATTCACCCTAAGGTCAGACCTTGCAATGCTCAGAGAAATTGCAAAAAACCCAAGAGGTACATCTCAGACACTACAGACCTCAGCATGTTAAATGTTAAAGTTCATAACAGTATAATTAGAAAAAGACTAAACAACTATGGTTTGTTTGGAAGGGTTGCCAGGAGAAAGCCTCTTCTCCCTAAAAAGAACATGACAGCATGGCTTAGGTTTGCAAAGTAGCATACGAACAAACCAGCATACAAAATGTGAGAGGCTTCTGAGGTCGAACAACAGCACAATGGCCTGTCCTACGGCTAGTCACCACTCAGAAGCATCACGTTTTAGCTCTCTAGTGCCATTACAGAGGAGAAATTTCCATGTACATATTAGACTAACCCCACCCAAAAGGACGGTATGTGGAAATTTCTCCTCTGTAATGGCACTAGAGAGCTAAAACATGATGCTTCTGGGCGGTGACTAGACGTAGAACAGGCCATTGTGCTGCTGTTCATTCCCAGAAGCCTCTCACATTCTGTATGTTTATTTTGAATACACTTAAGGGGTCTCCCTAAGTGTGAAGGATAATCCAGACATGGACCCCTTGCGCTCAGTGCCTAGGGAATCTAGCTGCACCCTCCTGACGAGGCCCAACTAGGCCGAAACGTACGTTGGGGGTTAGCTGGTGTTCTCATGCAGGGGGGACTTGCCTGTCGTTTTGGAACTGGACCGCCCTTTTGGGTGGGATTAGTCTAATATGTATGTGGAAATTTCTCCTCTGTAATGGCACTAGAGAGCTAAAACGTGATGCTTTTGGGCTGTGACTACCCGGAGAACAGGCCATTGAGCTGTTGTTCATTCCTAGAAGCTTCTCACATTCTGTATGTTTAATCTGAACAAACCACAAGACTTCCGGAACAATGTCCTTTGGACAAAGCATATCAGCACAAACACTTGATACCAACTGTCAAGCATGGTGGTGGAGGGGTGATGATTTGAGCTAGTTTTACAGCCACAGGACCCGGGAACCTTGCAGTCATTGAGTCAACCATGAACTCCTCTGTATACCAAAGTATAGGTCGTCTGTCCGACAGCTAAGGCTTGGTCGAAACTGGGTCATGCAACAGGACAATGATCCCAAGCACACCAGCAAATCTACAACAGAATGGCTGAAGAAGAAAAGAATCAAGGTGTTGTAAAGGTACATTCAAAGTCCAGACCTCAACCCGATTGAAATAATGTGTGGGACCTTAAGAGAGCGGTGCATAAACAAATGTCCAAAAACACTGTAAATCAGAGCGCTATAAGATCTACGAATTTTCCCAATAAGTTTCACTATAGTTCTTTTAAAGGATTACTTTTATAGGAATAGTCCAATAAAAAAAATAATCAAAGAAAATATATATCTCACATGAAAGACTTTTAAACTTTATCCTTAATAATACGGGGGGGGGAGAGAAAGGAGGTCTCAGTAAGTCCAGTCCTCAAATGGACTACAAATAATAGTTCCTCTATAGAGAATGAGTTGCTTGTAAATCCAGACTGGGGGGTAGATTTTTCTCTCCCCTTTTCAGGGTCCTCTATGGTCATTGCCTCTCAACACGCTAGTGGCCAGCGTGTAAAACAGGAAACCTGCATATAATAGAAAAAACAAGTGCAGGGCGCAGACCCTCTAAAAGTAAACCCATATAAACAACTCAATATTATACTCCCCCAACCTCCAAGCTTCTCACCAGATTCCAAATATTTCAGGCATATATCAGTTACCACAATACGACATAGCCAATGCTTTTCAACACATTCTTCTTTATTGATATTATTCAACACGTTTCGTTTCATAAGAAACTTCATCAATGAACTGAAGCAAAGTTGTAAGGAAGACCGGGCCAAAATTCCTCCACAACGATGTGAGAGACTGGTAAAGTCATACAGAAAACCATTACTTCACGTTATTGCTGCTAAAGGTGGTTCTACAAGCCAAGGTGTACTTAGTTTTTCACACATAGCTTCTCCATTTTGGCTTTATTATTGGTAAATAAATCATGACACAGTAATATGTCATGTGTTGTTGTTCATCTGAGGTTGTATCTACCTAGTTTTCAGACCTGCTAAGGAATAGATGATTGTTATTATGTCCCAATATGTAAAACCATAGAATTCAAAGAGGGTGTTCCTTGTTTTTCACACGACTGTAGACTACTATTGCTAGTATTGGATTGACCTATGTTGAAAGTCGCCAGTCAAAAAGGACCTCTGCCAGTTGGGTCTGCATATGTTGAGAGTGATTGGTTAACAGAATCTCTTCTGGCATTCCAAACACACCTGCTGTAAGTCAAGACTATAGTTTACATCATTAGGATCAGACCGCACCTCACACTAAGTAGGATATCCTCATTGTTCGGATTAGTTCCGCAATCAACTAGTGGTGTTTCCCATAACTAAGACAGCTGAGGATAAGAGATGGGAGAACTAACTCATACTCCAAGCAGACCCAGATTTAATTCAAGTAAGGATGGGAGAGGTAATCCACCCTGTATATTTTCCTCCACACCTCCATCACATATTGTATCTATTAACAGATTACACAGGACTAAAAGAAGAAATCATCTATATTCATATATACACTCCTCCATATTGTACACTGTACAGATTATCACCTTGCAGCTCTTATATGCAATTTTAGTACCTATTGTTAGATATTCTATTATTTTTATGCTATAGTGATATATCACGGTTTTTATATGTCCTATATCTGTATTATTTTGGTTTTGTTGAGAACTAATATTTGCTAGTAAATTATTTTATATACACATTTTTTTCTATTTATTTTGTTACTCCATTGACTATCCTATATATAATTCGCTAAATCGTGTGCAACGCCGTGACATGCACAGTAGACACTGCTGCGCGTGCTGCAGTCATGCGCATTAGAGACTGCCCGCGCCGCGGCTGATACAGAGGTGGGCGCTGCGAAGGAGCGTCCAGCTCTGTATCAGCCGTGGCGCGGGCAGTCTCTACTGCGCGTGACTGCCCCGCGACTGGGTGGCAGTGGCACTGTGGCCCGTGTAACGGGCTGTTCAACTAGTATTATATTATATAGCCACAATATGATGGAATAAACTTTCTTCAGTGTGATAATTTACCCAGATGTGTGCTGTCTCCCTCATCCACCGGGGTCAACCCTGGCTGAGTACCTTTGTATATATATTTTTACTAGTCATTTTTTTAGGGCTCTTCCATTGTTCAATTTGTTCTTGTTAAAGGACCATTAACACCAACTAATGAAATAGGTTGACATAAAACTTTAAATATTACATACCTTCCCCTGGCATGTGTTAAAATAGATTCATGCTACAGCTCTAAAATAGGGAGAAAATGTTTCTTACCGACATTGCCTTTTCTTCTGTGTCCCTCTCCATGGGGATAGAGACTAATGGGATTATATCAGCGCCCCCCAGCTGGTGTAGGACCAAACTTAAAATACAAAAGGAAGCCTCCTGCTTCCTCCGGCAGTCATCTGTTGTCATAGCTGAAAAATATAATATAGAAGAGGTTAATGGGCAGGGAGCACCATGGAGGGACACAGAAGAAAAGGAAATATTGGTAAGAAAAATGGCTCCATTTCTTCTGTGTCCCTATCGATGGCGATAGACTAATGGAACATACCCAAGCAGTAGAAAATATGGGTGGGAATAAATAAGGTGTCCCTTGAAAAGGAAATAAGTAGATATATACACAAAAAAAAAAAAATTATATTAGATAGATATATATATATATATATATATATATATATATATATATATATATATATATATATATATCTATGTATAACCATGTGCCTGCCCCTTCACATGATTACTTACATGAAAGAACATAAAACAAAAAAGACAGAGAAAAGTCTCACCGATCCTGAGTGGACTGCAGCCTCCAGGACCTTCCTCCCGAACTTTGCCTCTGAAGAGGCATGTATATCAATTTTATAATGCTTAATGAATGTGGATATTGTTGACCACATGGCTGCTCTGCAGATTTCTTCTGGAGATTGCGGAGGCCCTTGATGCCCAAGAAGTAGCAATCGCTCTGATCGAATGGGCTTTTAGGATTTTCGGAGGGTCTTTCTCTGCTTCTAGGTAGGCCATCCTTATGCACTGGGTTATCCATCTTGCCAGAGAAGATTTTGAGGCTGATGAGCCTTTGCATTTTCCCTGAAAATGTAAGAAGAGAGTCTGCTTTCCTGAAACTCTGGGTTCTGTTAAGTTAGATAGAAACACATCTTACTAGAACCAGTTTGTGTAGTTTTTCTTCCTTGTCTCCCTTAGGATTTGAACAAAAAGACGGCAGAATGATGTCCTGATTAAGATGGAAATCAGACACCACCTTTGATCTAAAAGAGGGTCTGGTTCTTATCTTATCTTGGTGGAAAATTCTTTAAGGAGGTTTAGCGGATAGTGCCTGAATCTCAGCTACTCTTCTAGCGGAAGTTACTGCAGTGAGGAAAGCTGTCATTAAGGTCAACATTTTCAATGGAATTTTCTCCAATGGTTCAAACCTGGGGGGTGAAGATAATTGATCCAGCACCATATTCAGGTCCCAAGGAGGAATAACGCTTCTGATTCTTGGTCTCACTTTAGTTATAGCTTTTAGATATCTTTTGACCAAATCCTCCTCTGCAAATTGTTTTGCCAAAAATGCAGAGAGTGCTGAAAGTTGCACCTTTAGGCATGATGGACGAAGTCCGTTCTCAAATCCTTGTTGAAGAAAACTCAAAATATGAGTGGTCTTGATGGATGATCTTTCTATACTCTGTGCCTTGCACCATCCTGAGAAAGTCTTCCATATTCTGCAGTAAATTTTGGAGGTGGAAGCCTTTCTGCCTGAAATAATTGTAGTTATGACGGAGTCTGAGAGGCCTCTTGATCTTAAGGAGTTCCTTTCAGCCTCCAAGCCATTAATCTCAAAAAGGCTGGATTCTAATGCAGAACTGAGCCCTGGTATAGAAGGTCTGACCTGATCGGAAGGGGCCAAAGATCCTCTATGGCCAGGTTGATCAGCTCTGAGAACCATATTCTTCTCGCCCATTCCGGAGCAATCATGATGATATTCATTTCCTCTTTCCTGATCTTCCTTAATACCCTCGAGATCATTGGAACCAGAGGAAATACGTATGCCAGAGGAAAGTTCCATGATTGTGTCATGGCATCCACCCCTTGAGCTATTGGGTGTTTTGTCCTGGTGAAGAAAAGGTCACATTTCCTGTTCTCCCATGTTGCCATCAAGTCTATTACTGGCCTCCCCCATCTTACGATGATCTGATCGTAGACCTCCTGAGTGACCACTCCCCCGGGTCCACTCTGTTTCGACTTAGATAGTCTGCCTGGAGGTTTAGATTTCCCGTTATGTGAATGGCTGATATTGTTGCTAGGTTTTTCACTGCCCACTTCAGTATTTTTTCTGTTTTATGATTTAGGGCTTTGCTTTTTGTTCCTCCTTGATTCTTTATGTACAGTACTGCTGCCATGCTGTCTGATATGACGTGCACTGGTAGGTTTCTTATAAACTTTATCAGTCCTCTGAGAGAGAGGTATACGGCTTTGAGTTCCAAGATGTTTATGTGGAGGTTCCTTTCCTGATGAGACCATTTTCCTTGTAGGGAGACATTGTTCCAACATCCCCCCATCCTGTCAGACTCTATCAATCTATTGAAATTTTCTGCCTTTGGAGATCCTGAAGAGGGGTCCCTTTTTGCAAATTTTTTTGCATTCGTCCACCATCTCAACTCTGACTTCACACTAGAGGAAAGGCGTTTCTTATCTTGGTCTTTGATTCTGACACAATGAGGAGATCATCCAGATAGGAGAGAATTGTTATCCCCTTCTGCCTCAGGGGTTCCAGAGTAGCTGCCAGTATCTTTGAAAAAAATCCTTGGGGCTGATGACAGCCCGAATGGAAGTACTCTGAATTGCCAGAGTTGTTCCATGTAGCAGAACCTCAGAAATCTGTGATGTGCTGGCGCTATCTTGATGTGGTAGAATGCATCTTTGAGATCCACTATTGTGAGGAAAGTTGCTGGGCGGACCGCCTGGATCACTGATGAAACTGTCACCATCTTGAAGCGTTTTGGTTTTATGGTCAGATTCAGGGATTTCAAATCCAGGATAGTTCTGAAGCCCCCTGTTGCCTTGGGAACTGTAAAAATTGCTGAATAAACACCATCCCTGTTTTGTAGAGGCACTGGCTCTATTACTCTGCTGAGGGCAAGGTTCTGTATGGAGTCCTTCATTTCCCTGGCCTTTACAGGATTCCTTTGGAATTCTTGAGGTTTTGAAGATATTCCTTTGGGGAATACAGTCAAACTCTAAGGGACATCCTGCCTCTAATATCTGAATCACCCACCTGTCTGGAGTGGCTAAGTTCATCCAGGCCTGTAGGAATTTTCCTAGACAACTGCCAACCGGAATTAGAGGCAGGGTCCGCGGCCCTTCATGAGGTTTCCTTCTTAAAACTAGTCTCCCTTAGGTCAAGGTCTCCTGAATGGACCCTTTGATGACTGATCGAAGCCTTTTTTTCTCTGATCATATGATCTTGAGGACTGAAAACGTCTTGTGTCACGAAAGGACCTACAGTTCCTGTAGGATGTTCTTGATGGGGAAGTTCACCTTTTCTGTCCTGTGGGAGCAAGGAACTTTTGCCGCCAGTAACTTTTTAATAATTTCTTCCAACTGGTCACCGAACAAAGTGGATCCTGAAAAAGGCAGAGAAACTAGTGTTTTTTGAGGAAGGATCAGCTCCCCATGACCTTAGCCACAGAGCTCTTCTAGCCGTGACTGACAGGGAGGAAGATCTGGCTGCCAACCTGATAATGTCCCATGATACGTCACATGAGTATCCATTTATCCTTTAAAAAAGCCACTTCCTTTATTAACTTTGCTCTGGATACCGAAGATTCAATTTTCTCTTCGAGTTCAGACAACCAGATCCTAATAGTTCTTGAGACGCATGCCAAGGCTGTTTTTATATTTTGACCCAGGATCGTGAACAGTTTTACTTTAGGGTACCTTCTTATCTCCTGTCCATGGGGTCTCTTAGTGGAGAACCATTTTCCATAGGGAGAGTGGTTTTTTTTGGTCAACTGGGCAATGGGAGCATCCGTTCTTGGGGGCGTAGTACAAATTGCAGAGTCTTCTTCCTTAAAGGGATACATTTTATGAAACCTTCTAGATTCTGAAACCCTTTTATCACCCTTTTTCCATTCTATTTTTACTAGATCAGATACCGCATGATGGCCAGGAAAGACTGGAGTTTATTTCTTTTTGCCCAGGAAGGCTACATCTAATGCTCCCTGTTGCTTGTTTCTTCGGTTAATCCTAAGGTCTTCCGCAGACTTGAGAAAAGGTTCCATCTTTTCAATGTTGAAAGTACCTTCATCCTCCTCCAATATTTCACCTTCTTCCTCACACCACACCGAAGTGAAGCGTGAACACGCTCCTGGGGGCAGCTGGGAGGGATGTGGGAAGTCCTGAGAGCCATGCCGCAGCTACAGTATGTGGAAGTGGATAACTTTTAAGTTTAATATCTTTAAAAAAAAAAAAAAAAAAAAAAAAAAGCACATTCCTAATGTTTCTTTGGTGATTAAACAAGTGCTCAAAAGTTTTCAGGATGTGAATGTTCCCCTTTAAAATAGCTAAGGTACTGGACGTGCATTTCACTGAGAACACATAGGCCTGCCAATTAGATCAAAAGCAGCTGATAAAAAAAAGGTTTGGCAAACTGTCCTTACCTTTTCCCCATACCAGTCTGCTAGCCTGAAGGAGCAGGATCACGGAATTTCTGCTGGCCGGTGCTCTCTCCCTGTGATATCCAGACACCTGATGATGTAGAAGGATGTTTCCGGCGCCGAATCTCAATCTACAGAGATGGAGATCCCAGTCGCCAAACAGATTCTCCTTCCGTTGCCAGCCCAAAGAGGAGCAAGGGCTTCTGGGTTCCTTCCCCCAGCGTAGCGGCAAGCAATGCGGCCGAATGGATGAATCCTTAAAACAAAAAGGTAGGGAGCTGACTGCCCCGTGCCCTACCCCAGGTGATGTAGGAACCAAAATGACTGCTGGAGGAAACAGGAAGCTTCCTTTTGTATTTTAATTTTGGTCCTACACCAGCTGGGGGACGCTGCTATAATCCCATTAGTCTCCACCGCCATGGATAGTGACACAGAAGAAATAATCCTAACCTTGCTTTTTGTATCTGTAAAGTGTCCTGCTCAGAGAACATTTATTTAATGTTGTCCTTGCAGTTTATGTTGACAGATAATAGCTAGTCAGTTAATTGACTGCAATTAGTTCCTACACCTCATGTATTCTAAACAGGGCATGCATGTGTTACTCACAGATAAATTATTTTCTCTTACTACATGGAAGGCACAGGGACAATTAGGTTAAGCTCCTTTAACTAGGAGGCAGGGCACTTTTGGAAAAGTCTCTGGAGAAGTAGACTCTTTCACATCTACTTAAAGAGAAAGTAATACTTAAAATGTAAAAAAATATATGTTGTAGGGTTTATTTCCCCTGAGTAATACAAGGGTACTCCCACTGCTGAGAGATATTTTATTAAAAAACTATAGCTCAAACTTGAATTTTTAGGTGCAATATCACAGTGGCCTGAAAATTTACAGTGGCACTGTTGCTACACCATCTATGGAGATTTATGGTCTACAGACCGAGCAGTCCATAGAATGGTGTAGCAACAGCACCACTGTACAATTTCAGGCCACTGTGATATTGCACCTAAAAAATTCAAGTTTGAACTGTTACAGATTTTTAATAAAATATCTCTCAGCAGTGGGAGTACCTTTGTTTTACTCAGGGGATAAACCCTGCAACATATATTTTTTTTACATTGTAAGATTATCCCTTTAAAGGGATAGTAATGTCAGAAAAAAAGTATTAACTATATGGTAGATACAATTAAAAGAGTACTTGCACTTATTCGTACCGTTATGGTTTGAGAGATATAGGAATATAAAGTTATCCTCTCTCGTCCCTTTCTGCTTGACGAGCTGTAAAGCTGTCAGAAGAAGATTCTGGTCGCTTAACCAGACGCAGCTCTTCAGCAGCGCCGATATAAAGATAAATACTTAATCAGAATGGTCTACAATGTGTGCTTGCAAACCAGGCACACGTTGTGGGCAGTTCCAATTAAGTATTTTTAGGTATCGCTATGTTGGCGATGCTGAAGAGCCGCCGTCTGATCCAGGAACCAGAATCTGCTTCTGACAGCTTTACAGCTAGTCAAGCAGAAAGGGGAGAGAGCGGAGAACTTTATTTTCCTATATCTCTCAAACCATAATGTTTTGAGAGATACGAATAAGTGCAAGTACTCTTTTAAATTATAAATTACATTTTCTCCATGAGGCATTCCCTATGACCCCATGGACTAAGAAAAAAGTATTTATTGGTAACACAAAAACTTCCTCTTATTTTTTGTCCTCTGGGAGATATGGTGGTGATCAGAGAGAGAGAATAGACTCCCATCCTGAACATAGGCATATAAGCAAACTTGTTGAGCACCAAGTTCCAAACTATTAGCCAAAAGACCAGCAAATGTACAGGTAAGGAGATATTCATAACAGGTACCTTATGTTACTATAAGGCCAATTGTGGTACAAGTGACATTTCATATGCTAATTAAGCTTTACAGTCACGTTCCATATGCAAATAATAGTTTGTGGTGATGTTTATATGCCAATGAAGTTCTGGCCTGCACTGGGATAATGTCCCAGAAATTAAAAAAAAAAAAAAGAATATTTCCTAAACTATAAATCTGCTAGTGTTATTATTCAGCTCTGACACTGCTTTTATTATGTTCTCCTCCAGTCAATCATTTTAAACTACCCTTTATGTACTTCCACATCCTTCTCGCCAGCGTGTGATCTAAGTGTTTAAGTCCTAACTGATATTTCGCAGTGTTTGTCTGGTCCCGCCTGGTGGCCTAGTCCTGTCTATTCTCTTGCCTACAGATATCTCTGATTCTCTGCTGTCAATCTCCACCTCTGTTATAGTACCTGTCGGTGGCTGCCAAGCCAACCGAAGCTTTACCCGGCAGCTCAGCCGCAGGTCACATTCGGCGACTCCACCCATATAGTCTGTCCGTCCGCTTCTCCTTTCAGCAGGCTGCATTGTTTGTTGGCAGCTCAGCCGCGTCTTTGAGCAGGGTCCAGGTCTCTTCCGACTCCCTACAGCAGCATATTGGCACGCGTCCAGGCTGGGACATGCGTTCCATTTAAAGAGACAGCGCATGTTTGAGGCTCCTCCTCTTCCTGGGCTACTGGGTACATAAGCTTCCTGGACACCATTCTCAGTCGCCCTTTCGTGGTGTCCAGTGCAGTTGGCTTGCAATTGACCCTGTTTTGTCTGACTAACCGTCCTGGGTCTGACCTATTGGCGCTGTTCGACTATCTGCTCTGTGTATGACCCCGGCTTGTCTGAGATCCATTCTGGTGCAGAACTTGCAGCTCTGGTGGACTACCTTCTTGTGTATGACCCGGCTTGGCTGACTATCCTCTTTGGTGTTGACCAGGGGCTCTGTCTACTGTGCATCCAGTATTCCATCGCTTCAGTAGATATCCCATCTGGTGCAAACCTTGGCTAGTCCGACTACCCGCTCCGTGTAGGACCCTGGCTTCCTAGTACCTATCTGACGCTGGTACTGCTCCATTGTACCTTCCTTGGCGTCTTCCTTACTGGTGCCTATAGGACCTGTAGAACAGTTATCTCCAGTTTCGGTCATCTATAGTAGTGCCTTCAGGTGCGGGCCTGTAGTACAGTATCCTCAGTTCTAGTAGCTTATATCTGGTGGCTTCAGGTGCGGACCTGTAGCACGCTCTCTCTTGTTCCGTGGCGTCTCTTGGTGCCTTCAGGTGCAGGCCTGTAGCTGTAAGCACTTACCTTCCGACGCTCGTGTAGCTGCCGGGTTGTGCGTCTCACAGGGATGGAGGACCGGTGCGCTCTGGTGTCCATCCAGGTGACCGTCCTCCTCTTTAGACCCTCTGGCGGCTCCTGCCACATCTGAACCAGGCGCGCGTCTCAGGGAATCCCTGATGACATCGCGACTTGGTTCTTAAGGGGACAGCACACATTATGCTCCACCTCTAGGGGTGGAGCAATCTGATTAAAAACTGCCTGGACACCACTTCAGTTGCCCGTTCGTGGTGTTCCAGTGCAGTTGCTACTTTGGGCTCTGTGTGCGATTAGGTTTGGCTGACTATCCGTTCTGGTGTTGACCTGTGGCTCTGTCCAACTACCCACTCTGTGTATGACCCCTTGGCCTGTCTGACATCCAATCTGGTGCGAACCTGCGGCTCTAGTTGACCAAGCTTTCCGTATTTGCTCCTTGTATCTGACCACCTTGACATAGCCTGGGATTGTCAACTGCGCAACCAGCATACAAACGCTCCAGGGGATAACCTAGGATTGTCTTTGGTGGCTTGACGTACTTCCTCTAGCCGTTGGATCTCTGCGGCCACCAGGTGCGGACCTGTGGAGCAGCTGGTTTTACTGGTACATGGTCTGTCCAGGTGCGAACCTGCTTATCCTCCGTGCGCATTGGGTCGCTGGATCCGTTGTCTGTACAGGTGCGTACCTGTAGTGTGGCCTCAGGTGCGGACCTGAGTCGCCCTTCCTCTGCTGCTGAATTCCATCAGTACCATAGTACCTGTTTGAGCCATCCTGAAGTCCTCTCTTGACCTGTATTCTGTGTTGATTTCATTGTCCTGTCTTATCGCTAAATAAAGATTGTGTTACCCAAGTACTGGTCAATTCTCATTATTGAATCCGTGACAGTAGCACAGTCTCTCCTGTCTTATCTGGGACTTTCAGGCTCTGGCTGGTAGTACGATATCTCCTGTTCCAGACGTTTCCGTGCCGGTGCCAGCAGGCGCGGACCTGTAGCACAATTTACCTATTTGTTGCATCTATACTGTTATATTCAGGTGCAGACCTGAGTCTTCCTGTTTTCTCCTTATTTCCAGTGAACCATATCTGCTTACCAAGAAGTCTTGTATGTCATACATTGCTGAGTTTTGTCTACCTTTCTACACTCTTTGCATTGCTGTATGCCTCAATAAAGATTGAGGTACCTTTAGTACTGGTCTGTGCTCATTCTTACCAACCTGACAACCTCACTATGACCACTCTCCTGCCTGCTGATACCTCTGCTCCTCTTTTGCAGACTTCCAATTGAAATCCAAATAGTCACTTGTCTGCCTGCTCTACTTTGCCAACCTCATCACCCTCTCCCAGAGTGCCTCTCTGAGGTAGAGGTCTCATCAGAGTTCTTCCTTCCAGTGTACCCCATAGCTTATCTTCTACCAAGGTGGTCTAGGACTTGTTACCCAGTGATCTGCTCTCTTTTCACCTGACTGGTTAACTAGTAACCAGTTCAGTCTCCTTGGGTCTCACTCTCTACTGCCGCCACCTGGTCATTCCTAGAACAACCAGATTGTGTTCGTTCTTCCTGGAGAGTTACACTATCACTGTAGGGTTCTCCAGTAGATCCCTCTAGCATCTCAACTCAGTGGCTGGGCAGCATATTTTGGCTAAATAGCGGCAAGGCCCTTCAACTGGAAGCCACTGCATACTAGAGACGCACTCCAGCTCCACTCCCCAACTCCCATTCTCCTACCCACAGTGAGTCGCACGCTATTTTCCGTTTGGTCATTCTGAGCATACTACCAGCTCCATTTGTTGGATTGTATGCAGCCTTTTGGCTGCCAACTTAAGTTCGGCCCTAGCCGCAGAAAAACCGTGCAGGGAGTAGTCTCTGATCTCTAGCGTCCTTTCATAAACATCAATCCTTAGCATTCATTGCCCTGAGGGTTCTCTTCCTACAGTGTAACTCACTACCCTCTAGACACTCTGTGTCTTGTGACTGGGCTTGACAGTCTTTATATGGAGCAAACCATTAAATGTTTTGTATTATGCTTGAAAGGGCTGGAAGCTTCTAACACTCCACTAGCCTGCGACTAGTAAAAATTAATACATTAAAAGACAGTGGATAAATAAGAACACACTCAATTTTTTTTTTTAACAGAGTGGACCAGTAACATTTCACCTTCTGACTAGTAACTGGTAAACATCACTGACATTTTTCCAATCCTGACCTTGAATATAATTGTATGCATTAATCATATCCCTAATGAGTTGCCTTTTCTGTAGTATAAACAAACCCACTTTGGCTAGTCTTTTTTATAACTAAAATCTTCCTATCCCTTTACTACTTTTTCCAGTTCAATAATGTCTTAAGAACCTATTCACAAAACTGTACTCCATATTCTAGATTATATTTTTGTATACCGTTGCAGCTATACCTTTTTTATGTATGATAAAAACTTACTGGCTCTTGCAGTTGTTGAGAAGAAGCCTGTAGTCTAAAAGTACTTCCAAAATCCTCACTAAAAAAAGACGCATTCATTGGTTTCTGATTTAGTGTATATATCATTATCTGCAGCTAAAATACATAATTACACTAATCTATATTAAAGCCGAACTGTCATAAAGAGTGCCCCAATCAAATTTTACTATAGCTTTAAGTATCTAAATCCATTTAGAATCATTAAGCCAGGCATTATTTAGAAATCCAAGTTATTCGGAGATTCATCCGCCAGGCATCTTGTGGAAGAGGCAACTGTTGTCCATCCCTGTCTGTACCTTAAGGTACAATGCAACTCCCTCTTGCCAGTCATTGAGGAGACAGGGATGGACAGCGCAGGTGCACAGATGCCTCTTTGGCAAGATGTCTGCAATGTCATCTGCTGGTGAGTCTCCAAAGACCTTAGATTTCTAAATAGTTCAAGACTAATAAGGATCAAAAGGATTTTTATGCATAACTACATTGTAAAAATTAATTGGGGGGCACTTTTCCATGAGTGATAGTTCCACTTTAAACTTCATGCCACTTGTCCACAAACTTGTCATTTGGTTTACGCAAATCACTCTGTACAGATATTATATCTTGCTGTGTATTCCCTCACAAAAACCTAGATTCCACTGACACTGATAATTTTATCAAGAGTTTTATCTACAAGTTCATCCAACTGGAATCTGTTAGATGAAACAAGCAGCAACACTTAGGTGCAATGTAATCTAGGCCATGGTTTGACATCAAACACGGAGAGGTTTATTTCAATACCAACATGAAGATTATAAATAATATTAGAAAAGTGTTGGAACCAAAATTAAACCCTGATGCAGTCCACTTCAAC
This sequence comes from Rhinophrynus dorsalis, assembly GCA_037306005.1. Classification (NCBI taxonomy): domain Eukaryota; kingdom Metazoa; phylum Chordata; class Amphibia; order Anura; family Rhinophrynidae; genus Rhinophrynus; species Rhinophrynus dorsalis. The sequence goes on from CM074719.1 coordinate 275,273,102, forward strand.
TCTAAACCAACTTAAAGGGACAGTAACAGCAGCGCATATACTCCTGAGACAAAAACAAGGGTACTCACATTACAGAGAAATATTTTATTGAAACTCTATTGCAGCTGAACCTTGAATTTTTTTTAATGGGTGCAGTATCTCAAATGCCCGAAAATTTATACTGGTGCTGTTGCTACATCACGCTATGGACAGCTTTAGTCAGTTGACCATAAGCCTCCTCCATATGACGGTGTAGCAACAGTGCCACTGTAAATTTTAAAGGGATACTAGTGTTTCATAATAAAAGCAGTTCCAATTAATCTTCATAGTATTTGGGCCATGGAGAGTGTTATTTCAATACTGTCAGAGTTGTAGTTCAACAGTAATTGAATGATAAAGTATCCCCCTCCCGCCCCTTTTACTGATGTAACAATGCTCAGCTCAGAAGAGCAAGACTGTCCGGATGGATCTCAGAGAGGGACAATTCAATTCGCATAAGGGAAAAACCTGTCAAAGGGGGCAGGGCTTTCATTGTTCTCACAGTAAGAAGATTGTCCCTTACTGTCAGATGTCTGGTCTGTGGAACAGATTCCATATCTGAGGGAAGGTGGCTTACACTAGGTAAAAAGGGGAGGGGGATACTTTATCATTCAATTACTCTTGAACTACAATTCTGAAAGTATTGAAATAACACTCTCCATGGCCCAAATACTATGAAGATTAATTGTAGCTGATGTTTTTGTGAAACATTACTATCCCTTTAGGGCCACTGACACACTGCACCTAAAAATTCAACTTTTAGCTGCAATAACATTTTAACAAAACCCCTCTCAGCAGTGGACATACCCATATTTTACACCCTAATTATATATATATATATATATATATATATATATATATATATATATATACATATACACATACATACATATATATATATATAATGTCCAACGACTGGCACTCACTATATAGTTCAGTAATGCTTGGGTGCCGTCCTATTGGGCCTTTATCAAGATGGAGCTGAAACGTTGATGAATAAACCAGCACCTTTGTTTCACCTGGAAAAAGACCTGTGAGTGTTTTCTCATTTTCCAGAAGTCTGTGTGTGTATATATATTATATACACACACACCCACACACTTTTTTTTTCATATTAAGTGTTACTATCCCTTTAAAAGGGTTCCATTTACATCATTTAACCAGCTCGCTATTCATGCACAGATATAACCTCCAAGACAAAGCCTTGTAATTTATGTAGTAACCCCTTTTTAGACACACATGGCTTTTGCAAAATTCAACCATACACAGCAAAGACTTTATACAAATGACCCTCAATCACAGACTACAAGTAGGATTTGTTTTATAGTATCTAGCCTTCATAAAAAGACATTATGACTTACAAAATTGATAATCCTGAATGCTCTGAGCAAATGTTCTATTATGCTACCCACCATGGAAGCCATAATAGCTTATTTATGTGATTGGCCCATTACTAGCATTTTTTTTTTTCTTACTAATTTAATGATGTACATTTTTTGTTGATAAACAAATGAGTTTTAAGATTGAGAGTTCAGCAATGTGAATGATCAATATACTTTACAGGCAACTAGATATACTCACTGACAGATTCCATAAAAACTGTATGCACTGCATTTGTACCTTGCCCATCCAAGGAAACACTGTGTGCATACGATATTATGGAAGCTCCTCTGACCTTCCATTGTTAAAGGTACACTAACACATAAATAAGGCTCCTTTACTTTATTGAGGCTAGAAATCACAAATGGGCTGAATTAAGGAAAATGGACTGGATTAAGGAAAATGCATCCACCCATAACTATTTTCCCCTCACTCCCTCAAATCCTTGGCTTTGAGACTGATGGATGCAGCGTCAGAAACAAATTGAGTGGCTTTTTTGAGTGAGGGGACACAAATGGTGGCTGGATACACCCTTCTTATGAGCCAGTCCTAGCATGAATTTTCTATTTTGTGGAAGCGGAATTCCTTCTCAAACAAGTGATAGCTCTCAAGGTGAGAGGTGTGGAAAATGAGTGGCACAAGAATCTTTTATGTACGCATCATGTTTACCTCAATGGACATGACAACCCAGACCACTTCAAAAATATATATTTAAATACTGAATGGATTATTAGAAGCCAGTATAGGTTTCTGGACTTAAAATGCCAATTTTAATTTTTAGCCATTAGCACTCCTTTAAAGGGGATCTTTCACCTGATAAAAACTTACTTATGTGTTAGTGTGATCTGTAGGACCATTAATCTGTAGTGTTTTTTTTTTTTTTTTTTTTGTTTTTTTTTTAAACTCTGCAATACGCTTGCCGAAGCCACCAGTGTTGGAGCCCACCTCGACGCTGGGATGACTCCCTTACGGCCTCCCCACTCATTTGTATGAGTGCATGGATATTCCCAGGCAAGGAGGGGGACACACCTAGAAAAAAAGACTGACACACAAGCAGTGAAAGAGCACTGCCTGTCATGCACAACATAAGCAACATGGCAGCGCTCTACAGCTTGAAACTACCAGATATCTATAGTGCATCAGGTAAGGAGAAAATGCAACATTAGTTTTATTAGTATAGACAATTAACTAATTTCAATATGAATAAACTACACAACGTGACTCTTAGGATCATGACAGTTCCGCTTTAAGCTCAAAAGAAAGATCTATTCTTTGCAATTTTTCCCCAAATCTTTATAATTGAACAAAAATGACTAATATACCTAAACTGTGTATTACAGATTTCACTGTAAACCCTTGCAATCACAGCAAATTGTATACAAAATTATTTAATCATTTTGAAGGGTAAATTTTTTAAAAGAGGCACTATCACCTAAAAATTACAATATATAGAAAAGATTTGAAAAAAGCATTAGCTATAGTTTTAATTTAGAAAACGAATGAAAGTTTTACATTTATAAGTTATGCTAATTAACCCATTTAGTGCAAGAGAGGTATAAAATGCATTGCAAAGCAATGCTTCGGACACCTCTCTTGCACTCAAAAGCATGCTGTGCTGCCTCTTCCCGTCTTAGCTCTCTCTTACCTGCCCCACTCATTGACAACACTTTCAGTGCTATGGGAGGGGGGCAATGACAAGTGTTAAGTGTTAGTAGATGGAGGTGGTAATAGTGGTAAACAGAAGGTTCTTGCATGGTATTACTTAATTCTCATAATCTATATACCAAAATGTGTCAACTAATTTTCTAAACAAAAAATAGTGAATAACAGATGATTTTGAAAGGTCTTTCAAAATCACCAAAGTTGCTTTTAGATGATAATGCCCCTTTAAGAAGGTGTTTCCCCCATGTTAAAGAATTTGACACACTTCAGAACAGCAGCAAAATCTACTGAATTAATTGACACCAAATTTCACAGCTATACCTGATGTGCTATGTACTTTCCTTTAAATAAACAAAAAGAGGCTCCCTATTTTAGACATTTATAGTTAAGGGGACATCACAAAAAAAATAAAATTGCTTAAATTCATTAAAATGTTATTTAATCCAGACAGCATCTTATTGTTTTTCTTTGCTGAGAAAGCTCTAAAAAATACACTGAGATAACTTATTTATCTAAACAATGCCATAGATTGCCTATATCAATTGTACAAAAAGGAGTCAAGCACAGATGCACTTTTATAATATACTAGCAAAAAAGTTATGGCGTTGCCCGGATTTACTGTATGCACCGACGGCAATGAAGTCAAGAGAAGTGGTACACACTGTCAGACACACACTTCCATTATCGCATGCACACTTCCTTACTCACGTGCAAGCTCACACACACACACACACACAAACTATCACATGCACACTACCTCACTCGCACACCTCCTCAAGCAGATGCACACACTCTCACGCACACACTTCGCAGCCAGGCACACACTTACATACAACAAAGAGAAAGAACACATTTGGGCAAAAGACTGGCAAAATATGATGTTAAGCAAGCACAAATGGCAAGAATTTAAGGAGGTGGTAACATGTGAAGGATGTGAAAGTCTTTGCAGAGCTTTTCACATGAGTGTCCCTCCTGGTCTCTCCTAGACCCCTTTTATCTCCTGGAAAGTCAGTACGGAGGAGATTAAAATATCTCCTCCTGGCTGGCAAGGACAGAGAATTCTCTGCCACATGACAGCTTCTTCTTTAATATTGACTTCAGGGATTATGCACCTAAAAAATAATTTTTTACAAATGCAGCAGGGAGTAAAGTATATTTAAAAGGGTATAAACCCTGTTCAGTTTTAGGTGACAATGTCCGTTCAAAGATAAAGTTGTGTGAGTGAGGACAACGTTTGAACATAGAAAAGTTCATAATTCATAAGCATGCTTGAAGTAAACACACTGATATACTGTACATTCCCTTGATCTTACACAGTATATTGTATTAGTGCATTACAGTTCTTAGACACTCATATGGTTTATATGGTAGATCAACTACAGTATTCAAACAATGGAGGACAAAAGTTACATGTATAAGGAATTTTTGAAATCTGACCAAATACATACTTGATTTGATTGTGTGCTACAATTGAATAATTTTATTCAAAATGAAAGCTGGAGCTAATCAAATACCCAAACACACAAAATGGTTCTGTTACTAAGTGTGAGAATAAGCCAATTGCATGTGTATTTGGGCATGGGCAACATTTTGGCTCCAACTGTAAGAATATCAAATATTGCTAAATGCTCTCTGTTGGAGCCGAAATGTTGACCATACCCAAATTAACAAGTCATTGCTTGTTCATACAAATCCTCCACATACCAGCAACCTTTGATTTTACTAAAAAAGAAAAAAAAAATTTGGATCATGGCAAGCTGTATTACAAAACATTGAAGGGAGCATGTAAATAAGAGAATATAAGATACACAAACATTTTAATATCCAGCAGTAAAATGTTAGGAGCTCTGGCTCTAAGATCATCTCTAGCTACACATCAATATATTCTATACAAACTGGGCAGTGAAGACATTCAAACAATGATTATAAAACAGATCTAACACTTTAAAACAGATGAATGAGGACATTTGCTGTCTAGAGTTTATAAACAATATGATCACATGGATTTTGTTTTTAGTAAACAAACATTAGCGTAAACCTTTGAGTGCCAGTGTGGTATCCAATGCATTGCTCTGAAATATGCTTTGACCCCTCTAGCACTCAAAGGGTTACTTCCATGAGTTAGTGTATTTTTCCACACAATCTTCATCAATGACAGAGCAGAACATAATCTATGTACCAAGGACTGCTAAATAGGCGATTTCTATAACGGTGAACACATTTATAAAGAGCAAGCTCTACTGTATAATAATATCGAGTAGTTATAGTGATAACACTGTGTTCCAGCATACAATTATACAGAGTATTTGTAAACAGATGTGCTGTGTATAATGATTTCATAAAGGTAAGCTGTGTGCTATATGAAGATGCCGAGTATCTACATTAACCATGGACATCATGCATACCTCCCAAATGCCCCTCTTGGAGACCCAAATCCCTTTTTTCCACTCTGGCGTCCTACTTTTTAGGCAAAAGACTGTGTCATGTGTATATAAATGTATCACTTTGCTGTAGAGCAATAAAATAAACATTAAAGTTTGATTACACGTCAGTATAAGTGTCTTTGTATTTATTAGTATGTGTAAAATACTTTTGTCTTGTCCTAAATAATTTATTCCATTGCATAAAGGTGTCCACAAGTCATGAAATAACTTAAAATGTATCGGTAATGCCCCGCCCACCAGCACCTAAAATAAAAGTGCCCCTCAAATGAGCGTGATGCTCTCTAAACTATTGTTGAGTATATTTACAATACGTAGCATCCTACACTATTCAGTGCCATATCCATACGTGTAAATGAATTCTTGGCCCTCAGGTTAGACATAATCATGACTACTACTGATCACTTGTCTAACTACATTTCTTGGACGCACGCACAAACATTATATACACACTCACTTTCACTGTGAAAAGACTCAATCTATACACTACGTGTGTACGAGATAGCGCAACCTAGAGTTTGTATTGTGAAAGGAATAAGCGAGTGGCTAGAGGAACAGCGCTGAGGGGGGCAGAGTTGGTAAACGGAGGGAAAAATAAAGGGGAGTTATGAGAGCTAAAGTGAAAAGTTAAAGAAAGTAAAGTGTGACAGTGAGTGTACACGGAGAAAGGCTGGTTTCAGTAGAAGTTCTCACCTAACTATACACGGTCGTCTCTACTAATCTCCTATAGGATTTTCCTCTCCGTGTCCCAAGGCTGTCTCCGTCTCTCCTTCTGACATCATCGGAAGTCCTACCTGGGCTGGCGTGGCCCGAACCGGAAACTAGGGAGACAAGCACTGCAAAGCTTGCCGGGAAACGTAGTATTTCTCGCACAAAATCAGTTGAATAGCTGAATACTGAGCGTTATTGACCTTAGGCGACTGGCAGATTAGTACCAATTATGATTTGACTCAAATTGAAAATAGGTATTCTTAGTGACGCATGCACCAACTAGTCGCACCTAAAAAGTGATACAGCCTTACCTTTCCTGTTTATCCATTTGCAATATTCATCAGCGGGTAGTTTGATTAGAAAGTGTTTTATCAGGAACAAAACATTGTGATTTATATTTTTTAACATTTCCACCAATTAAAATATACTAAAATCTTTGAACACCATGGCATTTCCTACTATAGTCAGTACTTACTGCAAGTCAGAGAAAAACGGTACCACGTTGGTATGGTTTGACATACCTTCTCAGGTGTGACAGGGGCATTCAATTATATATTATTTTTAATTTCTAACATTACCTGCCTGCGCTAAAATTACCATAACAATTACAGACATGGGGAAAAGGCAGAAAAGACACATTATTTTGGAAATTAGAGAACCAGACACATTAAATAAGGGGTTGCATGCTTTTTAACCATACCTGGGAACTCTCAGGGTTTTGGCCCAAATCTCAGGGTGAGAGAGTTCAGTGCTAACTGTTATATATTCTGCTCCAGTTAAATGCATCTTTAGTCTCTAAATTGGTGCCACTTGTACCAGAAAGGCAGAGGGAGAAGTCCTGCTTGATTTGTGTGTGTTCATGCAGTGAAATCTGTAAGTTGTTGTATATTAATGTCTCTGTGAATGCTGAATGGAGTGACTCTCGATTACAGCAATGAGGGATATATCGCGGATAATCTACGTTGTGGGAAATGTAAGGGTTAATATCAGTGGTGTCCGTAGACATTTTTCCAGGGGGGGGCAAAGCCATAATATGACCCCCAGGCTAGACCATCTAGCCCCTTTATTTATATGGAGGAGGGTAATTGTAGGGGGGGGCAAGTGCCCCCCTTGCTCCCCCCCTCCGGACACCCATGGTTAATATTTACACAATCTCAGGGTCAGTTCATTTTGAAAGTTCCCAGGTATGTTTTTAACTCTAAGACTGGTGAGCACAAATGTTTCCAGAAGATGGCGCTATGGGAAAAAAATATATATTTGAAAACAAATGAAATTTCTACTGAAGTTAGCTCCTACTGCAAGCCTGAGAAAAAAATGGTACTACACTGGTATGTCGGGTTTGCCAGGGGCACAAAACTACACCTATAATATTAATTTTATATTACCTGCCTAAATTCATATGTTCGTAACAATTACAGATATGGGAAAATGGTAGACAAGGCACACCATTTTGGAAAGTAGACAAGTGAGTCACATTCCTTTATACCCTTAGGTATGTCCCTGGTCTCACAATTAAACCCTTTACTGCCTAACTGCAGAGTATGTGATGGGCCACGTCCTTAGCACTTTTAGAAGCTAAGCTGAGCATGGCCCCATAACCTCCTTAGCAGTGAAGTGGTTAAAAACTATACCCGTAAGGCCCCATTTTATTTTCCCTGTCCTACTTTCTGTAGTGAAGCAGTTTTTCCTTTTATGGCTTACTGGGCCTTTCTTGGGTCATTGCTAGGTCCAGTTCTCTCATTTTATGGGCCTGTAGATCCTTTCTAGCGCTCTTTTCATCCAGAGCTAGAGGTCTGGACTAGGCCCACAGTGTCTTCCACATTGGCCTGCTTCCTTCACCATCTGGGTAGCCTGGGTTGTGTATAATATGCATATGATGTCACCTGCCAGTGTGGGAACCGTGCAGGTAGTGGGCAGGTCCAGGGATAGCCACTGAAGTGTCTGGAGCTGGTGACACTATTTGTGTCTGATTTGGTGTCTATTTTGGAGACTTGTTAGCCAGTTCCGATGCAAACCAGTAATATCTTGAAAGAATTGTCGTTCTGTGACTGATTCTAGAATGGCCTGCTGTTTCTGAGTTATAGGCAAGCAATCTGAATAGTGTTATATGACTTGTTCTCTAGCAGGATCAAAGGTCAAGCAGGCACATGAGCTTTTTTTTCTCACTTCACTGCTTGGATGACTTTTTTTTTCTTCCACGAGTTCCTGTGATGAAAGGTTTGCTGCTGGAGTTTTCTTTTCCCCATTTTCCTGGTAAGTAGTCTTCCTGTTACTTTTTTCTGCTTTCATTTTTCTTGTATTTTCCAGGGGTTTTTTTTGTTTTTTTTTATAATTCAATGTTTATTAAGTTTTCAAAAGTGGAGGGAACAGAATGAAAAAAGGGAGAGGAGCCACAAAAAATTAAAAAGCACATTTGACAAAATCAAACGGACAAACCTTATACATAACAATGTATCAGTTAAAATCCAACAGACTTATAAAAGCAGACTTATAAAGGCAGTCCCATCGCAGTAATAGGGGAGGCGTGAAGAGAAAAGGAGAGGGAGGGGGAGAAGGGAAAAAAAATAACATAAAAACATAGATACAGATACTCTCAGTCAGCGGACCAACAGTTCCTGATGAAACTCGGGCGGGGCAACAGCGTCAAGCCAGGAAGACCAGATCTGGAGATAACCAGATGAAGAATTGCGAATGTACGCTGTAAGTTTCTCCATCCGAAGCAGACTCCAGATGCGGCCATCCAATGCAGCACAGGAGGGAGGCAAAGACTTCCAATGTTGGGCAATATGGCAGCGAGTCATAGCGCATATTCTGTATATAAGTTTATTAGCCAGCCGAGAGGGGGGGGCGCAAGACAGTCTGTTTAGTAAAGCCGTCCATGGGTCTGGGCGTAGCTCCACCCCCAGAGCCAAAACCAGAAGTCGGTAGACATATGGCCAGACATCGACCACCAAGGGACAGGACCACCACATATGGAGATACGTAACCACCATCCCGCATCCACGAAAGCAGAGCTGGGATGTCGAAGGAAACATGCAATGCAAACTGACAGGGCTATAATACCAGCGAGCCAACACCCTAAAAGCATTCTCCTTAATCAGGGTGCACGGAGTTAAACTATTAACATTAGCCAGAATAGAGTTCCATTCCTCGGGTTCCAAAGTCTCCTCCAGATCTCTCTCCCACAGAGCCTTATAGGGCGTGGGTTCCGGGTTCAAAGAGGACATAAGAAGGGAATAGAGTTTACAAATAGCACCTTTACTGGCAGGGGAGGAAGTGCAAAGACATTCAAAAGGAGACCGGATGGGAAGAGGGTCCTGCCCCAAGTAAGATCTAATAAAGTGCTGCACTTGAAGGAAACGAAAAAATTCCCCCTGCGGCGCCCCATACCTGTCCCTGAAACCATCCCACTTAAGAAGGGCACATGCAACAAACAGATCCGCCACCGCTGTAACACCTTTCTCCCTCCACCAACCATACCTTCTAGGGTCAAGGCCAGGTGGAAAATCAGTGTTGAAAAACAGGGAGCACATCCTAGTTCTGGGCAAGGTAAATCCATCCTTTATGCTATATTAATGCCAAAGAGATAGTGTAAGAGAAAGCGTAGGACTATTGAGAACAGTAGTCAAGGACAAAGAAGGGATCCAGAATAACACTCCCAGCGGCAAAGGAGCACATAACAGTGCTTCCAAGTCCACCCAACGAGGTCTATTCTGCGGGAAATGCATTTGAAGCACTCTAGCAAATTGAGCAGTTTTGTAATAGGACCATAGATGTGGGACTGATAAGCCCCCGTCAACTCTAGGTCTATAAAGTAAATTCGCACCCAGCCATGACTTACGACCATTCCAAATAAACCACATGATATGACATTGAAGAGAGTCAAGGTCCCGGGGGACAAGAGGGATGGCCAAAGTGCGGAACAAATACAGTAATGTAGGCAGCAAAGACAGCCGATATGAGTCCCACCTGTCCAACTCCGTATGAAGGATCCGTAACAGAGGAGAGAAATTTGCCTTATACAGTAATGAGAAGGAAGCCGTCAGTTTCACACCCAGGGAAGACAAGCAGGAGGAACCCCAACGAAAATCAAAGTTTAAGGACAATAATTTCAGCAAGGGTGCAGATAAAGAAACATTCAAATCTTCACATTCAGAATGGTTTATTTTAAACCCCGAGAAAGAGGTGAATGATTGCAAGATAGAGTAAAGATTCGGCAAAGACGTCATAGGGGAGGTCAGAGTTAGCAAGACATCATCGGCAAATAGGCTCAATTTAAACTCCTCCGGCCCAACTTGAAGGCCCTTGACATCCGGGCATAGACGAATAGCACACACCAGGGGTTCAATGCACATAGCAAATAGCAAGGGTGAAAGAGGACACCCCTGGCGGGTACCAGGACCGATCGGAAAGGACTCCGAACAAATTCCTGCCACCCCAACCACTGCCTCTGGAGTACTATAAAGTGCACGGATTCCGTCCAGTATAGGACCTGAAAAGCCAAAAGCCTCCAACGTGGCCCACATATAATCCCAATCCACTCAGTCGAAGGCCTTTTCGGCATCCAAAGACAAAAGCATCATGGGAATGGATCGGGTCCGGGCCACGTGAGAAAAATTCAAGAAGTGTCGAACGTTATCAGGAGCCTCCCTCCCAGGGACAAAACCCACCTGGTCCGGGTGGATCAAGGAGGGAAGCAACCGGGAGAGACGAAGAGCCAAGATCTTAGCGTATAGTTTAACGTCAAAATTGATAAGTGAAATTGGCCGGTAGTTAGCACAGAGATTGGAATCTTTACCGTCCTTTGGAATAACCACAATCTTGGCCTGTAACATCTCCGACGGCGGAGCCTCTCCATGTAAAAAATAATTAAAGAGTGTAGTTAAATAAGGACAAAGCGTGGTCTGAAAGGATTTGAAGTATGCAGCTTTGAAGCCATCTGGTCCAGGAGCTTTAGAGGACTTAAGCAGTTTCAAAGCAGAGGTAACTTCTTCTACCAATATATCTGCATTGAGTGAAAGCAAAGCATCTGGCGACAAAGAAGGTAAGTGGCAAGCATTCAAAAACTCCACACATCTGGATCGCAAGGTTAGGGACCCCGACACCTTATGCCTATCATACAAAGATCTATAAAAGGCTGCAAAAGCAGCCGCCATCTCCGAGGATTTGTATGTCAAAGAACCTGACTGAGTACAAATGGACTTAATAGTCCTGTACTTTACTTGCTGGCGCAATTTCACTGCCAGCATAGAATCGGGTTTATTTCATTTCTCAAAATACAGCTGACACGTCCACTGCAACACTCAAAGCACCTCAGAGGACAGCAAAAGATTAAGTTCACTGCGCAGAGCGGTAAGACAAAGCAAATTCTCAGACGAAGGGTCCTGTTTGTGTGTCTGTTCCTCCACATGTAACAATGCTAGCAACCGTGTTCGCTCCTAAGCACAAACCTTCTTCAGACGCGATGCAGGGGCAATAAGCTTACCTCTCATAACTGCTTTATGGGCCATCCAAAGGGTACCAATAGAAATATCAGGCGAGGTATTGAGAGCAAAGTACTCATCCAGAGCCGAAAGTATATCTGCGCGCACCGCTGGGTCAAGCAGCAAGAATCATTAAGCCTCCAGGAGGAAGATCCCTGTACCCCGGATAGACCTGAGAAGGAGCACTCTACTATGGCATGGTCAGACCAGGTCAGGTCATGGATCCTGGCTGAACACAGACCCTCAATCAGTCCCTGGTTCACAAAGATATAATCTATCCTAGAGTAGTGTCCATGAGGGTGGGAGAAAAAAGTATAATCCCTAGTATTGGGATGCAGCAAACGCCAGCAGTCATGCAATTTGTGGGAACACACCAAGTCAGTCAGAAGCTTCGATTTGTGGGGTAAGCCCTGGCCTGGGGGGGGGCGCCAAACGATCAACGATCGGGTCCAACAGGGCATTAAAGTCACCACCCACCAAGAGAGAGGAGACCGGTGTACGGTCTAGAAGGGAAGAAATGTCAGAGAAAAAACGTGCATCTGGTGCCGTAGGAGCGTAAACATTAAGAAAGGATAAGGGAGAACCTTGGACGTTGCCCTGTACAAAAAGATAACGCCCCTCAGGGTCGCGTAAGACATTCCGTACCTGAAACCCTACCGAGTTACGGATTAAAATGGAAACCCCATTTTTTGGGGGGATCCCAAGGAATGGAAATGCAACTGGTAACGCCGATCCCAAAATCGAGGGATAGCATTCGTGCGGAGATGAGTCTCCTGAAGGAAGACAATGTCAGCTCACAAAGAGACATAGTTTCTCATCGCCATTCTCCTCTTCTGTGGAGCATTAAGACCTTTAATATGGGATAGAACCTTCAACAGAGAGACCGAATGGGAACTCGGTCCACCCACCCCCGGCTGGGTCGACCCAGAGAAAGGAGAATGGTCCGACATATTGACAGAGATATATTTAAAAAAAAAAAAAAAAAGGGGGCAGAAAGAGAGAAGAAAAGTAAAGAGACGAAGAAAATAGAAAGAAAGGGCAGGCAGAGAGTCAGGGAAAGAGATCAAAAGGGATTGGGGCACCCTTGAGGGTGCTCAATAGATCTCAATGGCACACCGTACAGGGAAGAGTCACACAACTCAGAGGAAACAGACCGCCTCCAGCACCCAAGAACGAAAAGGAGAACCCAGAAACCCAGGAGAGATGAGACTACCATTAGTACAATATTTATTTAAACGGGGTACTTTCAGAAAGTGACAGATAAGACAGAGAATGAATAAACCCTGACAGCAGAATTACTAATTAACATAATGAAACTCCCCAATCCGCCTCTGCTCTGAAAGCGCCACACAGGCCCCAGCAGGCGCAGTACAAAACTCAAATAAGCCCGAATAAGAGGTAATGGCAGTCCCAGGAGGAGACCTGCGGACCCACCCACTCTGGACTGCTAGAGCAGAAAGCCACAGAGGGTCAGGTAGTCCAGGACCACACCGCTAATCCCCATTCGGCACTCCCAGGGCACAGAATAGGATCATCACCCCCCTAGTAGGACTGTACCCAAAGCCACAAATGATCCCACAAGACATGAGAGAGATATATAGAGCATGAGTTATGAGAGGCACTGCGGGCGAAGGAACAGCCCAGGAGGGGCATTCTGACTCAAATCGACATGGGAGGGAGAAAATCCACCAGGGACACATAGCCCTACGGGAGGCACCATCTCCCACAAAATGAAGCGCTACGAAGTCCCGGCAGCTCTCACCCCCCCAGAAACCCGATCCGAGACGTAACATATTAGCTACAAAGGGATAATAATAGCCCAAAAAGTCAAACATACATCTACAATCTCTACTCCCCCCAGTGCTAGATCACTAAATGTAGAGGGGGGGGGCTGTAGGTGTAAAAAGGCAATGTAATGTGAGACTCCCATAAAGCCCACGGGGAGCCACACGGGGATGGGAACCAAAGTCCTCCAGGGGAGCACAGGAAACAACCCCAGCCCGCAATCCCAAGAACAGCCTCATGATATCCCACACCCGGTCGCCATCCACAGGGCCTCCAACATGGGGAGCCCCCATCAGTATATCAAATGCCGGTAACACCGCATAGAGCTCAGAGGAAGCGACCAAGGGCGCGTGATCCCCAAGCAACCTAACCAGTGACAAAACAGAACAGCCACATCCACCACACAACCACGCAAACCAACCACCCAACACATACATAGCACCCATCAACCCATCCACACGCACATACAACACACACCACCCACCATCTAAAATCTGAACAGCAAAGGAACACCGTGCATGTCTACTCCCGTGAGCTCATGTTCTCAATCCATAACATCCACAAAATCCCAAGAGAAGGGGACGCTCACTAGCTCCTCTCTGCATCACAACAAGTGCAATGCTTTCAAAGCGTTGCTCCATTCGCTCGGGAGATGCAAAATTGAGCACACAGAGTCATGAGTGCAGCAATAAGGCAGTCCCCACAGGGTCCCCCACCCAAACACATAATACCTGTGGAGTGTAACACAAATAAACTTAAGGTGCAACAGGGCATCCTGAGATACAATACAATTAAACCCCACAATAAAGGATGGAATAGAAATGTACTGGAATTCCCTTATATTCATCACAAGAGTGCAGTGTATAGTGAGGGAGAAGGTGGCAATAGAAAACCAACGGGCCTAGGCCCGAGCTTCCAGGTTGTAGCAGAGTCCAGGGTCCTCAAGCTGGGCCCCCTTCGCCATCAGGAGAAAAGTTCTCATACAAAGCTTTCACATCAGAGGGCATCTCCAGTCCCAACTTACAGAAGAAGGTCTTACAGTCCGAGGGGTCTCTCAACTGCGCCGTTATACCATTGCAAGTGGCTATTAGCTGGAACGGGAATCCCCAGTGATAAGGGACGTCCCGCGAACGCAGGTGAGTCGTAACAGGGCGCAAGGTATGCCGCTTCTGGAGCGTTGTTGGAGCAAGATCCACAAAGAATTGAGGAGCCACACCATCTACCTCTGGGGCCCCATTCCTCACTGCCTTCATGACCCCCTCCTTGGTAGTGTAGAATGTAAAACAGTTCACCACATCTCTTGGTGGGGCATCGGCTGCAGGCTTGTTTCTCAAGTCACGATGTGCGCGGTCTAGTGCCAAGGCAGCTGCTAGGACATCAGGTAAGATTACAGCAAAGTAACGGAACAAAAAGGCAGGTAAATCTGTGACAGACTCCGGTATGTCGTGGATGCGAACATTGGATCTCCAAGACGTATTTTCCAAGTCCTCCAGTGCGTTGTGAAGTCGCCTATTTTTAGCTGGATCCGACCCAACTCGTCCCACATCTCCGACTGAGAAGACGACATTGAGGCAACTCTAGTCTCCAAGGCTTCAGTGCGGCCCACAATGAGCTGGATCTCCTCTTTCTACACATTCATACCAGATTGAAATTCTTAGACAAATCCTCTTCACGGATAAAAGAAAATCTTTTAGAGCATCCATATCCTGCTTAGTGCATGGATGGGACGCCTCCAGGCCGCCCGTGAGAACGTCGACGCCATGACTCCAGAGTCTCGTTTCTGAAAGAAGTCAGCGGGTTGGGTAGGTTTATCTAACTTGTGGGTTCTCCACTACATTCTAGATTTAGGGAGAGAAAAGCTCGCTACCATAGGGTGAAAATCCTAGGTGGGACGCTGAATATAGCTCAAACGGGTGCATGGATCGCGGGAGCCTCACAGACACGCGTCCATCTCCTCCAGGTCGCAGGCCACTCCCCCCTCTTGCTTTTTTTTTTTTTAATGTTATTTTTGGTTCTCTTTTTTAGTTGTTTCTATTATGGAGGTTATTTAATAGATATTAACACTTATCTAAAAAAATATATATATTGTAGATGTGTTTTATTTGAAATTGTTAATTTGAAAATGGATATTTAAAGTGATAGAAACATTTGTTGATCCACTGCAGGATGAAGGCCTCCTCAGCAAGCCTCCAACAACTTCTTTAAAAAAAAAAAAAAATGTGTGTGAAAAAGCAGAAAAAATGTGGAAAAAGGCTCACGGTGCTAACTCACCATAATATTTAAATATCCTATATAATAATTCGCTAAATCGTGTATAATGCCACGACATGCGCAGTACACACTGCTGCGCGTGCTGCAGTAATGCGCAGTAGAGGCTGCCCGCGCCGCGGCTGATACAGAGCTGGGCACTCTGAAGAAGCGTCCAGCTCTGTATCAGCCGTGGCGCGGGCAGTCTCTACTGCATGTGACTGCCCCGCTACCGGGTGGCAGTGGCACTGTGGCCCGTGTAACAGGCTGTTCAACTAGTAATGAATGAAATAACAAAAAGACTAAAGTATAAATAGCATCAAAGAACAGAGGGTTCTCCAGACCCTCAAATGTTTTTTGTTTTGCGTTTGTACTTTAGGTTTTGGCCTACTTTTGGGGGCCTGGAGAACCCTCTCGTTCTTTGCTTCTAACTATACTTATTCACTTGGTCTTTTTCTTATTATATGTAAATGTTATGGTGAGAGCACTGTGAGCCTTTTCCCCCCTTTTTCTGCTTTTGTACATCTCCATTGCTCACTCTAGCTGCTTTTCACTTAATCTATTTAAGTTCACAATCATTAATAAAATGCACTAATAATTCACTGGCACTATTGCTATCTTTCATTTCGAGGTTAAAAGGCATGGTAACTGGTCTGTTGGTTTGGCTTGTATGCACCATGTCTGTTTGCAATCAATGTAATATTTAAACCTCACATGGCCTGTGGGAGGTGAGAGAAATGGTCCTATAAAAGGGTACATGGATCCACGGTCTTTGTGGGCTTCTACCCACTCACTGCAGACCAACAAAAAATTAGTATCAGGTGAGTCTTTTCACAGAATTTTTAAAGCTGTATGTTACTTGTTTTTAATGGTGGTACCTTCTATAGGCATATAATACGACAGGCAATGCCTTCATTTGCAAGAAATCCTCAGGGAATGTTTTTAATTTAGATAAGGTTAAACATGTGTAATAGATAGGACTTGCCTGCTATTGGAGTACCGTGACATGGTGGGTAAGCTTAAACATACTTTGGCCAAACTATGGACCTGGTAGTCCTGGTTTATCTTAAAGGGATAGTAATGTTTCATAATAAAAGCAGCTCTAATTAATCATCATAGTATTTGGACTTTGGAGAGTGTTATTTCAATTCTTTCAGAGTTGTCGTTCAAGAGTAATTCAATGACAAAGTATCCCCCTGCCGCCCCTTTTACTGATGTAACACTGTTCAGCCAGATCAGAAGGGAGGTGCCCAGGTAGACTGCAGAGAGGGACAATCTTCAATTAAGATAAGGGAAAAACCTGAAAAAATTGTCAAGGGGGCAGGGCCTTCATTGTTCTCACAGGAAGAAGATTGTCCCCTCCTGTTATCTGTCTGGTCTTACAACCAGATTCCACATCTGAGAAGAGATGGCTTACACTAGGTAAAAGGGGCAACTTTGCATGTGAATATCTCTCAAACCATGAAGGTTTGAGAGATAAGACTTATATCATTCTTCATGTTTTTTTAATACCTACAAAATAAAATAAAGATAAAACAAAGTATTACTGTCCCTTTAATGTTAAGGTAATGTACTTTGCTGTTGCCAGCAGGAACACGTTATGGTTGAAACCATGGAGTGCTGATAATATCTCCAAGAGCAACTTAGTATCTTTGCCTTTCAAAGGCAGAATGATTTTGGTGAAAACATGGATGAGATCATACAGAAGGCCTAAGAGGAAAAAGTGTGTTTCTGCCACAGGAGGAGGTCAAAAAAGGTCAGTACATTCCAGAAAGTTTTAAATAGATAAGAAAACATTCACAGAATTACAAACCAGGCAGAGAGTCAGATATATCACAGTCTTTGAAAGGAGAACACTCAGGCTGTTCCATAGCCTCAAGTCATTAAACTTAGCTCCAGCAAAGGGAAATTACAAGTTCAGAAGGTGTGCCCCTTCAGGATGGCTGAAGAAGGTTAGGGAGCTTTGCATTGAACACATGCCTGGGTGATCCAGGTGGACTCCTAGAGTTATCTGCTGGATTTCCTCAAGAGACTGGGCAAATACATTTTCTTTATGGCAATGTCTTCTACTTGGGGTTCAAAAAGAGAAGCATCAGATGCCTTCTTGGACCAGATGCTCCAAGGCGATGCCATCCGAGAAATCCTGAGAAAGGAAATGGGTCAGGGTTTCTACTCCATTCTGTTTTGTATTGCTGTGCGTCTAGGGGGCTTCAGACCTCTTCGGGAACAGTGCAGGCTGAATGATTTAATAAATGTAAGGTGAAGATCAAGATGAAGCCCTTGAGTACCATTACTATGTGGTGTGGGCAGGATACTGGATGATGTTACTGGACAATCACATTAATGGTATGTGCTCGTTACTGTCATAGAAAAGCATTCAATTTACATGCATTTCATTTGGCCTGGCCACCTTTTTCCCATCATGGCTCAATGCAGGCTAAAGGGGGTGTTACTTGAAAAAGGAAAAGAATGGCTTGAACCATTCAAAATATGATATTTAGGGTTCCTCTTTGATAAGTTGATTTCAAGAGTGGGTCTTCCAGAGGAAAACACGTGTTCTATTTCTCTCTAGTTGCAGCAGTTCAGACAGACCCAAGATCATCATGCAAGGGAAGTGCATGAAGATCATGGGGGTAATGTCAGCCTGAATCGCTTTGGTGAAATAGGCAAAATGGAGGATTGAGAGACTACAGAATTATTTTCTTCACCGATGGAACAGAGAGGATCTGGGACAAGCTATAGCAGTTGCAGGGGAGTAACTTCAAAATCTGCTATGGTAGGAAGAGTGAGCAAATCTCAGGAAAGGCTCTGTCTTAGAAGATATTCCTTGGATCGTGTTTGACACAGATACCAGCAGCTTAGAATGGGAGCCACTTTAGCCAGGGAGGCAGCTCAGAGATTGTGGCCACATTCCTGCTCAAGCACTCCATTGAATATCTCAGAGCAAAGAACTGTAGTTAGAGGTTTATCATTTCTCAGGCAATCTCTGGGGAAGATATTTGAGGGCATGAGTAAATAACATTTCAGTGTCTGCCTACATTAGAAGGTTAGAGGGCTCAAGAAGTGAAGATTTCAACAGGGAACTGTCCCCAATTCTCCAATAGGTAATGAAAGGTTTGAGTAGAAAGTGTTTATTGGCCTACATCAGGAGGCAAAGAGGTACAAGAAGCCCAGCCCTTAGGAAGAATGTCCCGAATTCTCCTGTGTGCAACAAAAATATTCTCATTCTCAATGCTGTCTACATTCAAGGGGTCTAGACAACAAAGTAGAGAGAAAAAAGCGGCTCCATCAAAAGTAACCACACTTGCATGCAGATCAGGATAATCTCTTATAATCCATCACATAATACAACAGATACAAAGCAATGAAGCACACCTACGTAACCGAGTAGCCCCTGTGCCCACTTGTATATGTCCACACAGTTTTGTTACATGTATTTTTTATACTGAATGATTAAAGAAGATAATGTTTTAAAGAAGATTTTCTGTGTGTGTGTGTGTGGCTTTGAAGGATACTTTGTTGCTCTGTATCGGTTGTACATTCAAGGGATCATTATTGAAACAATACAAACAAAGCGGGAGCACACCCGGCTCAGATGGTTAAACTGAAAAAACGGTCTTCCAAATCACCATTGGTTCATAAAAATTCCACTTTATTCAATATAATAAAATAAAATCCAGAGACATGGCATGAGAGTTAGCTACTATGAACAGTCTGACGCGTTTCAAGCATCTCTAGCTCTTATTCATAGACTAAACTTTCAAACTAAACATAAACATTTTAAAAAGTAGCAACCAAAAGCTAATTGGTGCTACATAGTAGCCTCATTCTGATGTCCACTGTTGTATCGACAACAGAGCTCTATCAGAGGGAGGGTCAATAACTCAAGAACAAATCAGAAACCTTCAGATCCCTTATCCACATTTTCAAACATTCAGATATAGTGTTACAACAGAACTGCCAAACGAGAGTTAAAGGAATAGATTTAAAGAGACACATACAAACAATACTACATCAAAACATCCCTTTTCTCTTCTGTCTCTCCAATTCCATAATATATGTATTGATAAATTGCAAATGTTATTTTCAATAAACAACATTGCCATTAATTTCTACATAGATATATTTATTGGAACAATGTGGGGAGAGGTAAATGCATCTCTAATCTTAACTGAAATAAAACTTTTCTTGTACACTAATGAATAAATGAATAAAACACCTGTATACCATCACATTGTTATTTCATAGATTTGCGTAAATACCTGTCTCCACGGAGTCACAAATATAAAAACTCACGGTATTAAATCTAACAATATTTAAAAATACGTGACTAATGTCCCATTCTGAATCACTTTATAGACTCTTGTACGTATGTCATTATGCCTCATCCTCCTCTCTCTGCTTGGCCTTTTCTAAAGAATAGCAATGGCGGTAACTAGTATTTTAGGGTTCGTCCAGAATATTTTTTGGTTTGTACATAGAATACCATGCTATTTTGGGAAATATACTGCAATAGACAAAATTAAATCCTTTTTTGAAAGTGAAGGTACCCTTTGTTAGTTTGAGGGCCAAGTTTAGATCCTACATCATTTTCCAGGGCATGTAGTAAAATACATAAAAATTAGTAAAAATAATGCAATTAATTTATAATTATAAGCTTGCAAGCATTTAAGACTGTTCATTGTAACTGCTCTAATATTAGTCTAGAACTCTGTGGCCAACAAACGATTCAGCCAAAGGCACATAACACTGGAGAGTACAAAACTGACAAAATCCAGCTTAACTTTATGGGTGACAGCGATTGATTATGACACCATCCCCTCGCCTCCACAATAGAGAGGTTAGTTTATAACCAGTATACTAAATAAATATATAGTTAATACGTTTTTAATATTCCATTTTGATTTTGGCACTTTTAAAGTTTGGTGTTTAAATAAATTGCAGTTTATGTATTAGATACCTAGTTAGGTCCACTTTCAATATTGAACAGGTCTTTCTCATGTGGGACAACATGTATAATCTCACATCTTTTCTATTTTCTTTATTTTCTTTCAAGTATTGATTTAGTATAGACCTGCGATACGATAAGGATGTCCCTCAGATATTTGTGTCTATAGAAACATAGAATTTTAAGGCAAATAAGAACCATTCAGCCCATCTAGTCTGCCCATTTCCTACTGTAAAAACCTCAAACCTTATTTGGTCCTTGGTTTTGTCTTATGTTCAGGACATCCTTATGCCTGTCCTATGCGTGCTTAAATTCTGTCACTGTATTAACTTCTACCACTTCTGATGGTAGGCTATTCCACTTTTCTACTACTGTCTCAGTGAAATTAAACTTTCTCACATTATGTCTAAACCTGTGTCCCTCTAGTTTTAGTCTATGCCCTCTTGTCCTAACATTTTTTACTCCTTTGAAATATACTTCCCTCCTGCACTTTGTTGAATCCCTTCATGTATTTGGATGTTTCTATCTTATCCCCTCTCTCTTCTCTCCTCCAAGCTAAACATGTTCAGATCCTTTAGTCTATCCTGATATATATTTTCCTGTAAACCAGTCACCATTTTAGTAGCCCTTCTCTGAATTTTCTCTAGAGTATCTATATCCTTCCGGAGATGGGGTCTCCAGTACTGTACACAATACTCTAGGTGAGGCCTAACCAGACATCTTTGAAGTGGCATGACAACTTCTCTTTTTCCTGCTATTACTGCCCCTAGCCAGCACCCATTTTGTTACATTGCCTGTCTACCTTTAAGTCATTAGAAATAATTACTCCCAAATCCCTTTCTTCCGTTGCCTCTGACAGCACAGTACCCTTAATAGTATATTTTACTTTTGGAGTTTTACATCCCAAGTGCATTATTTTACATTCATCAACATTAAACTGCAGCTGCCACACTCTTATCCATTATTCTAATTTACATAAAGCATTTGTCATTTGGCTTATTCCCCCAGGAATGAAAGAAATATTGCTAGTGAGCACAAGAAAAACCCTCAACAATTCTACAAGTATATTAATAACAGAAAAGGTTGATATTGGTCCTCTTAGGACTGAGACAGGTGAATTGATTAGTGAGGATAAGGCTATGGCAGACACCCTAAATATATTCTGTGCTTCAGTATATACAGGCCCGGACTGGGACAAAAAATAGGCCCAGGCATTTAAGGCTGAGCAGCCCATTTTTATTTTTTCAGCAGCCCATGGGGGGGGGGGGCGCGGCGGCGGGCGTTTGTTATTTTTATATATATATATATATATTAAAAGCCCCATTTAACCCTTTGCAAGGCATTCAAAGGGTTAAATCATCTGGAAATTCTGATTTGTTCCCTATAAAGCAGGTGGTTTACTCTCTGGCTTTTTGAATTGCCCCTTATGTAGCTCTCTTACACAAAAAGTATCTGACCACAATCCGCCCCTGGTCTTGTCCTCCCTTTATACTTTCTTCCCTTTTCA
The DNA here is from genome assembly GCA_037306005.1 of Rhinophrynus dorsalis. Classification (NCBI taxonomy): domain Eukaryota; kingdom Metazoa; phylum Chordata; class Amphibia; order Anura; family Rhinophrynidae; genus Rhinophrynus; species Rhinophrynus dorsalis. Next base: position 275,295,284 of record CM074719.1, read on the forward strand.
CTCAGTTTCCCCACTTTTCACTCAGTCTTCCCCCTTTTCACTCAGTCTTCCCCCTTTTCACTCAGTCTCTTTCCTTTTTCACACAGTCTCTCCCCTTTTCACTCAGTCTCTCCCCTTTTCACACAGTCTCTCCCCTTTTTCACACAGTCTTCTCCCCTTTTCACACAGTCTTTTCCCCTTTTCACAGTCTCTCCCCTTTTTCACTCAGTCTTCTCCCCTTTTCACATAGTCTTCTCCCCTTTTCACTCAGTCTTCTCCCCTTTTCACAGTCTCTCCCCTTTTTCACTCAGTCTTCTCCCCTTTTAACACAGTCTTCTCCCCTTTTCACTCAGTCTTCTCCCTTTTTCACACAGTCTCTCCCTTTTTTCACTCAGTCTTCTCCCCTTTTCATTCAGTCTTCTCCCCTTTTCACTCAGTCTCTCCCCTTTTCACACAGTCTCTCCCCTTTTCACACAGTCTCTCCCCTTTTTCACTCAGTCTTCTCCCCTTTCCACTCAGTCTCTCACCTTTATCACATAGTCTCTCCCCTTTTCTTTCTCTCCCCTTTTCACTCAGTCTTCTCCCCTTTTCACTCAGTCTCTCCCCTTTTCACACAGTCTCTCCCCTTTTCTCTCCCCTTTTCACATAGTCTCTCCCCTTTTCTCTCTCCCCTTTTCACATAATCTCTCCCCTTTTCTTTTTCTCCCCTTTTCACACAGTCTCTCCCCTTTATCACACAGTCTCTACCCTTTACCACATTCTCTACCCTTTATCACATAGTCTCTCCCCTTTTCTTTCTCTCCCCTTTATCACATAGTCTCTCCCCTTTATCACATAGTCTCTCCCTTTTCTTTCTCTCCCCGTCTAGTCTTTACTCCTCTTTTGCCTCTTTCCCCCAGTGTCTCATTTCCCCTCCCCTTACCTCTTTATGTGAGGATGAAGGGAGCTGGTCACTTGTGAAGTCCTCTTGAGTCCGCATTGACAGCAGCCGCAACCATGTGACACGCGCGACACAGACGTGGTGTATGCTTGGGGTTTCTTCATCTTTCTGGGCACCACTTTCCAAACTTGTTCTGAGGACAGTGCAAGTTTAAAAGTGGCATCCAGATAGATGAAACAAAACCCCAGCATGCATCATGTCTGTGTAGCTGCGTGTCACATGACATGGTCCCGGCTGCTGTCAAAGTCTTGGGCTGCAGGGCTGGCCAGTATGTTTGTGTGCTCACTGTTCCCCCGCTATGCCACTGACTTGGGAAAAGTTTAAATTAATGTGGAGGGCATGTATGGGCCGGCACTGCCCGGACTGGCCCACCGGGAAAATGCCCGGTATGCCCGATGGCCAGTCCGGGCCTGAGTATATACATAGGAAGCAGCAATGACAGGCTATGGGCAAACAGATAAAACGACAGAATTTCCTCCATCATGTACATGGCTTAATGAGGATAAGGTCCAAAAGATTCTGGAAAGGGTTATGGTGAATAAAGCACCTGGACCGGTCAGTATACGCCCAAGGGTACTTAAGGAACTTAGTTCAGTAATAGCAGAACCATTATACTTAATATTTATTGATTCACTTTCACCAGGTATAGTGCCCTGTGACTGGAGGAAAGCTGATGTAGTTTAATTGTTTAAAAAGGGAGCAAGATCCATAGCAGGAAATTCTAGACCTGCGAGCTTGACTTCCATAGTGGGTAAATACGAGAAGGGTTACTAACTGACACTATTCAGAACTATGTGAAGACAAACAATATTATTAGTAGAAATCAGCATGGTTTCATGAAGAATAGATCACGTCAGACTAATTTACTTGCATTTTATGAAGGAGTAAGTATTAATTTGGACAGGGGAATTGCGGTAGATGTAGTATACTTGGATTTTGCAAAAGCCTTTGATACATTGTCTCACAACAAGTTATTGCATAAATTAAAAGGCTTCGGTTTGGACGGTGTTATCTGTATATGGATGGAGAACTGGTTAAATGATAGATGGCAGAGAGTTGTTGTAAATGGAACCTTTTCAAATTGGTCTAAAGTTATAAGTGGGGTTCCGCAGAGTTCAGGCCTGGGCCCAATGCTTTTTAATTTGTTTATTAATGATCTAGAAGTGGGAGTTGAAAGTAGCATCTCAATCTTTGCTGATGACACTAAGCTATGTAAGGAAATACATACAGAGCTGGATGTTTTTTCTCTGCAGAATGATTTAGATAAACTAAGTGAATGGGCAGAAAAGTGGCAGATGACATTTAATGTAGCTAAATGTAAGGTTATGCATTTGGGATGTAGAAACAAACTTGCTACGTATACTCTAAATGGGAAACAACTTGGGGAATCCTCATTAGAGAAAGATTTAGGAGTGCTGACAGACCTCATAGCAGTGTGCAGAGTCACTCAGCTGCTACAAGAGCAAATAGAGTACTAGCCTGCATAAAAAAGAGTTGTAGATGCAAGGGATGCTAATATTATCCTACCTCTGTATAAATCCTTGGTTAGTCTCATCTAGCATATGGAGTACAATTTTGGGTGCCAGTTCTTAAAAAAGACATTGTTGAACTGGAAAAGGTGCAGAGACATGCAACAAAACTGATAAATGGATTGGAGGATCTGAGTTATAAAGAGAGACTAGCCAAACTTGGTTTGTTTACATTAGAGAAGAGACGTCTAAGGGGTGATATGATTACCATTTACAAATACATTCAAGGCCAATACAAAGAACTAGCCAATTAAATTATATACGCAAACAGCTGAGCTAAGAACAAGAGGTCATCCATTAAGACTAGAGGAAAGGTGCTTTCGACTAAAACAAAGGCAGGGGTTCTTTACAGCAAGGGCAGTAAAGCTATGGGATTCTTTGCCTCAGCATGTTGTACGTTCAGATAATGCAACTGCTTTCAAAAAAAGCAATGGATGCCTATCTAGCACAGAACAATATTGAAAATTATGACAGATGGTTTCAAAACAGATAGGATGTTGATCCAGGGAACTGTCTGACTGCCATTTGGAGTAACATAGTAACATAGTAAATTAGGTTGAAAAAAGACACAAGTCCATCAAGTTCAACCTTCGCCTCATACCTCAGTAACTGAGAATTTTATAGCTTTCCTGCTACCATTTAAATTAGTCTTTATCAGACCTTCCTGATCAGCCTACCGATAAACAGTATGACTCTGTATGTTCCCTTTTGAAAGAAATGTATCTAATCTTCTCTTAAATGTATCCATTGTATCTGCCATAACTACCTCCCTGGGCAATGAATGCCACAATTTGACAGACCATACCGTAAAAAAACCCTTCCTCTGCTGAAGTTTAAACCTCCTTTCCTCTAATCTCAAGGGATGTCCCCTGGTCACCTGATCAGGCCTTGGAATAAATAGCTCACCGCAGAGATACTTGTATTGACCTCTCATATACTTGTACAATGTGATAAGGTCTCCTCTTAGTCATCTTTTCTCTAGAGTAAATAAACCAAGTTTGTTTAGTCGTTCCTCATATGTCAAGTCCTCCATTCCCTTAATTAATTTTGTTGCTCTCCGCTGTACCCTCTCTAGTTCTAGTATATCCTTTTTCCGAACCGGTGCCCAAAATTGCACTGCATACTCAAGGTGAGGTCTTCCCAATGATTTGTATAATGGCAAAATAATGTTATCCACTCTTGCTTCGATACCACTTTTTATGCAAGACAGGACTTTGTTTGCCTTTGCTACTGCTGTTTGACACTGGTCACTGTTTCCAAGTTTGTGGTTGACAAGGATACCCAGGTCTTTTTCTAGCAATGAGTCACCTAAAATTATTCCATTAAGTTTATAAGTAGCCTTGGGATTGTTTCCTCCCAAATGCATGACTTTACACTTCCCCACATTAAACTTCATATTCCACATGTTTGCCCAATCTGACATTGTATGTAAGTCCCTCTGTAAAGAGAAAATATCCTGTTCTGAATTAATGACTTTGCATAATTTAGTATCATTTGCAAATATTGATATTTTGCTTTCTATATCTATTTCCAGGTCATTTATAAACATGTTAAAAAGCAGCGGACCCAATACTGAACCCTGAGGTACTCCACTCTCCACTTTAACTGTACTGGAGAATTTTCCATTTACAACCACACACTGTTCCCTATCCTTTACCCAGTTTTGTATCCAATTGCAAAGGTTATCTCCTAGCCCCAATTTCCTTATTTTATACACCAGCCTTCTGTGTGGCACTGTATCAAATGCCTTTGCAAAGTCTAGATATACTACATCTACTGAATTGCCATTGTCAAGGTTGCTGCTTACGTCCTCATAGAAGCTGAAAAGATTAGTTTGGCATGATCTATTCTTCATAAAACCATGTTGATTCGTGCTAATGATTTTATTTTTTGTGTTTTAATCCTGAATATAGTCCCTTATTATCCCTTCTAACAGTTTTCCCACTACAGAGGTCAAACTTACTGGTCTATAATTCCCAGGTTCTGTTTTAGTTCCCTTTTTAAACAGAGGCACTATGTTAGCTCTTTGCCAATCCTGTGGCACTGAGCCTGTGGTAATAGAATCTTTAAAGAGTAAATATAGGGGTTTTGCTAATACTGCACTAAGTTCCTGAAGAACCCTTGGATGTATACCATCAGGACCCGGTGCTTTGTTGGTCTTAATTTTGTTCAGTCTTCCCATGACATTTCCTTGAGTTAACCCAATATCTATTAATTGTATTGTTTTATTTGTTACTTGCGGAGGCTTTTCTACCATTCCTTGCTCCCTTGTATATACTGATGCAAAGAAAGTGGTTAAAACATCTGCCTTTTCCTTATCCTCACTAACCAACTCACCCATCTCATTTTTGAAAGGTCCAATACACTCCCTCTTAAGTTTTTTCTATTTATATATTTGAAAAACTTTTTTGGATTAGTCTTGCTTTCCCTTGCAGTTCGAGTTTCATTATCAATTTTTGCTACCCTAATTACCTTTTTGCAATCTTTGTTGCACTCCCTGTATTTTATGAAAGATTGTTCCGTTCCTTCAGACTTAAATAATTTGAATGTGTTTTTTTCCCTTGCCATTTCCTTCTTTACATGTGCAGTTAACCACATTGGCTGTGACTTACTTCTTTTGCATTTGTTCCACATTGGTATATACTGTTGGGTACATTTCTGCAACCTAAATTTGAATTCTGACCATTTTTCCTCAGTATTTTTGCCTTTAAATAAAATATTGCACTCTATGTGTTGCATTGAAGCCCTTAACAATTTTGAAGTTAGCTTTTTTAAAATTAAGAGTTTTGGTTGAACCTATACATTTTTGCTTTGCCAGACTGATCTCAAATGTAACCATGTTGTAATCACTGTTTCCCAAATGTTCTCTTACCTTAATATTGGATACCATTTCTGTGTTATTAGTGATCACTAGGTCCAATACATTGTTATTTCTTGTCGGCGCTTCCACCATTTGTGACATGTAGCTTTCACAAAGTGTGTTCAAAAACCTGCTAGCCTTAGCACTCTGACAGGTCTCATTTTTCCAGTTGATATCTGGATAATTAAAGTCTCCCATAATTATAGTATGCCCAAACTGGGCAGCTTTCCTCATTTGCAATAGCAGTTGGGCCTCATCAATGTCATCGATATTTGGTGGTTTGTAGCATATGCCCACCAACAACTTTTTTTTTACCTTTCACACTGCATTTAGTCTCGATTTCTATCCACATGGACTCCACAATTTGGCCAGTTTCCTCACTAATATCACCTCAGTCAGGAAGGAATTTTTTTACCCACTTGGGGCTAAATTAGAAATTGCTCCAGAGGGCTTTTTTGCCTTCTTCTGGATCAACAGGGGTGTTTTTGGCATGGGCTGGACTTGATGGACACATGTCTTTTTTCAGCCTCATCAACTATGTTACCCTGTTGCAGATCTTTGTATCATATGCAAAAAGGCATACCTTACTTTGAAGAACTTTTGCAATATCACTAATAAAAATATTAAAAAGAATGGGCCCCAGTACAGATCCCTGAGGTACCCCACTAGTAACACTCCCTTTGTCCGAATATTCTCCATTGACTACCACCCATTATTTCCTGTCACCCAGCCGCTGGCTTATCCATTTAACTATTTTTACATCCAGACCCAAACACTGCAAATTATTAATAAGTCTTCTGTGAGGGACAGTGTCAAATACTTTACTGAAATCTATATAAGCCATATCTACTGCTCCCCCTTGGTCTATTATTTTAGTTACCCAGTAAAAAAAATCTATGAGGTTAGTTTGACAAGATCTCCCTGCTTTAGACCCATGCTGTTTGGCGTCTTGCAAGCCATTTAAATTCAGATATTTAACAATTCATTCCTTTAACATAATTTCCATTAATTTTCTCACTACTGACGTAAGACTTACTGGTCTGTAGTTACCAGACTCTTCCCTGCTACCTTTTATGTGACGCAGTACTACATTTGCTACTTTCCAATCTTCTGGAACTACTCCTTTCTATAGTGACTGATTGAATAATTCTGTTCAAGGTTTTGTCAGAACACTCTTGAGTTCTTTTAATAACTTAAGGTGTATCCCATCTGGTCCTAACGATTTATCTGTTTTTACCTTATAGGGCTGAAGTAGAACTTCTTCCTCTGTCTTGCTATTTCTTTTTTCTAACAGAAGTCCCTTCCCTTCATCTCCCTCTGTAAAAACTGAACAGAAATTTTCATTGAGACAGTCAGCTAGCCCTTTATTCTCGTTTACATAGTTTCCATTGTTTCCATGTTTTCAGTCTAACTTTTCCTTGTTTCATTTTCCTTCTTTCACTTATATATCTAAAAAATGTTGTATCCTTTTTTATTGAGTGGCCAATTTTTCCCTCTTTGTTTGCTTTAGCACATCTAATAATGTATTTGGCCTTCTTCAGCCTAGTCTTTTACTGATACCTACCTTCTTCCTTCTGCTTCTGCTTATATTTCCTAAATGCTTCTTTTTTCTCCTTTACTATATTTGCCACTTCTGCAGAGTACCACAGTGGTTTTCTTTTTCTTTTACCCTTTCTGACATGCTCTGTTGTGTTTAGTAAAACACATTTCAGATAATCCCATTTCTCCTAGACTCCTTCTAAACAGAGGCATAACTAGAAGCCACGGGGCCCTGGTGCAAGAATTGCCACGGGCCCCCCTCCGACCACATTGGCCCCCCTCAACCACATTGGCCACCTCCACATTGCCCCTTCAACAAAGCCCCTCATTCTCCACATTTCCCCCCAATCTCCATAATGCCCCCATCACAATGCCCCTCATTCTCCACATTTCCCCCCAATCTCCACAATGCCCCCATCACAATGCCCCTCATTCTCCACATTTCCCACCAATCTCCACAATGCCCCCATCGCCACATTGCCCCTACTGACCCCCGTCCTCCTACATCCTGGTGGTCTAGCGGTGTGTGTGACATGCTGAATGAGGAACAAACCTCTAACTGGTTGGTACACAAGCTCCCGCGCGGTCCTTAGTAATGCAGAGCGCTGGGAGATTATGTCATCTCCCAGCGCTCTGCATTACTCTAGCTCTGGCCGCCGGGACATCAGCTGTGCTGCAGGCGGGTGGTGAGGGGGTCGCAGGGGGTGGCCGGGCCCCTGAGAGTGACGGGCCCGGTCGCAGGTGCGACCCCTGCGACCCCTATTGTTACACCACTGCTTCTAAAGATCTCCAAGCTGTTAAAGACTGATATAAATTTTTTCCATTTTAGAAAAATCAGCTTTTCTAAAGTCTATAACCTTTGTTTTAGTGTGGCGCAACTCAGCCTCTGTCTTTATATTAAACTACACAGATTGATGATCACTGGAGCCCAAACACTCTCCTACAGCTACAGCTGATTCCAAGTCTCCATTAGTAAATAATAAATCTACTGTAACTTGCTTCCTAGTCGGCTCTTGGACTAATTGACTAAGAGCTAATCCATGTAAAGAATTTAGGCTATCTCTAGTCCTGGCTAAACCTGCTGCTTAGTTTTTACAGTCCACATCAGAAAGAGTAAAGTCCCCCTTAATAATAACCTCACCTTTCACTTTCATTTTAGTTACTTCCTTGACCAGCAGTTGATCTACCTCCTCTGCTTGTCCAGGGGGTCTATAAATCACACCTATATGAGTGACTATCTTATTCATATATTCAGAAGTTATCCAAACAGCCTCCATAGCCTGTATAAGGCTAACATTAAGCTATTTTTGACATACATGGCAACCCCTCCTCCTTTTCTGCCTTTCCTAAATATAGAGTACCCTGGTATTACTACATCCCAGTCATTCTTTTTATTGTACTAGGTCTTGGTAATCCCCACTAAGTCCACATCTTCACTAGTTATTATTTCAGTAAGTTCAGGTATCTTATTGCCTAAACTGCGGGCATTTGTACACATGGCTCAAATTCTACTGGTTTTTGACCTGCTCTGGGGGGAAACTGGATAAACCATATATCTGTCACGGTTTGTTTTGACTCTCAGACACAGAGTTAAGATAAAAACACAACTTTATTGAAAGTTGAAAGAAAACCCTCACAGGTTTGACAATACACATATATTTCAACAAGTAATTAGTACAAGCAATGGTGAACAGTGGTATGGTGAATAATACTTGAGAGGCTCTACCGGCCTTACCAATATACCGGGTAAGGCAGCTAGGAGACTGGTACAACAAAGGGGAAGGCTCTACCGGCCCTGCCAATATACAGGGCAAGGCAGCCAGGAAACTGGTACAACGAGAGAGAAGGCTCTATCGTCCCTGCCAATATACCGGGCAAGGCAGCCAGGAAACTGGTACAACGAGAGAGAAGGCTCTACCGGCCCTGCCAATGTACCGGGCAAGGCAGCCTTGGGCCCAGAGGCGACAAGTACTGGTGCAATAGCAGAGTGGCCTCAGCGACTGAGAAAAGGTGGAGCAAACCAGTGGCACAACTGGACTACACAGAGGCCTACCGGTGCGTATAGGTGTAGTGAGCAGCTGGTGAAGTAGAAGCAAACCAGTACCCGCGTACTGGACTACAATATGTCACTACCAGTGCTGTATGGGAAGCAGCAAGCAACCGGTGATATATGGAGCAAACCAGTACCCGCGTACTGGAGTACACATTGACACTACCGGTGCTGTAGGAGAAGCAGCAGCAACCGGTGATATATGGAGCGAACCAGTACCTGTGTATTGGAATACACATAGACACTACCGGTGCTGTATGGGAGGAGACAAGCAACCGGTGATATATGGAGTGAAGCAGTATCCGTGTACTGGAATACATATAGACACTACCGGTGCTGTATGGTAGGAGACAAGCAACCGGTGATATATGGAGCGAACCAGTACCCGCGTACTGGAGTACACATTGACACACCTGTGCTGTAGGAGAAGCAGCAAGCAACCAGTGATAAATGGAGCGAACCAGTACCCGCGTACTGGAGTACACGTAATCACTATCGGTGCTGTAAGGGAACCATCAAGCAACCGGTGATAGATGGAGCGAACCAGTACCCGCGTACTGGAGTACACAATGACACTACCGATGCTGTATGGGAATTAGCAAGCAACCAGTGATAGATGGAGCGAACCAGTACCTGCATGCTGGAGTACACAATGACACTACCGGTGCTGTATGGGAAGCAGCAAGCAACCGGTGATAGATGGAGCGAACCAGTACCCGCGTACTGGAGTGCACAATGACACTACCGGTGCTGTATGGGAAGCAGCAAGCAACCGGTGATAGATGGAGCGAACCAGTACCCGCATGCTGGAGTACACAATGACACAACCGGTGCTGTATGGGAAGCAGCAAGCAACCGGTGATAGATGGAGTGAACCAGTACCCGTGTACTGGAGTACACAATGACACTACCGGTGCTGTAGGAGAAGCAGCAAGCAACCGGTGATATATGGAGCAAACCAGTACCCGCGTGCTGGAATACACATAGACACTACCGGTGCTGTAGGAGAAGCAGCAAGCAACCGGTGATATATGGAGCGAACCAGTACCTGTGTACTGGAATACACATAGACACTACCGGTGCTGTATGGGAGGAGACAAGCAACCGGTGATATATGGAGCGAACCAGTACCCGTGTACTGGAATACATATAGACACTACCGGTGCTGTATGGGAGGAGACAAGCAACCGGTGATATATGGAGCAAACCAGTACCCGCATACTGAAGTACACATTGACACACCTGTGCTGTAGGAGAAGCAGCAAGCAACCAGTGATAAATGGAGCGAACCAGTACCCGCGTACTGGAGTACACGTAATCACTATCGGTGCTGTAAGGGAACCATCAAGCAACCGGTGATAGATGGAGCGAACCAGTACCCGCGTACTGGAGTACACAATGACACTACCGGTGCTGTATGGGAAGCAGCAAGCAACCAGTGATAGATGGAGCGAACCAGTACCCGCGTACTGGAGTACACAATGACACTACCGGTGCTGTATGGGAAGCAGCAAGCAACCGGTGATAGATGGAGCGAACCAGTACCCGCATGCTGGAGTACACAATGACACAACCAGTGCTGTATGGGAAGCAGCAAGCAACCGGTGATAGATGGAGTGAACCAGTACCCGTGTACTGGAGTACACAATGACACTACAGGTGCTGTATGGGAAGCAGCAAGCAACCGGTGATAGATGGAGCGAATCAGTACCCGTGTACTGGAGTACACAATGATACTCAGGGATGAAAATGTCGCCCAGGCGACATGAGGATGGAAAATGCTGCACACTATCCAGAAGCAGGAACAAACAGCCAGGTCGGGACAGGAAGCTGGAACAGTAACGGCAGTCGACCGGATCAGCAACGGAAGCAGGAGTGTCAGCCCAAACCGGATCAGGAACGGAGGCAGGAACCATTTCAGCAGAGGAGGCTGTCAGGCAGGTAAGCAGACGGAATCTGGAAAGTGGTTTATGCAGCCAAGGCCCAGGAAACTCAGGAACAGGATGCAGGTGACGATAGACATAGAGACACCACGAAAGGGCAACCAAAGGGTGCCAGGACCCAGTCTATATAGGCAATACTGGGTGGATACAAGGCAGGCAGCCAATGGAGAGCCTTCACAGATAACTGACAGGAAAAGGCAGCAATCACGGGCATCGTGATAGTATCATTCCATTACCCCCTTCTACTAGTTTCAATACCTGTTAACAAAACTTCTGAATCACTTGCTGAGAACCTCTGTTCCCTTTTGAGAAGGATGCAAGCCATCCTTTATGTACAATTCCTTGTTACACCAAATATTGTTGATGTGAGAAACAAATCCAAATCCATGTTTTTGGCCCCAATTCCCTAGCCATGAATTAAAGTCTCTAATTTGCTGCATCCTACCATCATCTTCTTTATACACTGGCAGGACCTCTGAAACAGATACAGTAGAAGCAACTTGCTGCAGATCTTTACATAGCTTCTTAAAACATCTTTTACCACATTCACCTCATTACAAGTCAAATCATTTGTCCCTAAATGGACTATGACATCCAACTCTCCATTCTGTCTTGCTTCCTCATCAATTTTTAAGAAGCGTCTTTTATCTCTGTGAGCTGTAGCACCAGCAAGAATAGATCATGGCAAACTAATCTTTTGAGCTTCTAAGAAGCAGCAAGTAGCAACCTAGATAATGATAAAGCCTTAAATGTAGTATATCTAGATTTTGCAAATTAATTTGATACAGTGCCACACAGGAGGCTGGGGTATAAAATAAGGAATTTGGGGCCAGGGGATAACTTTTGCAACTGGATAGAAAACTTTTCAAAAGATAAGGAACAGTGTGTTGTTGTAAACTGACAATTCTCCAGTACAGTTAAAGCTGAGAGTGGAGTACTACAGGGTTCACCACTTGGTCCACTGCTTTTTAACATGTTTATAAATGACCAGAAAATAGATGTAGAAAGCAATATTTGCAGATGACACTGAATTATGCAGGGTAATAAAGTCAGAACAAGATGTTTGTTCTTTACAGAGGGTTTTAAATAAAATGGCAGATTGGAATGGAATCGGAGGTTTAATGTGGGAAAGTGGAAAGTCATGCATTTGCGAAGACAAAATCCCAATGCTTAATGGAATCATTTTATGGGACTCTTTGCCAGAGAAAGACCTGACCTGGGAATCAATGTAAACTACAAACTTCGAAGCAGTAACCAGTGTCAAATAGCAAAAGCAAAGTCCTGTCTTGCATAAAAAGGGGTATTGAAGCAAGAGTGGATAATATCATTTTGCCATAAATCACATTGAATATGCAGTGAAGTTTTGGGCACCAGCTCTGAAAAAAGATATTCTAGAACTGGAGAAAGTACAGCAAAGAGCAACAAAATTAATTCAGGAAATGGAAGAGTTGACATATGAGGAACGTCTAGACAAAATTTGTTTACTCTGGAGAAAAGACGACTAAGAGGAGATCTTATCACAATGCAGAAGTAGATGAGAGGTCAATACAAGGATCTCTGTGGTGAGCTATTCATTCTAAGACCTGATCAAATAACTAGGGGCCACCCCTTAAGATTAGAGTAAAGGAGGTTTCAACTTCAGCAGAGGAGGATTTTTTACAGTGAGGTCTGCTAAATTGTGGAATTCATTTCCCCAGGATGTGGTAATGACAGCTACAATGGATATGTTTAAGGCAATATCCGATACATTTTTTCAAGAGAGAACATACAGGGTTATACTTTGTATTATTAGGTAAAACAGGAAGTTCAGGTAAAGACTAACTTATTTGTTGGCAGGAAAACTTATATAATTTTAATTCCTCTGGGTTATGAGGCAAAGGTTGAACTTGATGGACTTGACTTTTTTCAAACTAATTTTCTGTTACTGTGACAGAGAAGCAGCTTGAAGTGGTACTATCCCCCAGTGAATAATACTAAGATTGTACTTTTTGCACCGTTATTGTCTATGTTATAGTTTCTCAACTATGGTTCACCTAATGGTTTTCAGGGTATACCTGCTTTAGCACAGGAGGGATAGTCTAGATCAGGCATGTCAAATGTGTGGCCTGCTGTCCAGATGCAGCCCTCTGTAGAAAGAAACTTTTAAATGCCCTGCGGTCCAGCATCATATCCCACAGTGCTTACCTCTGCCTAGGGTTACCACCTGTCCAGTTTGCTGGCTTCTGTCCCCTTGAATTCTAGAGAGGTCTCCAAAACATTGCAAAGCAAAAGTAGATTTAAAGCAATCAGCATTTTTGTTGCCTACACTACACTTGACTTGCCCCAGAATTGCATCTCCAGTGGGACAAGGCTGGTGGAAACAGACATTATAGGGGTGGTTCTGTGGATATCAGCGGACAGTGGAATAGGGCTGGGGTGTCAGAGTCCCAGGAATATGGACTGGTGTGTTTTTGTATGTATATATTGTTGTTTGGCTGAAATTAAATGTTTAACAATGATCCTGTGCCTTCCTTTTGGACAGACTAGTGGTACAGCTCTGCACTGCAGCCTGTCACTCTTCCTCTGCTCCCCTCCCTCGATCCAGCCTCCTCTGATGATGGAGGATTTCTGCATGTAAGCTGAAGCTCTCTCTGCCCAATAAGAGAACTCCAGTTTAACTTCTGAAAATACAAGTTTACTTGTGCCTGGTGGACTGTGCTGTTGTGCTTTAATTTTCTAAACTGGCAAATGGACAAGTCATTCAAATACAATCAGGAGATGATTTGTTTAGTTAGTGTTCAGGAGAGAAAGGATTTTTGTTTTGTTTGATTTATTTTTGATGCTGCTGTCTCACCACTTGGAGACAAATAAAACAGGCCAGGTCTTAATTATACTCCTCCTGTGTATGAAGTGTCTGTGCAGCCTATAAAAGTGTGTGTCAGGCTTATCCTAAGAAGGTACAAAGCCAAAGAGTACTTTTGTCACTATATACATATGCAAATTTACAAGTAAGGAAATCCTGGGATATCAGGCCACTGTGATATTGCACCTAACAAATTCAACTTTGAGCTGTAATAACTTTTGAATAAAACACCTTTCAGCACTGGGAGTATCCTTGTTTTACTCAGGGGGATAAACCCTACAACATATTTTTTTTACATTTTAAGTATCACTATCCCTTTAATGGAAGAATGAATGGTACCCATATTAGAAATGTGTTTTAACCCATGCAGGATCCTGTTCAGAAGACAAGGGACCTGGAGTTTGCCAGGTCGTGAAATAGAGTGACATTCAATGGATACATTGAATACAGTTTTCTTCCCTGCTATGACCTGCATTTCAAACTGTCATGCACTATGCATAATAACTAAGACTACAGAACTAAGCCTGGTCCCTGATCAAGCCAGAATTACTGCTAGTATAAAATAGAAAAACTATGTTACAAACAAATTCCAATTTAGAGAAGGCCCGGACCTCATCTAGGTATAATAGCAATGCAATAATTAAAATATTTGTGATTCCTCAGGTAACAGTTCTGCAACAGGGGCTCCTCCATCAATTTCCATTCTCTTGTGAGGTTTAGCAGCAATGTAGTGCATTGAGGCTCTGTGCAGAAATGTGGATGACTTAACCGTCTGAGTACCAGAGGGGTAAGCAATGCATTGGTTTGCGATGAGCTGTGTACCCCTCTGGCATTCAAAGGGTTAATAGACCACTGTGTTCAGAACATCTGTCTGAAGTATGAGACAAACTCCTTCTAACACATTTTGAGATATGGTTGTGCCTTCTTTTGGAAATTACTATAGACTTGACTGCTCATGAGTAAAATCACACCGTATGGAAGAAAATGTGCCTGACTGCTGCTGAGAGAGGACTGTCTATAGATCAAACTATTATTCTTTGTGTTTCTCATGAAATAGCATTTTCCCATATATCCAGTCAATAAATGAATGATGGTATAAAAAATAATCAGTCCTATAACTTGGCATTATACAGAGAAGTTATATAAGATTATATATATATATATATATATATATATATATATATATATATATATATATATATATATATATATATATATATATATATATATGCTTTTGCTCTTTACAGGTATGATTCTGGCAAAAATGAATAGAGGCTACATTTACCGTCTCAGCTGCTGTAGGTTCACTTCTCTGGTCTGGTTGTCTTTTTTATACTAGCAGTAATTCTGGCTTGATCAGCAACCAGCCTCAGTTATGCAGTCTTAGCTGTTATGCATAGTGCATGACAGTTAAAAATGCAGGTCATAGCAGGGAAGAAATGTATATGTATCCATTGAATGTCACTCTATTTCACAACCTTTAAGGCTGTGCTATCAGAATGTCACTCTTTTCATTGGAGAGACATTCTGATATCACTGTTTGTACTCTGGCGATATTTTTAACTTGATGTATTGTTGTTTGCCCAATAGATAGCGACAATTCAATAGGATACCAGTCTGACATGAGGAACAAAGTTACTGAAGAGCCACTTGAAACCCAGGTGGTCTTAGACTTTCCCTTGTACAGACATAGCCAGGAGCACACCTGGGAATTTTTTATCTTGCTCTCCCCGGAGGGGGACTCCTTTGGTGTTGGCTGTGGGAGGTAGACAACACAATTTGTGTAAAAAAGGGGGTAGAGCTTAATCGGGAGTGGCGATGGGGCTTCACGGACCTGCAAAATCTGTAAGGAAGGAGGATAAATTGGAGAAACAGATGGGGAAGGAGCAGACGTGGGCAGAGTTTCAGAAGAAACTCACCACACCCGGAGAATCAGCCTCTGCCCCAGAGACCAGGTAATGCAGAGTGAAAACCGGAGTTTCCGGGCAAAACTGAAGAGTTCCCAGCTATGGCCAGGAGACTCTCAAAAAGATAAATACAGGACAGAAAGAGAACATCTGCCTGTGAAGGGGTCAAAGGCAGAATGCCAGAAGGGAGATTCAGGCACCCAGATAAGAGCTGAAAATCAGGTGCCTCATAGGTCGCTCCCTTGAATATAAAGGAAAGGGGAGAGGCACAGCAACTTCTTGTCCTTGCCCTGGGACCCCTTTTTTTGCAATTGGTGTGGCAACTCTCCAGCCACCATATTTGCTCACCACTATGGTGTCAGGGGAACCCCTAAGGGTGTCCCTCCTCATATCTGTTGAAAGACAGCCCCATCAGACCCTTCTGGTGCCACGGGACATGAATTACAAAGCTGATACCACATCCAAGATGGTGGCCGTAAGCACCCATTTTTAAAGGCACCACAGATCATAACTGTGTAAAAAATAGAAAAAAATTAAAAAAGGCATGTATTCATCCTTGAGCATACCATAAGGGCCAGAAGAGGGAGATAAAATAACTTAAAAAGGGCTAGAGTGCCAAGCATAGCAAGAAAACCACAGGCCTCAGACATACAGAGAAGCATAATCACAGAACTTGTGCACTCTGAAACTGGAATCCTTTTCAGTCTTGAGGCCCTTATAGAATGGAAAGGAAGTAGAGAATAGTGACTAAATTCTGACAGCCATCCTCAAGCAGATCTAGGTCCTGGACAAGTGTGTTTCCTGATCCATATTGTGGACATGAGTAAATAATTATGGACCTCTGTAATAATTTGATAGACATACAGTATATTCTGTTGCAGTCAGGCAAAGATAGTTAATTGAGGTCAAGTTGACCTAGAGTGGACAGATCATTCTTTGTCCTTTATTCTTTGTTTATCATGCCTGGATCAGCTGCCCAAGCAAGGACTTGTAGAACAAATGGTATTTATAAGTATAAGGTAAATTCTCAGGAGCAAAGACTTCTTGATATATTTACCAACAGCCCTTTTAAGAAGAGTGAGTAATGAATATATAGCCCCAAATAATAGGCCTGAACAAATGGTATTCAATATGATCTTTGGTTGGTCAGAACTGAGGGGAAATTGCACTGGGTGGATACTTGTAGAGCAGTTGTTTAGCTGCTACCTATAAGAATGCTATCACTCCACTAAAAGGTTGTTACATCTTTTTCTGCTGTGTGCCTTCTGTAACCCTGTGAGGAATCACCATCTGACTCACAGAAAATAAATCTTTATTTTTATAATAAAAGACAAAATTGTTATTTTTGGCTAAGGAATACCCCCTGCAAGAAATATACTTTACCACAGCTAAAGAGGAATACTACAGAAAACATACCCCCTAGACAGAGTTGGAAGGTGTGTCAGCACCTGGTTACCCCTTATATTCTCCTACATATAATCATCCTAATTCCAACATTTTGGGAGTGGTCATTGATGCTGTTACTGGGTTCAAGGTAGCTTCAACTCCACCTTGGGTCTGAACAGAACATTTGCAGAAAGGAGGAAATTACATCAAGATAACCACAGTCAGACACCTATCTTCAAATAATTAACATCAACACCACTTCTTGGGAGACTGAGCAGTATTTCTGAATCTACTGGTGTGATTTAATGTTCTTTTGTTCTGCGCTACTCACTTAAATGATACGCATGAGTTTCTTCTCTCAATTTTCTTGTCAATCACACTACACAAAGGACAATGGTGGTGCCACAGTAAAGGGTGAGCAGTTTAGATCATGTTAAGGAAACTCAGGAGTCCTTTCAATGGCTACCACACCAGTTTGCACAATATGTTGGCATGCTGATTAAGAAAGAAGGGGGTCCCTACATGTGGACAGACAGACAGATTCATTAGATGGAATCTCAGCAGCCATGCATGCAGTATTAACTCTTAAAGAAAAGGACAAGGGTAAGAAAGGGAGCAAAGTACAGCTTGTACTTCATGCTATATACACACTAAATAAGGTCTGAATGTGTGTCAGAAAACAGAGAAGTTAGAAACAATGTTAGAAGACACGCTGACACATGAGATTCAAAAGCTCCTACACAAAATTCTATACATACATACATACATACATACATACAGCTGTTTCACTGCAAGAGAAAGTAGATGAACTCATAAATAAAAACACTTTGGAAACCGTGTTAACAAAATTACAAACAAAGATAAGACAACCTTGTATTAAACTTGCAGGTTTAAAGGAGGGACAAGGACTTTTCCTTAAAGGGATAGTAATACTTAAAATGTAAAGAATATATGTTGTAGGGTTTATCCCCCTGAGTAAAACAAGAGTATTCCCACTGCTGAGAGATATTTTATTAAAAAATTATAACTGCTCAAACTTGAATTTTTTATGTGCAGTATCACAGTGGCCTGATAATTTACAGTGGCGCTGTTGCTACACGATCCTATGGACCGCTCTGGTCTGTAGACCATAAATCTTCATAGGATGGTGTAGCAACAGCGCCACTGTAAATTTTCAGGCCACTGTGATATTGCACCTAAAAAATTCAAGTTTGAGTGGTTATAGTTTTTTAATAAAATATCTCTCAGCAGTGGGAGTACCCTTGTTTTATTTGGGGACATAAACCCTACAACATATATCTTTTTACAGCTTAAGCATTACTATCCCTTTAAGCCTTCTCAGTAAAGACAAAAATGGGTGAACATTGCATCTATTGCCCTTAATGATCTAGAACATATCACAGTAAGTTTAGAGGAGCTGTGTATTGATACAGATCTAGAAAGAGAGTTTAAAATACCCCAAAGTGCAATATTATATCCACAAATACCTGTGAACATTTTTTACCACACCACTACTTCCCCTAAAGGAAATACCAAAATCACCTGATCACAGTAGCACCAGAAATCAATAAATAATGATGCGAAAGATATTCAGCAGAACTTGAAACATACTCAACAATATGTAAGACACCAAGACAAAAAGCTAAACATGTAATAAAACATAATGTACTTGTCCCATGATAGTAATATAAGTGGCAGTCATATAACACAAGAAAAGCACAGGATAACAAGAAGCAGGACAGAAACACTAGGCATACTGTTACTGGTAACATGTCCAAAATGTATTTTGCTATTTTAAATACTACTGCTGCTTTGACACAGGCAATGCCCTATCCTATTAGTAATTTACATATTCAGTATACAAAAATTATTCTGGGTGATATTGGGGCAGCCCCAATCCATGACTTTAATAAGTTTATAGCTTAATAAATGTATTGATATGTTGGAGAGATACAAGTAATCTGGCAGAAGGTACATTAATTAATCTGGATCGAAAAGGCTTGAGGGATAGAGGTAGCAAAATTGATGGATTCACATCAACTTTCATCTTATTTTTGCAACATTGCAGAGAAAAAAGATTTTCAAATTGATTAGTGACATGCAAATGGCAAGCTTGATAGCCACTCTCCCCAGTGAATCCATATCACCTGCAGCACGCCGCATAATAGACTATTTGCCTGCTACTGACCCAACAACTGTTGCTGCTCATTTAAGGCAAATTCAGGTAAAAAATATATGAGAATGATTAAATGTATTGTCAATTAATTTTAGCCATTGCCCCTTCACATGTGGCAGAATATATAAATCTCCTCATAGATACAAATATTGAATTCACTTAATGGGTTCAGATATTACAATTGGAGACAGACAAGCATATTCTTATAACACCCATATGCGTTATAAAAATTAAAAAAGCAAGCTAAGAGAACCTTTGTCCGATGGTCTCTGCATTTTACACTCAACAAAAGAGAAAATCACATTAGTGGTATTCTTAAATCAATTTTAGGCCTTGTTCGCAGTGAACTGAAAACTTTTGCCACAATTTGACTGTGTCAGTATGACAGAACATGTTCAAAGGAATAAAGCTTGCTAAAACATTCCTGTGTCCATTCAGTGAACACAAGAATGATCACCAGAGATTAACTGCATGCCAGCCTAGGGGCTGTAATACAGATCTGTTCATGCTAGCAATCTGGTTGTGATGAACAATTATATTTGGCTGATGCCTGTGTTGGATGACCATCTCACACCTTCCCCATACCCTCTTACCAATGGAATCACCAGTGGAATGTTCGGATATTACAAGTAAACTTTTAACTTTGCTGCATTGCAGCATATTCAAATCACCATCGAGCATAATGCTCCAATAAATTATTTAACCCTTCTGAAAAATGGAAGCACTCCCTCAGCCTTTGAGGACTTAAACCTTGTAGATCTGAGTGTAAGCTAGAGATCGCCATCTCATTTACACAGGTACAGGGCTGGATTTGCCATTAGGCAAAGTAGGCACCTGCCTACAGGCGCACGCCAACGAGAGGCGCCTACCATTTGGATTTTTTTTTTTTTTTTTAAATATTCTTTAAAAAAAAAAAAAAAAACAACTAGCCACCTCGCTGGCTGTGCCGGCGGCACCCACTCACATTGCCCGCCCCCCAGTCTTGTACCTGATGGAGCTCCCTCGTCGCCTCTTTAGGAATGCAGAGCGCTGGGAGATGACATCATCTCCCAGCGCTCTGCATTCCTGAATAGGAGACTGGGCGGGAGCTCCATCAGGTACAAGACTGTGCCAAAGGAGGCACATACAGATCTCCTACCAGGGAGGTAGGAAACGGACAACGGGGGGAGGCAATGTGAGGGCAATGTGGCGCTAATGGGGGGCAATTTGGAGCTAATGGGGGGCAAGTTGGAGCCAATGGGGGGGCAATGTGGAGATGGTGGGGGCAAGTTGGAGCTGATGGGGTGGGGGGCATTGTGAGGGCAATGTGGAGCTGATGGGGGCAATATGGAGCTGATGGGGGCATTGTGAGGGCAATGTGGAGCTCATGGGGGGCAGTGTGAAGGCAGTATGGTATATGGAGATCATGGGCGCAGTATGGGGCTGATGGGGGCAGTGTGAGGGCAATATGGTATATGTAGAGGATGGGGGCAATGTGAGGGCGATATATGAGATGATGGTGGCAAGCTGGAGCTAATGGGGGGCAATGTGGCGATGGTGGGGGCAATGTGAGGGCAATATGGAGATGATGGGGGGCAACATGGAGATTAAGAGCATTGTGGAGGTATCCAGTGCAGATGGCCCCCGGGGGGACGGGGCGCTTCAAATTTATGTGCCTACAGGCTCCTGAGATGTAAATCCAGCCCTGCACAGGTATCCAAAACCAGGAACACACATTCAAATTGTGTGCAGATTTATAAAAGGACACAAATTCATCATTTTTGTCAAATTATGTCTTGAAAGGGATGAGATTGTATGCTGACATTTTCTGGTCAAATTGGAACAGTGCTTTAAAGAAGCAGTAATTATATATATATATATATATATATATATATATATATATATATATATATATGTATATACACACGCGCACACACACACACATATTTTTTTTATGAAGATTCTTTTTATGAGACTTTTCCTACTGAGTAAATCAAGGATAATCCCAGTACCGGGAGATTTTTCATTCAAAAATTATTACAGTAAAATGTATTTTTAAGCAATGGTGCCAACGTATGTCCAACAAGAATGTTTTCTTACAATCTGTGGGAAGTCCCAAAAAAGGATTTCCATAGTAACATGAACAGCACCATATAAAATGAGTTTCATTAAAACAAATCTGAGCTGTAAATCCTTGTGGAAAAAGGGAAAAACAGAACACCAAAACAAACAGCAGTGTGAAGTGCTCTGGTTTTACTCACCACAAAAATAAACTAAGCCTTATGCAGAAAGCTGAGAGGCGCAATTCTGGAGCAAACCAACTGCACCATAGTGGGAATAACAAGTTGCCTTGGAGTTAGAAGGTGCATTTAACAGCAAGAATTTTAGGCAGATTTTTCAACACATTGCAGAGCAACCAAGGGGTTAAAAGCCTCACTTAAAGTGGATCTGCCATCCGAAGATAAAATTATTTTAAAGGAAATGAAACTGTGCCTATATGCTGTATTAACCATTTGTTTGGAATATAAATAGATTTTCGAGATATTTAAGAGCTAAGAACAAGACGTCATCCATTAAAGGGATAGTAATACTTAAAGTGTAAAAAAAATATACCTTGTAGGGTTTATGTCCCCGAATAAAACAAGGGTACTCCCACTGCCGAGAGATATTTTATTAAATAATTATAACAGCTCAAACTTGAATTTTTTAGGTGGACTATCACAGTGGCCTGAAAATTTACAGTGGCGCTGTTGCTACACCATCCTATGGAGAATTATGGTCTACGGACCAGATCATTCCATAGGATGGCGTAGCAACAGTGCTACTGTAACTTTTCAGGCCACTGCGATATTGCAACTAAAAAATTTAAGTTTGAGCAGTTATAATTTTTTAATAAAATATCTCTCAGCAGTGGGAGTACCCTTGTTTTACTCAGGGGGATAAACCCTACAACATATATTTTTTTACATTTTAAGTATTATTATCCCTTTAAGACTAGAGGAAGGATGCTTTTGACTAAAGCAGGGATTTTTTACAATAAGGTCAGTAAAGCTATGGAACTCTTTGCCTCGGGATGTTGTGCTTACAGATACTGTAAATGCTTTCAAAAGAAAATATGGATACCTATTTAGCACAGACCAATACTGAAAATTATGACAGTTGGCTTCAATGCAGATAGGTTGTTAATCCAGGGAATTATCTGACTGCCATTTGGCTAGTACTACAAGGCCTTAAAGGGACACTCACACCTCCCTTAAACCTGATCTAAGCAATGCATGGTATTAAAGCACATTTTAAACAATGGGCTTTTCAAATAATTGGTGTATTGGCTTCTAAAGCCATGTTTGGGAACATTAATCCTTTGAGAAACAGAGGGGTATCCAGTGCATTGCTTTGCAATATGTTGGATACCCCTCTGGCACTCAAAGGTTTAAATGGACTGGAAGGAAGGGGAGGCAGAAGGCTGCCAAGCACTCAGTATACCTGCTTTGCACCTGTGTGACTTCCTGCCCTACCCACTACATTATAGAGAGGTGGTGTGAGGATTTTAAATAACACTAACAATGTAGTAGTGAGAGGCTGCGGCGACCTGCTTCATTCTACATTCAGATTGGGCTAGATATGTGCCAGTGCTTTGTAGCAGAGTGCTGAGTGATGTTATGCGGGTGGGGGGCAACATCCAAAGACATGCCATTGATGGTATAAAGGCTGTACCCTCAATGGTGTCAAGGGAAGTTTTTGTATTGCCATAGGTTTCTATGAAATACTAGCACGAAAAGTAGTATATACCTTTAGGGATAAAAACCTGCATCCTGTCAGACAGGCATTATATTAAAAACATAAAATGTGTGCTTTAAGCCGGTTGTTTGTCTGTAACCATACAGATCCACTTTAAAGCAAATGGAAGCTTTACTTGTTCCCTACAGTATATAAGGGCCACTGTTTCATATGAATGGCATTATTCTGAGGAGGTTCAAACATTCTCTTGTGTCTAAAACCTCAAATCATGTTACTGTAACAGAAGCTGGAAGGGCACCGTGTCGTCCTCAGCTGTCGTTCCGGGTCTCTCCTTCTTGAAGGTGGATTACACAGCTTGAATCCTACTGGTCGAGCAATAACCGGCTTGATCGAACACCCGCGGTGTTGTAAACTCTGTGTTGAAGTCAGATTAAGTTTGGTAGTGTCATCGACTTCGTTTCGGAGTCGGAAGAAATCCAGGAGAACAAGAAAAGGGTTGAAGGGACTCACAGCCAGAGTAGAGTCACAGACTGGTACCACGGGCCGTAGAGAGTGAGGCAAATTTGGAACAGATTTCAAAAACTCCTGTATTGGCTATTTAACAAAAAAGTACACTGTATAAAGTAATGTGTATCCAAATATTGAATCATACTTCTTGAAAATGATTTAACCGAATAAATGAGCTTTATATTTTGATGTATATTTGTTACTTTTCACACATGTACTTTTTTGTTTGTTTGGGGGTGGAGATTATAGGAGGCAGTACCCAGACACAGGGAGTTATTTAGAGTATGGATTATCCACCCCTGAACTGCAAACTCAGCCTGTTTCTCCTACTGAGGGTCAGTGATTGTGCATGGCATCCTCAGAACTATTTTTAATGTATTTGCCATTTAAACCAATTAGTTACCATTATTTAACAGTTTATATTAATTAATTCATAGTGGCCAGCATATTTATTTATTTTTTATTTATTTAGAAAATGTTTTGCCAGGAAGAATACATTGAGATTTCTCTCGTTTTCAAGTATGTCCTGGATAGATGAAAGATGAAGGTTACGTCTAGATTTGAGTGTTAGCCAATTTAGTTCTTTAAAGGGATAGTAATACTTCATTTTAACTTTATTTTATTTTGTAGGCATTAAAAAAACATGAAGAACGATATAAGTCTTATCTCTGAAACCTTTATGGTTTAAGAGATATTCACAAACAAAGTATCCCCCCCCTGTTCAACCAAATCAGAAGGGAGATGCCCAGGTAGACTGCAGAGAGGGACAATCTTCAATTAAGATAATGGAAAAAGCTGAAAAACTTATCAAGGGGGGAAGGGCTTTCATTGTTTTCATACAAAGAAAATTGTCCCCTTCTGTTATCTGTACTGTCATACAACCAGACTCACATCTGAGAAGAGATTGTTTACACTAGGTAAAAGGGGCGGGGAGGGGAACTTTGCTTATGAATATCTCATAAACCATAAAGGTTTGAGCGATAAGACTTATATCATTCTTCATGTTTTTTTAATGCCTACAAAATAAAATAAAGTTAAAACGAAGTGTTACTATCCCTTTAAGTATGTCACAATGATGGGTAGTGTAGTTACATTGGAGGATAAAGCAGCATAATGAATTATATAGTGTCAAGTTTACCAAGATGGATTTCTGGAGCTGGGGCATATAATACGTCACCATAGTCTATGACTGGCAGCAGCATCTGTTGTACAATATGTTTTTTTCACCAGGGTACTTAAACTTGATTTGTTTCAAAAAAGAGTACTTATTTTGGGATAAAGTTTGAAGGTTAATTTGTCAATATGATGACCAAAATTGAGGTTAGGGTCAAGCCACATACCAAGATGTTTGTAGGAGTCTACTGGGGCCAATTTACGATTAGACTCTGTTACAATGGATAGGTGGATATTGTCGAGATTACGCAGTTTGTGCTTTGTGCCAAATATCATTGTGACCATTTTGTCTGCGTTTAAGAAAAGTTTGTTCTTTGTTATCCATCTTTCAACTTCGTAGAAATCATGCTGTAATACGGTTTCAAGTTGTGATATGCTGGAGTTTTTAGCACCGATTATGGTGTAATCTGCATACATGTGTACTGAAGATGATTTGCAAACCGTGGGCAGATCATTTATAAAAAGAGAAAATAGAAGAGGGCCAAGAACGGAGCCTCGGGGAACTCCACTTGTTACTTTGAGCGGAAAGGAGTCATTGTTTGCAACTGACACATACTGCATTCTGTCTGATAAATAGGATCGGAACCAGTTTAGAGAATTATTATCCAATCCTGAGTTTTGGAGTTTGCTTATAAGAATGTTATGGTGTACTGTGTCAAAGGCCTTAGCAAAATCTAGGAAAATAGCTCCAGTAAGTTCACGATTTTCCAAGCCACTCTGGATATCATTGGTTACTTTTAGAAGAGACGTGACTGTTGAGTGGTTTGGTCTAAAGCCTGATTGAAGAGGGGTGAAGAAACTGGCCTGTTGGCAATATTTATATAGTTGCACATGTACACATTTCTCTAGGATTTTAGATGAAGTGGGGAGGAGAGATATTGGTCTGTAATTTGATACTACATTTTTATCCCCACTTTTGTGGATAGGCACAACTCTTGCCACCTTCCAGGATTTGGGCTTATACCCGGATGTCAAAGAGGCATTAATTAAAGATGCTATTGGTTGGGTTGTGACAATAGCACTGAGCTTTAATAAAATTGCTGGTAGTTGGTCAAGGCTCGATTGCGATTTCAGTTTTGGGTTGAGGAGGTGATCATATACTTCACTTTCATTTAGCCAGGTGCAACAAACTAACATTCTACATTGTTCTCCCTTGCGGCCAAAAACAAGGGATTTGAAAACTACTATCATTGTAGATCAGGCTTCATTTTCATTTCATTTTTCCCTCAGTGCCGTCTATCCTTGTATCATATCACTGTTCTCCCTCACACTTATTGTATTAACTAGAAAGATGGGGTACATATGACCTCTCTCCAGTAAGAAAATGTAGATATGTTTACAAGTAGTTATGTCTCACAATCAATGACAAATTTGCATGTTGTAGATAACAATTTCCATAGATATACATTTGAAATAAAACATTCGCCTTTCGCCTGAATGTCAGCATAGAAATAAGCAGCCTTTTTAAATAGTGCCCATGGCAAACCAAAGTACCATAGGCCTGGTAGAGAACAATTGCTTTAAATAGAAATACGTTTGGAAAAAGTCCCTTTATGCAGCAGAAAAAGTGTTTTACACACACAGAGCTGTATGCAAAAGTTTGGTCACCCCAGGCCAAATAATGTTTTGTTGATTCTCTAAGTGAAAAGAAGTTAAAGGGTTAGTAATGTCTTTATATAAAAACAATAATAATATTGCAGCTATTACAAAAATAAACTAAAGGATGCCAGTCCCATCTCTCAAACCTTTATGTTCTGAGAGATATACAATGCTAAATCCTCCCCTTCCTCCCCTTTTACTGATGTCAGCTGTAAACTGATGGCAGCAGAGCTGAAACAGAGCAATGTAAAAAAAAATACTTCATTGGAATGGTCTACAAAGTGTGCTTACAAACCAGGCACTAGACTGTTCCAGTGAAGTATTTCTTTTTACATTGCACTATTTCGGCTCTGCTGAAGAGCCTCCTCGAGTCGGCTGACATCAGGGAAAGGGGAAGTATGGTGGAACTTTAGCATCGTCTATCTAGCAAAACAAAACATTTTGAGAGATGGGACTGGGATCATTTAGTTTATTTTTGTAATAGCTGCAATTTTAAATTTTTTATATAAAGACATTACTAACCCTTTAACACAGCCTCCGCGTGAACAAATATGGGCTTTATCTCCCCTCCTCCAGCTGGTAGGACTGGTCAATTTGCTATTTAAAATGACTCCACTCCCTTCCTCCTCAGTTGTCTTTTCTAGCTGAGCTGTAATATATAAGGAGATCTAGGTTAAGGGTGTGTGTGCCATGAAGATACACAAAAGAAAAGGAAATCTTGGTAAGAAAATGTCATCCTTTCTTCTGTGTACTCCACGGCATCAGTAAATATGGGAAATTCCCAAGCAATAACTGGGTGGGTAAAACCGCATGCTACCTTTATAACTAGGGTGATAAATAAACAGTGTAAAAATAATAACATCCTACCCAGTTATGGTGAAATTTCCTTCCAAATTTTTCATCTGCTGATGCAGCAACATCCAGTTTATAGTGTTTACTGAAGGTTGATGGTGATGAACACATAGCTGCCTTACATCTCTCTTCAGGTGATGCATTGGCCTTATATGTCCATGATGTAGACATTGCTGTAGTAGTGGGCTTTAATCTTTATAGGAGGCTCTTGTTTGGCTTCTAAGTATGATGTTCTTATGCACTGCGTGATCCATCTAGCAACTGACACTTTGGATGCCGCTAATCCTTTGTATGTTTCCTGAAAGTGAATTAAAAATGCATCGGACTTTCCACATACCTGCAAAGAACCCAGGAATTCAGAAACACATCTGACAGTCTAATGAGTGTAGTCTCTTCTATTTATTACCGTTAGGATTGGCACAAAACAATGGGAGATTAATATCCTGGTTTAAGTGAAACTCAGGTCTTTTCCTCTAAAATTGGGTTTCATTCTTATATGGATGGATGGATGGATGGATGGATGGATCGATCGATCGATAGATAGTGCTTGGCAACAGAGGGCCTGTAATTCATTGACCCGTTTTGCCAATGTGATGGCTGTCAAGAATAAGTTTTCCAGGTTAAATGCCAAATTTGGATTTGGTCTAGTGGTTTAAACAGGGTAGATTCTGCCAGTTGGTTGAGTACCAGGTTAAGATCCCAGGAAGGAATAACGTCTCTAATCCTAGGACGAGCCTGTTCTATGGCTCTGACAAAAAGTTTTATTAATTCTTCTGCTAGTTTCTGTACAAGAATAGCTGATAGAGCTGATATTAGTACTTTTATGGATGAAGGTTTTAACCCTAAATCAAAACCCCTTTGGAGGAAAACTAAAAGAACTGCTGTAGAGATGATTTCTTCTGTGATGTTACTTTGGTTACACCATTTTGTAAAGGTCTTCCAGACTCTATCATAAACTCTAGAAGTGGATGGTTCTCTTCCTGCTAGAATAGTTTTGATCACTGCATCGGAAATACCCCTTTTTTTTTTTTTTTTTTTACATATTTCCGCTCAGCCTCCAGGCTGCTGGATGAAAGAATCCTGGATTGGGATGTATCAAGGGCCCCTGAAATAGCAGTTCCTGTCTGGTCAGAAGGATCCATAGAGGTGTTGTTGACATTCTTACTAGCTCAGAGAACCAACTCCTACTGGGTGTAACGGTTTGTTCAACACTCAGACACAGTGGTTTAGGATAAAACACAGTTTTATTGAAAACACAAATAATCAAGTACCCTTCACAGGCCTTGTTGTACCTCAGCAGAAACATACAGAGATAATACAGGTATATGATGCATATGCCTACACAGGCCCAGTATAATAGGAAGCAAGAGAGGTCTTATACTGACACAGGTCAGGCAGGAAAGGGTGAATACCCAGAGCAGCAGTACAGCATGAGTTAAAGTCCCAATAGGTGTAATCAGTCTCTGTGTAGAGAAGTCTGTGGTGAGTTCTCTTAGTAACACCCAGTATGATGGAATAGCAACGAGTAGGAGACTGCAGTGCAAGAATGGAGACTAGAGCACTTGTAATCTGCCAGAGCAGAGCTGAGACTAAAACCCAATTCCGTGGTAGTAACGGAGGCAACAATGATACTCTGCAAGAGTCAAACGAGAGTACAGCCAATGGCACACTGCCGTAGCAGTAACGGAGGCAACAATGATACTCTGCAAGAGCTGAACGGGAGTACAGCCAATGGCACACTGCCGTAGCAGTAACAGAGGGGACAATGATACTCTGCAGGAGCTTCACGGATGGTTTGGCCTATGGCACACTGCCGTAGCAGTAACGGAGGAAACACAGAGTTCTGCGAGAGTAACGGAAGGCTCAACCAATGGCACACTGCCGCAGCAGTAACGGAGGTAACACAGAAGCTCTGCAAGAGTTAGCGGAAGGCCCAGCCAATGGCACAATGCCGTAGCAGTAACAGAGGCAACAATGAAGCTCTGAGTGAGTTAACGTAAGGCCCAGCCAATGGCACACTGCAGTAGCAGAGGCAACACGGAGGCTCTGCAAGAGTTAACGGAAGGCTCAGCCAATGGCACACTGCCGTAGCAGTAACGGAGGCAACACGGAGGCTCAGCAAGGGTTAATGGAGGACTCAGCCTATGACACACTGCCGTAGCAGTAACGGAGGCAACACTGATACTCTGCCAGGCAGGACTCAGGCACAGCGGAAGTCAGAATGTTGCCCAAGCGACACAGCGATGCAGGAACAGGAAAGCCGGTCAAATCACGGAGCAGGAACGTCAAACAAGCCGGATCAGGTCACGGAGCAGGAACCTCAGCCAGGCCGGGTCGAATCATGTAGCAGGAACGTCAGACAAGCCGGGTCAGGTCACGGAGCAGGAATGTCAGCCAGGCCGGGGTGAATCACGGAGCAGGAGACAAGAAGCAGAGTCGTCAAACGGGCCAAGTCGGTACACAGGAATACAAGCAACTCAAGTAGGCACTGGTACTGGAACACCACGAAAGGGCACCGGATAGGCGCCGGAGCCCAGCATACAAAGGCCACACTGGGTGGGCCAAACATAGCTCAACCAACAGGAGTGCACCACAACAGAGACTGACACAGAGCAGCACAGAGAGCACGAGCACCATGACACTGGGCCATCTTGGAGCAATGAATATGACTTCTGCTTTTTCCAGCCTGATTTTCTTCAGAATTTCTCGAATTAGTAGTTCCCTGAAGGCTTCGGAACAGCAAATAGAATATATCTCATGAGGTCTTTGGGATAATGGAACTGGTTCGCTTAATTGCTTCTTTAACAGTTGATTCAGTTCCTGGGAAAACAGTGCTCTTTTCTTCTTGCTTGAAGGGAGTTTTGACCTCTGGAATTTGTCTACTTGGGGAATCGTTTGAAATTCCAGCAGATATCCTGTCTCCAATATCTGTTGAAACCAGATGTCTGTTGTTTTTCATACTGCTAGCTAGTGTTGCAGGCAACCCCCTATTTGGACAGGAGGCAGGATCCAGAGTTTTAGAATTCCTTCTTGAACTGATTTTTCTTGGGGTAGTCCTTTCATGAAACTCCCTGTTGTCTGATGAGACGAAGTCTGTCTTCTTTGTTAGTGCTGTCGTCCCTTAAATTTTCTATTATCCCGAAAGGAATAGTTTCTTGATTTGTAGCTAGAGTTACTGGATAGAGATGCTCTGGCCCGTCTGTCTTGTGGAAGAAAGGCACTCTTCCCACCAGTCATCTTTTTTGATTAGTTCTTCCAGTTGTTCTCCAAACAATTTTTCTTCAGTGAATGGAAGGATCATCAGTTTACTTTTTGATGAACTGTCTGCCCCCCCATGGTCTCAACTACAAGGCTCGTCTTACTGCAATAGATAACGCTGAAGATTTTGAGGCAACTCTCAGTGAGTCCATAGATGTGTCACAGACATAGGGGTTTGCTTCCTTAATGATGGCTACCTCTTTAAGTACCTTGGCTTTTGAAACCAATGAATTGATTTTCTCTTCTAATCCAGGCAGCCAGATGCACATACTTCTAGCAATATATGCGAGAGCTGTTGCCACCTTCTTAAACTGACCAATCATAGAGCTTTGTCTTTTTAAAAAGGATTCCATTGATTTGTCCATAGGATGTTTCAAGGCTGCTCCATCATCCAGTGGAAGAGTGGTATGTTTGGCTAATCTAGATACTGCTGCGTCCACGTTAAGCTGCATAACCCAATTAGTAACTTCTCTTAGTTCAAACGGGTACATCTTCGCAAATCTTTTAGTAGTAGATGATCTTTTATCTGGTCTTTTTCCATTCAGAGTTGGTAATGTGAGATATAGAGTGATGAACGAGGAAACATAGTAACATAGTAACATAGTAACATAGTAAATTAGGTTGAAAAAAGACACAAGTCCATCAAGTTCAACCTTCGCTTCATACCTCAGTAACTAAGAATTTTATAGCTTTCCTGCTACCAATTAAATTAGTCTTTATCAGACCTTCCTGATCTGCCTACTGATAAACAGTATAACTCTGTATGGAGACATGGAGACATCTTATTACCCAAAATGGCCGTGTCAAGGATACCCAATTCTTTGTGTTCCTCAACTATAGCTAATGTCTTCCTGAGACCTCTTAAAAAGATATCAGCTTTTTCTGGACTGAATAAACCGAAATCATCTTTGATTTAACATTCTTCTTCTTCAGATGAATATTCCAAATCAGTTTCTTGGAGGCTGAAGGTATCCTCAGATTGCACTGCCCTACTGAAGTCCCCTTCCCCAGGATCATTCAATCTTGGCTTCTTTTTAGGAATATAGCCTCCTGCATTGCAGAAAAGGTTTCCTGCATGGAGACTTTCATTCAGGTAATAAAATCGTGGAACCGAATAGGCATGTCTAGGGCAGCAGTTTTCTTAAGACATTCCTGGCATAAATGTGAGGCATCAGAGGCCAGCATCTTTTTTGTCACATCCTGCACAATTTTTATTTTTCTGAGGCTTGTCCTCCTTAGAAGTGGAATCTTCAGCTGATTTATTGTTCCCAGAAGGGTTTTTGGATGATGAAGATGACATAATGGCTAAAGTATAAACAGTATACTAAACCACAGAATTGTCACAAACAGCAATTTAAGAACAAAAATTCACTTTCCTACTTGACCTCCATGATCACACTGTTTTATTCAGTGTGTGTTCCATCCCTGGTACGCACGACAGGCCTGCTACCGGGATCCATTGTTGCTATAAGTCTGAAGACACAAGGCACGCCTGTCTTTCATATGGTTTCCTTTCATGCGTGCATTCCACCTCTGGAACGCATGGCGTGTCACCTGATAGCTGGATGCGGCAGACTATGATAGGACAGGTGTGGTTGAACACCCCAGGTCCCAGTGAACTTAGTGGGATAGTAGGGGTAAGTAACTGAGGAGCCTATCCATGGAGCTTAGTGAAGGAAGGAGGACTCAATAATCGTATGTGTTGTCTGTCCCTGATTTTCTTCATGCTGCTCTCTATCACAGTACCCGTGATTCTGGCCCTCTTACTGGTCTGTTCTCTTTCTATGTTGCCAGTCGACAGCATGGCAGGTGACTACTTCCTGGTCACTCGCGCGTCATTCTGAACGCTTGCAATTTTATAGTTTCCACCTTAATTGACCTATGTGATTCCGCCTCCTAGAGAGGCCTTATATGCTGCATTCCATCATTGCCTCAGTGCCCTTTTGTGTTGTACCTAAGTGCTTTCTGAGCCTTCCGTTGTGGTCCGTTCCTGGCTGCTGAGTCTGATTTGTGTATGACCCTGGCTCTGTCCGACTACCGATTTGTGCCTGAACCTTTTGCCCGATTGTCCGCTCCGTACCGGCCTTGTCTGACTACCCACTCCGTGTATGACCTTTGGCCTGGCTGACTAACCGCTCAGTGCTGACCTTGGCTTGTCCGATTACCCTCTCCGTGTATGACCTCTGGCCTGGCTGACTACCCACACCATGCTAAGTACTGTGGCTTGTCTGACTTCTTGCTCTGTGCTAAAGTACTTTGGCTTGTCTGACTTGCCCGAACCGTCTGACCATTGGCTATATAGTGTCTGCCCTTTCTGAGGCCTGGCAGCCCCTCGCAGGCTCTCATTCTCAGTCCTTGGTCGAGTAAGTCCTGTCAGTAGTGCAGCAGCACGTAAGTCCTCTGGGGTTGTTGTTCCTCTAGTGTTCTAGGGTGCATGGTGTTCTGTAACCCTAGCGTTCTAGGGTATTGCAGTTGTGTTATTAGAGCACGCTTACCACTTTCCTCTACCTCAGTGGTTCTGCTCTCGCTCTGGTTCACTTCTAGCTGGTGCTTCTGTCTGGCTAAGGTGCAGTGTCAGCTCCTGGTAGTGGACTGTACACTGTTACCACGCCTGACCCCAGGAAGGTTGGGGTATTGTCTTATTTATTTGCTTGTGATCATTCTTAATAAAGTGGAAATTGATTTTATGTACCTGTCTGAATGTTTATTTACAAGTCTCCCATGACACTCGCACACTTATTTTTATTTATATTTTTACGGAGGTTATTCGCCTCCCGTCCCTCCAGGTGGTAGGACCAGAAAAAAAAAGTGAGGAGGAAGGGTGTGGAGTCACCCTAAATAGATAACTGACCAGTCCTACCAGCTGGAGGATGGTAGATAAAGCCCATATTTACTGGTGCCATGGAGTACACAGAAGAAATATAATTTCTTCTCTGACTGTGGGACATCGGCTCCTAGGATTCGCACAATATTTTCTGTGCTGCCGTTGACCATGCAAGGACAAAGCATAATAAACCTGCTTAACAGATGGCAAGGTGCTCTTTTCGTCAAATACTTTTCCTTTTCTCCAAACATAAATTTAAACTAAAATCACCAAATTTAACTTCTTCAGACTATGATGCTTTGTTTCAAACTGCCTCTTATGTAAATGATGAGTTGCATACTTCAGACTTTGTGATGGGATCTCAGGTAAAGTTTCTTGTTGATTACTCTCCCATGCAGATAATTTTCCTGCAGTGACAATGGAGTTTTCCTGTGCATCCTGTACTAATCTAAAAGCAGTGCTATTGGGCGTTTCGTGGAAATTGCAAGAAGGAGCAGTTTAGATATCTTTTCCTTTATTTCTGATGTTCAAGTCAGCTACTAAAGAAACCCAGAGTTGCTGAACGCAAACACAACACTCTGATAGGTTCAAAGAGTCAGGAAATTTATTAAAAGGGATAGTAACACTTCATATGAAAAAAAAAAAAATTGTTGGCTTTATCTTCCGGAGTAAAACAAGTATACTCAAACTGCTGAGAGATGTTTCATTCAAAGGTTATTGCAGCTTAAACAAATGCTTTAGGTGCAGTATCTCAGTGGCCTGAAATTGTACAGTGGTGCCGTTTGCTACACAATGCTATGACCAACTCTATTCACCCTTGGTTTACTTTTAAATGGAATGACAGAGTTAACATGTCGCCTGCATACAAATGTCAACATGAAAATCTAGCACTGCAGTACAGAGCGAGATTCTCGTGTCGCTTACTAAAAGGTCACATGAAATACTCCCCGGCAGTAACGTGTAACCCTTTTCACCAACCTGTATCTTAATTATTCTGGGCCAGATGATTTCTTTTTAAGCAGTCTCAGGAAGACATTAGGTCTAGTTGAGGAACACAAAGAACAACTGTGGAGACTTGAAGCTTCTTGGATTCACTGTGCTCTATTCCATCATACTACCCCAGCGATTTAACTACCGTGAAACAGGTACTACCGTGAAACAGTAAAGCATGATGGGATAGAGCACAACAAATCCAAGAAGCTTCAAGTCTCCACCATTACTAGTCTGGCATTCATAGGGTTAAACTGGCTCAGAATACTCACTCCATGTCCCTCGTTAAATACCACTGTCCGCACTTGGTCCGAATCCGGCGCTCACCTGGCTACCATGGTAACCGGTAGCGTCCGATCCGCCCCCTGTGCTGTCAGGGTCATCATAACTATACAACTATTAAAACATCGATCTTCAACCTGTATTAAGTAATAAAAGGTTTAAGAAATTTAAAAACTAGAATTCCTGGGAGCAAAGCTGCTCGCATCGTGGTTAACCCTATAGATAACGTATTAAACTGAATTGCTCATTTAACCCGCGCGGTGCCAAAGTCCCTAATGTATAGACCCAATACATTTCACTCCCGGCCAAAACTGTTCAACCTATTTCCTCCCCGTAGATCACCTTTGATCCATTCAATAGGACAACACTGTAAGTCCTTTAACTTATGTTTACATTGTATAAAGTGTTTGGCTACCTGTGTCATTTTTAGCTCTTTATCACTAAGTGTACCACTCAGCCCCCTAATAATCGATGACCTGTGCTCTCTTATTCAATCCCTAAAGGGCCCGATTGTCTTCCCTACATAGCATTTGTTACATGGGCAAAATAAGAGATATATGACAAAGGCAGTTGTAAAAGTTAAACATCCTTTTATGTGAATCACATAATTTTTGGGTGGTACTACAATGGTAGACCCAATCTTCATGTGACTACATGTCACACAGCTATCTCATTTAATAATCCCTTGTTTCAGAGGGCGTTGTATAGTGGAATATTTTTCTTTCCGATCAGATTTAACCAGTTCTTCTCTGATATTCTGGCCCCCGTTTGTAACCAAACACCAGAGATTCCTGAAATACATGGCCTATATCTGGATCAGTTGCTAACAAATGCCAATGACTACAGATTTCTTAAAAGGGGCCGTAACATCAGAGAAGGTGGTAATAAACATCATTCTGTTGGAGACTAAGTCAAAAATCTATCCGGTCTCCCTTGAAGTAAAACTCACCTGTCCAATTCTTGTACAGATTGAATCTCACTGGCAATAGCTTCCTCTTGATATCCCCTTTCAATGAACCTCCTGCCCATCCTTTGTAAGGATTCCACTGCTAAGTCCGGATCCGATTCAATTCTTTTAACTATCAATTGAGACATAGGAAGTCCCTTTTTAAGTGAATATGGATGTTGACTATGGGAGCGTAGCAGTGTATTCCTGACTTTCACATCCAAATAACGAATCTCAATTTCACTACAATTCATAGTGACCTTTATTGGAGTTGGCAAACTGTTTAAAATCCCATAAAATTAATCTAAAGAATATCAATCCCCTGTCCATACAACCAACTTATATTAACTAGTACATTTCATCCAGTTACAAACAATGCATCTATAAACACATTCAGTTGGCTCATTCATCGAGAATACATGAATTATAGAATTATATTGGCATCCCATGCATCTGACTCTTTTATGCAGGATAATACCCTGTTTGCTCTTGCAGCAGCTGAGAGACTCTGCACACTGCTATGAAGTCTATCAGTACTCCTAAATATTTCTCTAACAGGATTTGCATTCCATGCATCTATACCCCTTTTTATTTCAAGTTTGAGCTGCAATAACTTTTGAATAAAACACCTCTCAGTAGTGGAAGTACCATTGTTGTACTCACAAGGATACACTCTACAATATAAAGTTTGCTACATATTAAGTTCTACTATCCCTTTAAGCTCTGGAAAAGTCATCACCTAACTTACATTAAGGCTTAATGAGTCAATTAAGTTCTGAAACCTTGCAAAGTGTAATAATAATTACACTAGTGGATGAACTGGGAGGATGTCCAAACTTTTGCATATGCCACATTTTCTGTTTTATGTTTCTCCAATCTATTAAATTCAGCAAATAAATAGTAACTGTTAATATAACAATCTGCAGAAGTATATCAAGTTCACATTTGTTTGCTGCAGAGGTTTTTTGTTAACTTATTTTAATTTAAAAAAATCTACAAGACACGTAATTTAACTAAGGTTGACCAAACTTCTACATAAAACTGTACATATTATTCCCGTTCATAAAAATGTACTCCTTTAACTCTTGCAGTTGGACATCCTTCTTGCACTCACAAGGTTATAACGATTATCAATCTTAACAGATGTCAAGGGAAAACGCTCACTAGAGATGCACTAAATGGTGAGAGATGGTGTTGTCCTTAGGTCCCTCCCAGCTTTGGAACCCAGGATATTTTACTGTATTGAGGAGACATACCGTCTGTGTGCACTTAAAAGGCTGGTCACGAGACTGTGCTAAAGTGAGACAACAAATAGTCCTCAAAGTACAATGGCATGGTAAAGTAACTGTGCCACTTTATAGCAATAGTGTTTATAACAGTCTTATTGTAGTGTAGTGAAGCAATTCTGGAACAAGTCAACTGCATTGGTGGGGCGAATAAACATTCCCCAAATTTTCACCAACCAATTTTCATATATATATAATAATAAGCCTCGTTGCATAATTTATGGTTCCTCACACACAGAACATAATAACACACACACACACACACACACACTGCACAAAATGCCTCATTACATAATGTATGTCTCATCAGGAAACACAACTCCCACTGGGTGATTCAATGGGGGCATGCTTATCATACAGTGAGTTGGCCTGCCCCCTCCAGCCCGCCCACCACTATCCAACTGACAAAAAAAAAAAAAAAATATATATATAGCTGCCACTCGCTCCTGAAGTAGGGGATATCAGTAACTTCTCCTGGTCCACACACACTCTCACTCAGGATCATGACCCCATAAACACACTGTTGCACCTCCCACAGATAATTGTAACCCTCCACACACTCTGTTTCAGTACGAGGGTGTAATGTTTCCATAAAATACAAACTCAAACTCTTTATCTCTTCAGTCAACCTCACTAACTGTCTGTTTTCAAGTGTCACTCCTCCACTTCCTGCTTCCCGCCCTCTCTCCTTAAAGGGAGAGAGATGCTTTGCTGTATGTTACAGAGGGCAAGCCTCAAACACCACTTTCTAATTGTTCCCTCAGCATATTGCTACATTGCCTCAACTGAAGAGCCACCGTGTGTTATATTGCTATGTTACCTCAGCTTAAGTAAGGAGGAGTTAATGCTCCCATTGGGTGATTCAATGGGGGAGTGATTTAAATCATGCAGGGAGTTGGCCTGCCCCCACTATCCAGTCCACCCACCATTAACCAAGTGACTGAAAAAACAAAATGGCTGCCACTCGCTCCTACACCACAGACACAAACATCAGACACACACACTCACACGCAATCACTCACTCTCGCACTCATTTACACTTACTCCCTCACACCCCAGGAGCCAGCACGATCCACCTTCCACCATAGTCTCACTCACACCCCAGGAGCCAGCACGATCCACTTTCCACCATAGTATGTGCAATTACCACATGCATTTCAACTACATGAATGAATGCCACTCACTCACACACACACACTCACTCACTCACACCCCGGAAGCCAACACGATCCACCTTCCACCATACTATGTGTAATTACCACATGCATTTCAACTACATGAATGAATGCCACAGTGGAGGCTTAAGTACAAACACAAACTCATTACAATGACACATAAGTCACCCCCTTATGACTCTCGTGTGTGTGTGTGTGTGTGTGTGTGTGTGTGTGTGTGTGTGTGTGTGTGTGTGTGTGTGTGTGTGTGTGTGTGTGTGTGTGTGTGTCGCTCTTTATGCATCTCAGTGCATCCGTGTGTGTGTGTGTGTGTGTATTAATTCCCTATAATGTCTGACGGGCAGCGCCATCCCATAGAGATATATAGATTATAGATATAGATATTAAAAGAAAAAAAAAAAAAAAAAAAGAGGAAAAAAAAGAGAGAGGCTCATTACATCATTTATGTCTCCTCAGGAGAGGCACACCCAGGGGCAGCAGTAAGGAGGAGTTACTGCTCCCATTGGGTGATTCAATAGGGGCGTGATTTTTACAGGCCACAAACGCATCAGACACACAAGCACACACATCACACGAAAAGCCACATCCACTACAGGATACAGAAGTCTACGTGCTCACAACTCATACTAAGTGGCATATAACCCCCCCCCCCCCCGTGGAGAGCCACTGGGGGAACTATGTGTTGCTGGATCCACACTCCCTTTGATCACGCTGCAAAGTGTTTTCTCCCTTTGCGATTACTACTTTTGCTCCATTACATATTCACAGGCAACTCTCTCCCCCCTCTGCTACTTCAAACCCACAGCACCGGGATTGAAGGACCGGAGGGGGACAGAGAGTCACCTGTGAATATGTAGTGGAGCAAAACTACTAATCACAACGGAAGAAAACACTAGCATGAGGGTATTTTCAGCGCTATCCAACAGACTTCTGCATTCAAGGGGATAAAATCCCTGAGATCCGCACCTGTCCTCCACTCCCTCACAGACCAAAGCTCTAGACGGGACACACTCAGCATTGCCTCCCCTCTCATAACTTTTCAGACTTGCCAAAAGTGTGCTGTCCACAGAGCAGCCGCTTCAACAGCAGCAATGCGGACACTGCACCGATCAGCCTGTCTAAACTGTGAGGCCAGACAAGTGCGGGACACACCGGGAGCAGCTGGAGCTCTCAACCATTGCGCTCTCCCTCAGGGGGAGGAGGACACAGCCACACCAATGAGAGGGAACAGCTTTCCCACCCTGCACACACCAACCCTATTTCATGGCACAGTGAAAGCCTACAATTCTGGCTTTCTGCCCACCTTCCTCATTCCTTAAAGTGTCTTCCCTGTTCTTCTTTCATTATCCCAGGTGTGTAAATCAGTCCTGAAGGGATCTGGACTTCACCGGACTGTTCAGTCATCTCAGGTTTTTTTCTTCCTGCTTTCGGCTGCTTTCACTGTGGCTGTTCTCTGCTGTACACCCCTCCCTGTTGCATGCAGGAGATCAGAGGGAGGGGTGTACAACAAGGAACAGCCACCTTCACACAACAAAGCCGAGGACAGGAGGGAACAAATGGACAAACACACGGTCCACCAGCTGCCTGTACACCCATTACTCATAGGGAATATCCACAAGGAAATGACACAACTTTACCTATTCCCCAGCCACCCACAAGCAGCCTAATTAATAATGTGAGTGTGTGTGTGTGTGGGGGGCTATGTATGTATTTATATGTGGGGCTATTAAATATTGGTGTGCACAGAATGTGTATGTCACTGTGCATGTATGGGGGGGGGTGCACGCGAGCACATATGGCTGTGTGTCTCTGTATGTATGTATGTACATATGTGTGTGTGAGTATGCATGGGAGTGTGTGTTTTTCTCTCAGTATATGCATTTACAGTATGTTTATGTGTGTGTGTGTGTGTGTGTGTGTGTGTGTGTGTGTCAAACCATGTAACACAGAAATTGCATGTCTCTCTGCCTCTTTTCCCATTGACGCTTTAACTTTCACATGAAAAGCCGTGCCCCATTTGCTAATTATTTATTTATTTATTTATTTATTTTTTTAAAAAGAACAAAAGTTTACTGCTCCTTTACTGTGGCTTTTTGTAAAACAATTATTCTGAGTTTCTTTTTAATAATGAGAAAATGCTTAAAATGTTCAGTCTATAAGTTATGCAAGGTAGCTTGTTACCGGACTACAGATCACACAAAGTGGTCTATATATGTTTGAATGGTTTGTCCATGAGAATGCTTAAATTTTATGTATTTAGGAACCTTTGTAAGGCAATGGAGGAGAGATAATTGTAGACATAAAAACATGGAGGGGAGGGTGTGTGTTGCAGAGATAGTTGGAGACCAACAAGGAAAAAGTAAAATACAAACAAAAGCCTCACACTGCAGGTGATCCATGATAGCAATGGTTTTATCCTGCCAAACCCTACTGCTTCCTATGGGGAAATCTGTAAATAAACTAGTAATGTTATTATGGATCCCAGTCCATAGTGTCAAGGAAAAGTGCTTAAAGGGGAACTTTCACCCCGCAATAACTAAATCGCCCCTTACTGCTCAGCTGGCGACTAGCTGCTTAGTAGCGCTAGTCGCCAGAAATCTTACCCCGTTCTCAAGATTTCGGCGTTTTAAAAGAGCAGGAAGCACGGACGTCTCTTCACAGTGACGTCCGTGCGCCTGCGCTGTCAGTCCCTTGTGCACCGTACGGTGCATACGGTGCACAAGGGACTGACAGCGCAGGCGCACGGACGTCACTGTGAAGAGACGTCCGTGCTTCCTGCTCTTTTAAAACGCCGAAATCTTGAGAACGGGGTAAGATTTCTGGCGACTAGCGCTACTAAGCAGCTAGTCGCCAGCTGAGCAGTAAGGGGAGATTTAGTTATTGCGGGGTGAAAGTTCCCCTTTAAAGCATGGATATTTACAAGACACACAGATGGGGTAGGGGGGTGTTTAATAAAATAACTCCCTTCAAAGTTCTTTGTCAGTGTTACCATTTCCTTGGAACAGAGGAAGCCCCATATTGTGGCCGTGTAACTCCTTCCCCACCAACTCTCCTTAACAGTGGAAGCTTCTTTCTCACATGAGACGTTTGGGGTCTATCTTTTCCAGCTGAACTAATGGTCTTAGTTGCTCTGCAAAGCTCCTCACTTCATCTGCTACAGTATCTTGTCCAGCAGGAGCTACCACACTCAGCTCAACAAGGTATGAGAGGGACAATGGCTCAGCACCCTCAGCTG
The DNA here is from genome assembly GCA_037306005.1 of Rhinophrynus dorsalis. Taxonomy (NCBI): domain Eukaryota; kingdom Metazoa; phylum Chordata; class Amphibia; order Anura; family Rhinophrynidae; genus Rhinophrynus; species Rhinophrynus dorsalis. The sequence goes on from CM074719.1 coordinate 275,336,279, forward strand.
TTCCTGCCACTAGTACCCGGAACACCTTGTAAACTGCCACTTTCATGGCACCTTTCCTGAATAAGTGTCCACGGGCCACAAACTCATGATCCATACGAAAGCCCATCTCCTGCAGGAAGTCAGGCAGAACGTCTGAAGTGGCGATATCTACGCAGTTTCTCACAAGTGTGTGTCGGCTACGATCCCCAGCCTCTGGCTGACCCAGATATCGGAGGTGCCATGGGGCACCTGGTCGGTCCAAGGGGCGGCGTGCACGTAGTACAAATGGGCTGGCTTGCTGGCCCTTCAGGAGATAGACACTTTCGTGGTCTGAGAAGGTTTCTGGCTCCATATTGTCACATAAGCCACGTAACCGGTGCAGCAAGCTCTCTAGCCCTTGATCAAGTATGCTGCCTGTGAGACAAAGAGGGGATTATAAATAAAAGAATCACAAAGTAAAAAACAGTCACAGTGCCAGCTGAAACAAACAGCAGTAATTAATGTTACAAATGTGTTGAGAGCTCATTATTCAAGGCTACTTTAAGTGCAGTATCAAAAGGCTATACAAGTATGGGGGGGTAGTGTTTGATGAGAAGTCAATCCTAAAGGGAAAGCATCTAAAACATTTTTTTTTCGTGGGTGTGATTACAAAGGTCATATAGTCAATGTTTTGCAGGTAAAAGTGTTCTTCCACGAAGAACTATTGGACAAACAATTCTAGCCATATTACTCTGCAAATACAGTATATATCTGCCCTTCTGTTCTGGTACCAAACTTCTGCTGTGGAAAAAAAACACCATAGGCTTGGTTAAATACACTCCAAACCCAGCACTCATTTTTCATCAGTACAGAAGAAAGCTGTGTGTGCGCCTACCCAAAACATCTGTTTATTGCTAAACCAGACACACGATTTTATTGCATTTGACTCTTCTTCTGCATAATTGGCAGAGCACCTCTCCCGCCACCAAGTGCAATGTTCATTGTTTTTAGGACACTATAAAATGCCTGTCAGAGTATCTCTCCACTAAAGAGTAAAGCTGTCAAAGATTCAGCTCTCAGGGTGAAGTAAAAGATCTTAGTGACCTGACCATCAAATCATTTCCTTAGTCCATATGGAACAAAGGAAACATGGAGTAAAGTTCCCTCTACCAGAGAGCAAGGCACTTTTAAAATGGTGGTGGTGGGGTGGGAGGAGTAAGACCTTAGAGATGAAGACTCCCTTTCTTTCTTTTCAGCTTTACCCACACCCCTCAGTTTCAGTTATAACAAAGTTGCAGAAATCAAATGAACGTGAGAGCAAAAATGGCATCTCTTGAACAAACCCCAAGAGGACCCAAAGTTTATTCTCTAGGTGGGAGTTTTGTGCTCCACATTGACCGACAAAAGGAATTAACCAAGTTCATGGAAATCCTTTTCTCTCTTACGTTCAGTGTGGGACACAGGAACCATGGGGATACACCAAAGCATCTACCAGCATTCCTGGGATGAAAAAGAGTAACAATTCTCAACCGAAGACCAGTACTGCAAGGGATTAATTGGTACCATATGAATCTCAGGCGTCAACAGGCACCAAACAACTGAACAGGGTTCAGAATTCTGCATAGAGGAAAAGCTGCAACTCAAAGGAAGCATTTTTTACTGGAACACACATGCCTGATGGATAGTCGCCATGATGCAAGAACTTTGGAGGCAGCCTGGCCTGCTCGGGGGCCCTCAGAAACAACAAAAAGAGAATCATATTTCCAGAAAAGTACTGTGTTCATCACATGCAGCCTAAGATAACACACCACATCAAGCAGATGGACGCCCTCTCCTGGTTGGTAGAAGGATCAGGGCAAAAAGAAGAAAGAAAAATTCCTGATGTGAAATCATGATGTTAATATCCAAGAAGAGCTTGGGAAGAACCTCTTGGAATATGAAGAACAGCTTGTATTGTAGTTTGGCTACTCTGCTGTTGGAAACAATGAACTAAAGGAAGGACATCTTAAGCATCCAAAGACACAAAGATGATCAAAAGAAAGCCTCTGAAGAGCTCCTAGACCAGGTTCAAGTCCCATGAAGGAGTGGGCTCCCTGAAAGTAGGGCTTGCGTGAGCTACCTCCTGAACAAAGGTACTGACATCACAGAAAAACAATCTTCTTCTGAAAAAGAACAGAAGGCTGAGATCTAAAGCTTAACAGAACTCACACAAACCCTTTAAGAGAACCCTGAATAGCAGGAAGTCTAAAGGACAGAGGACACATCCCGATCAGCACACCACTAGAAACACAGAGACCAGATCCTATGAACAGCCTGAGGTGAAATAGGCTTCCTAGCCTGATCCATAGTGGAAATTACAGCTTCAGAGAAATCCATCTTCTTCATGATGTTGGCTTCACGAGCCATGCCATCAAAGCTAACCTTTCCACCTGATAAAAATAAAGTGAGCATTGAATCAGGAGATTCAACCTGAGAGAAAGGCAAAATAGTTCTGCGAAGGACAAATTGAGAAGAAGATCCATTAACAAAGCCTGATGGGGTCAAAAATGCGCAATCAGAATAACTTGAGCAATTTTCAGCTTTATTTTCTTCAATACTCTGGGAATCAGGAGAAACGGTGGAAACACATAAGCCAGATGGCAGCCCATGGAATGGACATCTCCCCCATTGCAAACACTAGGGGGTCCTTCTTGGTGCAGAAAAGTGGAGTCTTTGTGTTGTCATCATCATCAGATGCCATTTGAGCCACTGCCAGAAGACCCCAATGCTATACAATCTGGTTGGAAACACGAGTTCCAAGTTTCCGGGATGCAGATGCTGGTGATAAAGTCTGGGACCACGTTTTCCACTCGTGGAATGTGAACAGCTGAAAATTGGGACGTGAGCTTCTGTCCACTGAAGAAGTTCACAGATCTCCACCCAGTTATACTCTCTTCTAGTTCCTACTTCACAACCTATGTAGACAACTGCTGTCACACTGATTGAATCTTTGCTGATATGCCCTATAGCACATGTCCAATGGCAAAGCGCCAACTGAACTGCCCATATCTCCAGAATTTTGATTGGAAGAAGACACTCCTACACAGCCCAGCAGCCCTATGCCACTAGATGACTCAGGGTGGCTCCCCATTACTTCAGGTTGGCATTGCTGGTGACTACTACCGATTCTGGTACAATAAAGACAACTCAGAGTTCGATGAGGATAGAGAAACCAACAACTAAGGTCATCCTTCACTTGTTAAGACAGGAACATGGCAAGAGAGAGGAGAGGGTTGTCTTGACAAGCTCCTGAGAATGTCCAATATAACTCCCTTGTGTGGAATTGAGCATAGAGGAAGGCTTCTAGAGTGAAAACCATGTGACCTAGGACTCTCAGCAAGGATATTGCTTGAGTAATCTGAAAAGGCAGAGCATGGATCTTGTCCTCTAGTAGAAATACTCTCCCTTGGAGGGTAGTAAATCATATTACAAAGTAGTACAAAACCAGAGAACGTACCAGTGGATGTCTTGAGGTTGAGCACCCAACTGTGTTGCTCCAGGATGAGGACACAGTTTTGAATCTGAGTTGAGCAAGGCTTCCGAAGGAGCCTCAAGTAGAAGGTTGTCCAAGTAAGGGGTAAAGGATATCCCATGAGCATGTAGGTGGGCTGCCAAAGTAGCCATGACCTTCTAAAGATCATTGGTGCAGATGCCAGTCTGAAGGGAAAAGTTGTGAACTGTTAATGACTGCTCTCAAATTTGAGATCTAATGTGGCAACCTTCATAGATAACCAGCAAAACCATCTGGTCTAGCAGAGAAAACTCTCATGCACAAGGAAAAACACAGAGTCTGCACCTTTCAGCTAAAGGTGGACCAGGGCAGAGGCAGGCTTGTCAGCCTTAGGTTTCAGACTTCTTGTTCTGCTAAGTGTTTAGGATATGGAGTAGGTGGGCCTGGCAGGGGTAATGAAAGCCACACATCTCCTTGGGGAAAAAAGGCGTGTTTAGGTACAACCTGATGCAAAAGTGTACTTTTGCCTTCAGTAATGTCGTAATGACCGTGCTTAATTCAGGCCCCCAAAAAATTGTCTTCCGACAGACGGAAGAGACACCAAAGAAGATTTGGAAGATTGGTCAGCTGACCAAATCTTGAGCCACAGGGTGAGATTCGTGGCTAATGAAAGGGCTAATGCTTTTCCAGAAAACCCAGTGGCATCAAATGTAGCCTCAGTAAATATGCATTGGCCTGATACTAGCTATCATGACCTTTAATTCCTCTTTAGTCATGTCACCCTTATGGTACCTGACAGCTGTTCACCCCAGATATCCATGTCTAGTGACCCCTGCTGTAGAAAAAGTGGGCTGCATGGCAGTCCCAGTGGCTGCAAAATTTGTCTTTAAGAAAGATTCTACACGCTTGATCCATAAGGGCCACAGCATTTGCCAAAGACAATACGTTATTTTTAGCAAGGCTAGAGGTGGGGGCGGGGGAGAAAAATCAGTAGCAGATGGGGTAGCTCATTGAGACAAGGCCTCAGCTGAAAAGGGATAAAGGTTGGAAATGTGTTTATTAAAGAAAAGTCTTATCAGGCGTCTTCCATGATAACCTGGTTCTGAGAAAGATGGGTAGGAAAAATAGGCGATTCCCTCCCGTATCATTGGCAGATGTCGGGTGAGGAAGACCTTGTATCAGAAGCCTCAGAGACCTGCAGAGTCTCAAACAGCTCTGATTAAAAAACCCTTCAGCTAAAGGGCAAGGGTATTCCTCAAAGGCATCGACAGGAAAGAATCCATGTCCTACCCATCAGTGTCAATCTCCAACCACGTGAGACTGGCCCCTAAAGACAGGGTCAGTGTGTCTGATAGGGGGCATGGTGCACCAAGAATGTAACAGTTGATGAGGCTGAAAAAAAATACATGCATCAATTAAGTCCAGCCCATGCCAAAAACACCCCTGTTGATTCAGAGGGATGAAAAAAAGCCCTCTGAAGCCATTTCCAATTTAGCCCCAAGAGGGTTAAAAAAAAAAAAAAAAAAAAGTCCTTCCTGTTCTGTGATAGATAAGCATCCATTACTTTTTGAAAGCAGTTGCATTATCTGCAATTACAACATCCCGATGCAAAGAATTCCATAGCTTTACCTCCCTTACTTTAAAAAAACAAAAATCCTGCCTTTGTTTTAGGTGAAAGCACCTTTCTTCTACTGTTAATGGATGACCTCTTGTTCTTAGCTCAGCTCTTTGTTGAGAACCACTTGAATAGATCAAAAAATAGAGGCAACTGGACGTCAGTCTTACCCAAACTGGCTCTTGTTCTGAAGTGGAGGGCCAGGAGGAATAGTAGGGGCCATAGCACAAGAAGGACATAAGATGCTTGAATATTCACTTGGAAGACCAGTTAGGCATGATGAATAATGTGCTAGAGATGTTAAAGGGGCCACTGAATTCTTCGTTTTTGGCTTTCCCTATGTGCCTCATGGGATCGGTCATGTTCAGAGAAATCCCCCTATAAGGAAATACTCAGAGATACCCAAAAAGGTACTTATTTGACTGTAAAGTGTTTATCTGGAGAGGTAGATAAGAGCACAGCCTCTGCATTGCCAATGCAATGGGAGTAGTAAGATGGCTGCCAGAAAGCATGGGAAATAGGATTCTGGGTATTGTAATTTTACATTACAGAGATTCTGCAAAAGCTGGCTCTCCAGCCATTTTAAAACTGCTAAATAAAGTGGTCTGAACACCGTTCCCACTCTGACCATCAGATAGAGCATGATCAGAGATTCCTTTTGAGCCTGCTCTGACCCTTGTGGATGGAACAGGTTCAGATATGTAAAGATTTGCCCTCATTCCTATGGAACAAAGATGGCCACATCACAGGCTCCATTCTTAAAGGGGTCTCATACCAAAAACTGAAAAACTAAATGAAAATACAAAGCTAAAACAAACATGCATACATACACAGATAATTAACAGACAATAAAAATAGAAGAAAGCTGCTGTAAAAAAGAGAAGATGAAGTATATAAACTAGAGAATATACAAGATACTCTTGGAAATAAAAATCAACATTCCGAATGAATAAACTATTTTTATAGTAAATGTTACACCACATAAACAGCTTTGCCCATGAGATGAAATTTTGATCATATTTGTTAATCAGATAAAAGAATAAATCATCTCTTATGCCTTTGGGCCTTACCCATCATGCTGAATAGGTGCAATTCTGGAGAAAACCACTTGCAGCAGAGGGGGGTGTATGTTGCTTTAAATGGGACTTTTAACACCTTGAATGCTAGAGAAGTAACCACTGCATTGTTAATAAATGCTTTGGAGCCCTCTTGCCTTCAAGTAGTTAAAAGCACAATATACAAAAAGAATATGTATGGAATTTCCATCCCATCCCCCAGGGTGCAATTTGTTTGCTCCAGCATTGCTCTCATTTAGCATAATGAATAACGCCCTGTGTTTATTTTATTTCCAAAGTTATTATTTGTTTTGGTAAGTTCCTGTTTTGTGGAGTGTTTTTCTATAGCTACATAACACACACATATATTACATATGAACCATAACACCTCAAATCATCTCGCAGCACCACCTCACTTATTTGGGGGGTGAACCCATTACCACCTTGCAGCAAGTACTCCATCATGTTAATGGTTCCTCCTGAGACAGGTAACGTGGTGACTGGAGGAGCCTCCATTGCAGAATCCCAGACAACTGTAAGAGAATTAATATACAAACTAAGTATGCAATCCCTTATCAATTAACTGCCAAACTGTCAACTTTTCAGTGTGTGTGTGTGTGTGTGTGTGTGTCTCCACTCCCTTCACCATGAGGTGTCACTTCTTTAACCCTTTAAGGTCCAGAGGTGTCCATTAGTCACACTGCTTTACAACATGTTAGACTTCCATCATGAAAAACTCCAGGATTTCTATAGAGGGTTCTAGAAAACGTAAATATGTAACAGAACAATAACTTAAGTTGTGTGTAATTCTGCTTGTAAAAGCCACTACAGTTTCCTGCTCATAAGGCCAAGGATGGCCAACCTGTATACCTTCAGCTATTTTTGAACTACAGCTCCTATCATTTTTAGTCAGACAACTATAGCTGAAGGAACACAAGATACTCTTTCCTAGCATATAAAGATCTACAAACACAGCAAAATTGTTTTCATTATTCAAATTCTCTCTCTCTGATCTGATAAGAGCAAGAGTGAAGTTATGGGAAAAAAATATATTGGACTATATATTGTACTTCCTTTGCCACTTAAAGTGTCAACTTCAACTTAGTACTGGTGCGTTGATAGTTTCTTAAACTAGAGACAATCTCCAGCAGTAATACGTACAACTCAGCGGTCCTGTACATTAGGGACACTGGACATGACGTTTAAAAGCAAACTGAAGCAAATATGTGGCAAACAAAGCGTAGCACGGTAAAAGGGCAGTCAAATATGTCCTCAGCCACCCGCATGTTTTCAGGATCTCGTCACATGATTACAGGTAAATCAATCAGTGGTTCGGTCACTCTTGAGGATCTTCCCATGATAAACGACATTCACTTGTGTTTGAAGAGATTCTGGAAACATGCACCGTCTGGAGGCTTTAGGACGGGTTTGTGCTCCCATGCCCTAGAGAAAAACTAAAATTACAATGGATTAACATGGGACTTAAAAAAACACCAGAATCCAAGAGGTCCCCAACACATTACCTCTCTGGCAGTCACGTAAAAAAAAAACAATTAAATCAATACATGGAAATGTGGGGTATTCGTCCCCTACAGGATAATAAGTGCATTTCTCTATCACGTGCGCAATTGTCTGTCTCCTCAACCCAGTTATAGGGGATACACTACAGGCTACCAAAAGCGTAATCTGCTGTCCACAACACAGCAGCTTTAAATACTAGATCACAAGTCAGATGTATGACTAACTGCTAAATCAGCTTGCAAGTCCAAGTCTCCAGACTATACTCACCAATCTCATTCACCAGCAATTGCCTAGGACACAAGGACCAATGGGCATGCGCACAAACTAACACTACGCTTAACATCCGTCTTTGCGCATGACGTAATTGTACGTACGAAGGTTCTGTTTAACGCGTGAGTGGTAGTACGGTTGTGGTTTTAACCCTTTACGTACCACCGAGTTAGTAAACACATTAGAATGCAATGGTTGCTCCATCTTTTGCAATCAAAGGGCCAAATAGTGTTTTCGTTTAATTGTGTGAATTGTAATTGTAAATGACAAAGATATATCACAAGTGTCCCTATTTAGGAGGGATAGTCTCTCTTTGAGGCACAAATCCCTCTTTCCCGGAGATCAGACTGTGTGGTGTGGTATTGGTCGACGGCGATAGAACTCACATTAATGTCATGGTTGTGTAAACTACAGTGTATGTGTTTATATATTAGTCTGTGTAAATAAAATATTAACAGTAAACATCCTTGTTCGTAGTTATAATGACGCAAATATTTTAAACTTTTTTTTCTTATAAAAACAATTTGTTGCTGGTAGCAAAAGGGGAAAAAGCTGATGTTCTGGCATCCAGTTGTCAGCTCCATATAATGTTCATACCTAGGAACTCTCAGGGTTTGACCCTGAGACTCAGGGTTTTGACCCAAATCTCAGGGTGAAGAGCCAAATTCTCAGGGTGAGAGAGGTCTGTGTCACCTACTATATGAATTTCCCCAATCAAATGTTTCCTTAGCCTCTAAACTGGTGCCATTAGTACCAGAAAGACAGTGGGAGCTGTCCTGCTTGTCTTGTTTGTGTTCAGGCAGTGAGTTATCTAAACTGTAGTATGTTAAAGGTCCCTCACACATGGACCGGAGCACCTCTGTGTTAGAGCAAGCAGGCACATATCGCATAAAATCTACATTATGGGAAGCTTTAAGGGTTAATATTTCAAAAATCTCAGGGTCAGCTCATCTTGAAAGTTCACAGGTGTGATAATGTCGCTTAAACACATATAAGGTGCTAAGCCCCACAGACACTCTCCCCATAACCTTAAATAAATACACATGAAACAAAATGATTGTGGCAAATAGAAGTCATTTATTATTATTATTCCTACCATTTACAGACTAAATGGTGCCATACACCAACCCCAAATGCGGCATTCCCCAAAGCCAGAGGCCGGTAGCCAAGCCACGCCTGCACTTGGCCACCGTCGCAGCCAGACCTCGCAACACCGTAACCCAACCGTGTCCGGCTGCCCGTACTGTTGGAGCCCTTTGCTCCGCACCTCCTTCTCCTTGCGCATACCTGGCGCTAGCCACCCTTTCTCTTGCCCTTCAGCACGCCTGACCACAAAGTCAGTGTCTGCTGCTGTACCGTAACCCAACCTGGTGGCTAGGCCTGAGCCCTTCCTGCCATCGCTGAGCCTGACCACAAAGTCAGTTCCCAGCTAGGCCCTCACAAAACCTGTAACCTTCTGGGGTGCTTTCTCCTCCACTCTGGCTCAGGGAATGCCGCATTGCCGCCACCCAAAAGCCGGCAGAAAAAATCCTTTTACGCCGCCTTTTGCCGCCAGTCTATTTGCCACTTCTCAATTGCATCCTGCAAACCTGAATTAAATATATCCAACCCTATGTCAGAGAGGTGCACTCCATCCTCTCTGTAGAAACCCTTGCAAATATGATGCAATTCTGTGTGTGATACTGCAACCCCCCCCGAGAACACACAAACTTCTCCATGGCTCTGTTTACCCTATGCCTGATGCGCTCAATGGCCTTTATGGGGTGCGAGCCTCGCCAAACCAACCTGGGAACAATGCTGGACCATACCACAATAGCTTCTGGCCATTGCGCCTGCACCCCTCCAATCGCCTTCTGCAGTGCAAAGACCAAGTCTAATGATATTAATGTGGTCAAGTCATTGCCCCCAGTGTGTATTATGACGAGGTCCTGCTTACCCCACCGGCTATGCGCAGTCTTGATCAATAATGGCCAATCTCTCAGCCTCATTCCCCTTCTCCCGAGCCATTGAATGTTCGCTTGCTCTCTAGGCAAGGTCAGCTGCGTGCCGTAACTTCTAACTTCTGCCCTCTTTTCTGCCCAATGTACAAATGAGTGCCCCATAATCAGAACCGACGCTCTCTGACGTCGTTCTGAAATTACAAAAATTTCTGTTACTCCTCAATCCACCCCTGGCCTAATGTACCTCCTATACACCCCTGATTTCCACCGTCCTACCCTCTTAATCTCCTCCCCACTCATGCCAGCTCTAGCCCCCTCAGTAGCTGCCCCAATCCTAAATGAATGGGATCCAAAAAGACTAGGATCACATCCCATCTTTTCTAACGCCATTCTCAATACCGCACTGAATTGAAACATCATGAGTGGCCGCCCATCCCTATGCACCAAAAACAAATTGCCCCCTGCTGGCCGTACTGCCATATACTCCTTGACTGCCACCACCGGGCATGTCAGGTCTCCAACCGCCCGCAGTGACAGCCACTTGCCCCTTGGTCTGTTTTAGACCTATGAATGCAACATAACACCACCTTGTCTGAACACTGCACCAGTCTATGTAAGAGGCCACGTCCTTCCACTTTACCAGGTGCCACCAATTCCCCTAATCTAAATGCCCCCGCGAATGCCAGCGTAAAAGCTGCCCTAAACAACACTGCCTCAAACTGATCCTGGCAAACTGCTGCGAGCATGCCCACCAAACCAGCCAACCTGTCCCTAGTTATAGGCTGCCGCTTGTCCTTCTTCACCAATTCCTCCCTCCCCCAACCTCTCAATATCCTTGACACAATAAAATCCTTGGTAGGGTCACCCCGCCCCTTTATCTTGGAAAAAAATGCTATCGCTGCCGATGCCCTCTGCATGCTAGCCCTGGATCGCCCGTCCACATACAACACCCCCATATAGTCCAACAATTTCCCCCTGTCCCCTTCCACATTTCCCTGGACACCACCCCCAAAACTTACCCATGCTTGGCACTCCCGCCTGTACGCCTGCCAGGATTTTGGCGCCAAAGATTTCTCAATCAACTTGTCTAATACTCTTCTCCCCACTGCCAAAATTCAGAAGGGAAATTAAAACCTGTCCTCTCCGCCCCTGGAGCCAACATGAAGAACCGCCCCATCTGCCCCCTAGATAAAGCATCCGCAATTCCATTATCCACCCCTGGCACATGCAGAGCCCTAAACTGTATGTTATGCTTCATGCAAATCAACACCAGTCTCCTCAACAAGCGTATTACAGGCAAGGAGCCTGACGATAGATTATTAACCGCATGGACCACACTCATATTATCAGACCAGAACCTTACTGCCCTATTTTTTAGCCTCTGCCACCACAATTCCAAAGCTACCACAATGGGGAATAGTTCCAAAAATGCCATATTCCTTGTTAGCCCATTCTGAGCCCAGTGCGCCGGCCATTGCTGCGCACACCAGCTTCCCTCAAAGTACGCCCCAAAACCCACTGCCCCTGCCGCATCCGTGAACAACTGTAACTGTTCGTTAGATTGCTCAGGCTCCCGCCACAGACAGACCCCATTAAAATCCTGTAAGAACCTGTCCCACGCCTCCAGATCCGCCTTCAACTGCCTCGTCAACCTAATCTTAAAATGCCGTTTTGTCACCCCCGCCGTTGCCCTCTCCAGTCTCCTATTAAACACCCTGCCCATAGGAATCATCCTACACGCGAAATTCAAAACCCCTAGCAACTCCTGCACCTTACCCATTTCCAGTTTCTTTGCCTCCCTAGCCTGCTGCACCAACTGCCTGGCTTTGATCACCTTATCAGCTGGGATCCTACATTTCTCTTCCTTGGTATCAATCTCAATACCTAGAAATGACAACCTAGTACAAGGCCATACAGTCTTATCCTCTGCTACCGGCACCCCTAGTTCACCCAGCAAGGCTAACAATTCCCTCAACAACCTTACACACCTTCCTGACCCAGGCTCCCCTATCAGCAGAAAATCATCCAAGTAATGCGACACTGTCCCCACCATGCTCCTCCTGACCAAAGCCCAGTGTATAAACGAACTAAAAGCCTCACAATATGCACATGATACTGCACAACCCATGGGCAAACATTTATCCATGTAAAACTTCCCTTTCACACAGCAACCTGTGTACTTAAAACTACTTGGATGCAGTGGCAACAGCCTAAATGTCGATTCTACGTCCACCTTTGCCAGCATGGCCCCCAGCCCTACCCCCTTCACAATATCCAAAGCCTCATCAAAAGACTGATACTGCACGCTACACAATTCCTTCTCCAAAGCGTCATTTACTGATCCCCCTCTGGATATGATAGATGCTGAATAAGCCTAAACTTTCCCACCTCTTTTTTAGAAACTGTGAACAAACTGGGACACAAAAAGTGAAGCTACACTGATATCAAGAATCTATGGATATATACACAATCTAATCAGCGAACTAATAAAATGCAGACGTGAACTCATAGACCTTCCTATTATCTGTAATCAGTGGAACATTTCACAAGGCAACAGAACAAACTAACCGCACAAATAACCTTAACTGCAAGGGGAAGCTCTGGCAGAACACTGGAAGCAACATACCATACCATTCTGCCCATAACATGTTATACAGAAGGTACAGGAGAAGTACAAACCACAGAATATGACTCTAGAAGTCAAGATAACACAAAAATTTAAAGTGATAGAAACATTTAATATTGCAAAATATATGTTGCAGGCTTTATCCTGCAGAGTAAAATAATGGTAACCTCACTGTTGATAGTTATTATTTAAAAGGTGTTGCAGCTCAAACTTGTATTTCTTGTGTGCAGCACATCTGTAGCCGGGCATTAGCAGGGCCGGATTTACATCTCAGGAGCTTGTAGGCACAGAAATCTGAAGTGCCCCCCCTCCCCCCGTGGGCCATCTGCACTGGACAATTCCACAATGATTCTAATCTCCACGTTGCCCCCATTATCACCACATTGCCCCCATTAGTGCCACATTGCCCCCATATTGCCCTCACATTGCCCCCCATCAGCTCAATATTGCCCTCACATTGCCCCCATCATCTCCATATTACCATCACATTGCCCCAGTGTCCATTTTCCCTAGTAGTCCAGGGGCAAGAGAGGTCTGTGCCTCCTCCTTCTGCACAGAGCTGTAGCTGCTGGAGCTCCTGCACGGTCTTCAGTAATGCAGAGCGCTGGGAGATGATGTCACCTCCCAGCGCTCTGTATTACTACAAACCCAATGAGGAAGCGCAGCAGCTACAGGTCTGTGCCGAATAAGGAGGCACAGACCTCTCTTCTTGGCGCCAGTCGGGGAGGTGACTCTGGCAAATTTAATAATTAAAAAAAAAAAAAAAACACACACATGATCCCAGTGACAGACGCCCCTCTGTTGGGTGCGCCTGTAGGCAGATGCATTAGCTGTTTCTACAGCAGTCAATTGACCACAGACCTCCACTGGATGCAGTCACAACAATTCCACTATAACATTTCTGGACATGGGGATACTCCTACAAAATTCAAGTTTGAGCTGCATTAACATTTGACTAAAACATCTCTCAGTAGTTGGATTACCCTTATTTTATGGCATTGCTCTCCTCCTAGTTGCACCCTGGGGTGTGTATGTTGGGCTCAGACAGTCTATAGGAGATCTCCATATGTGCTCTTATGTTCCAGCTGTGGGGTATGTGTATTATAATTTGGTGTGTAATTCTGGGCTCAGGCAATGTAGAGGACATGTGCAAATCTCTTCCTAGCTGCCTCCCTGGGGGTGTGTGGCACAGACATAGAATTTGTGGTCACCTGACCACGTCTTCTTTTATAATATATATATATATCCTATATAATAATTCGCTAAATCATGTGTAACGCGCGACTGCGCGTGCTGCAGTCATGCGCAGTAGATACTGCCCGCGCCGCGGCTGATACAGAGCTCTGTATCAGCCGCGGCGCGGGCAGTCTCCTCTGCGCGTGACTGCCCCGCGACCGGGTGGCAGTGACACTGTGGCCTGTGTAACGGGCTGTTCAACTAGTATATATATATATATATAATAGTTTATCATTTATCTTTTTCATTCTTTAACGAATTTATGCATATGTATGAGTTCATGACATTGTCTGATGTTTGATGACGTCATGAGTCTGTAAAATCTTCAGCCTTGTTTTTAAAGGGATAGTAATGTTTCATAATAAAAGCAGCACTAATTAATCATCATAGTATTTGGTCTTTGGAGAGTGTTATTTCAATTCTGTCAGAGTTGTAGTTCAAGAGTAATTCAATGACAAAGTATCCCCTCCCGCCCCTTTTACTGATGTAACACTGTTCAGCCAGATCAGAAGGGAGGTGCCCAGGTAGATTGCAGAGAGGGACAATCTTCAATTAAGATAAGGGAAAAACCTGAAAAACTTGTCAAGGGGGCAGGGCTTTCATTGTTCTCATAGGAAGAAGATTGTCCCCTTCTGTTATCTTTCTGGTCTATGGACTGAATTCCACATTTGTGAAGAAATGGCTTACGCTAGGTAAAGGGGGCAGGAGTTGAAACTTTGCCTTATATTGTTCTTCATGTTTTTTTAATGCCTACAAAATAAAATAAAGATAAAACAAAGTATTACTATCCCTTTAAGTTCACTATTTTGTTTATGCACCAGGATATTTTTTGTTATGTCTGGGATGAGGAGGTGTGTAGAAATGCCAATTTTTTATGTTTACGTATATATTGTATATACATTTTAGGTTGGAGTTCTATCCACAGGTCACAGGGTATAAAGTGGGAGCGGTTTGCACTGTATGTTCTCTTGAAAAGATCCCGGTGTGGGATCAAAACGTTGACCTTTCATTAAAATATTCTGAACACAGTTGAGCAGTCTTGAGAGTGCTGGTTTTTGTATAAGATATATATATATATATATATATATATATATATATATATATATATATATATATATTAGCAATATTGGCACGGCATTGCCCATATGGTTAATAAAACAATGACTGCCTTAATGACTGATTTGTTGAATTATCAGTGCTTAGCTCTTTCAGCTCCAAAAAGGTGTGCAAAGCATTACACAACTCTCCATCAGTGAACGTGTGTGTTTGTGTGCATGTTCTTATAGCGTTTGGTGTACAGCATATTGTGCTTGACATACAGCATATATCGCTTTGTATATAG